>CM063089.1:81982655-82617201 GCA_031876335.1 Hipposideros larvatus
CACTGCCACATGGGCTGCAGCCTACGCCGCCGGCGACTAAAGGCAACCCAGCTCCAGGTTGAGCTGTTGTTCAGCATCTTAGCTGTAGAGGGCAGTGTCACTGGCCCTCATATGTGGGATCCGAACCAGGGCCCTCTGGCATCCCAAGCCAGTTCTTAACCATTGCGCCACTCGGCCGGCCCTACACCAATAATAATTAATCAGGGACCTCTGCTTCCCATTTGGTCATGAGTATCATAAACTGGTCTCGATGTGATCCAAACAGGAAGGCCTCTGTGTTAGTGTTCTCGGGCTGCTACAACAAAATAGCACAGACTTCATAGCTCAAACAACAGAAATTTATTTTCTCCCAGTTCTGAAGGTTAGAAGTCCAAGATCAAGATGCCATTAGGGTTGGTTTCTGATGAGGCCTCTCTTCCAGGCTTGCAGATGGCTGCCTTCTTGCTGTGTCCTCATGTGGCCTTTCTTCTGTGCAGGCACAGAGAGAAAGAGAGCTCTGATGTCTTTTCCATTTCTTATAAGGAGACCAGTCTTATCAGATTAGGGCCCCACCATTATGATCTTATTGAACCTTAATTACCTCCTGAAAGTCCCTATCTCCAAATACAGTCACATTAAGGGTTGAAGCTTCGACACATTAATTGTGCACAATTAAGTCATAATAGCCTCCTTCTACCAAATATTCTCTCTTGAAATGAATGAAATCCTTCTATTTCAGGTGCTCCTCCTGGTCTACCCTTCAATATCATCGTCATCATTTTCATAATTTTTATCCTCTATATATTACTTCCAGCTTCCAAGTTTTTCACCTGTTGGAGAAATGTAGTAAAAGGAGTGTATAAAGAGTTTTTACAATGCTTTAGGATTTCCAAAGCTCAGTGCACATATGCACACACAACACTAGCTCACACATGTATATATTCATAACTAGTGTGGAACATAAAATGGCGCCCATTCACTTTAATATTCAAATGAAATGATTCTGAGTTCCTGTCCCACTTGTTGCAAGAATGTTCCTTTCCTTCTCTCAGAGTCTTCCTTCTCATGATATACTGTTCTGCAACTTAAGAAGTCAAGCAACTTGGTTACTGTCACCTAAAGGGGAGAAACCAGAAGATACGATCAGACAACTGAAGAGTTTCACTGTTTTCTGTTAGTGCTCTTGGAACACAGCTGATTTAGAAATAGATTCTCCAGGTTTGGGATAGAAGAAGAAGTCTCAGTTGAGTATAGCTTGTGATCCAGCTAATGCTACTATAGGTTGGGACTCTCAATGTTTCAGCAATTTAGTTCCTAAAGCTCTTTTAAGTTAATACTCACAGACATGTCCCTTGATGCTAATCTATAGTGCCAGGGTGTTTAGCTCCAAGCAATCTTTACCAGTACCATCTGTTCTCTCTCCACCTCTGCAACCTAACTCTTTTTGAAAAGGCAAGGGACTCCCTCTCTCTTTTTTGTGTTCCAGTACCCAACCCATTTTTTTTTTTTTGTCTCAGGAGGAGTGACGTGTATTTCCTGGAGAATGCTATGTTTTTCAGTCCTACATTGGGTAGGGGAAGCATCTGTTATTATTCATACTTAAGAAATAAGAAAACTTGGGGTCAAGGAAGTTAAATGACTCACCTGAGGCCACAGCACCAGTAAGTGACAGTCTAGCCTCACACTTAGCACTTTTGATAGCATTTACACTGTTCTCTTTGCAACTTCATGTTATCTCTTTTCATTGTGGGGTCCTGATGTCAATCAGTCCTTCTGATAAGCCCTACATTTTCTCAACAAAATCTATCTCTGTGTTTTGCCTTGATATTATCTGACTACTCCCAATAATACTGACTAGTTTATCAAATGCCTCTTGGTTGTATCTATTGCATTAACAAACAACCCCTCTACAAACAGTCACTGTTAATCTTGTGAATATGAATAGACAAATTAGAAATTTCAAGTAAAAATAAACAAACAAAATAAAACTAACATGCTGCTATGACTATTTTTAAAACACTCCACATTTGATGTTATTGTATATGGAGATCTTCTGGTAAAACAGCTCTCAATCTTAAGTTTCCCAAAGGACTAGATCTATACAGCACCATACAGTATCACTTATTCAAGTTTCATTATTTTACCTATGAAGAGAAAACATTCTGCATGCCACAGTTTTTATCAGGGAAAGAGCCTTTCCAACATTTCATGTTGGCAATATGAAATGCTTCTGCATATTTCTGCCATATGCTGCCTCTGACTCAAAGGGTCTGTTATCAGCCCTAAGGAGACTCTTACATTCTCTGCAATTACAATGACCATTTTTTCCAGCCTAGTTAGACTAGAATTTTTATGATTTCCAAATTTTTAGGTCAACAAAGTCTTACAAACATATAAACATTAGACAACTTTTGATAAGAACCCTAGATAATTTGGCCACAAATAGTTTTTGCTCAAAACAATTTAAGTAAAAGCAAGTTGGTAAACATTATAATTTAATCTTAGTAATGACTTATTATAAAAAAATAAATGGATATCTTCAGTGTTTGGCATCGTGTTCACTTTAAATTTTGTTTAATTTGCCCTTCTTTACTCATTTTGGTCTGCTTTTCAGAATTTGGCAGGAGTGGGGAGTAGTGGAATCCTCACCTTCTTGCTTTTTAATTTCTAGTTGACTTTCAGATAATTATTCCTGCTTTGAACTGTTTTTAATAATGGAAAGTTGGAACATGAGTGTCCAAAGAGACCCACTGGATAAATGCAATAAACCTTTGTTTAACATAGAGATAATCCAAGCACCCACATGACCAAAGGCATCCACTATGGGCCCTTCCAGAACTTTTTCTACATACTTATTTCAATTTAGTTCTACAAAATAATATGATAGTACACATACTGTGTGGTAATTTTTCATAATTAATGTAGCCTACTAATTATTATAAAATTAAAATATTTTCATCATGATTTTATAGATGAAGAAATCAGAGGCTCAGAAAACTTGTTACCTACTACCTGTTTGTTTTAAGCAGCTTAACTTCTGTAATTTGTTTCCAGGTTTAAAAAGTTAATGCTATTTCCATACTACCTTTTTATATGACTTATTTCTTGTTAAAGTAGTGGTATTCACTGAACTATTCCAAACTTATATTTGTGTTCCCTTTAGGTTCATGTGTGGCATCCAGCTAAATTTAAAACGTAATTCAGACTTTGAAACATTTTTCTTCAACTCTATAATATCAACTAGTCCATATAAAAATTAATCTATTGCCCGATTTAATTCAACTAAATTACATTCAACGGGTATTTATTGAACACTTAATATGTACTTAACTGTGTATTAGGTACTCTTACTGTAAAATGAGTATTACTACCATGGTTTTTTTTTTGTTGATTTTTTTTTTTAAGATTTTTATTGGGGAATTGGGGGATGGGAACAGCGCTGGGGAATTGGGGGAAAGGGAACAGACAACTTGCTGTCCTTCTGTTCTTCAGTCTAGTCATGGAGGACGTTGCTTCACTGGCCCAAGTTGGCATCATCACTGTGCTCTTCCCAGGCAGGCAGATCAGTCGCCCGGCTTCTGGACGGCCGCTCACAGCGGCTGCTGGCCACTCACGCTGGCTGCTGGCTACACACGGTAGCCCATGGCAACCCACTGCAGCAGGGGCTGCAGCCTACGCCATCGCAGGCAACTCACAGTAGCCCAGCTCCATGTTGAGCTGTTGTTCAGCATCTTAGCTGTGGAGGGCAGTGTCACTGGCCCTTATATGTGGGGCCCTCTGACGTCCCAAGCCAGCTCTTAACCAACACGCCACTCGGCCGGCCCACTACCATGTTTTAAAACCTGAAACAACATAAATGAAGCTGGGTTGTATAGAAAATTAATATACCTCAGAGAGATAGCAATATCATGAAAATATTTTTTAACTTCTCTATGGAATATCTGACCCCATTAACTCAGACTCTGAGAATAGCCAATCCTAAAATTGACAAATGTTCTACGTGTAACATCTATGAAAAAAGTTTGCCAGGCAAATTAATATAAACAAGAAGCCAATATAGAAAAGCAGCAGCCTCTTGAGAAAGTTGTCTTTAAGCAAGCACATGGTGATATCATGTATTAAAAAAAATAATTAGTTAAGATTTTAGACTTCTTGATCTATGTGAGGAATTTTGTGGGCTTCTACTTTTAGCCACTTGCTTGCTGAATCTTCATAAAAGAATAGCATTGCATTCATTTCAAAATCACCTCTATCAAAACCTTTTCAATGCTTTCTCCTTTGCTCTCCCCCTTGTCGCCTCCTCACCTCCTATCCTTTTCTCACTTTCCAGTACTACACAATCATGACGTTTGTACCATATTTACTTCACAAGCACCTTACTGTGTACAAGGTATACTATACTTGGTCTACTCAACAAATGCATTTTGAGAATGACTCATTCTATGAGGCTATGGGGTTATACTAGGAATAGTGGGTGAAACGCACAGAAAAATAATGTTAGCTTTCACATAAGATAAATTTTCTCATTGTCACAGCAGTCCAAAAATAGAACCGACAGCACCAGCAGGGAGAAATTTTCCCTATGGGAGGTATTCAAGCACTTGGTGGGAACATTGACAGGATAATTAAAAATCAGAAGAGCACTGAACTAAATGATTCTTAAAGCCAAGAATATATAATGTTGATGAAGATGACAACATGAATGTGAGGGAGAAAAAAAAAGGAGGAGAAAGTGAGGGGACAAGAAATAACATCATAATTCTTATTAATAAGTGGCTACACCTTGTGCCGATATTGTCGAGCAGTGATACAGCGGCATTGATGAGGAATCAAACTTTTCTCAGTTTAAATAATTCTATTTAAGGGCCGGTCGAGTGGCTCAGTTGGTTAAGAGCTCGCTCAAGAGTTTGAGCTCTGAGCAACAGCGGCTCAAGTCCAGCCCGAGCTGAGCAGCCGCTGAGCTGCCAACAGGTAGCAGGATGGCTCAGTTAAAAAATAATAATAATAATAATAATAAAATTCTATTTAAGAGATTTGTTTGTTTTCAATAAATAAGGAGTTATATGGCTCCAATTTCTATAACATTGCATGTATTCAGATGTTTTGAAGCTAGCAAATACAGATACAAATCATCACTATGTGATGTAAGGCAAGCGACATAGACATTTATGCACCTACCTCATAGTGTCACTGTGATCATTAAATGAGAAGCATTTAGCACAGAACCTGGTACATAGTATTTGAAACACTTAGCACAGTGCATAATACATAGCATGACCCTCCATAAACTATGTGTCTTATTAAATTTTTTAAGCTAATAAAAAATAACTTGTCAAATCTGGATTTCCCCAGAAGGCTAATCCTTTCTAATCTTCATCTTCTTTCATTTGAGAATTCTAATAATGAAACCATGGCTTCATGTGTGGGACTATTTTACTAAACTGTTTCCACTTCAGGATAAATTATTTGTATTATGCTCTGCAGATTCACTAAGGGATGCCTCATCCTTCTCTCCTAGATTTAGCTGCCAGTCCCTGATTAGCTTTCAAAGGATTTATTAACTTTATTTTTCTAAAAAACATAGAATCATATTTTCTTCACCACATGGCATTAAGTCAAAACTAGACTTTCCATAATCCCCAACTTTTGCATTTGTACACAGTAAAGGGAGATGGTCAGTGCAGTGTGGGATTTCTGGAACATTTAAAATTGTAGCCAAACAGATTTTAGAAAAATAACCATTGGAGAAAGTGTCATTCATTCAGATTATACAGAAATGTTTCAAATTTACCTTTCCTCTTTTTCTGTGCTTTTAAGTTGGTGGCATTTGTGTTTCAGGCATGGGTTTTTCTCATCTAAGTCATTATAATCAAAAGTTCAAGGATTTGCTACTAGTCAAGTATGAGAACCATTGATATAACCTAATTAAGTCCACCTTGTTAGAGATGGGGAATAATTTATTTTCAGGCTTCCTGCATTTTCCTTATAGAGGTCTGACTTATATTGGAGGTAACTTTGACCAATTTTACGAATTTTAATAAAATAAAGAGGCAAGAAGACCAAATATCCCCAGTTGTGCTTCTCATTCAACGGAAGACACTCTCCTTTGCATATCCCTTATTCATCATTAATTTTTAGCCTGGGTCATTTTTTCTCATTCCTACAAATCCAAATGGTCCATAGACATTTCCTATCTATTAGAGTTCATTTTGACCAGTTGTTGCATGTGACTCAGCCCCCAGGAGTCCAGCACAAGCCTGGGTGTGTAGCTGAATTGTTCAGTCAATAAGAATTTCTAACCAGAAAACCTTTTAGTTGCAAAACCCCCACTATAATTTGCAGCTCTCACTCTGACCAGCAAGGCACAAATGTAAAATCAGCCTTGAATATTTGCAAGACTGGAGGGATAGGCTCCACTTTTGTAGAAATGATTCACATAGTTCTGTCATCTTGGGTATGCATATTATTCATCTGACTTTCTTGGAGCCATCTCCCTAGATTAGATAATTCATCATGACAGACACATACAGATTGAGATTTCTTTCTTTCTTTTTTTTTTTAGAGAATTTTTTACATCAACTTGGCACCTTACTATCTAACTAGTTGGTCAGTGATGTTAGCACAATTTAAATGTGTCATGCTGCTTTGCACACTGAGCAGGTGATACATACATTAGTTTACTTCCATATTTTTATTATAACAAAACAAAGAATCCTACTATAAATCTATGATATACAAAGGCTTATTTTGAAAAGTAATGCACATTTGAAGTTACCAAAAGTATCTAAAAAAGGAAACAAATAATGACAATAACATTAAAAGTGTAGTTAGCTACATCTAAAGGAACCACAAGAATAACATTTTAAACAAGGAATGACAAACTGACATTTACTGCAGTGTGCTCCGAAGCTGTTTAGTATGATGACAGGGGGCATTGGCATGTAACATTCTTTTCACAGTTCATTATGTGACCTAAAGTATAATAAGAACAAGATGGGATGTACAGCTATTTTGTGAGCAGAAAATTTATTCTCCAAGAAAAACAAATTGCTTACAATATGTTGATATTGTTTTAGTCATTTTTCTTGTAGAGAAAAAATATGATTTTTATTTCATATTATGTCTTTGTGATTGATTCTGTAATATGGTTTTAAGAATATTCCTCATGCTCAAATTAATGAGAAAATGAGCAGTGAGGCAAATGAGTCAGGAGGTATTCAACTTGCTCAAGAAAAGTTTGTTGCAAATTAATCCATTGTCTTCAGCTTGAAATCTTACTTCTCTCAATTAAGGTGATAATAAAATAATTTATAATTCTAATGATTTATAAACAAATATATATATACAAATGAAAAATAATACTCAATAGGCTTTTTTGGTCCTGGTGTTAGTGTCACTTTTGCTCTAGAGATTTGATGAAAAACTTAACCAGATGTAGCTAAAGAAAATAGATCCTGATCCTTCATGGATTTCTCTCTCTCATTATCTTTATTTTTGTGGTTGTTCATTTTCTAATGCTAGACTGAAAATCTAATACCAGAATATCCTTGTCCTTCTCTGTACATGGTAAATGTTCAGATTTGAGGTAAAAAATTTTTTCTTGCCTCCCAATTGGTGCAGACATCATTTGGCTCTATATGGCTTTCTGCAGCCCATCAGCTATTCTCCCTGACCACAACAGATGAGATTTTATTCTTCAAGTATCTCATGCCTACTTACATGTGGGATACAGCTGTAGAATAGTATTATTAACTAGGCTAGAAATTTCACATTGGAATTTTCAAAGATGTAATTTAAAACAATATTTTTGTATTTTTGGCACTAGATCTAGATATTTTAAAAATATTGTCATCTACATCTAAATATCTCAATTTATTTTGTCCATTAATGAATGAGATCACAGCAATAAGGTTTATAATAAAGTACATGGTAGGTTATTCTTGTAAACTTTAAAGTTTGTCTATTAGTCCAGTCTACTGTTATTTAAAAAAAGGGTGGGGGGAGATTTAAATACCTAAAATATTGGGTTGTCAGAAAAGTCATGATGTATATTTCTATGTTTTTTGTTCCAAAAGTGTGTCATGACTCTTCCCACAACCCAATATATAAAATTCTTGAAGGAGTTCAAGATCGCAGATTAGATAAACATTGTGTTTTTCTCCTCTCATGGCCACATCAAAATTACAACTAAAAAAAAAAAAAGTTACAACTAAACTACAGAACAAACGACCACTGAGAATTGCGTGAAGTCTAACTGAACTGTAATCTTACCTCTGTGGACATACAAAAGAAGCCACCTCAAGACTGGCAGGAGGGACAGAGACAAAGAACAGGCTGATCTCATACCAGTGGGTGACCATTAAAAATTGGGGGGATATCTCAGCTCTGGTTGTCCCCCCTCAGGAGGAAGAGGGCTCAATCTGACACCAGGATCCCCAGCCCAGAGTTCTACTGTTGGGGAGAGAAGTCCCTATAACTTCTGACTGTGAAAACCAGTGGAGATTGTAGCTAAGTGAGAAACGGGCCACTGCAGTCCCTAGCATTCCTCTTAAAGGGCCTGTGCATTGACTTACTTGTTGATGGAATAACTCGCTCAGAGCTCCGGCACTGGCACAACAGCTTGAAAGGCGCAAGGGACATATAAGAAGAAACTAAATTGTCTGGCTGCAGGGCGAGGGCTGGAGGGGGACCTTTCTCCCAGACCAAAGTGCTGGCAGAATCCATTGTTTCTTTGTTGAGCTTCTCTCCTCCTCATGTTCAGTTCAGGGTGACTGCCACATCTGAGTCTCCATCAACCTTGCTAACACTTTTTGTCCACCTAACACTGGCACACCCAAACCACTTCTAGTGGCTTTTCCTTACAAACAGCCTATCTTGGCTTATGCTGTGGACTTTCTTAAAATCTCTCAAAAATTCACAAAACCCAAACAAGCAGCATCTGGCTTTGAATGTCCCATACCACTTGTTAAGCAGTCCCAAGACTGGTACTAGCATCAGCTGACCTCAGTTTGTGGCTTGGCCTCTCAAGGCACCTCCAAGCACAATAAGGTGGCAGCCATCTGTGATTGCTTTGTGGCTCATGCCAGGTGGCCCCAGGCAAGGCACAAACTACAGCTGAACATGGTCTGTGGCAGGGCCTCTCTCAGTAGGCCCTGGGGCTGGCTCACCCAGTGGCCAGCTTCAGACCAAGCCAGAGCATCACCTGGATGCCTCCAAGGATGACACAAAGGGCAGACTGGGTAGAGACCAGTGCTCTACTAAAGCAAATCCTACTCTGTAGGGTCAGCCACAACACAACATCTCCTCCACTGTAGTCACAGCCAGTCCTCACAACCAATCAGCCTGAGGGTCAATCCCTCCCACTGACATGCAAACAGCAACCAAGGCTGAGCTATAACAGTAGGGTACACACAACCCATACAAGTGACACATCTGGAGCACCTGACTCAGATGACATGGGACTATATCACTGGGCCCCACAGGCACCTACTACATAAGGCCACTTGACTAAGACCTGGAGACATAGCAGCCCTATTTAATACATAGAAATAAACACAGGAAGATAGCCAAAATGGGGAGACAAAAAAACATATTCCAAATAAAGAACAGAACAACACTCTAGAAAAAGAACTAGACAAATGGGAGATATGCAATCTACCAGATGCAGTGTTCAAAACACTGGTTATAAGGATGTTCAGTGATCTCAGAGAGAACTTCACCAAGGAGATAGAGGACACAAATATGGAGATATAAAACATAAAAATAACCAGACAAAAATAAAGAATACAATAACTGAAATGAAGAATACATTAGAGAGAATAAATAGTAGACTAGATGAAGCAGAAGGTTGAATCAGTGATTTAAAAGTTAAGGTAGCAGAAAACGCCCAATCAGAACAGCTAAAAGAAAAAAGAATTTTTAAAAATGAGGATAGTTTAAGGGGCCACTGGAACAACATTCGCTTGAAGGAGGAATACCAGAAGAAGAGAGAGAGCAAGGAAGTGAAAACCTATTGGAAGAAATAATGATGGTAAACTTCCCTAACCTGGTGAAAGAAATAGACATAGAAGCCCAGGAAGCTCAGAGAGTCCCAAATAAGATAAACGTAAAAAGACCCACACCAAGACACAGCCTAATTAAAATGCCAAAGGTTAAAAAAAGAGAATCTTAAAAGCATCAAGAGGAAAGCAGTTAGTTACCTATATAGGGGGGCTCCCATAAGACTGTCAGCTAGATTTCTCAACAGAAACTTTGCAGGACAGAAGGAATTGGCATGAAATATTCAAAGTGATGAAAAGCACTTTGATTATTCAACCAAGATTACTCCACCCAGTAAAGCTATTATTTAGAATTGAAAAAATGGATAAAGGGCTTCCCAGTAAGAAAAAGGTAAAGAAGTTCATCACCACTAAACCAGTATTACAAGTACTGTTAGAGGGACTTCTTTAAGATAAAAATAAAATAAAATAATAAAATTAAATTTAAAATATGACTAATAAAATGGCAATAACTACATATCTATCAACAATAACTTTCAATGTAAATGCATTAAATGCTCTAATTAAAAGATAGTGTTGCTGAATGGATAAGAAAACAAAACTCTTACATAATGCTGCCTACAGAGACTCACTTCAGATCGAAAGACAAATGCAGACTGAAAGTAAAGGGATGGAAAAAGATATTTCATGAAAATGTACATTTAAAAAAGCTAGAGTAGCAATACTTATACCAGACAAAATACACTTTAAAACAAAGGCTATAACAAGAGGCAAATAAGGACCCAGTAATCCCACATCTGGATATTTATATGAAGAAACCCAAATGCTACTTTGAGGGGATGTGTGCATCCATATATTTGTTGTAGCATTGTTTACAATGGCCAAGATGTGGAGGCAGCCTGGGTGTCTGTCAATGGATGAATGGATAAAGAGGAGGTGGTACATATATACAATGGAATGTTGCTCAACTATGGAAGGGAGTGGCTCCTTGCCATGTACAGCCAAATTAATGGACCTGGAGGACATTGTGCTGAGTGGAGTATATCAAACAGAGAAAGACAGATGCAATGTGATTTCGCTTACATATGGAATCTAAAGAACAAAATAAACAAATAAAACAGAAACAAACTCAGATACAGAGAACATTTTGATGGTTGCCAGACGGGAAGGGGGTTGGAGAATGGGTGAAAAGGAGGAAAAAATAAGAAGTACAAATTGGTTGTCACAAAGTAGTCATGGGGACATAGGGTATAGCAAAAGCAATATAGTCAGTAATATTGTAATAACTATGTATGGTGTCCAATTGGTACTAGATTTATAGGGTGATAGATGGGAAGAGGGTTGGGGAGCAGGGTGGAAAAGATGAGGGGATTAAGAGGTACAAATTTGTAGTTACAAAATAGTCATGGGGATGTAAAGCATAGAAAACAGAGTCAATAATATGGTAATAACTATGTATAGTGCCAGGTGGGTACTAGGTTAGTAAGGGTGATCACTTCTTAAATTATGTAATGTCTAGCCACTATGCTGTACACCTGAAATTAATATAAAATTATATTGAATGTCAACTGTAATTGAAAATTTCTTAAAAGGGCAGAAAATGGCGAAGGGGAATAAGAGGTTGAAATTTTCAGTTATAAAACAAAGAAATCATGGGGATGTAATGTACAGTATAGGGAAATATACTCAATAATATTGTGATAGCATGGTATGATGTTAGATGGTTGCTGGACTTATTATGGTGATTACTATTTTTTTTTTAAGATTTTTATTGGGGAATTGGGGGAAGGGGAACAGACAAGTTGCTATCCTTTTGTTCTTCAGTCTAGTTGTGGAAGACGTTGCTTCACTGGCCCAGGTTGGCACCATCATTGTGCTCTTCCCGGGTGAGGCAGATCAGTCTCCGGCTTCTGGCCGGCCGCTCACTGCGGCTGCTGGCCGCTCACGCTGGCTGCTGGCTACACATGGTAGCCCATGGCAACCCACCTGCCGTCTTTGGTGACTCACAGCAGCCCAGCTCCAGGTTGAGCTGTTGTTCAGCATCTTAGCTGTGGAGGGCAGTGTCACTGGCCCTCATATGTGGGATCCGAACCAGGGCCCTCTGGCATCCCAAGCCAGCTCTTAACCAATGCACCACTCGGCCGGCCCAGTGATTACTTCTTTAAGTATATAAATGTTGAATAACTATGGTGTACAACTGAAACCAATATAATGTTGTATGTCAGCTATATTTGAATAAAAATCTTTAAAAAAATAAAATGTTATTTTTAAGCAACAAAAATAGTGAAGGAAAGGTAATAGAGATAATAAGTATCTCAGTAAATTTAATGGACTATTTAAAAAAATATATTCTTGAAGATATAAAAACATTTTTTTAAAAATAGTGAATACTATTTTTGAGAATCCAGCTGAGACCTTAGGTGGGGAACTAAAGAGAATTTCTTTCTGCTCTAAGATTATATGAGTCTAATTTTAGGTTTTACTCCATTTTGAAAAATCTTGATACAGCTATGCAATTTTCTTGAATACATTTTCATCTTGCCATCGTCTCCAAGGTTCAAAACTCAGATCATGAAAAACTTGTAGTATTCCAAAGTTTTTCAGAGAAAAGCCAATTTCTGGGAAAGCCCCTAGAACCAATCTGGGCTTCCCAAGTTCCTGAAAACTGTGGCTGGTCAATGCCAAACCATACTACTGTTAACTGTGGTAGACTTCCCAATGCTTCAAACACCAGAGTGATGTTTGCCAATCTTCTGCTTAGACTGACTAACTGATAGGCCATGAGACTGGTGCCCCTAAAAAGAGCTTTAGACAACATAGTCCTTTCTACAGGAAAACTATAATCTTTCTCATGTCATTCCCCATTTACCCTCATACTATCTCTTCACCTCCTGGTTAGATCTTGCCTTTACCAAGCCCTTTTTAGCTTTATCTCTAGTTCTCAACCCCATGCTTGCTCCTATACATTAAATATAGATTTGGCTTCTTGAATTTTGGGCTCTGGAATTCTTTTCTGATACAGTTTATTTGGGCTCTATCTTTTCTTACCGTTCCAGGGTATAGCGCTGACATCAGTTAGCTTGACTGATGGCAGTGGGCAGAAACAATCCATCTTGTTTCGCATCTCCTGCTCCATTCCAGAATTTGTGCTTCAGCCTCTTAACCATTCTCCTAAATTAAGGTTGTCCCTTTTCAATCCATTATCCATATGTTTGCTATTATAATCCTAAAACACTTTAACGTCTCCTTAAAGCCTCTCATAATTCCACGTTGCTTTAAGATATAGTCTAAACTCCTAAGCCTAAGAGTACCCTTCTATCCACCTAACTGTTCTCTATCCTCCTTCATTCCAGCCACAGATGTCTCCTAATTGTCTCCAGAACATACGAAGCTGATCCAACTTAGTATGCCTGCTTTGCCACTCTTTTTTTTTTTTTTTTAAGATTTTATTGGGGATTTGGGGGAGGGGAACAGCCAAGTTGCTGTCCTTCAATCTTAGTTGTGGAGGGTGCAACAAGCTCAGCTCCAAGTCCAGTTGTGCTGCTCAGCTCAAGGTGCTGTGTTCAATTAGTTGCCGATGGGTGTAGCCACCATCCCATGCAGCAGTTGAACTGGCAGCCTTGTTGTTAAGAGAGCATGCTCTATCCACTGAGCCATCCGGGTTGCAGCTCAGCTCAAGGTGCCAAGTTCAATCTCAGTTGCTGGAGGGCGTAGCCCACCATCTCAAACAGGCAACCTTGTTGTTAGGAGCATGTGCTCTCACCAGCTGAGCCATCCTGCCACCTGTTGGCAGCTCAACGGCAGCTCAGCTCAGGTGCAGATCACTGGCCCATGCGGGAATCAAACCAGTGTCCCTGTTGCTCAGAGCTCTCATTCTTGAGTAAGCTCTTAACCAACTGAGACACTTGGCCAGTCCCTGCTTTGCCACTCTGAATCTTATGCAGCATTCGGGTCCTACTCAAGTTCACCTCCTTCATGAAACTCCTCATAAATGGCCCACATTTTTCTACCCCTGCTTAAATACATCTAGCAAAGTGATTATAAGGGTATGTTGTCTGTAGTATTCACTGTAATACTTAACTAAATAGAATTCCCCTATGTTGTCGTATATGGCTATCTAATGTGTAATGTGAATGACCAGCTTTCCTTACAGAGGTTCCATTAAGGTAAGAACTATATCTTAAAGTTATTGAAACTGTTTGTAATACTAACAAGTAAATACTGGTTGAAAAAGAACCCAGAAATTCAGATGGTGCTCAAGATTATTGTTCTAGTCATCCTTGGTTTAAGACAAGGAAGGGACCAGATTATCTCATAAAATGTTTTCTCTTCCTGTATTTTTGATAAGCTCCAGTTTTTGTTCATGGAAGCTATAATTACAGTTCTTGTTTCCAAACAACCATGTGAACTAATATCTCAATGAATCTGCTAAATTTTTCATTTTGCTTGGGTTTTTAATTTCCATGAGTAATTTGTTTTGAGTTACACAAATCATCTTCTTTTTAAATATTTCTAACATGAGCTCTGATCAAAGGGGAGAAGGGTGGAATAATTAAGATTTGAGTTTAAATTCCAGCTCTACCATTATGAGTGATATATGTTAATCAAGTAGCTTAAGCTTGTTCTGCCTTTATTTCTTCATTTATAAAATGGAAATATTAATAATAAGTGGAACTGCCTTACTAGGTGGTGCTAAGTATTAAATAATATACATTAAGCAGTAATTACATATAAAAAACACAAAATACACATTTGATCTTATTGTTATCAATCATTTCACTATAAACTATGAATCAAACATGGAAGCAACATAAACTTTTATGTAATTCTTTTTCTGGAACAGACAATTGCTATCAATATTTTTCATAATTTGGGCCAGTCGAGTGGCACATTGGTTAAGAGTTGGCTTGGGACGCCAGCTCTGAGCAGCAGGACCCCGGTTCAGATCCCACATGAGGGCCAGTGACGCTGTGCCCTCTACAGCTAAGATGGTGAACAACAGCTCGACCTGGAGCTGGGCTGCCATGAGTCGCCGGCGACAGCATAGGCTGCAGTGGGGCTTGCCGGTAGCTGGCGTGAGCTTTTGTGAGCTGCCATGAGCCACCGTGAGCAGCTGTCCAATGGCCAGCAAGCGACTGCCTCTCTGAAGAAGAGCGCAATAATAATACCAACATGGGCCAGTGAAGCAACATCCTCCACAACTAGCCTGAAGAACAAAAAGACAGCAACTTCTCTGTTCCCCTTCCCTGATTCCCTGATGTTGTTCTCCTTTTCCAATCCCCCAATAAAAAATCTAATATATATATATATATATATATATATATATATATATATATATATATACACATATATTCATAATTTGATTTGATTCACAATTTGGAGGCAGATTAAAGATCATAAGCTTTTGTGGACCACACTCAGAATAGTGAAAACCAAGAGGATTTTTCCACCTTAGTTGATGGAAGAAATGGGACCTGGATTTTAGGTGTCCCATTTTATAGTAAATGGAATAAATAATTTGTCAAGTAAAAAAAGAAAAAAAAAGTCATAAGCTTGTTTCTTTCTTTCGTCACAGAAAAGGAAAGAAGCAAATTCCCCTCATTCACATGGTTCCAAAGCACAGAGATAAGGGTGCAAAGTCAAAAGACAAGATGAGAGCAGAGAAGATAGTTTTCTGGCATTTTTTAGAGATTCCTCTCTCAGTGATGCATTCAAGCCTGCACATAAAGCACTGGGTAAATATAACATCAGTATTTCATACTGCAACCATCTGATTTGAGTATGCTTTATCTAACTAAAAGGGAATGTTGGTTAGCTGGATTTAATGAATTTGGGACAACTGATTGGTTGCTTTTGCTCTGAGTTCATCAGCTATATACTAGTATGGCCACAGAACTTGTCAAGATGGAAACTGGTCATTTAAAGCCAAATTTCATGCAATTTTTCCTTTGTTTCAGCAATCCAATTATTCTTTATACTTAGCTCAAAAAAAAGAGTTAATATTTTAAATGTTTTTGAAATCATATTTATTATTTTCAATTAAAAGTATATTAATTTGGCATTAAAATGTATTGTCATCAGTACTAGCACTTATCCATCTGTATCTTAAGCCACAGTGAAAACAGTATAGAGTGAAGAAAAATATTAGTCTGAACAATAAATGTAGATTTTGAGATACTGACACTTTGTTAAATGTTGAAAAAGTTACTAAAGAAAAATTTATTCCAAACACATTCCAACTGGGCTATGTAGCTCCCCTATAGCTTTTCTTCAGCATCTTCATCCCTTCATGCAAGGTTCTACCTGTACCACTTACTTATGCCTCCTCATAACTCAGCAGGAATACATCACAGTTTTACATCAAACATTTTAATAAACTGCTTGGAAGAACTTCAGTATCTAAATATTACAGTACTTTTTTTTCAAAATGTATCTAAATTGTGAGTTTTTTAAAAGTCTCATCAAATAGACCTAGAAGAATATAATAATTTATACATCCTATGAAATTCTAGGATTCAATTCATTTCATTTAATATTGACTTTACAATACCCTAGGAGACCTATTTCTAGAACTGCCTCAGTCACTAGCTTAGTTGTGTGAACTTCAACAAGTTACCTAATTTCTTTGGATCTCAGATTTTTTTTTTTAATCTGCAAAACAAAATGGCTAAATCAAATAATTTTTATACTGCCTTCTGTGTTTATTTTCCTATCTTTTTAATAGGCTATTTAAGATTGCCAACTCATATAATAAAATACATCACGTCACATCTGTAGATTGCAATCGTGTCTTATCTAAAGGCTTGTTGCCCTTACTTCAGAGTTTGAGGTAGGAGAATGAAAACTTTCCACTCAGAAATGTTTTAGTTGATAGAAATTTACTTAATAGAAATGACAACCAGTGGAACAACTTGATAATTTCAAATAACATATTCAGAATGGATAAGCACCAAGTTAGATATTAACAATATGCCATGCCTTCTTTAAAGGAAACTGAACTATTATGAAACCTCATCTATAAATTTGTCCTGTAGTTGAAAATTTATTTTCAACTATGTACATTCTAATTCAGAGTTAATGCTACATACTGTAAAGGGGAAGATATTGGTGGAGTTGGGAATAACAGTTAAAGCAGTTCACATGTAGCTGAAACATAGCCAGGAAGAATATCTGTAACAGTGGTTGAGTGTTCTCTAGGAACACTGTAACATAAATTCAGTTGCATCATTTAATCTGTAAGGAGATTAGAGGAGGGCACGTGTTTCCACTCCCTAATGCTGAAAGGACAGAATTCTCTGGATACACTGAAGTAAAGACTGGGACTTACATGATGCTTCTACCATGAGAGTAAGGAAAAGTTTGAATTTGACAGAAATAAGTCTGTTTGGTGAAAATCACTTCAAAGACCTAAAGGAAACTAAGCAATGACCTTGAAGAAGTGCAATAAATTCTGCTTCTTGCCATTCCTGTTCCCTTCTAAATCTATTTCCTGGTCCCTTGAATTGGGGGCTGACCCCAAAATGGTGGCCCAATGTCTGAAACAACAGGACAGTTGTACACTGGAATTGTTCATTCTGCCATGCTGTCTATCCAAAGAGAATGTCATCAACTAATCCTGGAGGTGTAGAACCCAGGAATCTGTGTTTTAAAGAAGCTTTCATGTGATTGTAGTGTACACTCAAGTTTGAAAACCACAACATGGAGATTTCATAGTTTCTCCATGCTTCCACCCCACCCCCACCCCACAAGAGTAACAAGGCTTAAATTGACTAGAGATACTAGATCTAGTTTCTAATTTCAGTTGGTTCTAGTTTATTAAAAGAATCAGAAAGAGACCTGACACACTGGGAGTCTTTTTTATCATTATTAAAATCCTCTAAAGTATCACTATTAAAATCTAAGCATTCATTCCAATCAATTGAATAGAATATTTCAAGAAGCATCTGTTGATTTTACAATCTTATCTTCCAGACAATCTTTGAATTAAAGGGAAAGGTGATAATGAATTTATTCTTTCATATTGAGAAGAATCCTTGCAATATGCCATCCCAGATGTGAAAGGAAGAAAAAAAAAACTCCCTCTGCTCTCTTCTTTGCATAACTAAAAGTAGCAATAACTCTCCAGAAATTTTAACTTTCAGACAGTAGACAAAAGAGCCATGTATAACAAAAATAAGACATTATTTTTCACCTATATGATAAAGAGTAAAAAGAATGATATATCAGTAAAAATAAATTCAGCTACAAATAGATTAAAAGAGTTAGAAATTAATTGCCTCCCATGTAACAGCCTGGAGGCAGGCAGTCTGCATCTCACAGTGCAGTTCCTGGTGTCAGGGATTCAGGCCCTTTCTATCTTGTTGCTATACCTGTGATTTTTCAAACTATGGAAATCATGGTCCAAAATGGCCGCTAAACCATCCGCCACATCTACATTCTGAGGAGCAGATATGAAGATGGGGAAAGAAGACATGTGCCTCACTTAAAGAAAACATTCTGGAAACTACACATACCATTACTTTTAGATCCCATTATTTTTATTTATACATACCATTATTTTTAGATCCCATTTCTAGAACATCTAGCTGCAAGAGATGCTGGAAGAAGAAATCATTATTCCAAGCAGCCTTGTATCCACCAGAAAAGAAAGAAATGTGGGCCAACTGTCTATTGAGGCTGAATTTCAAATAACAATAACAAGTGCTGGCAAATGTGTGGGGAAATAGGCAGGTTTTTTTGTTGTTGTGTTTTTAACATTGCTGGTAGGACCGTAAATTAGTACACGGTTCCTATGAAAAACTTGGCAATATGCATAAAACACTTTAAACATGACCCAACACTTTAAGGAAGTTGTCTGAAAAAGAAAATATATGTGCACTCATTCATAGCTAGCTGTGGCCTGCCTTGCTCCCTGCAAGCCCTGCCACTGCCCCACAGAAATGCTTCAATTACACAAAGACCTTAGCCAGATTAGGCCAGTGTCCAAGACACTGGCTCCTCATCTCACTTGGGCTTATGCCAAAGATGTAAAATTTGGTGCAGATGCCAAAGCCTTAATGCTTCAAGGTGTAGACATTTTAGCTGATACTGTAGTCATTACTGTGAGGCCAAAAGGAAGAACAGTGGTTATTGAACGGAGTTGCGGAAGTCCCAAAGTAAAGAAAGATGGTGTAACCTCTGCAAAGTCCATCAACTTAAAAGATAAATGTAAAAACATTGGCCCTGAATTTTTTCAAGATGTTGCCAATAGTACAAATGAAGAAACTGGGGATGGCACCACAACTGCTACTGTATTGGCACTCTCCATTGCCAAGGAAGGCTTTGAGAAGATTAGCAAAGGTGCTGACCCAGTAGAAATCAGGAGAGGTGTGATGTTAGCTGTTGATGTTGTAATTGCTGAACTTAAGAAGCAGTCTAAACCAGTGATAACTTCTGACAAAATTGCTCAGTTTGCTATGATTTCTGCAAATGGAGACAAAGAAATTGGCAACATCATTTCTGATGCAATAGAAAAGGTTGGAAGAAAGGGCATCATTATAGTTTACATCATTATAGTAAAGGATGAAAAAACACTAAATTATGAATCAGAAATTATTGAAGGCAAGAAGTTATTAATACATCAAAAGGTCAGAAATGTGAATTCCAAGATGCCTATGTTCTTTTGAATGAAAAGAAAATTTCTGGTGCCCAGTCCATTGTACCTGCTCTTGAAATTGCCAGTGCTCACTGTAAGCTCTTGGTCATAATTGATGAGGAAGTTAATGGAAAAGTGCTTGTTTTGAATACGCTAAAAGTCAGTCTTCGAGTTGTAGCAGTCAAAGCTCCAGGTTTTGGTGACAAAACCATGGCTATTGTTACTGGTGTGGTGGTGTTTGGAGAAGAAGGATTGGCTCTAAATATTGAACATATTTAGCCTCATGAGTTAGGAAAAGTTGGAGCGGTCATTGTGACCAAAGATGATGCCACATTCTTGAAAGGAAAAGGCGACTGGCTCAAATTGAAAATGATTCAGCAGTCAGGTATCACAACTAGTGAATATGACAAAGAAAAACTAAATGAATGCTGGCAAAACTCACAGATGCAGTAGCATCTGTAGTAGTTGGTGGGACAAGTGATGTTGAAGTGAATGAAAAGAACGACAGAGTAACAGATGCCCTCAATGCTACATAAGCAGCTGCTGAAGAAGGTATTTTTCTGGGGGAGAGTTGTACCCTGCTTCGGTGCATTCTGGCCTTGGACTCATTAACTCCTGCTAATGATGATCAAAAAATTAGCATAGAATTTATTTTTAAAAAGAACATGCAAAGTTCCTGTAATGACTATTGCTAAGAATGCAAGTGTTGAAGGATCTTTGATAGTTGAGAAAATTATGCAAATTTCCTCAGAAGTTGGTTATGGTGCTGTGCTTGAAGATTTTGTGAATATGGTGGATAAAGGAATCATTGACCAAACTAAGATTGTAAAAACTGCTTTATTGGATGCTGCTGGAGTGGCCTCTCTGTTAACTACAGCAAAAGTTATAGTCACAGAACTTCCTACAGAAGAGAAAGACCATGGAATGGGCGGAATGGGTGGAATGGGAAGAGGTATGGGAGGTGGCATATTCTAGAATAAAGCTTTACCATTTTTAATGAGAACTGTGAGAGGAAGCTCAAGGCAGTGCTCCTCACTTATAACTTCAGACAAGTTAGTTGAAGGAAATTACTGGAGAAAAGGCTGGCTGATGTTTAAGAAAATCACTATAGGGGCCAGCCGAGTGGCTCAGTTGGTTAAGAGTTTGCTCAAGAGTGCAAGCTCTGATCAACAGGGTCGCCAGTTCAATCCCCACATGGACCAGTGAGCTGCACCCGAGCTGAGCTGCCGCTGAGATGCCAACAGGTGGCAGGATGGCTCAGCTGGTGAGAGCATGTGCTCCTAACAACAAGGTTGCCTGTTTGAGATGGTGGCTACGCCCACCCACAACTAAGAATGAACTCAGCACCTTGAGCTGAGCTGCCGCCCAGGTGGCTCAGAGGATAGAGCATGTGCTCTTAACAACAAGGCTGCCAGTTCAACTCCCACATGGGATGGTGGCTACACCCACTGGCAACTAATTGAACACAGCACCTTGAGCTGAGCGGCGCGACTGGACTTGGAGCTGAGCTTGCTACGCCTTCCACAACTAAGATTGAAGGACAACAACTCGGCTGTCTCCTCCCCTAATTCCCCAACATTGTTCCCCTTCCCCCAATTCCCCAATAAAATATTAAAAAGAAAGGAAAGGAAAGGAAAGGAAAGGAAAGGAAAGGAAAGGAAAGGAAAGGAAAGAAAATCACTATGATTGTCAGTTTCTGATTTCAGTTTATAACGTGTAATGGCTTACTGCTGTCGTCCATTCCTACAGATAATTCATTTTGTATTTTTTAATAAAAAGGCATTTGAACATTCCTGATAACTAAGTGCAAGAGCCATGTTCCAATGTGTTGCTTTCAACTGAAATTACTAAGGCATTTTTACTACTATTCTGTTAAAATCAGGATTTTAGTGCTTGGCCATCATCTAACGAGAATTTATGAAGCAGCCATTTTGTGGAGAGTAAGAAAAATTGAGTACAAAAAAAGAGAAATAACCAATTATGTGACCTTTGTGTAATAAAAAAGAGGAATGTATTACTACACCACTTACTATAGTAATTTTTTAGTTGTAAAAAGCACATAAAATTTACCATCTTAGTCATTTCTAACTGTGCAGTTTATAATGTTAAATAATTTCACACTGTTCTGCAATCTCTAGAAAGCTTTCATTTTACAAAACTAAAACTCTATATCCATTGAACAACAGCCCCATCCCCTGCCTCCACCCCAGCATTCCCAGTGCCTGGCAACCACCATTCCACTTTCTGTCTCGGAATTTGGTTACTAGGTACCTGATATAAGTGGAATCATACAATATTTGTCCTTTTGTGTTTGTCTTATTTCACCTATAATAATGTTCTTAAGGTTCGTACACATTGCAGTGTGTGTTAGAATTTCCTTCCTTTTTATGGCTGAATAATATTCTATTGTATGTATATACCACCTTTTGTTTATCCATTCAGCTGTTGATGGTCACTTGGGTTGCTTTCACCTTTTGGGTTCTTTGTTGAAATGTCTGTTCAAATCATTTGCCCATTTTTAATTGAATGTTTTCTTGTTGAGTTTTGAGAGTTCTTTATATATTCTCAATGTTGAATATGTGATTGCAAATATTTTCTCCCAGACTCTAGCTTGCTTTTCATTCTTTTTTATTTTATTTTATTGGGGAGTTGGGGGAGGGGAACAGACAAGTTGCTGTCCTTTTTGTTCTGCAGTCTAGTTGTGGAGGATGTCGCTTCACTGGCCCATGTTGGTATCATCATTGCACTCTTCCCAGGTGAGGCAGTCACTCGCTGGCCATTGGACGGCCACTCATAGTGCTCATGGCAGCTCATGAAAGCACACGCCAGCTGCCGGGCCAGCCCCACTGCAGCCTACGCCATCACCAGTGACTCACAGCAGCCCAGCTCCAGGTTGAGCTGTTGTTCACCATCTTAGCTGTAGAGGGTGCAGTGTCACTGGCCGGTATGTTGGATCCGAACCCAGGCCCTGATGCTCAGAGCTGGCGTCCCAAACCAACTCTTAACCAACGTGCCACGCAGCCAGCCCTTGATTCTCTTAACAGTGTCTTCACAGAGCAAAATTCTTTAAATTTGTGAAGTTTAATATTTAATAAAATATACATCAATATTTCCTTTTAGGGATGCTACATGCTTTTTGAGTCATAGCTAAGAATTTTTGGCCTAACCCAAAGTCATGAAGATTTTCTCTTATGTTTTCTTCTGAAAGTTTTAAAGTTTTGTTTTTGTTGTTTATTGTTTTTAGGATCCATTTTGAGTTAATTTTTGTATAAAGTGTGAGATTTAAGCCAAAGCTCAATTCTTTGCCTTTAGCTGTCCAATTGCTCCAACACCAATTATTGAAAAGATTATGCTTACTCCATTGAGTTACTCTTGTATCTTTACTAAAAATCAGTAAGTCATAAATGTGTGGGTCTATTTCTGGACCCTCTATTGTTCTCCATTGATCTATATGTCTATCTGTTTGTTATATAACAGTATCTTTATCATTGTAAATTTATTATAAGTCTTTAAATTAGATAGTATGAGTCTTCCACTTTATTCTTTTTGAAATTGAGATATTCTGCTCTCTTTGCCTTTTCATATAAATTTTCAAATCATGTTTTTGAAATCCACAAAAATCCTGCTAGAATTTTCATTGGAATTGTACTAAATCTATAGGTCAGTTTTGGGAGAACGGACATTTTAGCTATATTGAGTCTACTAATTTACAAACACAGTGCATCTTCATTTATCTAGTTTAAAAAATAAATTTTTATCAATATTTTGTAGATTTCAGTATATAGATCCTGCACCTCTTGTTAGATTTATACATAAGCAGTTCATATAGAGCTGTCATATATGGTGTGGCTTTTTAATGTTATTTCCAATTATTCACAGCTAGTATATAGAAATAAAATTGATATTTTTATGTTGTCTTTGTAACCTGTAAACTTGTTAAAGTCACTTATTTATCCCAGGAACTTTTTTGTAATTTTCTTGAAATTTTCTGTATAGATGACCATGTCATCTATAAATAGGATTAGTTTCTAATTATTTATTTTTTTCAGTTACAGTTGACATTCAATATTATTTTATATTGTCTCATGTGTATAGCATAACAGTTAGATAGTTATGTAATTTATTCAGTGATCCCCCAGATTAGTTTAGTATCCACCTGACACTATACATAGTTGTTGCAACATTATTGACTATATTCTCTATGTTGTAATTTACATACCTATGACTATTTTGTAACTACCAATTTGTATTTCTTAATCCCTTCACCTTTTTCACCCAACTCCCCAACCCTCCTTCACTCTGGAAACCATCAGTTTGTTCTCTGTATCTATGAGTCTGTTTCTGTTTTGGTTGTTCATTTATTTTGTTCTTTTTTGGGGGGGGGAATTGGGAGGATGGGAACAGCACTGGGGAATTGGGGGAGGGGAACAGACAAGTTGCTGTCGTTTTGTTCTTCAGTCTAGTTGTGGAGGACGTTGTTTCACTGGCCCAAGTTGGCACCATCATTGAGCTCTTCCCGGTTGAGGGACATGAGTCGCCGGCTTCTGGACGGCTGCTCACTGCGGCTGCTGGCCGCTCACGCTGGCTGCTGGCTACATACGGTAGCCCATGGCAACCCACTGCCACAGGGGCTGCAACCTACGCCATTTATTTTGTTCTTTAGATTCCACATATAAGTGAGATCATATTGTATTTGCCTTTCTCAGCCTGACTTATTTCACTTAGCATAATATCCTCTACATCCATTAATGTTGTTGCAAATGGTAAGGTTTCAGTCTTTTTTATGGCTGAGTAATATTCCATTGTATATATGTACCACTTCTTCTTTATCCAATTGTCTATGACGAGCACTTGGGTTGCTTCCATAGCTTGGCTATTGTTAATAGTACTGCAATGAACATAGGGGTGTATATATATTTTTTTGAATTAGTGTTTTGGGTTTCTTCAATTAAATACCTAGAAGTGAAATTGCTGGATCATAAGGTAGTTCTATTTTTAATTTTTTGAGAAACCTCCAAACCTTTTTCCATAGTGGCTATGCCAATTTGTAATCCCACCAACAGTGCACGAGGGTTCCCTTTTCTCTGTATCCTTACCAACACTTGTTTGTTGATTTATTGATGATAGCCATTCTGACAGGTGTGAGGTGATATCTCATTGTGGTTTTTATTTGCATTTCTCTGATGCTTAGTGACATTGAGCATCTTTTCATATGTCCATTGGCCATCTGTATATCCTCTTTGGAGAAATATCTATTCAGGTCCCCTGCCCATTTTTAAATTAGATTGCTTGGGGATTTTTAGTTTTGACTTGTATGAATTCTTTATAAATGTTGGATATTATCTCCTTATTGGGTTATATCATTGACAAATATCTTCTCCCATTTAGTAGGCTGTCTTTTCATTTTGCTGATGGTTTCCTTTGCTGTGCAAATTTTTTTTAGTTTGATATAGTCCCATTTGTTCATCTTTTCTTTTGTTGCCCTTGCCTGAGGAGATGGAACAGAAAAAAATATATTACTAAGCACACTATCAGAGAGTTTACTGACTGTTTTCTTCTAGGAGTTTTATGGTTTCAGGTCTTACATTTAAGTCTTTAATCCATTTTGAGTTTATTCTCTTGTATGGTGTAAGAAGGTGGTTCAGTTTCATTTTCTTGCATGTATCTGTTAAATAGGGTGACTTTTATTTCTTCATGTCCATCTATATGCTTTTCATTTCTTTTATTTGTCTTACTATACTGGTTAAAACTTTCAATACAATGTTGAATAGAAGAGTTGACGGTAAACATTCTTGTTTTTTAAAGAACTCAGTCTTTCACCATTAAATGTTGAATTAGCTGTGGCATTTTTATTGAGGTTTTCTTTAGCGGGTAAGGAAGTTCCCTTCTATTCTGGCTTGATGTGCTTTTAATTTATTACAAAATAGATTATTTTTTAATTTATTATAAAATAAATAAATATGATCATGTGATTTTCCTTTCCTTTGCACTCTTGTAATTAATCCCACTTACTTGTTGTATATTATTCTCTCTTGAATATTGCTTGATTTCGTAATACTTTATCAAGTATTTTTGTGTATAAGTTCATGAAGGCTATTGATCAGTACTTTGGTTTTTTTTATTATTTTTTATTTTTTAATCTTGCAATGTCTTTGCAGGGTTTTGGTATCAGGTTAGTTACTGACTACATAAAATGAATTGGAAAGTGTTCCCTCTCCTATTTTCTGGAAAAGATTGTGTAGAATTGGCAGACATTCTTCTTTAAGTGTTTGGAACAATTCATCAGTGAAACCATCTAGAACTGAAGATTTCTGTGGGGTACAGAGGAAAGGGAAGAGTTTAAATTATAAGTTCAATTTCTTTAACAGATATAGGATTATTGAAATATCTATTTCATACTGGGTGAATTATGGTAGTTTGTGCTTTTTGAGGAATTGACTCATTTCAACTAAGCTGTCAAATTTATGTGTGTAGAGTTGTTTATAGTATTTCCTTATTATCCTTTGATATCTGCAGGATCTGCAATGATATCTCTTGTTTTATGAAATTTGTCTTTTATATCTCTCTCATTTTTAAATACTATTAGTCTTATTAGATGTTTATCAATTTTATTAATCTTTTCAAGGAACAAGTTCTTTGTTTCACTGACTTTCTCTATAGTTTTTCTGCTTTTAAGTCATTGGTTTCTGATTTCTGTTCTTATCTTTATTATTTCCTTCCCCTGCTTCCTTCGGGGTTATCTTGCTATTCTTTGTCTACTTTCTTAAAATGGGAGGTTAGATTTTGATTGGAAGCTTTTCTCCTCTCCTAAGGTAAGTATTTGGTGATATAAATTTCTTCTTTAGCTGCATCCAACAAATTATCATCTGCTGTATTTTCATTTTCAATGTATTTTTTTAATTTCTTTTGAGATTTAGCAGCATGGCAGATGCTAGCTACCAGGGCTACTTGGCCTACACTTATAATGATTTATATAAGAAATAAAATTATATAAAACATACTGACAATTATTTCTTGGTAATAGGATAATATTTTCTTTAAAATTTAGCCTTCTTCTATAATTATTTTCATATAAGTTATGAAAATAAAATGGGGAATTATAAAACTTATATGTTGTTGACCCATATTAAATTGCAATATTTGACTTATTTAACCAATAAAAGCATTCGTTTCATACAGTTCAACCTAATAATTCTTTTTTTCTTTTTTTTAAAGATTTTTATTGGGGAATTGGGGGATGGGAACAGTGCTGGGGAATTGGGGAAGGAGAACAGACAATTTGCTGTCCTTTTTGTTCTTCAGTCTAGTTGCGGAGGACGTTGCTTCACCGGCCCAAGTTGGCACCATCATTGCACTCTTCCCGGGTGAGGCAGATCAGTCGCCGGCTTCTGGACGGCCGCTCACGGCGGCTGCTGGCAGCTCATGCTGGCTGCTGGCTACACATGGTAACCCATGGCAGGGGCTGCAGCCTACCCTTCGCAAGCGGCTCACGGCAGCCCAGCTCCAGGTTGAGCAGCTGTTCAGCATCTTAGCTGTAGAGGGCAGCGTCACTGGCCCTCATATGTGGGATCCAAACCGGGGCCCTCTGGCGACCCAAGCCAGCTCTTAACCATCGTGCCACTCAGCCAACCCACAACCTAATAATTCTTATAATGTGATGCATATAGTTCTCCTTTAATCATGGATTCTCGATATCCCATTTTAGGATTTAGGATAAGAAAGGAAGAAAAGCAATATGTGATGCAGATCAGAGTCAGCAATATGACTCAGAACTAGGTGAGGTCATAGGTCCCCTAAGTCTCTCAGAGAAGAGAATAAATTTTTGAGAGTGAGTTAAAAGAGAAAGATGAAGCCTCAACTGGCCAGTTCAAGTTCTCTAGGGTGTTCAGGAGATCATGGCATCAGAATGGGCAAGAAGACAACACCAAAGATGATACCTCAAGTAATGGCTACTTACTCCATTTCCAGTTACAGATAACTAGGTGTATAAATGGAACTAGCTAGATAGAAATCTGTTTCTGTGGCTTACAGTATAACATTAGGCAAGTTTTTTTTTTCTTTTTTAATCCTATCCGTAAAGTAGAGATAATAATGCCTAACTTGTAGTGTTGTTTCGGGGATCTAAGCGGATGACATATGTTGACAGTTAAAGGCCCAGTATATTTTGTTTCCTTCTTCCTCAGTCTCTAAGGAAGTCACTGCTTTGGACAGCCCTAGAGTTAGAGGAGGGCTATATGTCCCTGATTCAGCATGAACTTTGGAAACACAGCATCTGTGTTCAGACCTCATTAGCCATGAGACCTTTTGAAAATTACATAACTTCTCCATGCCTTAGTTTTCTTTCTATGAAAAGGTGTAATAATACTGTGTACATCCTAGGGTTTGTGAGAAAATTAAATGGGCCAATATATGTAATGTGCTTAGAATACTGCCTGGCATATTGTAAGCTCCACATAAGTGCTATTTTATTAGTACTATGAGAAAATGGATTGTGACTAGAGAAAATTTTGTTTTGGAGGGAAACAAGGTCCAGAGGTGGAGGAGAAAGAAAAGAGGGGGGGGGTGGGGAGGGGAGGAAGAGGGAGGGATGGAGAAGAGAAAAGAGGAGGAGAGAAAGAAAGAGAAGAGAGGGGAAAGGAGGGAAAGGGAAGGGAGGAGAGAAAAATATTTTAAAACATTCCTTTTCTTTCTCTAAGAAGTTGGGAGGAATAATCCTAACACTGTGCCAGACAGGATGCTTGCTACATGACATGTCTCTGGTAATGAAACTTGGAGTATTTTTACTGTTTGTTTTTGAAGAAAAAAAGTAGTTAATGAGGAAAGTCCAGAGAAAATGGCTTTCACAATCAATGAGTGAAAATGTAGGTAAAATGGAGAGCAAAAGAAGAGGGGAAAGCTACTAGGCAGCAATCTCACAGCCACTGTGGATTTTGTTTCAGAGAAGTGAAATTGTGAGTGACAGATAATCACTTCATTTACTTCTTAGGTCTCTGGAGACAGTCCTTGATGCAAGAGTATCTTTGAGGATCTCCTTAGTGATTTTTTCCCCTTAATGGATTGATGTATTCATAGTACACATCGTGAAAATTGGTTTTTCTTTGCCTCCCACATGCATAACCTTTAGGTTTTCTTTTTAATAATTGTTGGCAACTAGCTCTGCATGACAGCATTGAACACAAATACTACTGATGATGATAGATGGATGGAGGAATGTGGGGATGCATCGTACTGAAAGGGTAACGCATTATGTCTATATAATTGCTCCATCTCCCTTAGGATAGACACAGTTCAAAGAAATGTGAACCTAGATGACTCACAAGACATATTCTTTGGAGTTACCCAGAATTCATTTCTCTAATTACATTAACCTTTTCTCCCTTCCTCACTCATCCCAAGCACTCCCCCTGTACAGGGTATCCTGTCAGGGTGCTCAGCCACTTACCTTTCACACTTTTCTTTATTGCAGTGTCTTCACAAGAAGCAGCTTGATCTTCACAAAGACAGAGCTTAAAAACACCAAAATGGCTGGAAAACATCCATTTGAAATTGGGCTTTCAACATTTTTGCAAACATATGATAAGCAGTTTTGAAGTTTCAGTTTAAGTATCATTCCTTCAAATTTCATCGTAATATTGTCCATCGTTATGTACTAATATGAGTTTTGAGAAGCCTATAGTAATTTGATGCTTTCTTTCTAGTTAACAATTATGTGGGAAACTGTTTTGTCTAAAAACTACCTTTGGAAAGCCAGATTCCTAAAACAGCTTAGTTGGAATGGTATTCCAATCAATATTATTTCCCAACAAATGACATGTTCAACACATGGACATCCAGAAACTTCCTGAAACTTCTATTGCCTGGGATCTCACTGCATAATGAGGCAGCCCTCACTGTTGTAGAGGACTTTGAACATTTAGATGGTTCTTCTTGGTCTTGAGCTATTTACCTGGTAACCTCACAGGCCATACCTCTTCCTTGGAATGTCTGGAAACTACTATTATATTGCCATTTTTGACAAGCTTCTGTCCCATTTCATAAGAACTGGTCCCTAGACTGAACATCATTTTGGCTAACATCCTAGACATCTTGAGTCTGCTCATGTTGCTTGTGAACTGTGACGTCAGACTTTGATGAAATATTCCAACACAATCTATTGGTCAGAGTAGTTAGAATTCAGCAGAACATTTACCACTTCTCTGCCAAATCCTATTTTTGTTTCATCAGAAGTCTGGGGCTCTGTTAACCAAGAAGCAGCTTGATCCTGTTCAAATACAGCTTATGACGAACTAAAAACCCTTGTCCTTGCTCATATAAACTATTATAAAGCCAGTTCTTTTCCTACCTGTCATTTTCTGCCCCCTGTTCTAGCAAATCCAAAGAATCCATTCTATTGACTTAACTTTTACACCACACTGAGAGCATCAAAACATGTACATAAAAGCCAGTCTACTGGGTTCAAACTTTAATTTGCTTAACTTGCTATGTGGCCCTGGGCAAGTGACTTCATGTCCCTATGCCCCAAGTTCCCCATCTATGAAATAAGAATTAAATGAGCTAATATACGTGAAGCACAGAGAAGAATGGATATAGTGTTTATAGCAATTATTTTCTATTTAGATGTTTCTCTCAGCGTTGAGTCATCTGTAGACTTGGACATCATGATTTCTATTAATAAACCCAAGTCACTGATAAAAATGCAAAGAGGGTACTAGCTGGGACAGACCCACAGAATTTCCCTCAGATTTCACTTTCAGTTTGAGTTCCAAGAGTAGAGTGGATATTTGCCTAGCTTTCTGTCTGGAATGTTGGAAGCAGCAGCTTCATAGTCTTGAGGAGAGCTATAAAGATAGCAGCACGGCAGATCTAGCCATGGGAGGGCCATAGATTTCTCTCCTCATCCTCCCAAGTCTTCCATCACCTACAGTGGTATAGAGAGCATTTGAAAGTTTCCATATGCTCTGAGCAAAATGTGGGGTTTTGGTGAGAGTACTCTAGAGAGGAAGCAAGACGATGCGCCTATCAAGAATTCTGCAGTCTAGAAAAGGGGTGCAAATTGGAAAGATGCAGGGTGGATAGTCCACCACTAAAGTTTGGATTAAGACTTAGCTGTGTCTTTGCAGATTGCAAAGGCAGGGACAGAGTACAAGCTGATTTGATGCCTATAGACCATCCAATTGCCAATGAAGTGACAATACTATCTATAATCACTCATGCCAAGCACCAAACCAGAAGAGCTACCTCTGGAGCAAAAGGCTAGCAAGGAAGACTGTAGATCAAAACCTAAAAGCAGTCAGCTCCCTCCCAGTGACGCCTTGAGGCAGTTGTATCATAGACCCTTCCAATCACATTCCTTATATGCCTGAATTTTTCTGAACTATCGTAATTTCATGAAATGAATACACTGCATAATTAAAGACCATGTCCACACTCACCCCCTAGTTTTCCCACCACCACCTTTTATATGATAGTGCTTTTTTATCCCCTTACCATTATAAAAGTGTTCAAGGGCACTCCTACAATTTTATCAGGGTAAAAAGCACAAATTATTTAACCACTGTAGATAAGGTACACAAATACATCATGTTATTCACTTATACTGAAATGGCTTTATATCAATTATACCAAAACACAATATACCAAAATTTTCATACAATTTCAGGGGGTTCACAGGGTTTCCTGAAGCATACTTACAGCTTCTCTAGAAGTCCGTGAACCTCAAGGTTACACATTTCTCATCTAAACACCGACTCATGGGTTGCAGTCAGTCTAACAGTATGCCTTTCACCTTCTCACTCTAGGGCTAGGAATTGCCCCAAGCCTCCTTCTGCTCTCTAGAGAATCAAGGGCACCATGTATATGCCAGGATGCTCTTTGGTCTTAACCTGAATATTTGACATGTTCTAAGATAGAAAGTCATGGTATAGAGAGGTTAGTTAGCAAGGAGCAGAGTTGGGTTTTGAACCCAGATTTTCATTCAAATCTAGATCATATGCTATTTTCCACAGGCCCACCACATCCCCAGACTTGCTATGCTCCCCTTATGCCTTTCTCAATCTCAGTTCTGTTGTGACAAAAAAGATGCCAACTTCCCAAAGAACTCTTCGTTCAATATCTTTTGGCATTTTAATATTCCAGATCTCACATTTATATAAAGTGATGAAAATATTGATTCTTGATATAGAGCTTAAATTCACAATTACTGTATGGGAGGGAGGACTTTCATCCTAGTTTGGTATTTAATGGTATCCAAACAGGGAAAAATTTTTACATCAATCTCAAACTTTTTCTCTTTTTCTTTTTCTCTAATGTTTCTGGAAAGGTCTTAATTTGACCCAGTAATCTGAACTATTTGGCGTGTGATTTTTAAACAATAGATACAATAGTTTTCTATCCTCTTTTTAGTCATAACTGTTTTTGAAATTCTCCTTTAGTTTTCCTATTCTTATTCAGGTAGACCAGTCTGTTTCTCCACATCCCATTCAGGGAAGTGGATTCACAGACAAGAACAATCTTTCTACAATGCTGTGATTGTGAAGACAGACACAGCTCTCTTTTCAAAGCCACTTGCTTAAAGTAATGATAATCACACTACAGTTCTGTGATGTTGATAACAAAATTAAATACCTTCCTCTCCTTGAAGCAGAAAAACCTCTTGCTATTTATGATGCCTATAAACAACATCTACAAAATTGAATATGACACATATGTATGTAAGGATGAAATAGAAAGCTGAAACTTGTGTATCTTCACAGTCCTAGAACTGGACTCTGATAGAATAACAAAATCAGTAAGAGGAAAAGGGACTTTGTTATGAATAGGGAAAGGGCTGGGGTAATATCACAAGTATTTAGCAACTGGTATGGCACAGGCCTCTATAAGAATAGAGCCCTAGAGTCCTCCAGGGTTACCAGTTCAGATGCTGGAGAGTAAGTAGGTGTGAAGAGTCCTAGAGGCAGTGCCTGATGGTAAGGATGTATTCAGGGGCATTATAGAACAATGGCTGCTTACTTACTGCATGAAAATATTTCAGGTTATAGCTTCTATCTTTAAAAGTCTTAACCTGCTGCCTATCAGCTTAGTGAAAGAGAACGGTAGGTGATCAGACACGCCAGGGTGCCCAGGACAGTTTATACCTGTTACTCCAGTGTCATTATCAACAGCTCCTTCTTAGAGAATTGTTAGGTCTTTGTGCCCTTGAATTAGGATGACCATATAATACATCTGAAAACATCCCTGATTGAACAATATATGATATAGTTACCCTAATAAAAGAATGCAAAGACATTCTCAAATAAACCATTTCTTTTGTGGATTAAAAAAAAAAAAAGAACACAAAGACAAAATATGATTCCCTTTGAAGCAAAACGTCATAGGCAGGGGAATACCTTGAAGGAGGAAGCAAATGGTAACACAGAGAAAGCATTCCCATTCATCACCCAACAAAGACCATGGGTATGTGAATGCCAGTTTTCAGGGTAATCCAGGGTGTCAAGGACATAGCTGAAGACAGCCCAGGATAACAGAGCTGCCCATAGATCCCATTGCCAAGGCTTCAGGAAATGTGAGAGCTACGGGAAAGACAGAATACACAGGGAAATTTGGCGAGGGAGACCCCTTCAGCCACAATAAGCAAAAGATAACCCTGAGTTGCCTGGGCTGCCTTATATGGCTTTGGAGGTGGTGCATTGCCCAGCAACAAGGGTGTTATTCCATAGACTATGATGTGCATTCCACTCTGTAGGGTGGAACAGTGCACACTCTACATGCGGCAGTCTCAAAAATAGCATTATTACAGCTTCTCTGTGCCCACACATTGACCAAATTTTTTTTTTAAGATTTTACTGGAAAATTGGGGGAGGGAACAGCATTGGGGTATCAGGGAAGGGGAACAGACAAGTTGCTGTCCTTTTGTTCTTCAGTCTAGGTGTTGAGGACATCGCTTTATTGGCCCATGTTGGTATTGTGATCATTGAGCTCTTCCCAGCTCAGGCAGAACGGTCGTCCGCCATTGGATGACTGCTCACAGAGGCTCACGGCAGTTCACAATGGCTGCCAGCCACTCATGGTAGCTTACGGCAGCCCACTGCAGCCTATACCGTCACCGGCCACTGAAGGCAGCCTAGCTCCAGGTCGAACTGTTGTTCACCACTTAGCTGTAGAGGGCGCAGCATCACTGGCCCATGTAGGATCCAAACTGGTGGCCCTTCTGCTCAGAGCTGGCGTCCCAAGACAACTCTTAACCAACGAGCCACTTGGCCAACCCCTAATTTTTGATATACACACATTCGTTAATTAAATTTCTTTTCTGCAGTGCTTACAGTCTGCTCAATCATTTGGATGACTTGTTCAGGTTATGTGCAAACAACTCCATGGTATTAATTACTTGGTAACCTTGAATAAGGGTAATCTCTCCATCCCACCATCAAGGAACAAAGTATGTCACAGACTGCATTTCCAAAATAGGCAGATAAAGTGACAAACAAAGATTCATTAGGGATTCTCCTACGCTGTGGAATAATTCATAAAGTACACACTCTTATCAGTTCTCAGGCTCTATTACTTCCTTTATATAATATTCTTTTACTTGATATGGAGTGCAGTTAGAGAACATCACAGCCCCTGGATGCCGCTCTGCCCCGGCGCGGCCGCTGCCGATCGCAGCACAGGAGCCGCCGCCGCCATTAGTTGATGTGGTTGGCCCGGGCCTGAGAAGGCCACCAAGATGCCGCAGTCCAAGTCCCGAAAGATCGCGATCTTGGGCTACCGGTCCGTGGGGAAATCCTCATTGACGATTCAGTTTGTGGAAGGCCAATTTGTTGACTCCTATGATCCAACCATAGAGAACACTTTCACAAAATTGATCACAGTAAATGGACAAGAATATCATCTTCAACTTGTAGACACAGCTGGGCAAGCTGAATAGTCCATCTTTCCTCAGACATACTCCATAGATATTAATGGTTATATTCTTGTGTATTCTGTTACATCAATCAAAAGTTTCGAAGTGATTAAAGTTATCCATGGCAAATTGTTGGATATGGCGGGGAAAGTGCAAATACCTATTATGTTGGTTGGGAATAAGAAAGACCTACACATGGAAAGGGTGATCAGTTATGAAGAAGGGAAAGCGTTAGCAGAATCTTGGAACGCGGCTTTTTTGGAATCTTCTGCTAAAGAAAATCAGACTGCTGTGGATGTGTTTAGAAGGATAATTTTGGAGGCAGAGAAAATTGATGGGGCCGCTTCACAAGGGAAGTCTTCCTGCTCGGTGATGTAATTCCACTGCGGGACCTGAGGACACGGACCTGTCCTACCTGAAGATGCAAACTGCCCGTTATCCTTGAAGATAAACTCTGCTTCGTTTTTCTTCTGTTAACCTGAAAGATTTCATTTGGGTCAGATCTTTCTCCCGCCCCCTTCTTTCAGATTATGTTAAACTCTGACTCTGTCCACATGAGTTCACTTCCACTTTCAAATTTTAAGCCATCATATTTTCAATTTATATATTGTATTTCTTAATATTATGACCAAGAATTTTATCGGCATTAATTTTTTCATAGTTTGTTGGTTAAAATAATGTAATCATCAAAATGATACATACTGTTACACTACTATTAACTAGGCGTCCATATATCAGTGTTTATTTCATTGTGTTAAATGTATACTTGTAAATAAAATAGCTGCAAACCTTAAAAAAAAAAAGAACATCACACATTATACAGTGGGCAGGGATAATCAAGGAGATTGCATTTATTATAATCCTGATATTGTTAAAATAGGTATCTTTCAAATCATCATAGAAAATAAAGATGTACTAGTATATTCCATACTCTCTCAAAGATGACAGGTACCAGATGAGGAATTCATTTACATTAATACACTCAAATTGCAATGTCTTTAAACCCCTACTTTCATTGCTAGAACTAAAAGGAGAAGTAAAATTTTTCTCTGACAAAAAGGGTCAGGGGTGACTGAATTAAAATGTAAATGAGGGCCAGCTAAGTGGCGCAATGGTTAAGAACTGGCTTGGGACACCAGAGGGCCCCGGTTCGGATCCCACATATGAGGGCCAGTGACACTGCCCTCCACAGCTAAGATGCTGAACAGCAGCTCAACCTGGAGCTGGGATTCTGTGAGTCACCGGTGACGGCGTAGGCTGCAGCCCCTGTGGCAGTGGGTTGCCATGGGCTACCGTGTGTAGCCAGCAGCCAGAGTGAACGGCCAGCAGCCGCCATGAGCGGCCGTCCAGAAGCCGGCGACTGATCTGCCTTGCCCCGGAAGAGCACAATGATGGTGCCAACTTGGACCAGTGAAGCAATGTTCTCCACAACTAGACTGAAGAGCAAAACGACAGCAACTTGTCTGTTCCCCTTCCCCCAATTCCCCAGCACTGTTCCCATCTCCCCAATTCCCCAATAAAAAAAATCTAAAAAAAAAATGTAAATGAGGGATCTCAATGATCTAACTAATATTTTGACAGTTGTCAGGACCTGAAAAAAAAATAGAATAATTTATATGGTAGTTAGTAACTCTGAAGATCTTACCTTGCATGTTGCCACCTTCGTGCCTTTGTCTATGCCATTCTCTTCTTTGATAGTGTACTAACCTTTCAACCTACTGAAATCCTGTCTATTCTTTCAGGCCTTCTCTATGAAGCTTTCTCTATGAAGCTTTCCAGATTCCTCCAACAAAATGTAATATCTACATCTATTACATTGACAACTATTTCATAGTATGCACTGGACTCCACTTTGTATCATATATATTTGTGTGCTTATCCAGGCATCTCTAACAAGTTTCTTGAGCTTATTAGAAAGTGATTCCTAAGTTATATTTATATCTTACTACATAGTATTGAGGGCAATATGTTTGACATGTTAGAAATGACTTAATATTCATTTAATCAGATTAGGGAATAGGGAATAGCAATCTCACTATAACTCTATACTCAGCATTCATGAGAGGAGCTGTTACACCAATTTATCACAAAATCTTTTCAATAGACAGTCCTCTTAGAATATGTTCAATGTGAATATGCATTATATTTTGTTTCAGCAGGATTGTGGTACCTCCCTCCTTCATAAATACATGTCAGTTAGGATTGCATTTGACTTCAAATAACAGAAACTTGAATATGTAGACTTAAGTAAGCAAAGGTTTATTTCTTTAATTTTTATCCTGTCACATAGGTCTTAGAATATAAGCTAATGGCAAAATCTGGAAATAGAAGGGTGATACCTGGAATTTAAACAACAAAGACTCACAATTCTTTCATCTTACATTATTTATTCATCAAACTTTTATTATAAACATACTATGGTAGTATCTACAGTCAAGAGACACTAAAATTAATGTAAAATAATCCATTTTTTCTACCTGTAAATAATTTAGTAACTTAGGACATAATCACGTATTTAGGATGACATTCACAGGTAAGATAAGTTTGAATCTTAAGATCCCCATGCTCTTAAAGGAATAGGAATAGAATCACTTCTCAATGAGATTAAAAAAAAAAATCAAGCTTCTAGAAGGGATGCTCTAAAATCTTGTACATATGCTAAGAGAATCCAACAGTGTAAAGTGATATTTGTGATTTCCAGTAAGTCTTCATAGTTTGTACCATGCCATTCCCTCACACTGAAGGAAGTGTAGGGAGACTTCATGCAGTGGATAGAGCCAACCATGCTGAGAGCATGGAGGAGGAAAGGAGATAGGGCAAAGTAGAGACACAGCATGACTTTTGATAGAGAAATTGTCTCTTTTGGGGTATTGGTAGTGAAGGGTTATTCTAAGATCTACCAGTAGTTGAGAAGCATTGCCATCAAAGCTCAGTTGATTTTGTCACAAAATTCTTGTGTATTCATTAGAAAATTTCATGTTTTTATGTTGCCACCTGGCTCAGTAGAAATGAGCTTGCCACTTCTCAGGTTAGCTATGTGCCAAGTCAATACATGCTCTTGCCCACCTAATCAGTGACAGTTAAAATGCAAACAGGGCTTTGGGATTCCAGGGATTTGGGATGAAAGTATCCACTGATCAAGTCTGGCACACTGTGACCCACAGTAGGCCCAAGACAAATTCTGAGCAGCATGGGTACTGTGGCATGGTAGAATGTTCCAGAATCCCAGTGAAGTTTCAGAACATTCCACTTATTTTTTAAATACACAATTGTGACCTGGTCTTTGGAATTGTGAAAGCTGGATGGTAAAAGGGCAGTAGAGTCCTATTGTTCAATATGTAGACATTCACTTATTCGCACCCCCCCAACTCCATTTTCAGGTCTGATTCTTAAATTCCAGCCCTACTACCTGATATTCCCTTAATGTATAAAACTCTAGCCCTTGTCAGTATTGGTATATACCTTCTTAATTCTTCTAATGTCATTTTAACATTATTTTCAGGGTGGGAGGAGGGAATAAATGTTTGCGGTCAATCCAAATATTTTTAACTGGAAATTAATCTCTCAGATTCTTCAAGCTTTTGTGGGACTCCATTAAGCAAAGATGAGGAATGCCAATACATTCTCTGTATACCAAATTTGATCCTACACAATTCCAAGACCAGGGCCTGTGCACCTTTCAAAATATTCAAGGCTTGAGTTTTTGCATGAAATTTCAGAAAAGGCAAGCGATAAAATGGACATTTACTAGCACAGTTTTTAAAATAGCCATTTGTACCAAATAAAAGTTTTATGACAAAAAAAAATAATAATGCGGGGCCGGCCGAGTGGCTCAGTTGGTTAAGAGCTCGCTCAAGAGTTTGAGCTCTGAGCAACAGCGGTTCGAGTCCAGCCCGAGCTGAGCAGCCGCTGAGCTGACAACAGGTAGCAGGATGGCTCAGCTAAATAAATAAATAAATAAATAAATAAATAAATAAATAAATAAATAAAAATAATGCACTTTTATTAGGTACTTGTTGCCTGCTGGTAGCCGGCTTTGGTAAGAATCCAGGTCACTGAGCGATATAAGCGAAATTCCTAGAATAACATTGAGGCGGTGTAGCCAAGTGAAAAAAATACAAGTTCTCACATTGGACTGGCCTGGAGTCTCAACCTAACTGAGTCCTGGCCTAATCACTGAATCAGTGTGCCCGTATTTGAATAGTTATACTTCCCTCACTGAGATGCCATGAGATGTCAACAATACGATGTGTAAAATGCCTAGCAGAGGTAGATGTTCACTAAACATGAATCCTCTGCCCTTTCTCCTCTGGCCAGGGTCCCTGAGCACAGGAGGTGACTCAGTATTAGAGTCCATGATTCTTCAGTTGTTATAGGAGTGTCTCATGCTGGTCACAAACATCCTTCTAAGGAATCCTGGTGACAGGAAATTGTGTGCAACTAATTCCTACAATGAGAAAGCTATACCCACTGTGACAGGCGATCTGCTTGCTGAAGACAGAGGGGCCCATTAAGCAAGCACATTTGACCTGTTGCCAGGGTTTAGACACGATCTACAGCCTGGCTTGCTGCCCATTGCTCCTTGTGGCTGTGAATCAATATTGTGACTGAGAGGGCAATGGGTCAACTACATTCCATTAACAGATCAAAGTGTTTCACTTAGAGTCTTAACAGCAAAATAAATATACAGCTTAGGATGGGTATAAGCTTGGCAGAAACAGACACATGAGAATTTTAAATGTAAGTCTGAAAAAGCCAAAGACACTAATGAACTCTCACAGCCTGATCATCAGAATTAAATCTTCTAACTTCAGCGGTTCTCAATATTTTCCCCTCTGCTACTGGGAGGAGGACACAGGTTTCCATAGGAGGGCTCTCCGAACTTGGAAAGCTCCGTCAGGCAATTCTGTTGGTACTTACCATCTCAACAGAGTAGCTCATTTTATTTATAAAATGATGTGTCATAATTTTTATGCAGCTTGTTTTTAAGTCAAGTTGGAAACCTAACGGGGAAAAAATTAGCATTCACCGGGTAAGATGTAGATTTCTCAGCTTCTTTGCATTTTCCCCCCCCAAAGACATTTTACATTCTCAAGATATCTTCAGTGACAATTCATATTGTCTTCTCCTAAAATATTTTTTTTGTCATTTATTAGCTACGGCAAGTCCATGAACACAATTTTTAAGGAGAGCTGTTTAGAGACTACTCACTCGACCTTTCATGAATGTTAGCTATCTCTTGTACTCATTTGGGTTGGGAAAATAAAGGTGGTGTTATTTCATATGATAGAGTAGAATGAGACCCACAATTATGAAAATGATTCCAGGACAAGGAAAAATTCTTTTTTTTTTTTTTTTTAAGCTGAGCAATCCTGCTACCTATTAGCAGCTTAGCGGCAGCTCAGTTCAGGCCAGGCATCAAACCGCTGTTGCTCAGAGCTCAAACTCTTGAGCGAGCTCTTAACCAACTGAGCCACTCAGCCGGCCCAATTAAAAATTCTTGACAGGTCAAGAAGAACATAAATTCTCTACACGAAGAATAGGTAGACATAAAAGTTGGGAAATAACTTTCAGAAGCAAGAATATGATTACAGATGGGATTTGAGTGTGATATTTTAAAATATCTTCAAACATAGCTTATTTGTTTCACTTGGTTTTCCATTAGGGTACAGATGGTGTTAAAAATTTTATTCTGGGCCATGTATAACTATAATTCCTCTAAATGAATGGTTGCCAGAAGCATACATGAATGGCTGTGTGAGTTTGTTCACTTGGAGATGATGTTAGTTTACTTATACACACTGTTGTAGTTACTATTAAAATAAAATCTAGGGGCTGATTCAGCATGGCTCTTTTGGTGGGAATATCATTTTGTAGGTAATATAATTAATTGCATGCATATGTAGCTATCAGTATCTAGAGTGAGTGGCTATGTTTATGTTCATAATGAAGTACTTTGTTAATATTAGTTATTTGTCAATATGAGAATAATAGCAAATGACATAAAGACTAAAGTCAACCCTAAATTACCTTATGTCTGGTAATTGATTTGGGGGTGGGGGAACCACATTTGCTGTTTCAAATCAAACAGCTAAACAAATAGCTACATTTTGTCATTAGATGGGACTGTTAATACCTAGGTGTCTTCCAAATGAGTCTTAAATAAATAGGAAACCCATGAATTTTTGACTCAATAATTTATGTCTTTTATCAAGGCCTGTTCTCACTCTCCATTTTAGTCAAGTCAGTAGTATCAAATATGCTGATTATATTTACAAAAGAATGAATGCAATATCTTCAGATCCACAAATGGGAACCAAGCATTGATTTAAAGGGATCACCAGTAAATAATGCCAGATAAGTGGTGAGAAAATAGCCCTATTTATTCAAAATTCTATGAGCACTAGGCATGTACAGTCCTTCAAGATTAAAAAAAAAAATAGCTAGGTCAGGGAAATTATATTCTCCTTTGTTTTTCTCCCAGGAGTTATCTTGGTCTGCAATCAATCCTCCAGAAAAATCTCTCCCATTTTCACTTTTGTGCCGTGTGTTAACTATGAACAAAATGATAGTGTATGTCAGTCAAATGTAAGTATTATTTTTATTGACATTAAAACCTGATTATTAATGCAGACGCTCATGGAAATTCAGATTAATATGAACAATATATTATTTCCTTCTAGTCACAATCTGTCATTTTGAAAACCATGGTTAATAAAATGCCAAAAATAAAAAGATCTGTTTAAATAAAAATGTATAATATATTCTGCACCCCATTTATATCTTTTTGTGTTAAGAGGCAGGTTAATATTAGCCAGTCTGTGAATGTGATACAAAGAAGATGATCTTCTTCTTTGTTTTAAAAACCTTTGGTATTTCTTTTAAACACTAAATTTCTAAAGGCTTGCTATTATTTAAAATATTAGTTCCAATTTTATAGTTGTTAAATTTAAAGACTCTAATATTTAATTAAAGGATTCAAAAGGAATCATTGAAAGAAGTGACCTGCACATTTAAAAAAAATCCCAATTTCTATTTCTACTCTCTTGGTTCTTAGAAAATAAAAAGAACTATTGTATGATTGTTTGCTTGTTCTGGTGTAACAGGAGGGAGCTGCCTGGATGATTCCAAATCTGGGGATGGAAGTCTAGTTTCTTGTCAAGAGGATGAGGAGTGTCAAGTTTACATTTCTCAAAATCTCTGGTTCTAGGAGTCTCCTGCTTTTTCTGAATTTTTGCTTTCTGCTTTCATTTCACTTCCTGATGATGCTGGCCTTGCAGGTAGAATCAATTAGCTGAACACCAACCTGTGTGTCCCAGCCCCCATTTTATGCCTCCTTTTCCCCAAAATTTTACCTGATCAAGGTTGTGACTACAATAAACTTAATGGAGAGTTTAAGAGGAAGGCAGGGCGGAAATTACAATATAGCCTATAAGGTAAACAACTAGAGTTTAACAGCTACCTCTACCTATCAACTTTGCATTCCAACCACTGCGGAATCTTCACTCTTTCTCACCTCTCTTCAGCTCCAGCTTCCGGCAGCAACTCTGGCCTGCTTTATCTCCTCTGACCTCCCCCATCTCCTTTCTGATAAGGTTATCCTCCAGCTCCAGAGCCCAGTTTGCTTTATTCACAAAACAGACGGGAGCTCTTCATCTATTGTAATTCCAGTTCAGAAAGGCATTGCTGGCCTGGGGTCATGCGGCGAAAAGCACACCCTTTAAGGTACACCCCTGTTCAGCACAGCCAATGCTCTCCCAGAGAGGAATTCTGTAGTCATCAGCTTTTTGTTTCTTCTTCCTCCAACATTAGGTGCGGATTTAGGAATTAAGAATTTAGAATTTGGCTATGAGATGAATGGGAACAACAGATAATGACAGTTCAAAAGACTTGTTAAACTTGAAATCTATAGTAAGATCCAACCTTTGTCTGCTGTGGACAAAGATACTGATGCCTAGAAGTAGTTAGGAGACTTGCTGGAGGTTATACAGCCTTTCCAAGTGGAAGCTGGATATAGAAATCTGGTCTAGGGCTGTTTCTATGATCTCATGAAACAACTTAATTTCTCAGAAGCCAAACAGCATTTCAGCTCTGTGTATTTAATTCTTGACGATGTTGCCAGCATAGGTCCCACAGGAAAGAATATAGGCATATAGCAGGAGAGGCACACAGTCATTGCACACCTAAATAATATTGTCTCAGATACTCTGGTACGTTCACTATTCATTTTTTAGTTCTCTGTTCACCATTCATATATAATTAATTCTCTAATACCCAGGCATGATGATGTTACGGAGGGCTCGTTTCACATTTTTACTAAAATCCTTTGCAGCCACCATCAGAGATGAAATACCAAGCTGAAGCCTTCTTGTTCTGACCCACAAGAGAGTGAGTGTATTAGTTAAATGTCTTATGTTCCTAGAAAAACCAAACGGGGGATGGGAGGGTGGGCGTTGGTGGCAGAGAGCTGTAGGAAGAGAAAAAGAAATATGATTGGAGGAAGAGACAAATGGAAAATGATCAAAGTCAATCATGTTGCTGAAATACACCAAGAAAATATTTGTAATGTCATTATCCACTAGTAGAAATGAAATAATTTCTATAATATAATAAATTAGGCTCCTAACACTTCTTTCTTAAATTTGTTGTACTAAATAGCTAAAGAACTAGTTTATAAATGTCAAGAAACTATGAGTAATAATCTTGAGAGCTAGACTTGAAGGAAATGACTAACTTGAAAGAAGCTTACAAGATAAAGAGAAAAATGTATCCAAACCACTTCTGTTCACAGAAAGGAAGAAAGTCTCCTCAGCAGATTTCAGACATTTAACAACAAACTTGGCTGTAAACATTTGTCCAAACAGTCAACAGGACAAAGAAAATGCTCCTGTGAGAACAGTAACCAGATCTTAGGGCCCCGGGCTTTGAAGTTTGAAATGCTTCCCCGGAACTGCCACATTCTTCTTTCTCTCCCGCCCTGCTGGAAGAACACAAAAGTAAATTCTCATTTGTTCCCTCTTTCTGTTATCCTGCCAAAAATATACACTCACTGATAAAGCCCACCAGTGATTCATTACATACCATCATACCAAGGTTTCCAGTATAAATGCCATATTAAATGAGGCTCTTCTGTTTTATTAATGCTTAACAGACATTTAATAGCGATGATGGTGCCAATGATTCTTACCGTATCATACCATTAAAACCCAGATGTTTCTGTATGAAGCAAAGGAAACAGCCCCCAGGTTCTTTTCCTTCTCTCTCATTTCCTTAGCAGTGGCTGAGCTGGAATTCATCTGGAAGCAGAAATGATGGGATGTAACCATTCTTTTCATATGTCTCCTTTTCTCTACAGGTCAATTCCATTTTCTCTATTCCTCCATTCTATCAATTAAGAGAAGAAAAAAGAAAAAAAGGAAACTGAGAAAAAGGAAGAGAGAGCAGAGGGAAAGGGGAGAAAGTTCTGTTGAATTAAAATTTAGGCTGAAAGTCTATATGCTTAACATGAAGTAAATAAACATAAATACATTAAATGATGCACATTTTAATTCCTGATTTTCATATATAATCTCGTGTTTTCCTTTCCTGAAGCCCTAGTCTTTCCCAGAGCCTTCATCCAAAGCGTTAATTCATTTACCAGTCAGTGAAAGGAGTCAAACATGGTAGCTACGAGTCCTAGCACATGTCAATGAACTCATTAACAACTAAGACACTGCTCAGTTTGCGTTTTCTTTGTTAGTCTTGTTCCCAAGGGAATCTCTAAAGCCTGTATCTTTCTGAAACTTTGTAGTCAGGAGCTGGGACCTGGGCTTACCTTGTGGAGGCACTTTAGCTTCTGGGGGCCTCTGGCTGCTTATGACAGTGGCTTTCTCCAGACCTATCCACTTTGGGTCCTGATTAGAATCCTCAGTTCTGACCCAGCCCAGCCATCTTGATCATGTGGGTAAAATGGTCCTGGACAAAGATTGCTCCCACTGCCTCAGCTAATCTCAGCCCAGAGGCAAGAAAGATGACAAAGCTGGCTATAGCAGCATGCAGGGAGTAAGAAAGATAATATAAACTAGAATTCCACTCTCTCCAGGCATTGTCCTAAAAATGAATGCCTGTTATGTTCCTTTGATATAAGGTCCCACAAAAGAGATTTTGGTTATCTCAGAGCAGTCTTCTGTCATTGTTTTTGCAACTCAGTAGAGTGACAATGATCAGAAGAAGTGGGGCGAGAATAGGGGCAGAAACAGCATCAACCCTTTCCCACACCTGTGCCATACCTTTATTTCCCTTATACATCCATCAGAAGGGACCTCACAGATGTTCTCTCGCCAGAGTCCCATGCTCTGTATTTCCAAAGCAAAACCCAGGAAGCTGAAGCATAAGAATATAGAAATTGTCAAATGCTATCATTCACCAAGACCTTTTGACTGCACCTCTTTAAATATAACTTCAATTTGCCCCTTCCACCCTCACACCTTTCCTGCCACTGATCTCACTTAGAACCGCTTCACCTCTCTCTTATCTACGTTTAACAACTATTTAAAAATACCAGACAGTGAGTAAATCAGGGATGAAAAAATGTAAGTGCTCCTACCTCTGCTTTAGGCATATGTAGTCTGGATCTTTTCATGCTGTATTAACAAGAATTAGAGGGGGCTATACCCCAGGTTTTGCCTGTTCCAGGAAGACTTCCATAACTTTGCTAGTTCACAGGTGAATTCTCTCCGTTGGTGCAGTTCTATGTAGTCAATAGAATGCCAGCCTGAAATTCATAACACCTTGCTCTGTCACCATCTTTGTGACCTCAAGGTCATCACTCAATGCCCTATGAAAAGAGTTGTCCAGTGAACGAGACGGGTTGTCTCAAAAAGACTATTACGAGGACTCATAGTACAGAGCTGACTGCTTGCCACATTAACACATCATGATTGATATGCCAATATTGAGCTCATAATCTTGTCTTCTACTTCCTCATCCAACCAAACCAGTTCCCCTTCTCATATTTCCTTGCTGTGTAAAAGGCACTGCCTTCTACTAGAAACCTGAACATTTTCCTCAGCTCCTTGTTACTCCCCACATCTAATCAACCACTACGTGCCTAAATATTCTTCCAGTTAGTCTTCCTTTTCCAAGCCTACTGCTACTGCAGTTCAGATTCACCATCACTTTTTTAACTATGCAAATCACTGGGCCAGTCACCAGACTGGCCATTCCAGCTTCCAGTCTTGCTCTTACTCCAGTCCATTCCTCACTCTCCTCTCTGGTTGAGTTTTCTCAAATAAAAATCTGATAATATCACTTTTTCTTAGGCCCCTTTAGTTGTTTTTCAATGTTACAAAATAAAATCCTCACTCCTGAGCCTGTCTGGTCTTGTCCTTACCGACTTTTCCAGGCTAGTCTTCAGTTGCTCACATTAGCAATAGTAGACCACATGTAGCTCCATCAACGCCAATCACCTGCAATCCCGCCTACTTTGCCTCTGCCCTGGGACAGCCTTCGTTACTTTGTCCTCTTATTCAAGACAGCAGGAGTTTCATACCATAATGGGTTTCTTAAAATCCATCCATTATAGTATTGTGGCACCAGTCCATACTTCTAACATGCCGCTGATAGCAATGGATTTTTTTACATGACCACCTCTGACACAGAATGTAGGCCCCACTGATAAAACTTTCTATGCCCACTGTCTATATTAGGCTTAAAGCATAGTAGGGTTTAATAGGCAGCCAATAAATACTCACTGAATAAATTTGGTAGAAAGCTTTAATGCATGAGGGTCTGCAGGGAAATTGTAAAAGATGACCTCCAAAGTCCTTTCCAATTCTCAGATTTTCATTTGAGGATATTAATTCCTTCTATGGTTTTGGATATTACATATATTCATGACTTCCACCCATAACTTCAGGGTACTCCTTAACCTAAGCTTTAGGCCAAAATGTCCACCTGCCTGTTATATAGCTTCCCATATTAGTTGAATGAACATCTCAAATTCAGTATGTACTAAACTAACTTACTTTCTCACACAACCTGCTCCACCTTTACAGTTTTCTGTATTTGTTGACACCATCCTCCTCTTAAGAGCCCATGTGAAAAACATAAAGGATAGCACCTCTCTCCTCTCTAAAACCAATCACCTCCTAGTCCTGCAAATTCCCTTTGCCCAAAGACCAGTTCTTTTTATCGCTCCATCCCCTCACAGTCTCCATCAAATTGCTTGGGACTCTAATTAGCGCTTATTTTATGCTGACTTTCATGATTGTAGTTACATCTCTGTCCCAACACTATATCCTGGAAAATTCCTGGGTTATGGCTACAACTCTGACAACTCATAGCATAGGGTTTGCAGGTAGGTAACAGGTGCTCAACAACTCTTGGTAGGATGGCTGAATGTTAGGATCTTAAATTTAAATTGCTTTGGGGGCATGGATCTTGTTATATCCTTTTTTTGTTTCCCCCCTAATATAGTAAATATAGTAAAAGGCATTGAAAACAAGAAATACATATATTTTAATTGAGCACTGATCTGTTATTGTAATTCGGAGTTGCTGCAACAATTGGCTGTAGTTTTAATTTAAAGAAAACTGCTCTGCTATTAAAGGGGGGAAAATGTCCTTCAGACTCAGCTCCCAGCTGAAACCATCCAGTATCCAGGTTTCCCACCCCTTTCAGTGGCCTGATGTGCGGCGGGGGAGGAGCAATGAATAAGCAGGGCCTGAGGAGCAGGGAGAGCCGGATGGGGAAAGTCCCGGAAGTCATTGACCAGAGCTAGCGGCCGCCTCGGCGGGATCAGCTTGGGTTGTGGTCCCAACAATAACAAACTCGCGGGCCCGGCTGGAGCCGCCGGGGGCCCGAGCTTGGGGGCGGAACCCGGATTGGGGGAGGCGGGTGGGACGCTTCTCAAGGCCTCAGGGGATTGGAGGAAAGAGATGAGAGGCGGTGGGGAACGAAGAGTGGGCCGGAGAGCTAACGGGTCGACCGAGGAGAGAGCGTGTTGATTGGGTGACGCGGGGGGGAGACGGACCGGAGCCGCCCACGGATTGGCCGTGTTGGTCGAGGAGGCGTGGCCAGAGCGCGCAAGAGGGAGCGCGAGGGAGCGGGAGGCCGGCCTGCCTGCCAGCTAGCCGGAGCGGCGGGCGAGCGCGGCGAGCAGGCGCAGGGTTGAGGGACGCGGTGCGGGAGGCGCGCTCCCCAGCTCCGCCGCTGCCGTCTCCCGCGCCTCAAGCACCCCGTTTCCTTCCCTCCCCTCCCCTGCACTCCGGCCTGGGGTCCTGGGCGGGGAGCGGAGGGAAGGAACGAAGGAGGAGGAGGCGAAAGCGGAGCGAGGGGCGGAGGAGGTCCCGGCGCGGGGCGAGGCGCGCGCTGCCTCTCGCTCTCCCGCCGCATCCGCCGCCTCCTTGCCGGGCGCGGCGGCCCCGGGGCGCGCGGGACTCCCGGGGCGCCCGCACTATGCAGGCGGACTGCCGGCCGCCGCGATGGCGAACCGGGCGGTGGTGAGAGCCAGGCGCAGCCCGCACGGTTCGCGAGTCCGGGCCGCGGCCGCCGCCCCCGCCCGGGCCGCGCTCCTCCACTCGCACTCCTGCCTCCTCCCTCCCCGCTCCAACTCCTCCTCCTCCCCTATGCCTCTGTTCCTTCTGCTCCTACTTATCCTGCTCCTGCTGCTCGAGGACGTCGGAGCCCAGCAAGGTGAGTGGTCGCCAGGGAGTGCGCGGCGCGTGGAGCCCCCTGGGCGGCCGGCGCGCGAGCGAGGAGAGCCTCCGGGGCGCCAGGTCTGCAGGCCACGAGCGGAATCTGCAGATGCGCGGGGGAGATGCGGGGCGCTTCGGGCGGGTGGGCAGACCTGGCTCCGCACTCACTACGTGGAGTAGCAAAGGTGGGATCAGCCTGTTGGCGCGGCTTTACTTTTTTGGCAAGACGGTTCATTTTCCTGAAAAGAGGGAAGCGAGACCCTGCTATCAAGTGTTCCTTTTTGGTATTGGATTCTTCTGGGGGAAAATCTTTGGTAGGGAAAAGAGAAGTTTTGGAGACGTGACCCTTAAAGTTAAGCGAAATGGATGGATGGACAGAGTAGAAAGGCAAGGTAATTGAATAGCATCTTAAACCTATTAAAAGCAAGGGTCTGTGATTACCATCTTTTGTGAAAGTTCTCAGGTTCAAAAGCGAGTGAAATGGATTCGGGTTATGTTTGAGTCTTGGATTCGGAACGTGTCCTTTACAATCGCTACCTATTCAGGATGGTGGCCTAGATTGCCCGGATCAGACACTGACCCTGTGCAGCGTGCTGTGTTGCCTAACTGGAGCGCTCCTTACACTCGTTAAAAGTATAAGGCCCTTCCAGAAAGGGGACGAAACTTGTTTTCCATCTGCAGTTCTTGAAAAACCTATACCAGAAGCGAGCGAAACCGTTTATTGAATAATCACCATGATGGAAAGAGAATGCAGAACTGATTTTTTCCACCCTTTTAGTACTGTTTTCAGGCAGCGAGCCGCAATTTTTGAATCAGTTTGCGTTTATTGAACACATTTTCCATTTTATTGCAGTGAGAAGGATAAGGATTGGACTGTTTCTTATTGCTGGGAAGTTTTGTTGTTTTTTTTTAATCTCCACGTTTAAGTCCAGCTTAATGTTGCTCTCATGTGATTTTTCAGTACAGTATGGAATCGTGGCCATAAGCCTGTCGTTATGAAGATGCTGAAACTGACAGGCATATGGAAATATAATCTAACTATAAGGAAAAAATGTGTTTGGTAAACTGACCTCTTTTAGCTCTGAGCACATTTCTACATATGTAGATGCTTAGCATTCAAGTTTTATTTAGATAATCTTAAATTCATTTTTGAACATCAGCATTTAATAGAGTGTGAAATCTTTCCCTAGGTTGAAATTTTAGAGCCTATGCTTATATTTCCCTCCTGGTAGGAAAAAAAAAAAAAAAGGCTTATTGGGGCTTACTTTGTGGCAGGCACAATACCAAGTAGTTACAATGTACAATATTAAATCAATCCTCACCACAACCCTTTGAGATCAGTATTGTTATCCCATTTCAAACATAGGAAACTGAGACAAAAAAATATAAGGTACCTTGATACAGAAAAGAATATAATACATAATCACAATAACCTGACTTGCTTATTTCTAGTTCTGAAAGTGTTTATATCATGTTTAAAAAAAAACAAAAAAAAAAACTTTGAACGGTATAGAATCAGTTATATGTCTCACGCCCACCCCCCATAAGATGATTGCCTTGTTTTTTGAATTTCTCAAGTCTGATCTAATTAAATATGTAACATTACCTTTTTTAAAGATATAATTTCAGTTTTCACTGGAGTATTGTAACAAATATGTTTGTCTTACACAGTGTCATCTTGTATAAACACCAATGTAGATTAGCTTAAACAGAAATGATGCTGGTACTTTAAAAGACCTGATTTCTAATTCTTCTAAGTTGACTGGGTAGTAAGTCGTTTAATTTCTTCATACCTCAGTTTTCTACATCAGTGATACAAGAATACATACCTGTTCCATAACTTAATGAAAATGAAATTATAGCACACAGGAATTGTGCAAAGGGGAAAGCTTAATATAGCTGTAACTGATTATCCTTGTTAACTTTGCGCTTACTAAATTATCTGATAAAATAAGGACCAGTTAGGTATATATCACATAAATATTCAGAAATTGTGTGCGATTTCAACTCCCTGATTTTTTAAAAATTCTGTTTTCTTACCCAAAGGACCCTAATGCAGTCTGTGGTGTAATTGCTTTTAAACCAGTCTTCCTAGTCTAACAGGTGTGCTTCAAGGTCCACTGGTGTTTCCTCACATAACCTGAAATGAAGTGTAATTTCAAAATGAGAAGCGGTGCTTTAAAACATCTATACAATTTTTAATAATAGGAATGTCTAAATGTTGTAAAGCTATAAGCTAGAGTTTTTACTTTACAGGAAGTATTAGGAAAAAGACTGGAAGGAAATAGTAAAATGATACCACTTGTCTTTTGTTGATGGAGTTGTAATTTCTTCTTTATGCTTTTCCAAATTCTCTGCTGTTTACATATAGTCAGAATAAAAAATAAACTCTAGAAATGTTTTGTGATAGATTTTTTTTTTTCTCAGCCAGCCTAGGTAGAGATACATTTATTATATATGTTGAGGTAGAACGGTGCTTCAGGTATTTTTTTTTTAATCTTTCAGACATCATTTTGAAATAGTAGGAGATATTACCCTCATTCCAGTTAGCGCCATATATAGCTCTTCCTCAGCAGGTTTTTTGTTGATAGAGTGATTGATAGAGTGATTTTTATTTTTATTTGGCTCAGAATAAAATTTATCATTGGTCTGAAAACTTGTCAACCTTTCATAGCAGAGATGTATTTTAACCAATCCCATATCATTAATATATTTATAAATAGATCTGTTTATTCACATCTATTATACTGGTATGGTTTTAGATATATGGCTTATATTTGTGTATTTTTGAGTTGTAATTTGATATTAAATTAATCTTTAAAATATTTTTCTTTTTTATTGAAGGCATTTTTTTCCTGTAAAATGTACATCTTTCTAAAAAATTTAAATAGTTGAAACTTACGCTGATTGCATATTAGCTACTGTAATAAATTTACTTAATAGGAAGTTGAAGGTCTCCAATGAATGAATGTATGTCTCCAGTTTACATTATGACTAGGAATTTGTGTCACCTCATCTCAGGATCCCATCCTCATTTGTATCTTGAAGAGCTTGCTACCTTCTGGGTTAGAATATATTTGAATGTGGAGTGAATTTTAAAATCTGACATGTTTATGATTATTAATATGAAATGTTTGTGAAGATACTGATTTTTGTTTGCTAACTTAATAAACCTATGAAACAAGTCAGGTTCTTTTGTAAAAAGAATTCAGTTCCACAATGATATTTGGAACTAATGTGTGGGAAAAAAATTATATTCTGTCAAGTAATGCCTTTATTTGCTAGTGATGCAGGGAAATGTTTTTTTGAACAATATTTATGAATTGTCAAAATTGAAAAGCGCGTCTTCTCTCTTCAAAGAACACGTGTAGTTACTTCTAGTGTTAACATTAGGTTAATTTAGAATTTTCTATTGTCTTTCCTGGTGCTATGATAAAATTTTAGGGCTCTTATGTGGAGTTTTGTTCAGAGGCAAAAACCAAGGCATTCTTTTTCTGCTATATTTCTGATTAATTTTGCATAATGGAAATTAGAAATATTGCACATATTCCACATATGCTAATGATCAGATTAAAATCCACATTTTAAAACTTATAAATGAAAAATTAACTGTAAAATTATAGGTTAATGATTTTTTTTAATTCTTTTTTTCTTTTTTTTAAAGATTTTATTGGGGAGTTGGGGGAGGGGAACACTGTTGGGGAATTGGGGAAGGGGAACAGCCAAGTTGTTGTCCTTCAATCTTAGTTGTGGAGGGCACAGCTAGCTTCGCTCCAAATCCAGTCGCCATCCAGCTGCCCATGGGCAGCTCGCAGCCGCTCAGCTCAAGGTGCTGTGTTCAATCTTAGTTGCAGGTGGGCGTAGCCCCACCATCCCATGCGGGAGTTGAACCGGGCAACCTTGTTGTTAGGAGCACGTGCTCTCACCAGTTGAACCAATGTGCCACATGTTGGCAGCTCAGCAACAGCTCAGCGTGGGTGCAGCTCACTGGCCCATGTGGGAATCAAACCAGCAACCGTGTTGCTCAGAGCTCGCACTCTTAACCAACTGAGCCACTCGACTGGCCAGAGGTTAATAATTTTTAAGTAATTTCCTAATGTTATAAGCAGAGAGGAAACGTTATTTCTCTTTGGAGACAGTAGTTCTGTTTTAACATCAGAGCTTCATTCTAGAAGATCAACATAAAAAAAGTCTTAAGATAGTGAAACTGGTATAAGTGAAAGTACCACTAATAGAATTAAGTGACAAATTAATTAATTTCCAAAAAGAAGTAATGGGATTATAGTATGATGAGGACAGGTTAGATTTACATAGCGGTAGATTTTAAATTAAGACTATATTTAATAAAATAAATGTGGGGTGTGAAAGCCCAGGTGGTAATATTGGGCATTAATTGAATGCATGCAGGTAAATAGTTTCTATTTCCACTTCTTGATTAGTTGGAAGGGTGTGGAATGATGACATAAAATTAGGATGATTAGGAAAAGCTTTATAGAGAGAGTGATATTTGCTAAATGTGATTGTTGAAGTATAAAGTGAGACAATTTGGCAATTTTTCTTGTATGTCTTGCCTCGTGACTTTAGTTCATTTTAGAACAACCTTATGGCCGTAGCATTTTATTTTTAAAATATTGTACAGATAACAGTGATTGTTACTCAAAACCAAGAAATTTAAATGATAATTATCCACAGTTCTACCCCTAATCTATCAATCTATAATTTTTATGTTCCCTTTTGAATCCATATTCACACACCTACATGATCTTACATGGTTGTAATTTTAGTACTCTTGTGTTATGTTTTGTAGGCTAACATGTAAGTGTACTTATAAAATACAACAAGACAAACTTTCAAAATGGAAAAATTCTTCACAAGACATTCATTATTTATGAAGTAATTATTATATTGTTCAGAATTGATATTACATCATTTTCTTTCCATTGGATTAATTTCTTTATTCCACTGGTTTAAATTCTTCATTCAGAATAGGATCTTTGAGCAAGTACAGTAAGTCCTCAGTGTCATCGATAGGTTCTGCGACTTTGAATGAAACGACATACAAGGAAACCAAGTTCACCACAGGCTAATTGATATAAACAAGTGTTAAATTCCTATGGCATCTCGTCGACATTATAACAAAACAGCATTGATTGAAAAGGTGTTATTTGATACTTGCTGTATTTCAGTTCAAAATATTGGCTTAGAAATATACATCATGCTAATTTCCTGGATTATGTGGATTAAATCAATATAATCCATGAGGACAGAAAATATGTGAAGATGTTCAAATAAACTAGTATTTAATTAATGCCAGTGTCCATGAAGCAGATGGGATAATGGGGTGATTTTAAAGGACTGCTAAAATGTCACCTCGTAGGTCAGCCTCCACTCTGAAGGGTATGTAGTTTGAGGAAAAACTTGAGTTAGCTCTTTAAATTGTGGGGAAGACCCCAAGGTGCAGGCTCCCTGAACTGCTTTCTAAGGAGAGTGGACCTCGAGTTCCCTGCAAGGCTTTTGTTGAATAGGGTGCATTCAAGTTTGCAGTCAAAATGGAATTGCTTGGGATCAAAGAGAAGACTCTTTATCATTCTCTCATCAAGAACTATCAGCAAGAAGGAGTATCAGTTATGAGCTCCCAGAAGAGTTTACATGTGTCAGTAGTACAGGGACATTCAGAGAAGACTAAGACATTGTCATTGTTTTCAGAGAAACTGTAATTTGGGTTGGAACATATATAAAAATAACCAGGGAAGACTGTACAGTGCTGTGAGTTTACTAAGGGAGGGAGCCCTTACAACACCTAGGGAAGTCGGAGAAGCCTTTCTGATAAAGTGGTTTTAAGTGGGTGAGCTCTAAAGGATTGCTAGATTTCTAGTCCTCAGTGATGGCAGACATTTGAAAAGGAAAGATCAGAATGGCAACGAGTCAGGGAAGCATGGGTGCATAAAAGCCTGCCCTGTTGCCATGAGTAGCAAACCTCTGCGCCTGGCCCACTGCTTTCTCCTTGAGCTCCATGCCCTGCGCCTCTGCCCAAGAACTGGACAAATATTTGTGGGCCACGGTTCTGCACACTGGAGTGCTGCCCTCTTGCAGCTAAGTTAATGCTGCCCAAGTGTGGCCAGCAGCCCCTTTATAACCTGTAAGGTACAATGCAAACTCCTCATATTATACATGTAATTTTTTCAGTCTGGTCCATCCCTTCCTCTCTGACCTATTAATTTCATGTCAGCACCACTCATGCTTTATAGTTAAGGTGTAAGACTGAGCTGCTTTTTATTCTAATATATGATTTTATGCTTTTTTGTCTTATTTGCTATACTGAACTCTATATATGCCATTTCCTCAACTTGGAATGCCCTTACTTTCTTTCCCTGTCTGCTTGGTAAACTCCTAATCATCCTTCAAAACCCTTTTTGGGGTCTCATCCCCATTGTGAAGTTTTCTGACCATCATCACACACTCATTTCCAGATAGTACTTTTCTGTTCATTAATTAATCACACTGTATTTTAAATATTTGTTACTAGCAGAGAGTTTTAATTCATTTTCTTATTTTTGATGCTTATGATGTCTGTCATTCAAAAAATGTGAATTATGGGCCCATTTCTGGACTGAATCTGCTGCCCCTAACACTTTATTTGGTGTTAGTCACCGGGCACCTACATGCCCCTCCCTTTTGACTTCCGCCTCCTCTCGCCAACTTATGTTGATATGTTTCAACTTTCTTTGATCTCTACCCTCTCAGATCATTTTCAAGTTCATAGTTTCTGTCATACCCTTCTTTCTAGTTAACTCTTTGGATCCTAGAAACCAACTTTAGAGGTCTGGGTGTGAGATAGACATTCTGTTGCAGGGGTGGAGGTGTTTTAGTTCGGACTCGAGGTTGTAGGGAACGGAAGTCCAAGTCTGCTTACAGTAAAAGGGAAGAGTATTAGGATTCTGAGATAACTTGTGGAATCTTGGGAGAAGCTGAACCAACCTAAGCCAAGGAGAAAGCAGGAATGCAGCTGGACTTCAAGCACTGAGGATTCAGCTTAATTTTTGTCTCTTGATTTAGTTGGACTTTGTGTGGAGGACGGAATCATGGCTCTTGACAATCCTCCAGGCTGGTAGCTTCAACACGGGAGAGACTGGGGTTTTCCCAAATATACAAGGTCCAGAAATTGGAGGGAAGAGTGAGTTGGCCTCTCACTAGCCCAGTGTGAGTCAGTACCCGTCCTTGGACCAGTCAACTAACTAAGGAGCATGAGGTCATATAAAAACTGTTGGAAAGTGCAGGGCAGTTCCCAGAAGGATAAGGAGGGTACTAGATAGAGGCATCATCTTCAAGGAGGAAGTGTTCACATTTATAGTCTACTATTTTTTTTTTTTTTTGAGATTTTATTGGGGAATTGGGGAAGGGAACAGTGTTGTGGAATTGGGGAAGGGGAACATTGTGTGTTTTCAGGACCCATCAGCTCCAAGTCAAGTTGTTGTCCTTCAGTCATAGTTGTGGAGGGTGAAAGCTCAGCTCCCAAGTCCAGTCGCCACTTTCAATCTAGTTGCGAGGTTCAGCCCACCATCCCATGCAAGAGTCGACCCGGCAACCTTGTTGTTAAGAGCACATGCTCTAACCAACTGAACCATCCGGCTGCCCATCGGCAGCTCATGGCTGCTCAGCTCAAGGTGCCGTATTCAATCTTGGGGGGGGTGGGGGCGCAGCCCACCATCCCATGAGGGAGTTTAACCGGCAATCTTGTTGTTAAGAACACACGCTCTAACCAGCTGAGCCACACGGCTGGCTCCTAGAGCCCACTATCTTTTACATAAGTTCTTATCAAACTCTCACAAGTGCCTGGGGAGATGGGTGGTGGTGTCCCCATGTACAGGTGAGGATATGGAGACTTTTAGAAGTTAAGTGCTCAGGATCTCAAAAGTTGGCATGGCTAGAATTTAAATCTAAGTCTTTCTGACTCCAAAGCCTGTGTACTTGCTACTAAATCACTTGCCTAGTAAGTGCCTACCACTGGCTTGTTTGGGTTTATTATTTTCTAAATTCAACAGTGTGTGTTAACAGCCTAGTATGCCCTGTTTCTATGTGTATGCCTGCCTAACAGGGTTCTACAGCTTGGTATGATAACCTGACATGAAAATGAATAAGTAAGCCTATTGAGTACAGTAAGGAGATTTGATCATGGAAATGGAGAGAAAGGTCGGGACTTAGAACGTTTCACAAAGGCGGTAACACCGAGTAGGTGTTTGCTAGGTGGGTAAGAGGAGGAAGAAGATGCAGTGGCACAGAGGACAATGGCACATGCAGGGAGTCACCCAGTGTGCCACAGCTGGAGCAGAGACGGCATGAGAGAAGTCGGCAGATGAGACTGGGAAGGGAGTTGGGGGGAGATTATAACGAACTTTATATCCTTGCTGAAGAATTTGAGCTTTATTGTATCATCAGTGGAAAAAGTGGAAGGCCTTTGGAATAAGGGACCTATTCCAAACATAAGGACTTAAAACTTAAGGACTAGTTCAATTTGAGAGAGCAAAAGTTAACTAAGGGCTTATTTTTCCCCCTTTTAGGAATCCTCTTCTCCCTGCTCTCCACCTCCCTCACCCACCAGGATTTCTGTCTAGTTAACTGCTATTTATCACACACACACCGTAAACTACCATTACTTCTGCATAGTACTCTTCATCCATGAAATTCCTTGCTATCTCTGCCTTATTCATTATATTGTAAACTATAAAGACAGTTTTCCTTGTCTGCCATTTTTATTGTTGTCTGTAGCACCCAGTACCATGCTTGGCATGTGGAAGATGTTCATTGATTACTTGGGACATGCTGAGTTAGAAATGCTGCAGAACTTATTAGCAGAGGTGCCTAATGTGTAAGTAGGTGATGGCCTTGAAGGTCAGCATAAAGGTTGTGACCTTGGAGTTTTCTCCATTTCAGTGGTAACTGAAATCCCGGGAGTAGATGACATTGCTCAGGTAGAATACAAGAGTGGGGAAAGACCTCCGAAGAACAGCAGCATCAGAAGTAAGAAGATAACTCAGCGAGGATGCCAGATAAGTTGCAGTTAGTTAAAAGAAGAGCTAAGATGGAGAAGGAGAGGTTTAAGAATGAGGGACGAAGCTAGGAAGGAAGGAAGGTGTGAGGGCAGGAAGAGCCAGCAATGCCAGATACTGTAGAAAGGTCACAAATAATAAGGATGGAAAAGTATCCATTGGCTTTTGTTTTGGCAGCTCCGCAACTGGCTGCTTTAGTGAATAGTTTCCTTGGAGAGGTGGGTCTTCATTTCCTCGTGCTGATAACAAATTACCACAAACTTGCATGGCTTAAAACAACAGAAATGTATTGCCTCATAGTTCTGAAGGCTTGAATTCTAAAATTAGGATATTATCAGGGCAGTGCGCGCATGTGCGTGAGCTCTCTCCCTCCCTCCCTCCCTCTCATTTCCACCCCCAGGCGAGGGACCTTGACTCTTTCTAGCTTCTGGCCTTGCAGTCTTTGGCATTTCTTTGCATCTCTCCACTCTGCCTCTATAGTTGCATGGTGTTCTCCTTTCATCTGTATCTGTGTCCACATTTTCCTCTCCTAAGAGGAAACCAACCATTGAATTAGGGTCTACCCTAATCCAGTATGGCCTTATTTTAATCTGATTACATTTGCAAAGACCTTGTTTCCAAATAAGATTACATTCACAGGTATCAGAAATTAAGACTTGAACATATCTTTTTGAGAGAAACAATTCAACCTGCAACAATCTGGAAGCTGAATTTTAGTTCATTTTAGTTAGAGTGGGAAGCAAAGAAGTAAGACATTAAGCATAGAGAACTGAAGAAATCTGTTTGGAAAAGAAAGGAAAAGTGAGAAAGAAGATGGCAGATGTTGGGGCACTGGGTGGAAAGAGGGTTTTGTGTGTGTGTTTTTTGTTGTTGTTGGCTATTGTTTTAAAATTTGTTGAAGTGTAGATCCTAGGCCCCTTACGGTCTATAATTTGTAAAAAAGGCAAAATCATAACTGTCCTGCAAATATAAAGCGATTTTATTTAACTCATTCCTTAATGGGGGACCCAGTAACATGTCAGAACACATCCAAAGAGTATTTCAGAAGCTAAGTGTTTATAAGCAATCTTAGGATTTGGTTGCTAGGTTATATGGCTAAAACTGGCTCATGGTCATCAGGGTTATAAACTGTAATCTTTGGGATTGCCTTATCAACCACATGGAAATTATATGCATCTCTACCAGGCAACAATCTACAAGTTAACATGTAAACAAGACTGGGACCTTTAATCAATGATACATAGTAATTCCATCTAAGTATTTTGCTCTATAATTTGTGGGTGGCTTTTGGCCTCTGTGACATTTAAAGAATGTATTGCATACTTTTTTTTAAAACCTATTTCACAGCTCCAGATAACTTTTTTGACATATTTATTAGAATCTATGGAGATGGGGGGACTGAGAGCCTATAATTAGCCCTTAGGTGTTTCTAATGTAGACTAAATTTTGAGAACCACTGAGTATAAATTACTGAGTGGCTTTGAGCGCCCATCTGAGATTGGAACTCATTACTCTAATGACACATATCCCCTGGGTTTTGTGACCCCCCCCCCCCCCCCCCCCCCCCCCCCCCCCCGGTAGTGCTCAGCTCTGCTTGGCAAAGAGAGATCATTTGACCCAGTGTGGAGGGTTTGCCAGGCAGAGATAAGCAAGAAGGACACAGTGGCTAGGAAGTGAAGGTACCAGGAAGAGTAGGTGATGCACTGGCCATGAGGTCCAGGCTGGGTAGGGAAAGAAGTGAGGCCAGGACAAAATTAGTAGATGAGGAGAAAAGAGAGAAGTTTGCAGAAAGTGTGCAGTGGGGGTGAAGAGCTGAAAGGTCGGGAGACTGACCAGGAGAGTAGGACGTTAAAGCCTGAGATTTCAGAGTGGGAGCAGTCTCCGATGATAGCAAAAACAAAGTCCAGGTGTGGTCCTGACAGTAACTAAAGTGAAGTAGAGGTCACTAGGGAGAAAGAAGATTAGGGAGAGTTGCTGTCTCATGGATTTATACTTTTCACAAGACACACTTGAAACTTTAAAGCTGCTATAAATTTTCTAAGTTAACAGGCCGTTGTTCTTTTACTTTAGTTAAGTTGTGGCCAAATACACAGGATCTATTATACTTATGATGGGCAAAAGCCTTTCTGGTCTTTTACGACGATAATAGTGCCCTCATTTATTGAGCACATTATTATGGGTTAGGCCCTCCATACTAGGTCTTTTCATACAATATGCTATTTAATTCTTACCCTATGTGCTTTGAGTTGTTAGTATCCCCATTTTATAAAAGTGAGGTTTAGCAGCCCTAAATTACCTTCTCAAAGTCACAATGAGTGGTGGATAGGACATTTAAACTCATTGTTAGACACCAGAGCCTATTTGCTTACTGTTATGCTCTAAGTAGAGTATATGCTTGGTGGGGGTTGAAGAGGATTTATACATCTCACATCCGTTTATGTAATTCAATTTTGTAAATTATCATACATGCAAAGATGAATTTGGGCTTTAAAAAGAATGAAGCTGGGAGCTATTTCCTTTCCTAATATATATCCAGTGACCCTCTAGGCTCTCAATGCATATCTATCTCATGCAGTATTTAAAAAAAAAAAAAGAAAATTGAAATTAAAGTAGTACCTTGAACTACCTATTTGAGATTTATAGAGATGCAACTTTAAAACTCTTACAGTAATAGGACTGATATAGTACTTCTGGTCTAAAAATTTGCAGTGCTAAATAATAGATTAAAAAATCTTCATTGTAGCCAAATGAAATAGGATTATTAGTTAAGACTTGCAGGTTATTTTTTTGAACACTTTTATAGTCTCAAAGCCTTTTTTTTTTAGTTGACTGTAAGATCTCACAGATGTATTATAAGACGTGACAGAAGTGACAGTTATTTAGAGGAAGTATAGTCAGATTTACCAGTTCACAATGATAAATTCTTTTTTTTTTTTTTTTTTTTTTTTTTTTTTTAGCTGAGCCATCCTGCTACCTGTTGGCAGCTCAGCGGCTGCTCAGCTCGGGCTGGACTCGAACCGCTGTTGCTCAGAGCTCAAACTCTTGAGCGAGCTCTTAACCAACTGAGCCACTCGACCGGCCCCACAATGATAAATTCTTGAAAGCTCTTTGGAAAAGTATAAACCTTTCATAGTTTATAATGTCTGTAATGAAAGTTACATTGTTCTACAGTTTGGGCATTTTGTGCAAGCTTCCCGCATTTGTGTTTGCTGTTCTTAAAGAAAAAAAATTTTTTTTTATTAGTTTCAGTTGTACAAAGCAATGTAATAGGTATACATTTCACCCCTCACAAGTGATAACTCCCCTCCCCCAATCTGTTGCCCCCCTAACATCGTATATATAAAGGAAATATTTTTAAAAATTGCTGTGTTGGGGTGGCCAGTTAGCTCAGGTGGTTAGAGTGCAGGCTCATAACACCAAGGTTGCAGGTTTGATTCCCACAGGGGCCACTGTGTTGCGCCCTCCACAACTAGATTGAAAACAACTACTTGACTTGGGGCTGATGGGTCTGGGAAAAAAACACACTGTTCCCCAATTAAAAAAAAATGCAGTGTTCATATTACTATAATTCAACAACTAAGATAATTTATATTACTTATTAGTGGTAATGTGACTAAAATAATGAGAGTGGCTAATGGGTCACATGAAATCAGCATCAGAAGTACATGTTTATCAAAAAAAATAAAAACAAAACCCCACCACTTGATTTGAAGTTTAGAGCAGCCTGAAATAACATTTGTTTTTTATTGTATTAATTCAGTGTTATTTAAATATGTTTAATGTTCCTTCTCTTTTCTCTAGGGATAAGTAGTAAGGAAAAAAATTCAGTTATTTTTCTTGGAGCAATATTAAAATTTGTGTCTGGCTTAACACATCTGACCTTACACTCTTCAGAGGAAGTGAACACATGTTCTATGAGTAATCCCCCAGATAAATCTGCAGCCAAACAAAGAAGCAGTAAGATCAAATTCCAGTATTTTTTCTCCACTGAAATAAAATTCAAAAATTACATAACTTACTTATGGTCAGTTATGGGCTGGTGGGGAGTATCTGGGGGAGGAATAGGAGAAGCTGACAGTGATGGTGGTCATGATGGAGCTGAAGGAAGAGTTGGTGATGTTGGAATGTTGATGAGAGTGTATGGATTGCTCCCTGTGATATCCATTTTGAAAGTTATGTTTTCAATAGTTGTTCTGCCCCTTTTGTCAATTCTGCCTTATGAAAATGAGTAATAGGTGGTATAGGCTAGCTGCAGATCATTATTCTTTCCAGTGTACAAGGTTAAGCAGAAAACTTGGGGGATATTATTCCTGACCCTATTTGTACCCTTTTTCCCTTAAGAGCTCCTGACCCAGAAGAAAAAAAAAATCATTTGAGGGCTATAGACTAATAAAAAGGATTTTTTTTTCTTTAACCTAAACAAAAAGAAGGCATTCCATTTATTTGTTTTGAAAATTTGAAAATGGGAGCATAAAACCGTTTTAGTGTAACTGCTGACCTCTGAGGGAAAACTATGCCCTGGGGTGTACCCATAGTGAATAGAACAGCATTACCCTTTGGGCCAAATGAAACCGCGCCAAGAACTAACCCAGGTCTTCTGTCTGAGACAGAGTAGCCTTTGCTCTAAGTCAGCGTTTCTCAAACTCGGCGCTGTTGACATGTAGGATGGATGTCTTTATTCTAGGGGGCTGCCCTGTGCATTGTAAAGTGTTTCAGCAACATTCCTGACCTCTACCCACTCGATGCCAGTAGCACCCCACCTCCTCCAGTTGTGATGACCAAAAATGTCTCTAGACATTCGCAAATGGGAAGTAAAATCACTTCTGTGGGGGCCTCCTCACTAGCCCAGTTGAGAACCATTGCTCTACGTGTATTAGGAGATTTGATACAGAATATTTTCCAGATTTTAATTTTAACTTTAAAATATTTTGTCATGTTTTAAGTATTTTGGTGTAGAATAGGCTTTACTTTTAAGAACTGTATTAATGAACTGGGAGCACATTTTCTAATTTGGGGGTAAAAGTGAGGACAAGGTCATTGATATGAAAATTCACCATTATGACCTTTGGATGCCTAGGACAGTGTTTTTCCAGACTGCAGATGGGGAGGGACCCTTCAGTGAGTCAGAAATGTACATGCAAGAGCATACACTCATAAGGGTCACAATGTAAGATGTATTTCTTACTTTGGAATAACAGAAAAACATTTGAAAACTGCTGGCCTAGTGAATATGTATAAGCCCAGTGATCCCTTTCAAGCTGGAATATTCTAAACATTTACTTCATAGTAGTAGGTGTTTGGCCAGGCCAGCTAAGCTATTTAATTAGTTAGGTTAAACTTACCAGATTATCTTTGAAATATGAAACATTCAAACTTGTTCATTGCAGTCGATTTGAGACTTTCTTTTAACTTTGGTTTCTGGTGCATATCATCTTGTTTTCAAGAGGAGGAAGCTCTGACCTCCATCACATATTTTAGAACATTCTTGGCATGTTACTTTGTGGACTGTTCCTGCCCGCCCCCTACACAAGATACTGAAAAAAGACAGTTCCATTTTAATTGTTTTCTTCATCAGCATGCACACAGAGGTCCTGTTTTTCATCAGTTGGTATTGTGTTAAATTTGTAGAAAAGTACGCTTTATGGAAGAAAGGGCAAAAAAACGTTTTGCGTATTTTTTGAGACCTTAACAAATATAAACATAAAGACATCTAAAAATTACTCCTGACAACCTGCTTGTACTCTTTCTGTAAAGTTCATTTTAAAATCATAACCTTAAGTTGAATTATAGCTTATGGGGAATACATTAAATGCAATAGTCTGCCATCACTAAGTCGTGAATTCAGCTGTTAATAGGGAATTCTTGGCTTTCTGAAAGCTATCAACACTTCCAATCCTTAAAAATCTGCCTTAGTTTCTGTTTACTAAAGAAAATGCATTTATATTTTGAGTTATTTTGTTTATTCAGTGGCTACTTTTAAAAGATTGAAACACTTGTAGAAAGCAGGTTTTTATCTTTTCAATAGCAAGAGAACATTTCAGATTAGAGTCATAATGTTAGAAACTCTGTCTTAGAATAGTTGTTTTTTCTCTAAGGAAAAAATGTTAATGATTGTTTAAAAGTTATTTATGTAACAATTCATTTATTTTCACAGTGGAGGTTTTTATATCCCTGTGTTTTCAATTTAGATGATATTCAGTAGAGATATTCAAGGTATTTTCATGGTAGTTTCAGGGAAATTTTGTGGTTATATATTTTTTTTTCCCCTCCGAGTTGTATCACATTTTAAGTTTTATATTTTCAAAAGATCAGTGAATGTATCACACAAGAACTCACATGTTCATAGTGTCCTTATATATTATTATATTATTGAGCTGCTATGTTTGTTCTTATGTGTGGGGTGAAAGCAGGTATAGAAAATAGGTGAAGTTTAACATTGATTAAAAGCTAAGATTGATTATATGAGAAATTGGATTAGGGAGCCAGATTGCTAGTACTGACCTTTAGAAGTAGAATAAGTAACAATGCTAGTTTGGATTTGAGAATAAAATTTCTTTGTCAAACAAAGGATATGAAATATTGTCATCAGAACCTAGATACAGAGTTGTTCCTTCATTAAAGTTAGCTTTAAGAGGGCCGGCCGAGTGGCTCAGTTGGTTAAGAGCTAGCTCAAGAGTGCGAGCTCTGAGCAACAGGGTCACTGGTTCAATTCCCGGCCCGAGCTGAGCTGAGCTGCTGCAGAGCTGCCAGCAGGCGGCAGGATGGCTCAGCTAAAAAAACCCAAAAAAACAGTTAGCTTTAAGACTAGTTTGAAATTATTTTCCCATAGGTTAATATACAGTTTCCTTATTCATTCCATTAATAAACATTTATTTTGCAACTGCTGCTTTCTACATACTGTGTTCTTCTTCATTGGCCTTTAAATCTTTCACCTGTTCTAGTAAATGATATTGGCCCTACATTGTTCTTAAATAATAAATCAAGATAATGGAAAATTCCATTATAGTCATCTGTATCCATATTGAGGTTAAAACCCAGTAGTGTCACTTTCAATATAGTTATTTTGTGTAAGTACTGAACTATTCCAAAAAATGATTATTAATAGCTCTTTTGAAGGAAAAAATACTATCATTTTAAAAGGATGTATTCATCTTCCTGTTAGAGATTTATTTGAATCTCATCATTAAGGAACGCTAAATGGTACAGTTGGAGTAACAGCTGAACTCCTTCAACATTACATTCCTCCTGCTCAGTACAATAGCTATTTTACTTTTACAAACAGTATCTTAAGTTACCTGCTTATTGAAGAAATTTCTGGAGCAAATAATGTAGCTACCAAGATATGAAGGTCATTTTTTCCTAATCTTCAGTAAGCCATTAAACTGTTACATTTTTCTCATCATTCCATAGACAAAAATGAGGCTTTTGGAGAAGAGATTACTAAAAAGTCAGTTCAGTAGAATATAAAATTAAACTTAATTAAATATTACTTTAAGGCCTTCAAAAAGAATGTCTTGCACTGTGTAATATGGTCAGTAATTTAGTACACAGTGTTTTTAGAAATCATTCAACTTCTCACAGATTTTAAAAGGGATTTTTAATATTATATTTGTAAATAAATAGATGAAGCTGATTATATAATTTTATAGTTTATGTTTACTTTAAACAATTACTATTAATTGATAACTCCTTTAAAGATTGGATTTATGAAATGTATATATAATTATTGCCAAGTTATGTTTACTTCCATTGCAATTCAGATTGGCAAGTTCGTTGAACTCAGAAATTATAAAGGTGGAATCATTGATGATTCTGACCTAATTTGGCTTCTCTTGGCTCCGGTGTGGAGGTATACTAAGAACTATGTCTTCTGTTTTATTTTGTGTAAGGAAAAGTATTGGTGGTATAAAATATCTGATAGCACATGTATTTTTAAATCATCACAAAAAAGTCCTAATTACTTGTCAATAAAAGATATAAGAATAATTTATTGTTCTTTTTAACTTTTTTAAAGGTGATGGATGTGGACACACTGTCCTGGGCCCTGAAAGTGGAACCCTTACATCTATAAACTACCCACAGACCTATCCCAACAGCACTGTCTGCGAATGGGAGATCCGTGTGAAAATGGGAGACAGAGTGCGAATCAAATTTGGTGACTTTGACATTGAAGATTCTGATTCTTGTCATTTTAATTACTTGAGAATTTATAATGGCATTGGAGTTAGCAGAACTGAAATAGGTAGGAAATTTTCTTGTAAGTGTACATGTAATACATCATTACCTCGAGTTTTAAAGCGAAGGCAATTTTTGATGCTTAACATTGTATAAATGTGCTGTATGGGATGTTATGTGGGAAATTATTGAAAACGTGGAAATCTCACATTTGAATCTTCTTTTGGGAAGAGAAGATTCTTGCCTGTTTATTTACTTTTCTAATAAGCCTGTGTTTGGTACCTTTGCAAGAAGATGCCACTATACCACTTCTAAGGAGAAGGAAGTTATCTCATTTTTTTGTTTTTCTTTGATCATTCTATTTGCAGTTGAAGAATACAAGTATAATTCAAGCTTATGAGGCAGTATATCATGGTGACTAGGGCATGGGTTTTGCACTCAAACTTCCTGGTATTAAATCCTAACTCTGCTGTTAGTTGCTGTGTGACCTTGGGCAAGTTACCTGACCTCTCTATTTCCTCACTTTAAAATAGGAAATGAACTAGTACTTACAAAGCACTTAGAAAAATACCTGACACATAATCTATACTTTGTAAATATTAGCCGCTAATGTTATTCGAAGCTAAGAGCAATGGTCGTCAATTATGGCTGCATATTAGAGTCACCTTGAAAGACTTCCAAATGATACTATGTATACCTGGTCTTCATTTTAGACCAGTTGAATCAGAATTGATTGGGTGGAACCCATGCCTCAGTATTCTAAAAGCTTCCTGGTATAATCTACCTTGTAGTCAAGTTGAGAACCTTTGGCTTAGAGATCAGTACCTTTCTCTTAAGCAGGAAAGGTGGAAAATTTCGAAAGGCTGTTTTGGTGAACTAACATCATAAAATAAAGAATTCTTGAATTCTCTGTGAGTTTATTTGGAAGTATTTATTGATGCAAGTGTGTAAAATGCCCTTTAGAACTGTCCTTGGAACCCAGTATCCTGTTCTTGAAGCATCATGTTCATCCTCTGGCCTCTTCTCCATCTCTAATCAAATCCTTCATCTCTTCTCTACTTTTTGGTTTCTCATATACGAGAGGACCAATTCCTGACCTGCCTCCCTGGCTGCTGACTGATAACCTCTGTTGTCTCAGTCAGTTCTTGATTAACCTGGTAGCATGATCACCATGAGCAGATTGCCATGAATATATATATGGTCTTGGATAAACTTGTAGGAACTCAAATCACCTAAAGATCTAGAAAACACTATTACTGTAACACTCATAGAAGACAAGTGGATATTGAATGCCTTCTCAGGTGATGTAGTAGGGAGTAAAGTACCACCCGAGCAGTCTTGCAGCAACAGGGAAAGAAAGTGAACCACCGTCTGATCAAGCCCTTAGCAGATCACAGGAAATAAAGGAGCTAGAGAAACACATTATACTTGTATCAACTGTAAAGATTATGCAGGTATACCTTGTTTTATTGCACTTGACAGATACTGCATTTTTTACAAACTGAAGTCAAGACCCTCTACCAGCAAAAAGATTCCGATTCACTTGAGTGTGCCACTCACTTTATTGCAGTGGTTTGGGTATCTCCGAGGTATGTCTGTATATAAATGGTATTTTATAAAAAGAAAGGAAAGTATAGGAAACTGTTATACATGTTCCAAAAGAAATGTGTAGATCTTATTTGGATCTTGGTTCAAGCTAACCAAATGCAAGAAGATGTTTTTAAGATAGAGAAATTTTAAGAGGAATTGACATTTGGTAATGCTAGTCAAGAATGACTGATTTGGGTATGGTAATATTATAACTTTTTTTTTTTAAGATTTTTATTGGGGAATTGGGGGATGGGAACAGTGCTGGGGAATTGGGGAAGGGGAACAGACAAGTTGCTGTCATTTTGTTCTTCAGTCTAGTTGTGGAGGACGTTGCTTCACTGGCTCAAGTTGGCACCATCATTGCGCTCTTCCCGGGCGAGGCAGATCAGTCACCAGCTTCTGGACGGCTGCTTACTGCGGCTGCTGGCCGCTCACGCTGACTGCTGGCTACACATGGTAGCCCATGGCAACCCACTGCCACAGGGGCTGCTGCCTACGCCGTTGCCGGCAACTCACAGCAGCCCAGCTCCAGGTTGAGCTGTTGTTCAGCATCTTAGCTGTGGAGGGCAGTGTCACTGGCCCTCATATGTGGGATCCGAACCGGGGCCCTCTGGCGTCCCAAGCCAGTTCTTAACCATCACCACTCGGCCGGCCCTATTATAACTTTTTTAAAGATCTAATTTATTAGAGACATTCTGAGGTTCAAATGAAATATGTTGGATTTTTTTTTAGGTATTTCAGGGGAAAATAGGTAGGAAGAGGGGTAGCTAAAACAAGAAGGACACCTGAGTGAAGCTGAGCCATAGGCACACAGGCGTTACACTCTTCCCTTGCTACTTTTATTTATTTTTGAAATTTTCCATAATGAAGAGTTTTTTTAATGAAATAAGAGGGTTATATATTTGGACACCAGTGTCCTTGTTGCTAGAGAGGATGAGTGACATGGGAAAAATTTTCAGCACAGGTTTGCAGTGGCTCACTGGGTTTTTGGCACAGATTCAGGGCTCACTTGCTGAGAGTCCTTTCTACAAGTCATTGGCCCTGCCCAGACCTCAAATCATCGTCTGTGCTATAGGAAGATTAAATGAAATGCTATTTGACTGTGTAGTAGGTGTACAGTAAATCTCAGCTATTCCTTATCTCCATTGTTTTTGCTTATTCTCTCTTCACCTGGGTGAGTGGAAAGCAGCAGAAAGGTCAGGAGGATTGAAGGATGATGGTTCTTGTTGGATTTTTGTTTGGCTCCCCCATCACTACCTATCATATACTCATGGTCCTCCATTTGGATGGCAGTCTATGGTTAGTGGTAGAAAGGTGTATTGGGTTGTCGGAAAAGTCATGACGTATTTTTTCTGTTTTTTATTGCAGAAATGCATCATGATTTTTCTGACAACCCAGTAACTTGACATCACAGAGAAATAAAGATCATTCAAGAACAGTTGTTTTTAGTATTCTGGTTAAGGTAGATATGCGGAGAATTACAGAATAGACAAATAACATTGAGATTCCAGTGATAATGGTGATGAATGTTCTTTTTCCTGTATCTTTTCTTAACTCCCCTTCCAAAATGACGCAGGCTCCAGTGAGCTGCATTTCCCTATAAAAATACTTACTATTTTGTTATAAAACTTCGTGGTTTTTTTGTCTATAACTGTTAATTTTAGGGATTTTTTTCCCTTGAAAAATGGTATTATGGAATCATCAAGAAAAGAATGAAAGGGAGAATTGTTTCTCAAGGAATCGTTTTTTAATACATAAATTCGTTAGAATGTGTTTTAATTGATAAGGTACTTTCGGTTTACTTGGCAGTTGGATAGTTATTATCTGTTCTCTTAGGAAGGGTAATAATGTGTAATATTTAAATACTCATACATGAGTTTATTATAATTTTATGTAACTACATTCTATATTGCTAAACTTTCCAGAAATCTTTGTGAAATAAACTCAGTGTAATGTGGTACTCATTTTCACTGACAGACAGGATGTTTAATGATAGAGTTATGAGTGGCTGCCTAGAGCTGAATTCTGTCCCTTTTTTTAGACAGATTGAAATGAAAATATTCCATTGTGCCTTGAATTTTTTTTGTTGCTGTTAGTTTCAGGTGTAAAAAACAGTGTAATAGATTATGCTAAGTGAAGTAAGTCTTTTTGATTATTCTTTAATTCCCGGTTTCTGAGACATAGTAGTTGCCCTGTAAAGATGGAAATTGAAGTAAAAAATTCATTTACCAAAAATTTTAAGAAGTAAATAGTAATCATAATGGAACCTGTTCTCATCTCTGGAGTGGCTAGTTAACCAGCATCTAACCCGTTTGGGTATTACCCAAGCCTAGATGACCTGGGGGAAGGAAAACACCCAACTCCTGCCCACTCCAGCCATCCTCCCACACCTAAAAACAGAAACACTTGGGAGGTTCACAGGCCAGGTGCACAGGCTCACTAAAAACCAAGAACTGATCACAGGACTGTATAGAACACTCCCCTTTGCCCCCACACTTCAATGCCACAGTGCTATCAGCCTATTTATACCAGTAAACACAAAGGATGGAAAATGTTCATATTTGCTTATATTTGCATAAAAATCAGGAAAGATACTCAAGAAAATGATACATGTGGTTGCCTGTTGGGGGCCAATAGGCAAAAAATAGAATAATGGGGGCTTGCTTTAGAGGGAAACATTATACGTGTATCTTGGTTTGATTTTTTGTTTTTTTTTTACCGAAATGAAAATATGACCTGTAAAAATGCATTTTTATTATTCAAAATAAAAATTAAAAACTTAAAAATCCAGTATTGAAAAATAAAATAAATTACAGTCCAACTACAAAAAAAAATTCATTTACCATTAATCTTAATTTTTTCTCTCCATCTACAAATATATATCTTTAAGCTGTTAGGCAACATATTTTTTTCTCTCTTAATATTTAGACATCTTTTCATATTTGTCCATCGACAACTACTAGTATCATTTCCCCTGTGGATATTGTTGCTATTAGTCCAAAGACAAAACTAACAAATATTAAAAAGGAAAGCCTTTGCTTATTTGTCAACTTTTCCCAATCTTTATATTTTCTTTCTGTATTTTGCTTAAAATTTTCATTTTAAATGAACTTTTGGGGGAGGAGGAAGATTGTAGGTGGATCTCTGAAAGAGAAACTAAATATTGGATTGTCGGAAAAGTCATGACATATTTTTTCTATGTTTTTCGTTGTAAAAATGCGTCATGACTTTTCTGACAACCCAATATTTTAAAGCCTGGTAGGTGTTAAAGGAAAATGCATTCTATACAAGGAGAAATATAAAAAAGTATGTGTGTGTGTGTGTTCAGATTTATATTTAAAGATATTCATCCTGTCTTACTGCTTCACCCAAGGTAACTTTTAAAATTATGTCTTTTAAATCCTCAGATGATATTTACAAAGGGAAAAACTGAGGTCCTCAGGGCTTATTTCATAAAGGATTCCATGTCTCCTGCATTTTTAGTTTCTCTTTCTGTATTGTTTGTCCGGTCTCTATGATACGCTAATATCTTCCAATTTCAATAGAAAAACATAAGTTTTCTTTCTCTTTACCACCCAACCTCTTGAAAAAGTTGCAGTGATGATGTTACATACTTAATGATGATAATGATTGCTAATATTTTTTGAATTCTTGTTCTGTAGAGGCTTGGGCTAATAATGAAAATACCTACCATGCATGCCGTGCTTGCTATGTGCCTGGTACTGTTCCAGTCACTTTTATCAATTAACTATTTAGTCTTCACTAGAACTGTTGAGACAGATAAGACTGATACTGTTATCACCCCCCATTTACTGATGGGAAAATGTAGGCACAGAGAGGTTAAATAACTTGTCCAAGGTCACACAGCTAGTACATTGCTCATAAGCAGGGTTCAACCTACGCAGTCTAGCTCTAGAACTGATGTCTCTTAGTGCAAGCTTTTGACATGCTTGATTTTATGGACTCCTACAAGAATCCTGTACATTATTTCCATAAAATAGATAAACAGAAGATCAGAGAATAAAAGCAACTTGTCCAACATCACTTAGGCAGAGTTGGGACTTGAATAAAGGTCTGACTGATAGCAAAGTCCATAATCTCAACCCCTAGGCTATCGTTTCTTAGAGTAATAGATACCAGCTGTTACTCCTTAATCTTTTGCTATGTGATTGTTGAAACTGGCAACTTTTTAGTGAACATTAATTTTTTTCTTTTAGCTGTTTATTTTGACATAATTTCAGATTTAATAGAAAAGTTGCAAGAATAGGATAATTTCCATAACCTTTCACCCAGATTTTCCAAAACCTTTCTCCCACATTTTCTTCTTTATCAACCCCTGACACACACACATTTTTTTTTTTTCTAAACTGTTTGAGAGTAAGTTTCAGACACGCTCTCCCTTACTCCTGTATGTTAAAATGTTTATTCTCTGAAGTTGAGGACATTCTCTTTACATGATCACTGAACAGATATCAAAATAGAGGAAATTAACGTTGATGTAGTACTAACCTACAGACCTTACTCACATTTCTCCCATTGTCCAAATACTGCCCTTTATAGCAAAATAAATTATCAGATTTGTGTTGCATTCAGTTGTCCTGTTTTATTAGTTTTCATTACTTTGGAGATTAAAGGAGAGGACAGTTTTTCAGTCTCTCCTTGTATTTCATGATGTTGACATTTTTTAAGTGTTCGGGCCAGTTATTTTGTAGGAAATTCCTAATTTGGTTTGTCTGATGTTTCCTCATGATTAAATTCAGGTTATGGACTTTGGTCAGGAAAGCCCCAGAAGTGATGCTCTCAGTGCATCATATCAGGAGGCACACAATGTCAATTTGTCCCATTACTGGTGACATTAACTTTGATCTCTTGGCTAGGGAGATATCTCCCAGATTTCTACACTGTAGCTATGTTTCCCTTCATAATCAACATGCATCTGGTGGGGAGACTGAAATGGTGTAAATAAATACCATTACTCGTCAAAACGGACCCACTAGTTTTGGCATCCGTTAATGATTTTTGAATCACTTGTTATTATGATAATTGTCATCATTCTTTCTATGTCTCTTAGTTTTTTTTCTCCTGAAAGGATGAGCTTTTCCTTCTCTCCCATTTGTTTGTTTACATCATTGTGGACTCATGGATTCCTATGTTAATCTGTGGTTTGTAATCCTTATGATTTATTTTGATGCTCAGATTGTCCAAATTTCCAGTGGGAGCCTCTTCAAGCTAGCTCCTGTGTTCTTTTGTGATGTCCTCATCATTGTTTGACTACTCGCTTCTAGCCTGGAACAGGATATTCTAGATTTATTTTGTACTTGCCCTGCCCCAGCCCTGAAATCAGCCATTTTTTTCAAGGAACCCTGGGTTTTTTTTTTAGTGGAAAATGGTATTAGAAATTAGTATCTGGGGGCTGGTCAAGTGGCTCAGTTGATTAAGAGCTTGCTTAAGAGCACGAGCTCTGAGCAACAGGGTCACCAGTTCAATTCCCATGTGGGCCAGTGAGCTGCGCCCAAGCTGAGCTGCCGCTGAGCTGCCAACAGGTGGCAGGGTGGCTCAGCTGGTGAGAGCACGTCCTCCTAACAACAAGACTGCCTGTTCAAGATTCTGGGCTACGCCCACCTGCAACTGAAGACTGAACTGAAGACAACACCTTGAGCTGAGCTGCCGCCTGGGTGGCTCAGGATAGAGTGTGCACTCTTAACAACAAGGCTGCTGATTCGACTCCTGCATGGAATGGTGGCTACGCCCACCCGCAACTAAGATTGAACATGGCACCTTGATCTGAGCAGCCATGAGCTGGCGACCGGCAGCTGGATGGCGACTGGACTTGGAGCTGAGCTAACTGCATCCTCCACAACTAAGATTGAAGGACAGCAACTTGGTTGTTCCCCTTCCCCAATTCCCCAACACTGTTCCCCTCCCCCAATTCCCCAATAAAATATTAAAAAAAATAATAAATCAGTATCTGATCTTTAAATTTAGAGCAGTGTGCTGCCATGCCCTGTCAGCAGTTAGATTTAGTAAATAGGTGTATGTATATACATACTTACATATACACATGTACACACATTGTGTCTTTTTATATTTACTGATATTTATTAGAAAGTATGAGTTCATACTGATACCTTTAATCCTAATCCAATATCACAGGGTTCATTCTATCCATTACTTCCCTTTTAGTTTTGGGAATCACTCTGACAGTGAGATACCTAGCTATCTCCTGCTATTTATAGATACTTATTTTACTTACTTTTTTAGTGCTATAATACACAGGAAACAGTTTCCGAATATCTAAGGCGTGCCTCTAAGTCAAAATGCCTGCTACCTAGAGTTCGTATTTTATCAATCTTAACCTGAGGACATATAATCCAATTACTGTGTTCATATTTGCCTGGGCTAGCTTTCCCCCACCACCTCCCATGTGGTGGTTAACCATTTGTAACAAATGTATTTCTGTTCATATTCCATTTTATGTTTTTTCTCTATTGTTGATTTTCTTTTGCTTTTGTTGAGTATGTGAAAGATTAACATGGTTCTCAAGGTTAGAATTATACAAAAAGAGATAATGATACTCTTCCTCACTGCACTCCATTCTATCCTTCCCACCTCCTCCCACCCTCTGTAGCTAACCAATTGCATTAGTCTTTGTTTTTTTTTTCTAGGTTTCTTTTTTGTACAAATGATACCTTTATATTTTCTTATTTCCCCTCCTTATACAAAGTCTAACTATTGATATACTTTTCTACCTCCTTCTCCCCCACCTCCCAACAGTGTATCTACTGGGAATCATTCCACATCAGTTCATAGAGATAGTCCTCATTCTTTTCACTGCTGCATAGGACTCCATAGCGTAGATGTACTGCCGTCGATTTAACCATTATTTTATATATTGGTGTATAGATTGCTTCCAGTATTTTACTGTTACAAACAATTTTGCAATAAATAACCTTATACATATGTGTTTTTGTATTCTTGGAGATGTGTATCTTCAGAGTAAATACCTGAAGTATAATTATTGGTCAAAAGGTAAATTACATATAGATTTGTCAGACATTGCCAAATTCCCCTGTACAAGGGTTATGCCAATTTGCATTTCCACCAATAATGCATTAAAGTGCATGTTTCTCACCATCTTGTCAAGAGTATGTTGTCACGTTTTGCCATTGATAGGTAAGAAATGGTATCTCAGTATGGCTGTATTTCTCTTACTGTGAGTGAGGTTGAACTTTTTTGTTTAATATGTTAAAGGTTTTTCTTTTTAATTTTTAAAATTTTTTATCGTTTTGCCTGTTTATGTCATTTGCCCATTTTTCTGTCAGGTTTTTTTGGCCTTTGTTTCTCTCATGTAATCTATGCTACAAACAGTTTCCCCTAATTTGTTTCCTAGTGTTTTGACTTTGTTTATGGAGCTTTTTTATAGTGGGTTTTGGTTTTTTGCCATGCAGACTTTTTAAAATATAGTAAATTTATCAGTCTTTTATTGCATCTGGATTCTGAGTCATAAATGGAAACTGGAAAGCTTATTCCTACATCCTACTTGAAGATAAATTTACCCATGTTTTTCTCTAGTGCATTTATGTCACATGTTTAGATTTCTGGTCCATTTGGTGATGTTCTTTTGTACGGTATAAAGTGTAGAACTAATTGTATCTTTTCCAGGTGACTACTCACTTATCCTAGCATCATGCATTTAAAAGTTTATCTTCACCCCTACTGTTTGAAATACTACTTTTATCATATACTCAAGTTTTGTATGCATTTGAGTCTCTTTCTGGGCTTCCTATTTATTCCATTGGTTGATCCACATATCAGAACCTTAGGGTTTTAATTATAGAGGCTTTATAGTGGTCTGATTGGGCTAGCCTTTCCTCATGGACATTCATGTATAGTGTTTTCCTGTCTCTTCTTGCCTAGTTATCCATAGAAGTTTAATATCAAGGTAGAAAAGAGTATCAATAATTAGACTTTGTATAATATCAACTTCATAAAAAAGTTGTTGGTATTTTCATTGGGATTATGTCGTTTATAAATTACCTTTATAATGTTGAGTCATTCTGTTCAAATCTAATTTTGTTGTGTTTCAGGAGTGTTTTAAACTTTTTCTCATGTAGGTTTACACATGTTTTGTTAAAATTGTTCCAAAATATCTCCCTTATCGCAATAGGAAATGGTGGTGTTTTTGTTTTGTTTTGTTTTGCCATATGTCCTCTGGTTACTAACTATGTGAAGACTATTGATTTCTGTGTGTTGATTTTATATCCTACTTCTTTACTGAGGGGTTTGTTTTTTGTTTGTTAGTTTTGTCATTCACTTTCTAGGGATTTTCAGGTGTACAATCACATCTGTAAATAGAGATAGTTTTACCTCTTTTCCAGTTCTTATGCCTGTGATTGATTTCTCTTATCTAATGACATTGGCTAATATCACTAGAGAGGACTATGTTAAACAGTAGTGGAGATAGTGGGCACCCTTTCCTAATTCTTTATCTTGGTGAAAATGTTAAGGAAATGTCTTAGTTAGCTCAGGCTGCCATAACAAAATACCGCAGACTAGATAGCTTAAACAACATAAATTTATTTTTTCACAGCTCTAGAGGCTAGAAGTCCCAGATCAAGGTGCCAGATTCAATTCCTAGTGAGGGCTGTCTTCCTGGCTTGCAGACAGACAATAAAATCATAAGATTCTATTTTACAGACATCACTGCAAATAAATTTGAACACCTAGGCGAAATGGGTAATTTACCAGGCAAATACAGTTTACTAAAATTGAACCCCTTAGAGATAGAAATGTATTTATCTAAGAATTTTGTTCATTTATATTTATTTTTATTGGTGAGTGTGTCTAAAACTATAGATTTTATTTTGATCACATCTTTAAGATTTATGTACCACAGACTGATTTATTGTTTTATCACAGTTTTTTAGGAATTCTATAATTTTGGTTTGTATTTCCCTTTTATCCCACAATTGTTTATTATTGGATACATAATAGATTTATTTCAAGTTGGAAGTTACTGTTAATAAGTTTTAGTTTTGTTATTGTAAATAATTTTAGTTGTATTGCATTGTGGTAAAAAATATCATTTGTAATATTGTTTGAACTGTATTTATGATACTCTCAAATTGTATACTACTTAAAATTGAGTTTATTGAATTACCATTAAGAGACTATTGATCTTCTGGGTATTGAGTGCAGTTGGTTTTAACTTTAAACAATCAACTCTAGGTCAGGCATTTCTTCAAGTCAATGTCCAGATTTTAATGGATCACTGAAGATTTCAGATCATATACTCGTAAGCTGAATAATTGTGATTGATACAGTCCCTGTTGCTAAAGTCTGGATCAGTGTCAGAGTTACTCATTACAGAATTTGTTGATGCACAGTGGTTTCCTTTTGTTAAGTACTATCTTTTAAAACAAAACCACCCCAATCAGCTTATACCAAAATGCTTTTTCTGGCTCAGAAAACAAGCAGGAAATATTTAATAGCCTTTTAAGTGTCTAATTCTTTACATAGTAAATGATATTAAACTGCAGGACATTATGTGTTAAGGCTTTATTGACCAACTCTGCACTTAGATATCTAAATGTTAGCAATATCGCTCTTCGCAGTTTCTCAAGGGACTGACCACTAAATATTCCATTAAAAAAAGCAAAATATAAAAGAATCTACATTTTATTAAATATTAGAATCACAACCATAGCTATAGCAGTAGAGCATTATTGATATGTAATATATATGCTCATACACTACAGCAATCATTTTTTTTTTTTTTTTTTTTTCTGAGCCATCCTGCCACCTGTTAGCAGCTCAGCGGCAGCTCAGCTCGGGCCGGGAATCGAAGCAGCGACCCTGTTGCTCAGAGCTCACACTCTTGAGCAAGCTCTTAACCAACTAAGCCACTCGGGCAGCCCTAATCATTTATTTTTTTGTATATAAGAATTGGTAACCCACTTAACAGTTCTTGACTTTATCACCCAAGGTCTGCTTGATGTCCCCCAGGCTCTCCTAGGACCAGAGGAAATACATTTCAAAAAATTGCATGAAGGGGCAAATGTCTTTTTAGAACACAGTTTTGTTTTTATTTTTTTTATTCCCATCTCCCCACCCTCTCCTATTTGGTAACCATCAACTTGTTCTCGGTATATATGGGTCTATTTCTGCTTTGTTTATTCATTTGTTTTGTCTTGTTTTAGAGTCCACACAGAAGTGAAATCATACAATATTTGTGTTTCTGCCTGACTTATTTCACTTAGCATAATACTGTCTACATCCATCATGTTGTTGCAAATGGCAAGATTTCATTCTTTTTATTGCAGAATAATATCCCATTGTGTGTGTGTGTGTGTGTGTGTGTGTGTGTGTGTGTGTGTGTGTGTGTGTGTGTGTGTGTCTCCTAAATCTTCTTTCTCCATATTGTTTTTCATAGTGGCTGCACTAATTTACAATCTCACCAAAGTGTATGAGTATTCTTTTTTCTCCATAGCCTCACCACTTATTTGTTGCTTTATTGATGATGTCCATTCTGACATACTTGTATGTGAGGTGATATCTCATTGCGGTTTTTATTTGTATTTCTCTGATGATTTAGTGATGTTGAGCATCTTTTCATTTATCTGTTGGCCATCTATATGTCCTCTTTGGAGAAATGTCTATTCAGGTCCTCTGCCTGTTTTTTAATTTGATTGTTTGAAGGTTTTGTTTTGGTTTTGTTTTGGTGTTAAGTTCTATGAGTTGCTTGTATATTTTGGATATTAACCCCTTATCATATGTATCATTGGCAGATATCATCTTTTTATTTTATTGATGGTTTCCTTTGCTGTGCAAAATCTTTAGTGTGATGTCCCATTTGTTTATTTTTTCTTGTGTGTCCCTTGCCCAAGGAGACATATCCAAAAGGATATTGCTAAGAGTGATGTCAAAGAGTTTACTGTCTATGTTTTCATCTATGACTTTTATGGTTTTAAGTCTTTAATATATTTTGAGTTAATTTTTGTATATGTTGTAAGAAAATGATCCAATTTAATTTTTTTGCATGCGTCTGTCCAGTTTCCCCAATACCACTATTGAAGAGACTATCTTTATCCCACTGTACATCCTTTCCCCCTTTGACCATATAAGCAAGGATTTATTTCTGGGCTCTCTATTCCATTGATCTATATATCTTTTTTTATACCAGCATGATACTGTTTTGATTATTGTAGCTTTATACTATAGTTTGATATCAGGAAGTATGATAGCTTTCACTTTGTTTTTTCTCGAGATTTCAAAATTTCGTTTGCTATTTGGGGGACTTGTGTGTGTACACATTTTAGGATTAGTTCTAATTCTGAGAAGAATGCCATTAATATTTTAATGGGGATTGCCTTGAATCGGTGTATTGCTTTAGGTAGTAAGGACATTTTAACAATATTAATCCTTCCAATCCATGAACAAGGTATATTCTTCCATCTGTTAGTATCTTCTCCAGTTTCTTCCTTCAATGTCATAATTTTCAGAGTACAGGTCTTTTCAACTCTTTAATTAAATGTATTACTAGGTATTTTGTGCTTTTTGATGCAATTGTAATTGGGATTGTTTTCTTAATTTCTCCTTCTGATCATTTGTTATTGGAGTATAGAAACGCAACAGATTTATGTATATTGTTTCTGTATCCTGATACTTTACTGAATTCATTTATTCTTAATAGTTTTTTGGTGGAGTCTTTAGGGTTTTCTGTGTATGGTATCTTGTAATTTGCAAATAATGAGAGTTTTATTTCTTATTTCTGATTTGGATGCCTTTTATTTCTTGTCTGGTTGCTGTGGCTAGGACTTCCAATATTATGTTGAACAGAAGTGGTGATAGTGGGGATCCTTATCTTGTTCCTGATCTTAGAGGAAAAGCTTGCAGCTTTTCTCCATTGACTATGATGTTAACTGTGGGTTTCTCATACCCTTTATTATGTTGAGATATGTTTCTTTTATACCCTCTTGAGAATTTTTATCATAAAAGGGTGTTGTATTTTTTATTAAGGAATTATTTTGCTTTTAAGCTCTTTTTAAGTTAATGCTGCTTATGATTTCATTTGCTTTATTAGCCAGTATATCCACAAATAACATTGTATGTTTTTGTTTTTGATTTTTTAAAAATTGGGGAATTGAGGGAGGGGGACCAGCCAAGTTGTTCTTCAATCTTAGTTATGGAGAGCACCAGTCACCATCTGGCTGCCCATCAGCAGATAGTGGCCTCTAAGCTCAAGGTGCTGTGTTACAGTCTTAGTTGCGGGTGGGTGTAGCCACCATCCCACATGGGAGTCAAACCAGCAGCCTTGTTGTTAAAAGAGCACACACTGTATCCACTGAGCCATCCAGACGGCAGCTCAGCTCAAGGTGCCGAGTTCAGTTTTAGTTGCGGGTGGGCATAGCCCACCATCGAACACGCAGGCTTGTTAGGAGCATGTGCTCTCGCCAGCTTAGCCATCCTGCCACCTGTTGGCAGGTCAGCGGCAGCTCAGCTCAGACATAGTGTCACTGGCCCATGTGGGAATTGAACCGGCGGCCCTGTTGCTCAGAACTTGCGCTCTTAAGCTAACTCTTAACCAACTGAGTCACTCGGCCAGCCTGGGTGTCGTATTTTATCAAATGCTTTTTCTGCATCAACTAATTATTATATGGTTTTATCCTTTATTTTGTTGATGTGATGTCTCTCACATTGATTGATTTATGGGTGTTGAACCATCTTTGCATTCCTGTGATGAATCCCACTTGGTCATGGTGTATAAGCCTTTAAATGTATTGTTGAATCCAGTTTGCTAACTTTTGTTTGTTTTTGAGAATTTTTGCATCCCTGTTCATCAAGGATATTGGCCTGTAATTTTTTTGTTTGTTTGTTTTTTGGTAATGTTTTTGTCTGATTTTAGTATCAGGGTAATGTTGGCTTCATAGAATGAGTTAGGAAGTGTTCCTCCTCTTCAATTTTTTTGAAATAGTTTGAGAAGGATATGTATTTATTCTTATTTGAATGTTTGGTAGAATTCATCTCCGAAGCTGCCTGGTCCTGGACTTCTATTTGTTGGGAAATTTTTCTACTTTATGGCATTTGCTGATATTCTCTTTATAACCTAATGTATAATCATTTTTGTGAATGTCCCATGTGTTATGTGTGAGAAGGTTTATTCTCTAAGATGTAAAGTTTTATATATATTCAAAAGATCTATCTTATTATACTTTTTAGGTTTTTTATATCCTTATTTTTATTCACTTAATCTTTTATTATTATGTTTCTCTTTTTCATTTCTGCATCTCTTTGGGATTTTCCTTTTATAAAGGGGGTTGGAGTGTTATAGATATTTATCATTTTAATATTTTCATTTTAAATTGTGACTTCTAGCATTAGAAAGTTCCTCTTGTCAAGTTTGGTACTTTTTAGTTTGAGTTCTCCTTTGGCATCAAGATCACACACACACACACACACACACACACACACACACACACACACTCACACTCACACTCACACACTCACACACTCACTCACACTCCTTATTTCTCATTGTTTTGATTTGCCTTGTGTACCTGTCATTGCTTATCCCTTTTAGTTTTAGCTTTTCTGAGTCATTTTGTTCTGGGTATGTTTCTTGTATATAACATATTTTGGGGTCTTATTTTATGAACTAAATAGAAAATCTTTTTTAAGAAAATAGTTGAGTTAATCTCATTTGCATTTAACAAATAATTTTTCTCAAGTTTAGCATATTATTTTAATTTATATTCATGTGTATATATTTGCTGTATCGATTTATTTACATTGTTTCTGTCTCTTTTAAGTTTCTTAGCTTTGTTCTGTTACCTTTAAATTTATACCTTTTTAAATGCTTGTATTCCCTGTTGTCTCAGTCTTTTACTGTCTGTTTTGTCTATTTTTAAAGATTTTTTTTTTTAAATTGGAGAATTGGGGGGATGGGAACAGCGCTGGGGAATTGGGGGAAGGGGAACAGACAAGTTGCTGTCGTTTTGTTCTTCAGTCTAGTTGTGGAGGACGTTGCTTTACTGGCCCAAGTTGGCACCATCATTGCACTCTTCCTGGGCGAGGCAGATCAGTCGCCGTCTTCTGGACGGCCGCTCACTGCGGCTGCTGGCCGCTCACACTGGTTGCTGGCTACACACAGTAGCCCATGGCAACCCACTGCAGCAGGGGACTGCAGCCTACGCCGTCGCCAGTGACTCATGGCAGCCCAGCTCCAGGTCGAGCTGTTGTTCAGCATCTTAGCTGTAGAGGGCAGTGTCACTGGCCCTCATAGGTGGGATCCAAACTGGGGGCCTCTGGCATCCCAAGCCAGCTCTTAACCATCGCGCCACTCGGCCGTCCCTGTTTTGTCTATTTTTAATGGTGTCCTTTAACTCCTACCAATTGCCTATACCTCCTACCTATTGGTCATATGACATTTAGCAAACTAGTCTACATTTTTCTTTTTCTCTCTCTTCTTTCTCCATTGTTACTTGTCAGAATATAAATTAATAATATTTTATAACATCTTATTCTTCAACTCATTTCTTAACTTTTCTAAATCTACAATGAAACATATTCAGTGCTCACTATCAGTTTTTTTGCTCAAGTTCTTCCAGTCAGATCTTGAGTGGATGAAGTTCATCTTTGAATAGATTGATTCCTTAAGAAGGGCTTATGAGTGAAGAATTTCTTGCATGTTTAAAATGGCTTATTTTTAACTTTTTATGACCTTGAGACTTGAGGAACTGCTTGATTTTATATATAAGTCCTTGATTCATGTTTTCTTTGAGTTATGAAAAAATACTCTTCTGCTATTGCCTTGCTTTTTTTTTTTAATAAATCTGATACCAGTTGAATTCTCTTGCCCTTAAAGATATTTGATCTTTGTATAGAGGTTGTGAGAATTCTTTATTTACCTTAAAGTCTAATAGTTTTACAAGGATATTGTGTTGAAATTGATTATTGTGGGTTAGTTTCCATTGGCATCCAGTGAGCTCTTTCAATATGTAGATTCATATCTTCTTTTATTTCTAGAAAGTTTTCTTGGATTATAGTTTTAATATTATTTCTGTTCCATTATCTTTTGTATCTTTTTTAGATACTTTAATTATTGAAAAATTGAATCTTGTTTGCCATTTCAACCACGTTTATTTCAACTACATTCTCACTGATCCTTTTTTATTTTTCTATTACAGTTGACATTCAATATTATATTAGTTTCAGGTATAAAGCATAGTGGTTAAACATTTATATAACTTATGAAGTGATCACCCCATTAAGTCTAGTACCCACCTGGCACAATACATAAGTTATTACAATATTATTGACTATATTTCCTATGCTGTACATTACATCCATGTGACTATCTTGTATCTGCCAATTTGTACTTCTTAATCTCTTCACCTTTTCCACCCAGGCCTCTAATCTCCCTCTCATCTGGCAGCCATCAGTTTATTCTCTGTGTCTATGAGTCTGTTTCTGTTTTGTTTGTTTGTTGTTTAGATTCCATATATAAGTGAGACCATATGGCATTTGTCTGTCTCAGTCTTATTTTACTTAGCATAATACCCTCTAGATTCATCTATATTGTTGCAAATGATAAGATTTCATTCTTTTTTTATGGTCAAGGAATATTTGTTGTATATATGTACACATCTTCTTCATCCAGTCATCTATTTGGTTTCTTCTTCAACGTTCATTATCGTGGTTTCATTAGAATCTATATTCTTTGTGCACCCTGTAATGTGGTCTGTATTTCTGATATAATTTTGTCATTTTTTGTTATTTCTTTTTGAGATCAAACAACTCTTACTTTTTACTCATTTTCTTTGTCCATTTCTGCTCTTTGTTTTCAGTTTCTGTTTCAAGCTGTTTTATCATATTCCCAAGTGCTTGTTTGAGGACATTTAATTAAGTTTGGAGTATTGTGTTCCAGGTTCCTTCTGTTTTAGTTTTTTGTTTTTGTTTTTTGGTAAGGGGAGATATTCATGAACTGAATTGTGTCTCAAAGCCTGTGCCTCTATTTCTATGAGCAGAGTAGCGGTTTGCAGTGGTTTACAAACTATAGTTCATGATAGCACTGTTTTGTCAGTGTTGTAATTTTAAAAAAAATTATTTTGGAAAAGGGATTATAGTGGGGAAAGGAATTGTGGAATTGTGTATCTTTTTTTTTTTTTTTTTTGTCTTGCAGGATCCTGAATTCCCCTCTCTTGCTTTGTTTTTTTCTCCCTTTACTGTGCAGTTTCCAAAGTATGTCTCTGTTACTTTTAACCTACTTCTTCCATCAGAGTATTTCCTTTCCAAAATTGCCCTAGTCAGGATTTCTGCTTTCTTAAGTTCCTCCCTGCAAGTTTTTGTTTTTTTTTTTTTTTAGTGTTTTCTGGCTGTGCAGTGTCTTGCCCATCTTTATCTCTTCCCAGTGAGTCTTTCATTAACCTTTACCATGTAAGTTATTATTGGACTACATGAAATCTGTTGATATATTTCAGGGACCTATAAACCGAATGAAAACAAAATAATTTTTGTTGTTTAGTTTCTCTGTGGTTTTTTTTTGAAAGTTGTCTTTGAAAAATATTTTCTGTCAAATTAAAGAGTTTCACAATATGATCATTATTAACAGAGTACTTTCCCATTCACAGGAATTAAAAAAATGATATCTTATCTCAATCATTATAAGTATCTTGGTTGATAAATGTAAGAACCACAGAGTTTCATGTGAGATAACGTCATAGCCTCTGAAAACATGAAGTCCTGAAGGCTGAAGCCTTCTCATATCTGTTGGCCATGAAACTACAATGATTACTGTGGATGTTTTTTATGAGAAGGCTTGATGGAAACTTAAACTTATCTTGGATTTATCCCAAATGGAGAAGCATCGTATGAGTTTGTTGCATTGCAAAGTACAGAAGCCATATACAATTCAAAAGACCTCAGTGAATCTTTGTGCCCTAGTCAAGCTGGTTTGTGGCCTGGAACAGAGAAAAAAATATTGAAACTTTGTCTCTGTAAATGATATCATCACTTCAAAATGTTTCCTCTAATGTTATGAGGCAGGTCAGTGAGGAATTGACAGCTGTCTCATTTTTCATCAATATTCAACTGGATGAAACTTAATCTACTATGTGATGCTGACCCCAACCAAGAATTCCTTTTTGTGAGTCCTTATAGAAAATATTTTTTAAACGCCTTTGACATCTCCTAAGTGGTGAAAAGTTTATTTTTTCCAGAAAAACTCTGAAATTTCTTGGTATGCTATGTATGTCTCACCTATGATGCTTGGCTGCACATCTGGTTTTGCTGGTCTACATATTATTATGACTCATTGTTTTTACATTACTATACTTGGCATGAGAAACTCTGCCAGCTATCCTGAAAGAAGCTGTCAACTTAATAAGAGCCAGGACCTTGAGTCACCAACCTTTCAAGAGTTTTTATTAAAAAATAGAAACAGGATTTGAAGCTCTCTTCTATCCAGAAGTTTCCTGGTTTTTCAGAAGATACGTCTGAACGCCCTCAGTTAATGTAGAAAGAAAGTCCACTCAGAAAACTTTGATGGAGAAGATTGGTGTTACTTCATGAATATTTTGGTTTACATGTATGCTGTAAAACTTTATATCAAAACCCTTTGGTCACCAGCATGAATAGGATTAAAAATTTATGTGCTCATTTGTCCAAGTTGCCATTCTGAAAGAGAACTATGCTTATAATCAAAGACATGCAAATTTTTAAAACTAAGTATGTTCCCTCCCTGTCTTTTGGATTAGTAAAAAATGTAAAATTTTAATATGTTTGCTGTGCATGTGGTAAAATTGATACCTTTTTTGTTGAGGATGTATTAGTTGGTATAGTTCACTTGAGTAGCAGTCTGGAAGTATATGTTAAGAATCACTCTAAGGAAAGACTTCAGAAGACAGAAGAAGTGTTAGATCTTTACTGCAATATTCACTATACAAAACTGGAAGCAATCTAAATTTCTAACAGTAAGGAAATTGTTAAGTAAATTAAGGTCTATCTACCATATAACCAATTTTTGGCTGTTACTAATTGTCTGCTATGAACATTTAATTACCCTTGTTTTGGTGAATATTAAGTGCACATTTCTATATCTACAAGAGGAATTGCTGGGTCACTGGTTGTACATATGTTCAGCTTTAGTAGATGTTGCCAGATGCTATTGTGGTTGTACCAGATTATACCGACCACCAGCGTATGAGAGTTCCAGTTACTGCTCTTGACTTTTTTTCCATTTTAACCATTGCGGTGTGTATACACTGATATCACATTGTGGCTTGGCATTGCATTTCCCTGGTGGCTAATAACATTGTGCTCTTTTCATATGTTTATTAGCCATTTGAATATCTTCTTGTATAAAAAGTTTAGGTGATTTTTTTTCTCATTTTCTTATTTTTTCTTTATATATTCTGGTTATGAGTTGTTTTCAGATACATTTATTACAAAAATCTTCTCCCTTTTTATGACATTCCTTTTTATTTCCTTATTGGTATCTTTTGATAAACAGACATTATGAATTTTAACTTAATGTTCACATTTGTTAATGTTTTTCTTTTATGAGTACGTTTTTGTGTTCTCTTTTAAAATCTTTGCCTACTTTTAGTTCATGAAGATATTCTCTAAAAGCTTTATTGTTTTCTTTTCTACACATTTTATCCTCCGTCCATCCAAAATTGATTGTTGTTTATGCTGTGTGAAGTATGAATTAAAGTGTCAAAGTACATTTTCCCATGTGGACTCTTATTCATTTTAAAATGTGCAAATGCCAGGTCTGTCATTTACTCATGACAAAAATAACACTGAGGTAGCCACCTTCCCAGAAATCAAAATGGACAGTGACTTTATGATGTTGTAGGAAAAAATAATTTTAAAGTATTCACCACTACACTGAGCTTTCTGAGGGCAACACAGTGCATATCTAGTTTCATCACTGAATCTCCAGCACATACCTAGCTCATTGCCTAGATATTCAGGGGCTTGATAAAATATGTACAATAAATGAATTCCTTTGAGAATTCCACATTTTGTTTTTGAGATTAGCGGTGGTTCTGTCCATAGGCACTAAAAAAACTGTCTGTAAATCAGTTTGTTTGTAAATTGAGAGTGATGTTCTCTAAGCAAGCTACATTTCCATCTGTTGGAGAGAGAGAAGGTTGATGTGCTTTTACTACAGCAAATTACTTCCCACCGTCCGTATCTCTAACATGCAGGTTCCTAAGAGGAGCATTGTCCCATAGCACACCTCTCAATAGGTTAAATGATCTTCCATTTAGTTGAGAATATATACCGTATTTCCCTGTGTATAAGACACATCGTTTTTTGAAAAATTTGGGGTCTAAAACCTGGGTGCGCGTCTTATACAGTGGTTGTATGAGCGCAAAAAAACAAGCACGAAAAAAGCGGGAAATGCAAGTAAAAAAAAATCTACAACCATTGTATAAGACACACCCAGTTTTTAGACCTCAAATTTTTCGAAAAAGGGTACATGGGGAAATACGGTACCAGATTTCCTGTTCGTGATAATATTAGCGCCACTTGGTAGTCTGTCTGAAATCAGAGGATCTCTCCTTTCTTTTGACGACAGAATATTTCCTTTAACATCTTCCAGAGATTAATATGTTGCTTTCACCATCTACCAAAAGTATAGTTGATATGGATGGACATTCATTGGAAGAGGCCTGATAACCTTAAGGTCTCTAAGCTTTATGCAAGTAGATACAGACTCACTGCCAACAGGGGCTAGGCAGATCAAATAAATGAGTGGAACGGACTAGGTCTAATAACAGCATTGCCGTAATGATAAATGATAATTGAGATTCAGGATTAAGGACATTGGGATGTGGTGGGGGCTGTGGCAAACTGGAGTGTGACTCTCTTTCAAAGAGGACAGCCGTTACTTAGGTGCAACCATTTGGGAAACTGGCCCAGATCTCCCTTTTTTTTTTTTTTTCTTCCAAGAGAAGTCAGAAATTTGGAATTGATAAGATGTTTCCAGATTTTAAAAATCTTGGCAACTCATTGAAACATGTTGAAATAGTGCATGGTCTCAAACTGTACTGGCCAAGAGGCCAAGTAAAATACATCTGCTCATTCAGGCCCTGAGCCATAGACTCCAGCTCGTGCAGCACACTTCTCTCAGATCTGATCATCCAAAAGCAGTGGAGTCTTGCTATACACCAAAGGAAATTCCTAGTTGTATTAGTTTTCTGTTGTTTCATAACATGACCACAAGCTTAGCAGCCTAAAACAACACTGTTTATTATCTCAGTTTCTGTAGATCAGAAGCCTGGGCATGGCATGACTGGATTCTCTGCTCACGGCCTTCCCTGGCTGAAATCAAGACACCAGCTGGGGATGAAGGTTCTCTTCCAAGCTCACTTGGCTGTTGGCAGAATTTACATCCTTGCAGTTGTAAAACTGGGGTCCCCATCTTCCTGCTGCCTATTGGCCTCGCACTGCTTTCAGTTCCTCGAGGCCGCCTGGAGTGCTAGTTTACAGCTCCTCCTGTTTCCAAAAGATCACATTGTTCTTTCTTTCAGATGTATCATCACCTCTCTGTGCCAGTTTATCCTAGGAACACCAGAATGCTGGTTGGTTGGTTTGCACGTTTTAGCTATTATGCATAATGCTGCTGTGAGCTATCATGTACCACTTTGTATGGACATGTGTTTGCATTTCTCTTGGGTATATGCTTCGGAGTAGAATTGCTGGGTCATGTGGTAACTATGTTTAACCTTTGAAGAACTGCCAGACTGTTCTCCAAAGTGACGGCATCATTTTACAATCCCACCAGCAGTGTATGAGGGCTCCAATTTTCAGCATCCTTGCCAACACTTGTTATCTATCTTGATTCTAGCCATCCTAGTTGTTGTGGAGTGGTGTCATTATGGGTTTGATTTGTTTCTTTGATGGTTAATTTATTTTTTATTACTATTTTTTTGGTGTTGCATGTTCCATGGATTTGAACAAATGTATATTGACATATATTCATCATTGTCATATCACACAGAGTATTTTCACTGCTCTAAAAGTCCTTTGTGTTCTACCTATTCATCTTTCTCCCAACAACCCCTGGTACCCACTGATCTTTTTACTGTCTCCATAGTTTTGCCTTTCCAGGAATCAAACGATGAGTAGCTTTTTCAGATTGCCTTCTTTTACTCAGTAATATGCACTTAAAGTTCCTTCTTGTTTTTTCATTGCTTGATAGCTCATTTCTTTTTAGTACTGAATAATATTCCATTGTCTGGATGTACCACAGTTTATCCATTCACCTAATAAAGAGCATCTTGGTTGCTTCCAAGTTTTGGCCATTAGAAATAAAGCTGCTGTAAACATCTGTGTGCAGGTTTTTGTGTGGAGATACGTTTTCAGCTCCTTTGGGTAAATACTAATATCCAGAAGTATGATTGGTAGATTGTCCGGTAAGACTGTTTAATTTTATAAGATTACATCTTATAAATGCAATGAATGAGAATTCCTGTTGATCCACATTTTTGCCAGTATTTGGTGGTGTCAGTGTTGTAGATTGGCCTTTCTAATAGGGGTATAGAGAAATATCGTTTTAATTTGCATCTCCCTGATGACATGTGATGGGGAGCATCTTTTCATATGCATCTGTGTACTTTGGTGAAGTGTCTGTTAAGGACTTTGGCCCTTTTTAAAATCAGTTTGTTTTTTGTTTTGTTTTTTAAAGATTTTTATTGGGGAATTGGGGGGATTGGGACAGTGCTGGGGAATTGGGGGAAGGGAAACAGACAAGTTGCTGTCGTTTTGTTCTTCAATCTAGTTGTGGAGGACACTTCACTGGCCCAAGTTGGCACCATCATTGCTCTCTTCCCGGGTGAGGCAGATTAGTCGCCGGCTTCTGGACGGCTGCTCACTGCAGCAGCTGGCCGCTCACGCTGGCTGCTGGCTACACACGGTAGCCCATGGCAACCCACTGCAGCAGGGGCTGCAGCCTACGCCGTCGCCGGTGACTCATGGCAGCCCAGCTCCAGGTTGAGCTGTTGTTCAGCATCTTAGCTGTAGAGGGCAGTGTCACTGGCCCTCATATGTGGGATCCGAACTGGGGCCCTCTGGCGTCCCAAGCCAGCTCTTAACCATCACGCCACTCGGCCAGCCCACAGTTTGTTTTCTTATTGTGGCGTTTTAAGAGTTCTTTGTGTAGTTTGGATTAGAGTGCTTTATCAGATGTGTCTTTTGCAAGTATTTTTTCCCAGTCTGTGGCTTGTGTTATTCACTTGACATTATCTTTTGCAGAGCAGAAAACTTAATTTTAGTGAAGTCCAGCTTATCAATTCTTTCTTTCATGGATCGCGCCTTTGGTGTTGTATCTAAAAAGTCATAATCATACCCAAGGCATCCAGATTTTCTCTTATGTTATCTTTCAGAAGTTTCATAGTTTTTCATTTTACCTTTAAATCTGTGATCCATTTTGTGTTCGTTTTTTGTGAAAGGTGTAAAGTATATCTAGATTAATTTTTTTTGTATGTGGATGTCCCATCGTTCCAACACCATTTGTTGAAAAGACTATCTGTGCTCCATTGTATTGCCTCAGCTCCCTTGTGAAAGATCAGTTAATTGTATTTATCTCGATCTATTTCTGGGCTATCCTGTTCTGTTGATTTATTTGTCAGTTCTTTCACCAATACCACACTGTCTTGATTATTGTACCTTTGTAGTAAGTTTTGAAGATAGGTAGTATCAGTCCTCTAACTTTGTTCTTTAATATTGCGTTGGCTCTTCTGGGTCTTTTACTCTGTATAAACTTGAAGTTTGTCAATATCTGCAAAATAACTTACTGAGGTTTTGATTTAGATTGTATGAATCTATATAATCAAATTGGGAAGAACTGTCGATGACAATATTTAATCTTCCTATCCATGAACATGGAACATCTCTGCATTTACTTAGTCCTTCTTTGATTTTGTTCTTTAGAGTTTTGTAGTTTTCCTCATATAGATCTTATGCATATTTTGTTAGATTTATACCTAATTATTTTATTTGGGGGGATGCTAATGTAAATGGTATTGTGTTTTAAATTTCAAATTTCAGGGCCAGCCGAGTGGCGCGTTGGTTAAGACTTGGCTTGGGACGCCAGCTCTGAGCAGCAGGGCTCCGGTTCAGATCCCACATGAGGGCCAGTGACGCTGCGCCCTCTACAGCTAAGATGGTGAACAACAGCTTGACCTGGAGCTGGGCTTCTGTGAGTCGCCGGTGATGGCGTAGGCTGCAGTGAAGCTGCAATGGGCTGCCATAAGCTACCGTGACGGCTGGCAGCCGGCGTGAGCAGCTGGTAGCCAGCATGAGCTGCCAAGAGCCGCTGTGAGTGGCCATCCATTGGCCGGTGACTGACCTGCCTCACCTGGGAAGAGCCCAATGATAATACCAACGTGGGCCAGTGAAGCTACATCACCCACAACTAGGACAACACCTTGTCTGTTCCCCTTCCTGGATTCCCCAATACTGTTCCTCTCCCCCAATTCCCCAATAAAGAAATCTTTAAAAAAAATGTTTTTTCAAATTTCACTTACTCACTGTTGATATGTAGGAAAGCAGTTGACTTTTGTATATTAACCTTGTATTCTTGAACCTTCCTATAATCACTTATTACTTATAAGAGTGTTTTTGTCAATTCTTTTAGGTTTTCTACATAAATGATCATCTGTGAACAGTTTTATTTCTTTCTTCCCAATCCATTTTTTTTCTTTTTTTGGTCTTATGTGTTGGCTAGTACTTCCAGTAATGTTACAAAGAATGTTGAGAGGGGACTTTCTTGGCCTTGTTCCTGATTTTAGTGGGAAAGCTTTGAATTTCTCACTGTTAGGTATGATGTTAGCTGTAGGTTTTTTGTAAATATTCTTCATCAAGTTGAGGAAGTTCCCCTTTATTCCTAGTTTACTGAGAGTTTTTATTACGAAGGGGCGTTGGTTTTGTCAAATGCTTTTTCTGCTCTATATGATCATGTGATTTTTCTTTCTTAGACTGTTAATGTGATGGATTACATTAATTGATTTTCAAGTGTTGAACCAACCTTACATACATAGGATGAATTACACTTGAACATGATGTATAATTTTTACACATTGTTGGGTTCGATTTGCTAATACTTTGTTAAGAATTTTTTTATCTATTTGCATGAGAAATATTGGTATGTAGTTTTCTTATAATGTCTTTGGCTTTGGTGTTAGGGTAATGCTGGTCTCATAGGATAAGTTAGTAAGGAATCTCTCTGCTTCTGTCCTCTGAAAGAGATTGTAGAGAATTGGTGTAATTTCTTCCTTAAATATTGGTAGAATTTATCAATGAACCCGTCTGTGCCTGGTGTTGTTTCTTTTGAAGTATTATTAACTATTGATTCAATTTCTTAAATAGATATAGACCTATTCAGATTGTCTATTTCTTCTTGTTTGAATTTTGGCAAATTTCAGTGAACCTGTCCATTTCATTTAGATTCAAATTTGTGGACGTAGAGTTGTTCATAGTATACCATTATTATCCGTTTAATGTCCATGGGATCTGTAGTGATGTGTCCCCACTTTGATTTCTGATATTAGTGATTTGTGTCCTCTCTTTTTCTTATTTAGCCTCGCTAGAGGCTTATCAACTTTCTTTTCAAAGAACCAGCTTTTGGTTTCATTAATTTTCTCTATTGATTTCCTGTTTTCAATTTCATTGATTACTGCTGTAATTGTTATTTGTTTTCTTCTACTTGCCTTGGCTTTAGTTTACATTTCTTTTCTTAGTTTTCCTAAGGGCTAATAATTTTTAAACATTTTTATTTCCCTGGAGCATTGGATTCTTTTAGACTATATAAAGTCTTTCATGAGTGTTATGGTGATTAATAGTTAACTTTTATAATTGTAATTTTCTATGTTTTTTGAAACATACTGCTTTTTGAAATTCCTCTCTTATTTATTCATGGGAAGCTAGAGATTTTGGCTGACTTTGAGAGCCATCAGCAGAGCCTGTAATTCTTGGCAATTAAATGTTTTATGTTAATTTAGGAGTACCTCTGAATGGGCAAACTGGAAAAATGGAATTAAAGAGTTAATGAGTATATTGCTCAGATGAGGGATGATTTTTCTTCTTCCCTTCCCCGAGTATTTTGCCAAGTGCTTGCATTACTTGTATAATGGGTAAAATCTGTGATCAGAAGGAACCCAGTGAGGAGAGGGAACGTCATCTTGGCTGAGAATAGCAGGTGAAAACAGGTGTTTGTATGGTATATTTTGAACTCACTTAAGCACCTACAGTGTTAGCTATTTATTGTACTTTTATTTTTTTTCTTCTGTTTTTTAAATTGAGATTATCCATTCGTTAGCACTGCCTTTTCAGTTTCACAGAACAAGTATGGTTTAAAAAAATGTTTTGTTTCTACCACAGATTGAATTTACTCAGTTTGGAGAACAAGATAACTCCAAATAAACAAAAGGTGAAACTGCCGTGCTAATAGAAAATATTTTTATGGTTCTTTCTATGTTAAAAGAGTTAAAAAAGGTTTTTTAAACATTGTTTCACTTCAGTAATATTTTTTTTATAAAGACATCTTTGCATGGCATGATAGGTATTCTTTAAATATGATCTTTTTTGTTTGTACTAAAAGTATTCGAAAAGTCAGCATTTGTACGGAACACCTTAATCAGCCTTGTATAAAGACATACATAGATCGTTAAATGGCTAAGAACAGCTAGTGCTGATGAGCCCGGATGAAACTGTTGTTTACTTTCGCAGGAGTTAACTGACTTATGTTAAGATTCTAGTGGATAAAATTTCTCTTAGTTTACCTATTCCCATTGGGCCATAAGATTTAATGTGATGGGCTCTGGCTCTGCACGTGTTTGGATTTGCTAACAAATTATACAGCATTTGATACTGTTAATATTTCAGATAATATTTGGAATAACATGAAATATATATTACTGTTTTTAATATTGGGTCATTAATTTTAAATACTTTGTACTCAAAAGTAATACAGGGTTTAATATTTGTCCTATTTACCAGACTATTTCTGAGTTACTTGGTATTAAAAACAAGTCTGAAGATTTAATCTTTTCTTCTTATATATTCAGATGATTATTGTAGGGTTCTTTGATAATGTGTTATTTTGCTTGAATGTTAAAAATATTGATAGTTATATTAAATTGCAGTCCATATTTAGAAATTGAAAGCTTTTTTTTGCACAGTAGGTGTTTCTAAAGAAAGGATGAGCAAAACATATATGTTATATTGAACACCATAGCACCTAAGAAGTGTGTGTACCTTAATGTTTGGTATTTATTTATTAAATGCTAAATGAGAAGTTATACTGAATTGAGTTTAATTTTTTAATTTCACTATAAATGATCACCTAAAGGGATTGACCAGAAGTCCAGTAATCCTTGGAAGAAATATTGAGAAGTTTGAAAAAGGTGTGAGATGTTCCCTGAGACCAGGAATCTAGAGGCACCCTGTGGGGAGCATGTTAAGAATATTACTATCTATTTATTTGTGAGCTACCTGCCTGCATGAAATACTTTTAATTTTTTAAAAATTCCTCCTTATATTATTTTAAAGAATATACATGTATTTCACAGGAAATTGAATCTTCATAAGGTCACTGATGCTAGTACTATTTTTTCTTTTGAATCATTTGAACAGTTATTACTTGTTTTTTTTACCCCCTATGGAGTAATGTGATTTTTAATCACTAAACAGTCTATCATTTTATACTATTTAATACCCAGTTTGGTATATTATTCTGATTTTGTTATCTACATTGTAAATATTACTAACTTCATGAGAGTCACCACAAATATCTGCTTTTGTTTCATTTCTAGGCAAATACTGTGGTCTGGGGTTGCAAATGAACCATTCAATTGAATCAAAAAGCAATGAAATTACAGTACTATTCATGAGTGGCATCCATGTTTCTGGACGAGGATTTTTGGCCTCATACTCTGTTATAGAGAAACAAGGTAAGTTTCACTTTATACCATGGCTCCCATATTTTATAGTTTCTAAAAACAAAAATGAAATGTTTCTTCAAGTACCCGTTATCTGAGTTTGTAATAGAAAAGAAAGACTGAACAGTTAATAACATATATATAAATTTAACAAATAAAATTAGATCAGTTTTAGAATTTCAAAAATTAAAAATGTATTAACTTTTTTTATTTATATATTTTTTATTATGAAATACACATTTTTAAAATTAGTTTCAGCTGTACAACACAGTGCAATAGTTATATTTTTTACCCCTCGAAGTGACAACACTCTTCCCCCAATCCACCACCCCACTTCCCCCCCCCCCCCGCATATCATACATATCTATTACAATTCCCTTGACTCCACTCCTACAATATACTCCATGTCCTGTGACTATATATATATATTCACTTATAGTTGACATACAATATTATACAACATCAGCTTCAGGTGTACAGTGCAGTGATAAAGCCTCTACCCCATCCATGATGCAGTCTTCCTAACAAGACGTGACCATCTGACACCCTACAAAATATTTACAACATTATTAATTATATTCCTCAAACTGTCTTTCATATCCCTGTGGCAATATTGTAGTTACCTATTTATGCTGTCTAATCCCTTCCCCTTCTCCTTCATCCCCACCCCCTCCCAACTAACAACCATCAGTTGTTCCTCTGTATCTCTGAGACCATTTCTGTTTACTTTGCTCGTTCATTCAGTTTTTTAGATTACACATATAAGTGAGATCATATGGTATTTGTCTTTCTCCGACTGATTTATTTCACTTAACATAATAGTCTCTAGGTCCATCCATATCGTTGCAAATGGTACAATTTCATTCTTCTGTATAGCGGAATAATACTCCATTGTATAAATGTACCACAGTTTCTTAATCCAGTCGTCTACCTATGGGCATTTCGGTTGTTTCCAAGTCTTGGCTATTGTCAATAGTACTGGGTAAAACATAGGGGTGAATATATTTTTGTGAATTAGCATCTTGGGTTTCTCTGGATACATACCCAAGAGTGGAACTGCTGGGTCATACGGTAGCTCCATTTCCAGTTTTTTAAGATACCTCCATACTCATTTCCATAATGGCTGCACCAATCTGCAGTCCCACCAACAGTGCACCAGGGTTCCCTTTTCTTCACAGCACCAGCACTTGTTGTTTGTTGATTTATTGATGGTAGCCATTCTGACTGGAGTGAGGTGGTATTTCATTGTGGTTTTCATTTGCATTTCTCTAATGATTAGTGAGGTTGAACATTTTTTCATATGCCTGTTGGCCATCTGTATGTCCTTTTTAGAGAAATGCCTCTTCATATCCTCTGCCCATTTTTTAATTGGGTTGTTTGTTTTTTTGGTGTTGAGTTGAATGAGTGTTTCATAAATTTTTTATATTAACCCTTTATCAGCTATATAATTGGCAAATATCTTCTCCCATTCAGTAGGCTGTCTTTTTGTTTTATTGATGATTTCTTTTGCTGTGAAAAAACTTTTAAGTTTGATGTAATCCCATATGTTTATTTTTTCTTTTCTTTCCCTTGCCCACGGGGATGTATCAGTAAAAATATTACTGAGGGTAATGTCTGCAAATTTATCCCCTATATTTTCTTCTAGGACTTTTATGGTTTCAGGTCTCACATTTAAGTCTTTAATCCATTTTGAATTTGTTCTCGTATATGGTGTAAGGAGGTGGTCCATTTTCATTTTTTTGCACGTGTCAGTCCAATTTTCCCAGCATCATTTATTAAATAGACTATCTTTACTCCAATGTAAATTCTTGCTTCCATTGTCATTGATTAAATGACCGTATATGGATGGGTTTATTTCTGGGCTCTCTATTCTGTTCCATTGGTCTGTGTGTCTGTTTTTATGCCAGTACCATACCGTTTTGATTTACTGTAGCCGTGTAGTATGATTTGATGTCGGGTGGTGTGATACCTCCCACTTTGTTCTTATTTCTCAAGATTGCTGTGGCTATTCGGGGTCTTTTATGGCTCCATATAAATTTTAGGATTATATGTTCTATTTCTGAGAAAAATGTTCTTGGTAGTTTGATAGGAACTGCATTAAATCTATATATTGCCTTAGGTTAGTATTGACATTTTAACTATATTAATTTTTCCCATCCATGAACATGGTATGTATTTCCATTTATTTGTATCTTCTTTGATTTCTCTCTTCAGTGTCTTATAATTTTCTGAGTACAGGTCTTTTACTTCTTTGGTTAAATTTATTCCTAGATATTTTATTGTTTTTGAAGTAATTGTAAATGGGATTGATTTCCTGAGTTCTTCTGATAGTTCATTATTGGTGTATGCAAATGCAACTCATTTCTGAATATTAATTTTGTATGCTGCTACCTTACTAAATTCATTTATCAGTCTAACAGTTTTTTGGTGGAGTCTTTGGGATTCTCTATACAGAGTATCATGTCATCTGCATATAATGACAATTTTACTTCCTCCTTTCCAATTTGGATGCCTTTTATTTCATTTTCTTGTCTTATTGCTGTGGCCAGAACTTCCAGAACTATGTTGAATAGAAGTGGTGAAAGTGGGCAGCCTTGTCTTGTTCCTGATTTAAAGGGGAAAGCTTTTAGCCTTTCCCCACTGAGTACGATGTTTGCTATGGGCTTATCATATTTGGCCTTTATTATGTTGAGATATGATCCCACTATTCCCACTCTGCTAAGAGTTTTTATCATAAATGGCTGCTGGATTTTGTCAAATGCTTTTTCTGCATCGATTGATATGATCTTATGATTTTTATTTTTCATTTTGTTAATGTGATATATTACGTTAGTTGATTTGTGGATATTGAACCGACCTTGCATACCAGGAATAAATCCCACTTGATCGTGGTGTATGATCTTTTTTAATGTGACGCTGAATTCGGTTTGCTAGTATTTTGTTGAGGATTTTTGCATCTATGTTCATTAGGTATATTGGCCTGTAGTTTTCTTTTTTTGTAATATCTTTTTCTGATTCTGGGATCAGAGTAATAGTGGCCTCATAAAATGTGCTTGAGAGCCTTCCCTCCTTCTGTATTTTTTGGAATAGATTGAGGAGAATAGGTATTAATTCTTTTTTGAATGTTTTGTACAATTCACCTGTGAAGCCATCTGGTCCAGGACTTTTGTTTGTTGGAAGCTTGTTGACTACTGATTCAATTTCTTTGGTAGTAATCAGTCTGTTCAGAGTTTGTGTTTCTTCTTAGTTCAGACTTGGTAGATTGTATGCTTCTAGAAATGTATGCATTTCTTCCAGATTGTTGAATTTGTTGGCATATAGCTGCTCGTAATATTTTCTTACAATTTCCTGTATTTCTGTGGTATTTGTTGTCACTTCTCTTTCATTTCTGATTTTATTAATTTGGGTCATCTCTCTCTTTTCCTTGGTGAGTCTGGGTAAGGGTTTGTCGATTTTGCTTATCTTCTCAAAAAATCTGCTCTTGGTTTTATTGATCTTTTGTATTGTTTTTTTTTTGTTTGTTTCTATTTCATTTATTTCTGCTCTGGTCTTTATTATTTCCTTCCTTGTACTCCCTTTGGGCTTGTTTTGCTGTTCTTTCTTCAGTTCCCTTAGGTATAAAGATAGTCTGTTGATATGAGATTGTTCTTGTTTCTTTAGATAGACCTGCATTGCTATGAATTTTCCTCTTAGGACTGCTTTTGCTGTATCCTATAGATTTTGAGTTGTTGTGTTTTCATTGTCATTTGTCTTGAGATAGTCTTTGATTTCTTCCTTGATCTCAGTTTTGACCCACTTGCTATTTAGGAGCATGTTTTTCAGCCTCTATGTATTTGTGTGCTTTCCAGGTTTCTTTTTATAATTGATTTCTAGTTTAATAGCATTGTGGTCAGAGAAGATGCTTGATATGATTTCAGTCTTCTTAAATTTATTGAGACTGGTTTTGTGTCCTAACATGTGGTCTGTCTTGGAAAATGTTCCATGTGCACTTGAGAAGAATGTGTATTCTGTTGCTTTGGGGTGAAATGCTCTAAAAATATCAATTAAATCCAGCTGGTCTAAAGTGTCATTTAAGGCCACTGTTTTCGTGTTGATTTTCTGTCTCGAGGATCTGTCCATTGGTGACAACAGGGTGTATAAGTCCCCTACTACAATAGTGTTGCTGTTGATCTCTGTCTTTATGTCTGTCAAAATCTGTTTTATATATTTAGGAGCTCCTATGTTGAGTGCATAGATGTTTACTAGGGTTATGCCCTCTTGTTGAATCGATCCTTTTATTATTATGTAGTGTCCTTCTTTGTCTTTTATTGTAGTCTTCATTTTAAAATCAATTTTGTCTGAATTAAGTATTGCTACTCCAGCTTTTTTCTCATTTCCATTTGCATGAAATATCTTATTCCATCTCTTTACTTTCAGTCTGTGTGTGTCTTTTGATCTGAGATGAGTTCTTGTAAACAGCATATGCATGGGTCCTGTTTTCTTATCCACTCAGCCACTCTGTATCTTTTGATTGGAGCATTTAATCCATCACATTTAAAGTGATTATTGAAAGGTGCGTATTTATTGCCATTTTGTTATTTATATTTCTCATCTTCCTGGGTTAGCTTGTTTTCCCCTTTCTTCTGTTTAAGCAAAGCCCTTTTAACATTTCCTGCAATGCTGGCTTGGTGGTAATGAAATTCTTAAGCTTATTCTTTTCTGAGGAGCTCTTTATTTCTCCTTCAATTTTAAGTGATAGCCGTGCTGAATAGAGCAATCTTGGTTGTAGGCCTTTATTTTGAGTCACTTTGAATATTTCCTGCCACTCCCTTCTGGCCTGCAGAGTTTCTGTAGAAATGTCAGCTGTTAGTCTTATAGGAGTTCCTTTGTATGTGACCTGCTGTCTTTCTCTTGCTGCTTTCAGGATCCTGTCTTTGTCTTTAACCTTTGCCATTTTTACTATGATGTGTCTTGGTGTGGACCTGTTTGGGATCAGCTTGTTTGGAACTCTCTGCACTTCCTGGGCTTGTATGTCGATTTCCTTCACCAGGGTAGGGAAGTTCTCAGTCATTATTTCTTCAAATACATTCTCGATCCCTTGCTTCTTCTCTTCTCCTTCTGGTATTCCTATGATGTGAATGTTGTTGTGGTTGATGTTGCCCCACAGGTCTCTTAAACTATTTTCATTGTTTTTTCTTTTTTCTTTTTGTTGTTCCAACTGGGTGATTTCTGCTATTTTGTCTTCTAAATCACTGATCCGATCCTCTGCTTCATCTAATCTACTGGTGATTCCTTCAAATGTGTTCTTCATTTCGGTTATTGTATTCTTTAGTTCTAACTGTTTTTTCTTATGATTTCTCTATCCTTCTTTATGTCCTCCCTAAGTTTCTTAAACATTCTTATCATCAGTGTTCTAAACTCTGTCTCTGAAAGGTTGGATACCTTTGTTTGATTTAGTTCCATGTAGAGGTTTCTTCTGATCTTTTACTTGGGACATGTTTCTTTGTTTCTTCATTTTGGCTGTCGCTCTGTGATTGCTTCGATGTATGAGATAGATCACCTGGAAAAAAATAAAGTGGGGGGCCCCTCTACCCGCTTTAATCTGCAGACCACTTGCTCAGCAATAGAGAGATTCTGGGCGACTCAGCACCAGCTGCTGGGGGGAAGGGCTCAGTGCATTATGTGCCGACCTCCCTCTAGACTTGAAGTGAGCTTCCCGCAATTAGCTGCTGGATGCTCTGGAGCCATGCTCACCACCAAAATTCCTTACAGGTTGTTGCGGACTGTCTGCTGCTGCAAAAAACCCTCCGTGGCCTGCAGAGGTAGGGCCAGGCTCCAGGGGCTCAGGGTTCCCCTGGCAACACAGCTCTAGGTGGGCGGGGCAGGCCCCCAACACACCATAGGATGTGGTCAGTGGCCCCCAGCAAGTCAGAGCAGCATGCACTCCTGCATTGGCAACCAGCCCGCAGAAACCCACCAGGAAAGCCCCGGTCGGATCACACAGGCATACAGCTCACGGCCCTGCACTCCCAGGAAAACTCCCAGTATCAGCCTGTCCCAATCAGCCGCTTGCAGATCAGGCTGAGCAGCCCGACAGCCAATAGCTACCCAGGCAACTCTGCACGCGCAGGGCGAAAAGCAGGGACTTAAGGCGAGTAGCACACTCCAGGGTTTCAATAAGAAGCCTGTTGGAGTTGGAGCGCGCCTACCAGGCGTTTTTCTGGCTACACAGCACCAGCAGTGTGGAGGGTGGTGATCCAAGGCTACATGCATGCATGCGCACCCATGCACACACGCACTCCTACACCAATTCCAGCAGACCAATGTGGTCCCAGACCTGAGCCTCTGTGGGAGGACCCAGCCCTGAAAAAATGGCGCCCTCCTGTGTATTACTCGTGTGCAAGCTCCACACCAGGGGAAAATGGTCCCAAAACCTCCAGCTCCTGCGCCAAAGGCGCTCAGTTCAGTCCTTCCCCACAGGCTCCTGGGCCCCACTCACACAGCTACTCCCTCCACCAGGAACTGGGTGAGTGCTCACCAGTGAGTTGGTTCGTTTGCTGGCTCCAGTGGTTCTCCAGCTGCCCTCAGCCTCACCGAGTTGAGCAGAGAGAGTCCTCACTAATTTCTACTTCCAGCTATTGTAGAACTCCTCTTCCCGGCAAAGTAACTCTGGGGTGGTGAGCGCGGTGTGGGGCCGGAGGGTGGGTGGTGAGCGCGGTGTGGGGCCGGAGGGTCTCGCCCCCAACCGGAGAAGCCTCCCCACCGCTGAGGTGTCCCTCACGGGGTTTGCCCTCTGTCATATCCGCCCTGCCTACCAGACTCAATGTGACCTCCTCTCTAAGTCCTTCGTTTAGAGGTTCTGTTCATCTAGTATCCAGGGAACTTCCGAGGTTGAATATCTTATAAATTATTTGTAATTTTGGTGTGATCCTGGGAGGCAGTCGGCACAGCATCTGTCTATTCTGCCATCTTACTGGAAGAACTTTGTATTAACTTTTATATAAAGTCCATATATTTCTCTTTCCTTAGTAAAAATGCTGATTTTTTTTTTACTTTTATAATATTGGAACATAAATAATAACTTTTTAAAATGTCAATTATTGAAATGTATCACTTCAACTCAAAGCTTTATTATCCACATTTTACCATTTCATAGTACTGTGTTAAAGGCAGTATTACCATTCTTCTCAAAGAATAGAGTCTTGTACCACCAGGAGTACCCTGAATACTATCTGAGACACTACAAAATAAGCATTATTTTCCACATTGTTAATGTGCAGAATGTGAAGGGTAAAAAACTACAATCAAGGCTACTAAATGGAATAGAATACAGAATTTATCTGACTCTCTAAGATAAAATGCAAGATTTGAATGAAATATCTCAAGTGTTTTGGCTGCTTAGCATGTATTCCCCTCTGCTGTTGGGGGTATTGTGGTAAGAATGCTTAAGAAGTGTTGCTAGTACAGGGATATACCAAAACAATCATTTAAATTATTTCATTATTCAACAAAGATTTATCTAAATTGACCATTTAAAATTAAAAATTAAGAGGGCTGGCCAAGTGGCTCAGTTGGTTAAGAGCTCGCTCAAGAGTGCGAGCTCTGAGCAATAGTGGTTCAAGTCCCGGCCCAAGCTGAGCTACCGTTGAGCTGCCAACAGGTGGCAGGATGGCTCAGCTAAAAATAAAATTAAATTAAAAATTAAGTTTTTTGTATAAATGAAAATATTTTCAGGAACCTCCTAGGTGTAGGCACTGGGCATGACTGAGGGCAGTGCAAACTGTTCTTTCTTAGCAGTGGTAGGTTTGAGATAAACACTGTATGTATCATTAAAAGTTTCATTTAAAATGTGGTAGAGGAGAGAGCTGTTCTTTGTGAGGAGCTTGCTTTCCCTTAGCTTCTAAGCTCTAGAACAAGGTATGTAGGATAATCCCGCAGAAAAAGTGAGAAAGAAAACTCATTTGGATGGAATAATGGAAAGAAAAGAACTGGAAACATTATGCCAATGAACAGTTAATATTTTTGACAGAACCAGGAAAACTGAGGCAGTGTAGTGTTGTAGAAGGGACACTAGGGGGCACTAGGTAGCCCTGCAATTAAAAACAGGTGACCTCTGGCCAGTCTTTTCACCTCTGTGAACCTCATCTGTAAATGAGTTAGTTGTGAGGACTGAATCTAATAATACAAGTAGAGTGTCAGTAGGCACACAGCATAGGAAGCATAAAACAGATGTTAGTTTAGTTTCCCCCCTTTCACTACTGTAAACATACATACTTATTTTTCCCCACTCCTACCATCAAAACAATAAGGTAAAAAAGAGTGAGATGATGATAGATTTCCATCCTTTCAGTTTTACTTCATGAAAGTCTTGGGTTGATAGATGAGAGGATAGAAAATGAACACACAATTTGCTTCTTGTTCTTAAATTTCTTGGTCTTAATATCAGGTTAAATTATTTATTTCTCTTCATAGTTTCCCCCTTCCTTTGTTTTTTATTGCGTTGAAGGTTTTTGGAAAATATTCTCTCTTAAAACAAAAAAATTTCTTATGTTGAATATTTAAATTGTGGAGCTTTTTGATCCCCAGAAACCTGATGTCCTACATTAAAGTTTCTTAAGAGTTGACAATGATTTCAGGTAACAGAATCAGTATGTTATGGACTTAAATATGTTTATGCCAAATTCCAGTGGCTATGACATTATTTTAGATGAATCTTAGCTTTCAAAGTTTTTAAAAATTTCCACTGTAACCTGGAAGATCTTTATAGCAACACTTTTCAAAACGCACAATCATCTTGGGAAATCCTCATTTCAAGGATCTCTCCTGAGTTTTTACTCTTTTTTTTTTTTACATATCCTTGTCCCATTCATTGAGCATTTGTTTTATTGAAATTGAGTGAATTGGCTAAATTCAAGAGAACACTGGTTGATTTTCTCATTACTTCTTCTTGGGTGGCCTTTGAGTCACAATTTCTTAGAATGACTCATTCATTTGATGGCTGGTTGGCTTTGGTTGAGAGCCTCAGTTTGTTTCCATCTAGGAAACTTAGCTGCCACACTGAATTCCGTGAATATTTTCAAGGAACATCACTTCATGTCCCCAGCTTAGCAACTTAGTTGAAGATTTAGAATATTTGGGAATGAAGATTGTAAAAAGTCTTGGTTCAATAGCATCATCATTTGTTAAATTCCCACAGACTTGTTAATGTTATAAAATGTTATGACCGAGTCCTGATTTTATGTGAGATAGACTAATTTTCATTACTTGCTGCAAGAGCCTATTACAAAATTATATTCCCTTCAATGCTTTATTTCCTGCTGTATGCCTGGCATTGACAAAATAGCAGTAAATAATGCAGACACAAGTACCCCTTCATGGGCTTAACAGTTCAGGGTTGGAAAAAGATACCAAACATATGTAGTTGTAAGTACAATGAAGGAAACATTCAACCAATAGGAGGCCAGAGGCGAGCAGAGAGTGGAAAATTGATAAAGAGCAAAGCTTTGCTGATGCAGTCACTTTTAAGTTGAGAAGTCAAGGATTAATTGGAGGTTCCAGACAGACAAGAAAGAACATTATAGGGGAGAGAGCAGATGGCAGAAGTCTCACAGTAGGAAGGAGGTACCAGAAAAGAAGCTGGCATAGCTAGGGTGAAGAGAGTGCCTGGTGAGTAGGTCAGTTATTCAGGACTTTGTATAAAATGTAAGTGTTGGAGCTTGACTACATTTATGTTTTTGTTATTGGTTTTTATGATCTTCCCTGCTCTGTGAGGAATGGGTTTGGAGAAAGATAAGAATAATTGTAGGGAGGCCAGTTAAGAGGCCGTCAGAGGAGACTGGATCAGAGATGATTGCATTTTGAGGTCTTGTTATACATGTAACTCTAGAATTAGTCTGGTTTTTAAAGACTTTAGAATCAGATATATCTTCTACAGCAAAACATTTCAAAGAATTAGGATTCATCCTGAATTTAAGTTGTAGTAAGAGGTTTTGGACACAAAGTAGCCATGTTGGATGAAGCTCTGGACTGCTGTGATGCCTAAGTGGTATCTGGTGTCCTCTTCACTTTTTTTTTTTTTTTTTTAAAGATTTTTATTGGAGAATTGGGTGGATGAGAACAGTGCTGGGGAATTGGGGAAGGGGTTACCGACAAGTTGCTGTCATTTTGTTCTTCAGTCTAGTTGTGGAGGACGTTGCTCCACCGGCCCAAGTTGGCACCATCATTACGCTCCTCCCTGGCGAGGCAGATCAGTCGCCGGCTTCTGGACGGCCGATCACTGTGGCTGCTGGCCGCTCACGCTGGCTGCTGGCCGCTCATGCTGGCTGCTGGCCACACACGGTAGCCCATGGCAACCCACTGCCACAGGGGCTGCAGCCTACGCCGTCGCCGGTGACTCATGGCAGCCCAGCTCCAGGTTGAGCTGTTGTTCAGCATCTTAGCTGTGGAGGGCAGTGTCACTGGCCCTCATATGTGGGATCCGAACCAGGGCCCTCTGGCATCCCAAGTCAGTTCTTACCCATCGCGCCACTCGGCCGGCCCTCCTCTTCACTTTTGTGTCTAGTTTTTTTTTATCATTTTGTTGGTTTCGTTTTTTCTTACTATTTTTAGTGATCTTTGAGCAGTACTTTCTAGTCTTTTCCATTAAAGGTTATGTTTCTAATTTTCATCTGTAAGCATCATTTTGAAAGATGTATCTACCAGTGAAAGAAAATGTTTTCTCACTTCCCCATTGGGTATCAGGCAAATTCAGGTAAAAAATAGTATTAATCAGCACTTTCAGTAATTATGAGAGGACTGATATTTCTACTCAGAGTTGCTATAATTCTATCAAATTCCAACTAGACTTTCTGAAATTGAAAGTTTTACCTGAAAATTGAAGATAGATATGTGGACCTTAGAGATAGTCTGCACATCATATTAGCAATCAGTATTTAAACATTTTATAGAAAGAAACTCCTAAGATACTGCCAGCCTTACTGTGAGAGAGGTAGAACCAATCACTCAGAGGTCCAGATGCAGTAGCTCAGATCTTTTCATCTAGTATGCTAACAAATGCTACAGACATTTTTATTCTAAAATGTAAACTTAAAAACATAGCCTTTACCACTGGACTTGAAAAGTACAATAAATTTTATAAGGGAGTGATCTAAATTCCTGGTTTTCAACATCTTATTCAACATTGGCCAGTTTCTAGGAAAAGCTCAACATTTCTGGGATGATTCTGGACAATGAGTTTTAAGTTATTTTAGTTTTAGAACAGTGAGCTCAGAAGACATATCTGCATTTGCATTGAAAGCTTCAAGTCCTTCAAGGCAGCTTCTGTTTTGTGCTATAAATTGGGTAGTATATGTGTGCACGATTGAAAAGTAGTAGTCTGATATTCGTTTTGTGGAACACGAAATCATAACTTAAAAGGTCATTTTTAAACATTACTTTAGATTTTACCAATCCAGAATTTTGTAGTGGTAAGTCAAATTTTGCCTTTATTTTGGTGAGGAAAAATCATAAATAGTTTAAAATTATATGTGAAATAAAATAATTCAATGTAGCTATTAACATACTTTCTAATTGGAACTCATAAACACTTGTTCATTCATTGCCTGGTGACCCCTTAGAACCTGATGACAGTGTGCTTAAGACTTGTGAACAGCTGGGCCTGGGAAATATTTCCATTTGACAGTGTTATTGTTGCTATACATTAGATTATTTTTAGAATTAACACCAGTAGTATAATAATTTCCTGATTGCCTCATGGTTTAACCACATTTCTTTTGCAAATATTTTCCATTTCTTTCTTCTTTTATCAGATTATATCAACTTGTGAATGAAATACAGGGTAAGCTAGAGAACTACTTTCTAATAGAGTCCAGATTTCTGTAACTCGTTTTTTCTTCATGGAATGTTTTTGGTTTTGAAAATAGAGGATGAATTCCTTAGATTGTTTGCTACCATAATCGTACAATAATTTTATAGTATCTTTTCTGTTTTGAGTACTACACTTAGCTAGGTTTCTGTTTTTAGCTTTCCTAGTGCGTTGCTAATTTTTGTTATTGTTGTACCTGGCAAACATTTTAAAACTTTTAAACTACTCAATAAGATTTTATTGAAGTCTCAATTTACATACATATCTTTAGAGTTGTGCTTATTTACATGCAAATGAATATGTATAGTGTTTGTGTGCAGAATATACAACACATGTACAAAAATATCTGTATTGTGTCAGTTTGTAGAAAGAAGGTGCTGATGAGCGAAGTGTTACCAACTTTGCAGAACATTTATAAACAGAATCTGTTACGATGGTGTTAACCCAAAGAGGCAGTTCAAATTATGGAGTTTATTCCAAGCTGACAGATAACCTAAGGACCACCACAATGATTTTAGTGTTTTCTATGTGTTTTCACTTTTTCTAGTACATTAAGAATGCTGTGAAGGGACTAGATGTGTGTTTGTGCTGTCTTGTGCTATCTCGTGGGTATAGTCATTCACTGCTGCTCTTACTAATGTATTTGTTAGTGTCCTAGATCCTGTGTAGGTCACAAAAGAATTGTGTGATCTTTTAATATGTCCTATATTCATATTTTAGTATATAGGAATTTAGATGGAAAAGGGGTTTGATGTATCCATATGTAGTTTATAGTCTATCTGACTCACTGTTGATTGCTTAGCACTGAGCCATGCCTACGTCATCCAGAAGAAACCATTGAGTATTTTCATCTGAGGAAATTTCATCTGAGGAAACTGAGCTCCTACTGTGGACTCAGTTCCCATAGATGGCATTGTAGTATTTCTAGGAGAAACATAAGATTTAGTCCTACGTTCAGCATGTAAAAGGAGATAAGACATAAAATACTTCGTATGGTATCTGACACTTGGTAAATGTTAGTTGACTGAGTCATAATAAATTCTATTATATATGTAAATTTCTTTTCACAAAATTGCAGTTGGTACAAATCACTGCCAGGCTTCTCTCATGGAAACAAAGAATTAGGCCCAAGGTCACACAATTATATTGACAGGAGAACTTAGCAACAAGATGAGCCTTGTCTCGCCTCTTCTAGCACTTGAACAAAGCAGCTGTCCACACACTGCAATGCGGGGTTGCTGACAAGGTATGAATTAGGAAAGCAAGACTTCATGTTCCTTCGGGCTCTGGGAAGTTAGTTATTTAAAGAATTTTAGAGCAAATAAAGGAGAATTTGTAGGTATGCATCATCTTGCTTCTTCCTGTTTTCTCCTTTCTGGTAAATAAATACAATAGCTTAGTTGTAGTACTTTATGCTTTCTTAAGTTAGAATAAATACAGACACTCAGACATCCCTTTCTTTAGAAGTAAATGACTTCAACTGGACAAAAAGTGTACCCTGCAGCTAATATAGTTGGTGTTATACTTTTGTAAGTGATAGCTGCTGACATTGCTGAGAGTCTTTTTTTCAATTCAGTCAAGCACACAAAACTAAGAGTATTAATTGGGGGAAATCTAAATCTGTTTCATAATCCTGCAATCTCACAAATAGCCAATGCTGTCAATCAAAAAAATTTCTAAGTAACCAATATGCAGATATTTTTTTATTGGTTTGTGAACTTATAAAATAGTTATCATTTTCATGGTATTATCTATGGATTAACATTAGATGTCATGTTTAAATAAATATTTCATGAAGCAATTATAAAGTTCCCAGCCTTTGCAGTTATTACGTTTTGGAAAAAATTTTAATTGTAATTAATTAAAAAAAATAAAACCTGTGTATAGGATATCAATTATGGCTGATAGTAATATTGCTCATTAAGTTTGGAACTGTCTTAGAAAACCTGATGTCAATGTCTTCATTAAGAAAACCTTGGAATCGGGCCGGCCAAGTGGGCCGTTGGTTAAGAGTTGGCTTGGGGCGCCAGCTCTGAGCAGCAGGGCCCTGGTTCGGATCCCACATGCAGGACTCTGCGCCCTCTACAGCTAAGATGGTGAACAACAGGTGGAGCGGGGCTGCCGTGAGTCGCCAGCGATGGCTAGGCTGCAGTGGGGCTGGCCAGCAGCTGGCGTGCGCTTTTGTGAGCCGCCGTTCAATGGCCAGCGAGCAACTGCCTCACCCAGGAAGAACACGATGATAACACCAACATGGGACAGTGAAGCGACGTCCTCCACAACTAGACTGAAGAACCAAAGGACAGCAACCTGTCTGTTCCCCTTCTCTGATTCCCCAATGCTGTTCCTCTTCCCCGATTCCCCATCGCTGTTCCCCTCTCCCTATTCCCCAATAAAATCTTTAAGAAAAGAAAGGAAAGAAAACCCTGGAATCTTTATCCTGTTGTTGAGTATTGGCTTGCCTTTATTTTTGTATTTGCGCATGCTCTTCTTCAAGTCACCTTATGCTGCCTTCAAAACCCTACCTGTTTTGAGGCCTGTCTCCTTCAGACAGTCTTCTAGGGTTAAGGAAGGCAGATGTTAGGGGAGGATAGAAGCTCTTTTACTAGGGAATATGATGACACTCACATTGGCTTAGACTCTATGCTAAGACTAGTGTAGGATCTACACTGTAGATGGTAACCCTCCTTTGAGCTGCAAAAGGAAAAGAGAACAGAGTGGCAGCCTGCTCAAGCAGGACCCCTGAGGGCATCCTGCCTACCACTGCTGCCACTGTCCTGTCCAGAGCACCCAAGTGAAATGCACTGTGTGTTTAGTGTTTTGTGCAGTAACATGGGTTTTAAATGTTTTTGTATGTGTTAAATGCTTGATTTAAATTATAAAAAAAAATTACCTCTATGCAGAGGCTCTTAGTTAAGGATAAATTATATGTTGCCTTGTACTTCGAACATACCACTGATTTTCTGGTGTTGTAGGACATGTTGAAGTGGACCCAGCATGAAAATTGAATTGACGAATGAGAGGTTTATTAGTATTTGTTACAATCACACCCTAAGCACTTTATATATATATATATGTTCATCTTTTTATAAGTTGCTCAGTTCAGAGCCTTTGGAGTTACCTTTGACTCTTCTTTCTCTCAAACTTCATACTCATCAGCCTCTTCCTGGAGTATATGTGTGCATCCATCAGCATCTGACTACCTCCTAATACCTCCATGACCACCACTCTTGTTCAAGTTACCACCAACTTTTACCTCAATGACAGCAGTAGATTCCTTGATGACCTTTGTTTCTGCCCCTTCTCCCCTTCAGTGTGATCTCAACCCAATGGTTAGTATGATTTTATTAAAATGAAGGTCTCCTCTCTCTCTGCCCAATGTCCTTACCTTCCAAACCCTGTAGGATACAAGTTCTCATTACTCATCTGACTTCATCTCTTCCTTTTCTTGCCCTTGTTCACTCTAACCTCAAACATCCTGGACATGCTCCCTCCTCAGAGCCTATGCAATTCCCTCCGCCAGTTCTCAGTTACCACATACCTCATACCTCACTCCCTCACTTAAGAGTTTTATCAGATGCCACCTTCTCCGCAAGGCCTACCCTGACCTCTCTACTTAAAATTGCAACGCCTTAACTTTTCCTAATTGCCTGCCTTTCTTTATTTTACTAACGTATTTGTTACCTACTAACACTTTTTATAATAGCTTTTTAACGGTTTGTGTAACAGCTTTATTGAGATATAATTAACATACCGTACAATTCACCTACTTAAAATATACAGTTCATTGATTTGCAGTATATTCAGAGCTGTGTAGTCATCAACATAGTCAAATTTAGAAGTTTCCCATCACTCCAAAAGAAACCCCATAGTCAGTAGCAGTCACCCCCCCATTCCCTACCCCTCAACGTGTTCCAGTCCTATGTAACCACTAATCTACCTTTTACCTTATAGATTGACCTATTCTGGACATTTTATATAAATCATGTAGCATGTGGCCTTTTGTGACTTGTTTCTTTCACTTAGCATGTTTTCAAAGTTCATCCATGTTATAGCATGCATGACTACTTCCTTTTTATGGCCAAATAATATTCCATTGAATGGATGTAACACATTTTCTTGATCCATTCATCAGTTGATGAACATTTGTGCACAAGTTTTGTGTGGACATATATTTTCAGTTCTCTTGGGTATATACCTAGTAGGAATAGCTGGGCCATATGGTAACTCTGTGTTTACTCTGTTAAGGAACTGCCAGACCATTTTCCAAAGCAGCTGCATTGTCTTACTTTCCCAGCCTCTCCACATCCTTGCCCATACTTATTATCTTGTCTTTTTGATTCTAGCCATCATAGTGGGTATAAAGTGGTATTTCATTGTGATTTTGATTTGCATTTCCCTGATAGCTAATGATATTGAGCATCATTTTCATGTGCTTGTTAGCCATTTATATATCTTCTCTGGAGAAATGTCTATTCAGATCCTTTGCTCATTTTTAAATTGGGTTGTCTTTTTAATGTTGAGTTGTGATAATTATGTATTTTGAATACTATATCCTTATCAGATGAATGATTTGCAGGTATTTTCTCCCATTCTGTGGGTTATCTTTCTTATTCATGATAGTACCTTTGAAGCACAAAAGTGTTTAATTTTGATGAAATTCAATGTATGTATTTTAATGTGGTCGCTTATGCTTTTGGTGTCATATCTTAGAAACTATTGCTTAACCCAAAGTCAAGATTTACACGTATATTTTTTTCTAAGAGCTTTATGGTTTTAGCTTTTAAATTTAGATCCACTTTGAGTGAATTTTTGTGTATGCTTTGAAGTAAGGGTTCGATTTCATTCTTTTGCATGTAGATATCCAGTTGTCCCTGCACCATTTGTTAAAAAGACTATTCTGTGCTCGCTTTGGCAGCACATACACTAAAAAGACCCTTCTTCCCCCCATTGAATTGTCTTGACACCTTTATCAGAATCAATTGACTGTCAATTTGAGAATTTATCTGGACTCTCAGTTCTATTCCATTCAGTATGATAAATTCTTATACATTGCTATCAGAAGTTTTGCGACAGATTGTTTCCTATGAGCTGTATTTATCATACCTAGACTGTGTTCTTATTAGCTGGGAGCCTCCTAGTAATAATAGTGTTTTTCTGGAATGCTGTTTACTTGGGAAAAGATTTCAAGAAATACACATTTTAAAGCTTCTAAATTTCCCTGCTTAATTGATGTTTTCTTTGCCTTTGTGGAGTTGTAAAGGTCAAAGTCTATAATCACTACTTTCTCTTTAGTCTCTTGGCTCTCCTTGTAGTGGTCCATTCTGAATTCCTATTTTCCTCCAAGGGAGTTCTTTTGAGCCCCCATGGAATTTGAGAGCAAGGCCAAGTGTGTTGCATATATTTGCATGACATAATCTGGAGTTTCAGCACTGCGTGGACTTATAATAAAGCCCTATTCTGATCAAGTACATCCATAGTCGACCAGCATCCTGGCACATGGCCTGAAAGTAACAGGGCCAGCTGGCAGTCTTCTTGTGGCTTAAATACCATGTTGGACCACACAGGTACCATTTTATCCCAGGCTATTAATCCTAGAAGTTCAGTTTCTAATCTTAGAAGTTGGAAACTCTTTTGGTAGAGCAGGAAAGTGGAAAATTAATTCTTATTGATGCAATGTAAAGATTGCCAGGAATAACTGGAGTATAGGTAATTCAGTTTTTCTGCTTTTCCCAGTCAGTAAACCCAGTAGTATAATAGTAAACCCCTATCCAGGTGTGTATCCTCTTAAACTCTTAAAACACAAATTTAACCTAATCATCATTCAAATACCTGTGGCATATAGACATCAATCCATATAATCACTCTCAAAATATCACTTTCCTAGTGTTTGTTGTTACAGTTACTGTGCCCTAGTTCTTTCAAGACACATTTCAGTTAGATAATAAACATATGATTTCTTGAGAATTGTAAAATAGAATAATCAGTTATCCTGTGCTTGCTGTGGTGGCCATTAATTTGACAAATATCTGTGAATCATCAGTACACTAGGGCACTTGCGAGGTGCTATCTCCGTCAGTGTATTGGTCTCCTTCGGTACGTTTGTCTGTGAAATCACTTACCTTTTGATTGCCTCAGGGCTTTCTTCCAGGTTTTTCTCACTACAGGTTAGTATAATACATGGTTGGACTTAGCCAAACATGCTAATAATCAGACACCCATATATTCAGTAAATGGTAATTAAAAGCCTCCTGTTAGGCCATGCACTGTGATGGCTGCTGGCGACACAAAGGTGAGGGCAAGCGGCCTCAGTCTCTGTGTAGACCAGACATTATCTAATGATGTTGCTTATAACTCTGTAATGCATCAGCAGACCCTTCTTACATAACGCATGGTACTGTGAGAACATGTGGTAGTCATCTATTCATTAAAACAAACAAGACTTAGGTGATTACTACGTGCTAAAGGTGGTTGACTTGAAGGTCAGGAGTAGCTTCTGTGAGGAAGTGAGTTAAACTGAGACCTTAGAGAGCAGTCAGCTGGTCTCAGGGGCAGTGGAGAAGCCACCAGACCCAGAGAACAGCATGTGCCAGAGGAACCGAAAGAAGACGAGTGTGGCAAGAAGCCAAGACTGAGGTGGGACCAGGCACTTCAAGAGTTTGTGGGCCACTTTGAGGATTTGCCCTCAGAAGAAGAGCAGAAGGAAGCCATTCAAATGTTGGAACCCAAAACCACCTTTTACACAGCCTGTGAACTAGGTTTTAATAAGACCGCTTAGCTCTTACTCCGATTTGTTGATTTCCATATAGAAAATGTTAAAATTTTAAAGTGTCATTATTTAGAGCAGTGCTTCTCAACTTTATGTGTTTAAGAATTACCTGGAGGACTTATTAAAACAAATTGTTTGGCCCCACTCCCAGAGATTCTGTAAGTCTGGGTGGTGTTCAAGAACTTGAATTTCTAGTAAGTCCCCAGAAGATGCTGATGCTGCTGGGCCTGCCATGGAGCAGATTTTGAGTTGCAGTTATTTAGAACCACAGAATTAACTCACCTCTCTTTTTCATTGTTTTCCTGGTGTGTAACCAACAAAGGATCATTTTTAGTCATATAACTAAGAAATACTTTTTCTTTGTTTTGGGAGCTATATTTTATAGAAGCCATTGAAAGGCTATAAATTATACTTATCTGTGTACTTTCGATTGGGTTGTCGCAAAAGTCATGACATACCGTATTCCCCCATGTATAAGAAGCACCCTTTCTCGAAAAATTTGGGGTCTAAAAACTGGGTGTGTCTTATACAGTGGTTGTAGATTTTGGTTGGGCGTTTTGACAGTGATGAGGAGTTGTATGAAATTTATGATGAATAAAACTTGAGTTCAGTAACTTTATGTAATACTTTTTTTTTTCAAATTTCGGGCCCCAAAATTAAAGTGCGTCCTACACATGGGGAAATACGGTATTTTTTTTCTGGTTTTCATTACAAAAATGCGTCATGACTTTTCCGACAACCCAGTATGATATGTGACTCTGTGAGGTGATGTGGTAGTAAATAGCATTGAAATCAAAGTACTTAAAAATCAGAAAAAAATCATGATTAACTAAAATTTGTTAAAAAGTTATTAGTACTATCTTGATGGCTGTTAGATTTTGAAATTGAGAACAATATGATTTGGGATTTGGAAATAGTGTGTCAGCAAGAGTAAACCTATGTATTATTGAATCCATTTTTTATTTTTGTTTTTCTAGATCTAATTACTTGTTTAGATACTGCATCCAGTTTTTTGGAGCCTGAGTTCAGGTATGACCATATTTGTGCCTTTTTTCCCTTAAATGTTACTCTTCATCTACTTCATCCTCATTCTTTATACACTTAAGATTAGTGGACATGGTATGACACATCATCTGTTCCAAGACGTCAGTAAATCTGAGTTTATTTAAAGCCACAATGAGTTGCCATGCTTTAATTGTAGCATTTGGATCTTCTCCACAATGAAAATGTAATTTTCATGTACTTTAAAAGTAAAACTAGTTGCTCTTCAAATCTGGCAAAACTGCTAATAAAGGTAGAAGAGTGATTTTTCTGTAAAAAGAGAAGAGAATGATTTTAGCTGTTATGGAATTCTTCAGTGTATCTTAACCCAAGTAGCATTTTTACTACTATTTCCTGCTCTATGCGCTTGTCTCTTGCCTAGACAAGAACTTGCCTGCAATGAACTTCTCACCCATTTTCCATTCCTACCCTTTGCTGGCTTTATTCGGCCAGTCACACGGCTGCCAGATTGTTTTCTAAAATACATAGCTCATCATGCCTCTCCTTCAGGAGCTCCTAATTAAGACAAAAAGTCACGCAGATTCCGTAGCCTGGTTTTCAGGATCTTTTCCCGGCTCCATGAGCCATTTTTCCAGTCTCATCTCATGTACTCATGTTGAAATGGTTCTGGATTACTTACACTGCTCTGGCCTCATAACTTTTGCCTGGAATCACTTTACTTTTTTCTGCTTGGCAAAACCATGCTCGTCTTCTAAGACCATCTCACTAACCTCCCTGCAACTTGCTACCTCTCCCCAAAGAATCTTCGTTTTGTCTTCAGGAAGGGTTCTCTGTATATGAGATGGGTGTGCCCTCGTGGGGGATCCTGGTCAGCAGAGGTGGCCCTGGCGTCAGTGTATGACACACGGCCCTGCAGAGGGTCAGCTGTCCTGTGCCATGCACTCTAGCTCCATGGTCACTGCCCAGATGCAAGCTGCCATCATGTCTCACCTGTGCTACATACACTACCTGTCTAATGTCCCAGCGTCCACTCATGTTCCTTACAGTCTCTTTTCTTCCCAGGAGCCACAGTACTCTTTTTTAAAACTATGAACTGGATTATGTATGTACACTGTCAAAATCCTTTACTGACTTTCTGTTCTTATTTGGGAACCGATTCCAGATCCCTCACCCTCGCCCACAAGGCCTCTGCATGATCTGGCCCCGCCCACTTCTTCAGCCTTCTCTCAATCTAACCTTAGCTTTGTTCACTGCACCCTACCTGCACTGGTCATCCTCAGTTACACACACACAGGTCATCCCGCCTCATGGGCATGCTGTTCCTTCCAGCTGGGGTGCACATCCCTCCACTTGCTGCAGTGACAGCCCTTAGCTCTCTACAGAAGCTTCGCTTCCTGAGAGCCCCGTCCCCTGACCGAGGCAGTGCAGAGCCCTGCCTATGAGCACAGACTCTGGAGCGCAACTGACACTTAACCAGTCATGTGACCCAGGCACACAATTCCTTGACTTTCTCATCTGTACAATGAGGACAATGATAGCACCTACCACATAGGGTTCTTTTGTGGTTACCTAAAGCACTAGAATGCTGCCTGGCATATAATAGGTTTACTGAATGTTTGCATTCGTTTTATTAAGCTAGATTCCTCCCAGTCATGTCATAGAATCCCTTTTCTTCATAGCAGAATCATAATCTAATTATTTGTGTAAGTATCAGTTTAGTGTCTTCCCACAACACTGGAATGTAACTTAGTGAGCGCAGGGGCCATGTTTCTTTGGTTGCCCTTTGTGAACCCTGTGCCTAGCACAGCCCAGCATAACAGACAGCATAATAGACATTCAAGTAAGTGTGTTGAGTGGGTGGATGATTGAGTGAGTGAGTGAATAAAAGAATGAATGCCAAAAACGTTTTTTAGATCAACTTAAATTTCATCAATATAGAGTTGGTAAAGTAAGTTATGGTTTATCCACAAAATAGAATATCACGTAGCTATTAAATATGATTATATCTTACAGTAGAAATATGCCTGTATTCATTATGAAGTCAAATAATCAAAGCAGTATGTAGAATACGAGGTGATTTTTGTAAATATGTAGGTAAAGATGTGTACGGATGGACAGAAGAAAGTCTGAAAGGGCTTTTTAGAAATGCTGGTTCTCTCAGGAAGGTGAGGTTATGGTATTTACACTGAACTGAAAAATGGGTATGTGATGGGTTTTTGGTCTTTTCCCCCCAAAAGTACAGCACTCTCTATCCTTTAACTTGCTTTTATTTCACAGTAAGTACTGCCCAGCTGGTTGTCTGCTTCCTTTTGCTGAGATATCTGGAACAATCCCTCATGGATATAGAGATGTAAGTTGGATGCAGACTTACGTTAAAGTTGTGGCACTGCATTTTTTGAAACTTGCAGCAGAAGAGGTAGATGTGTACCTGTTGTATGTCTTTGTTTTGATTTTTTTTTCTGGGAATTACTTACTTTTCAGTAATATGTAATGTTTTATTCTGTTTCTTATAAAAATTTGTTCTGTGTTTATGGCATCAGTACTCTGTCCCACCCATGACTTTTGGGAAAACTGCCCAGATCAACTAATTTCTTGAAGAAGTGTGTCTTATTTATGAATTATTGAAAGAAAATAAAAAACAAATCTTCTCTTTTTCCCTTCCTCAAGTCTTCGCCACTGTGCATGGCTGGAGTGCATGCAGGAGTGGTGTCAAACATTTTGGGCGGCCAAATCAGCGTTGTGATTAGTAAAGGTATTCCGTACTATGAAAGTTCTTTGGCTAACAACGTCACATCTGTAGTGTAAGTATATATGTAGTTTATAATAAGCGTGCCGGGCAGGGCAGAATAGGGACTCATAAGACCTCAGTAATATCACAGGCAGTGGTGTTCATGAAATGCCCTTCAGGCAGGAAGCCCTCACACTTGTGTGTGCTCAGTGCCTGAGAGCATTGAAGAGGACAGGCAAGGTTGTACTCCCTTGGCTTGTTTTTCATCAAAAAGGTAGTCATTTGAAAGCGTGAATTGTTTGTTTCTTCTTTTCTAAGTGTTGAAAAAGCCTGGCATAAGAGTCTAGAAGCCAAATCCTTCATTTTTAAGTTCTGAAGGCATAACTACTGTGTCCCTTACAGCCCATGTGACCAGGATGAACTGAGGATAATTGAAATACTTTGAACGTAAATTAGATTTTGACATAAATCAAAGGTAGTATTGTTATGAATCCCTTTCTCATCCTAAGAAAGTATTTGCAGAATGTATTTTCATGGTATCTACAACATTCTATTATCTTACAAAATTGAGTACAATGTCATAGATACCATGAAAATACATTCTGCAAATACTATCAGTACAAATGCAATACTCCCAGTCTATTTTTGTAAATCTTCCCTTTTAGAGATGCTCAGTCCTACAGACTACAGTACTAAGCCTAATTGAAACCAGCTTTTCTTCAGAGGTTCTAGGCCAGCTTTCATTCAGAACATGGTAGCATGATTCACACCCAGGGCAGCAGGAAGTAGGAGTCAGCGAACGTTCCCAGGAAAGGACCAACTAGCAAGTATTTTAGGCTGTTAGGGGCTACATGTCTCTGTCACTTACTCTTTTTTGTTTTATTTACAACTCCTTAACCATTTAAAAACCATTCTTGGCTCACTGGCCATGCAAAACCGGCCATTCATGAGCTGTCATTTGCCCACCTCCGTACAGAGTCAGCTACCTTTCCTTCTTTTGGTTTCTTCTAGATGCTTTTATGCAGGCCCTTTCATTCTTTTCCCCTGTTCTGCCTTTAGAAAGATATATTTTTTCATGAATTATTTTTCATATAAAAAAAAAAAGAAAAAAGGAGAGGTTGCATCCCCTGACAGTGGTTTGAGTGTTGTGTTAAAGGCAGGAGATACACTGATGATTTTATCCCTCCGAGTTCCTTCAAGTCTTCTGACTTGCGGTGTGGTGACCTAGTCACTTGTCCCACCCCTCCATTCTCCCCAGTGCACCTATCCTGTTTGTTACTTTGAAATCCAAATGCAGGGCTGCCTCACTGAAACTTGTTCTTAGGCATGTTGATTTCCTGTAACAAACGGCTACCTCTCTTAGGAGGAGCCAGCTTTCCTTCTGTTTACTCAGGGAACTGGAGCCTCCGTGTCTGAGAATTAAGCACTTTTCCGTGTGCTCTCACCAGAAGTCAAAGTCACAGAAAAGTCTTAGGAGTCAATTTACTTCATGAAAAAGAAAGAGCATAAATATATATTAAAGGTTATGTGGACACATTTGCATAATCATGTGTGAAAGTTGGAGCTAGATACTTGTAGAGGAAGTTGTTTATGCTGTTTCAGAAGTTCTGCTTAAAAATGAGACATTATTTGCTATGAACAATATCAGTTGTCTAATACATAGCCAGAGAATAGTCTTAGTTCTTTATATAGTAAAATAAAAACAAAAGAAATTGTTTTACCAAGACATAGGGAGAAGTCATGTGTTATGTGAGTGTCACCAAAAACACCTTTCTCTTTTTCAGGGGACACTTGTCTACAAGCCTTTTTACATTTAAGACAAGTGGTAAGCCTTTCGTGGATTTCATAACATTATAATTTGTATAGTAGCTAAAATATTTTGAACACTATATGTCAGGCATTGTGCTAATTGCTGTTTTTTGCACTTTCTCATTCGCTAAAATAAGATGAGTATTTAATATAATGAATGAAATAAATGGAAGGTTTATAATTAGTGGGGAAATGTGTAATGTAAGCAAGAAAAGTTTCTTAGAAAAGGTGATTTGGGAACTTGTCTGAAGAAGTAATTAATTCGACTGAAAATATTTATTGAGCGCCTTCTTTTGTTTGTCAGGTACTACTGTTCTGGTGCTCAGAAAAAAATAGTGGGCAGAATAAACAAAATTCTGCTTTCCTGTAGCTTACATCCTGGTAGTGAGAGATTGACAGTAAACAGTGAATAAGTCAATTATTGTTTGTAATGTAGTGTTGACACTATCATAAAAGACGTAGAATAATAAAGCAAGGAAGAATAGGCAGTGGAGGAGTGGGGTAGGGCAGGCCTCATGGAGAACGTGACATCTCTGCAAACACCTGAAGGAGGTGAGGGGGATGGGAAGTTACCCGCTGACCTGGGGTGTGTCCAGGGAGAGGCTCATGTATCTCCATTAAACTAGTAGTTATTGCTTGTGAATAAATATGTACATTTTCTGACAAGACACGAAGACATAGACCCAAGAAACTCTTGCCTAGTTTTGAAATTTATTAGTGTATTAGCATATTGCATTGAAATTAAAGGTACAATAGAAAGTTTGCGTTTTTCAAGTTTCTGTAGATTTTGAATTTATATCTGGAAACAAAGTTGTTGTTTTTTCTTTTTTGTGTCAGGTTGTTATGGAACACTGGGGATGGAATCCGGTGTGATTGCCGATCCTCAGATAACAGCATCATCTGTGCTGGAGTGGACTGACCACACAGGGCAAGAGAACAGCTGGAAACCCGAAAAGGCCAGGCTGAAGAAACTGGGACCTCCTTGGGCTGCTTTTGCCACCGATGAATATCAGTGGTTACAAATAGATCTGAATAAGGAAAAGAAGATAACAGGTCCAGAGACACAATTTTCTAAAGCAATTTATAATACTGATTTTATTTGGAAACCTAGTGACATCTAAGATTTTTATAGAAAATTAAGTCACTGCAAATTTAATTATGTGTTTTTAAGTTTTCTTTACTGGTGTTAATATTACTGAAGATGGTTTTATGAAAAAACATGATAGAGGAGAGGAGTTGGTTTTTGATTCTTATTAGCTTTTCTTTTTCATTGCAATAAATTCTTTTAATGTTTTAGTAAAGTGATCTTGAGACGTCTGAAACAACCATCTCTTATAGTTATTAAGAGAAATTTATGTTCAAGGAGTCAGCTTTAAGTGCTATAAATAATATTCCACATGTGCTGAGTATCAATTTAATTATTTAGAGCAACTTAGCAAATGGTCAGAATAATTGTTTGGGATTGGTTTTGTTAAAGATTTATTTTGCTTTGGTATTGAAAATAATACCCATAACCATCTTTAACCTGTCTGTTCCCAGGAAATCATTCTTACTTACTTGCTAAGTGAAATATATTTTACGATGATATGAACACAACCTGCTAAAACAGAATGGTCTTTTCCTTATGCCTGCACATAATTCTTCCTGTCTCTACAAGGGAACAAAGCCAAGGATTTAGTTTCTATTATAATGAAACTTTGCACTTAGATATGGTAATGTGTCATGCTCAAAGGTTTGAGCAGTGCATGTTAGATGTTTATGTTTCAACGGTGAATAGACTTCAAGTATCAGACCATGTGTGCTAATGAAAGCAACTCTCCATCCCCCAGGCATCGTAACTACTGGCTCCACCATGGTGGAACATAATTACTATGTGTCGGCCTACAGAATTCTATACAGTGATGATGGACGGAGATGGACTGTGTACAGAGAGCCTGGTGTGGAGCAGGATAAGGTAAAATGATTAACAAGGTATTTTTAAAAGCAGTTTTAAAAATGAGCCTTTGCCAAAAGTCACAGAAGCTCTCCTGTGTGCTATACAAAAGTTAGATAGCCTTTGGTCTTACTCTGCCCTCTTGTGGTTATTGTAGATAGTGTTAGCTATTGCCCTTACCCTTCTAATCATGGTTAGGAAATTCTCAGTGGTTCTAGGTCCCCTTTTGATGATTTTTTTTTTCCCACTACATTTTTAACTTCTCCCTCCCCCCCCCCACTACATTTTTAACTCAATTTTCAGATACTTGATTAAGAAATTATAAAAAGGAACTTGTAATTTTTTACCTTTAAAAATCTTATCAATCCACAGAATGGAGAGCCTAATTTGTTCCCTGATGTGTATACTGTAGGCAAGGGGGACAGAAGAGCTAAAGGCAAAAGTGTATCAAGCTATAGGATGTTATAGACTTGAAAGGTCATTTCCACATGACCTCACCAACTTTCTTTGAAAACATCTGCATTTCCATACCTGAAGAATTTCCTTAACTTCTCTGGTCCTTATGAAATTGTTGTTTTAGTTAGCAAAGCATGACAGTGCTGAAATTTGCCAGATCAGATGATAAGGGGTTCAGAGTAGGCAAAGGTGACTCTCATCTAGATGTTTATCACTTTCGCCTGGGCTCCTGGCTCTTGATCCACCAGAAGGATCGTGTAACTGGAAGAGTCCCTGTCCCCAAAGAAAGTAGATTCCTGTCATCTACAATAGAGTTGAAATTATGAGCACATATTTTCAATGAAACTTCCCTATGAGTTTTGTTTCAATTATGGGATACTATCAGTTCTCTGTCATATATAAGATTTGCTAATATATCTTCAATTACCACTTATCTCTCTGTTCAAAAAACTGCAGGGGCTCCCTATAATCTTTCATGTGGATCTAAACTCTTCTGGTGTTATTCAAGGCCTTCTTTCCTCTCTTCTACTTGGTTTCACATGAACTTCATCTTTGGTGAGCCTCTACCCACCCATTGAAGCAAATAACCATGTTGCCTCCATATCTATCTTACTTCTATTTAATGCCCCCAAACTTGACTACTTTTTACATTTAGCACATCCACATGTATTTGTATAAATTATATTTATGGAATATTGCTAATTTTTTGAAATTATAAGATTATCCATGCTTATATTATAAAAACATCTCACAACATTGAATTATATTTCTGAAAAAAACTTTGTTGTTTTATTTGAAAGATAAGTTCACTGGGTTTAGAATTCTAGGTTGATAGTTCTTTGTTTCAGTACTTTAAATATGCTGGTACATTGTTTCTGGTTTGCATTGTTTTCAGCGAGAATTCTGCTGTCATTCTTATTATTCCTTAATATGTAATATTTTTTTTCCCTTGGCTACTTTTAAGATTTTCTTTATCTCATTTTTCTTAAGCAATTTGATTATGATGTGCTTTGTGTAGCTTTGTGTAGTTGTCTTTATGTTTCTTTTGCTCAGACTTCTTTGAGCTTCTTGGATCTGTGGGTTATAATGTGTATCAAATTTGGAAAATTGTAGGCCTTTTTTTTTTTCTTCAAATATGTTGTCTCTTCAGTTCTAATTACGTTAATATTATGATTCTTGATATGTCTAACAGTTCATTGATGCTCTATTTTATTTTTATTTTTCCATGTGTTCTTGTTTGGGAAATTTCTGTTGTTTGTCTTCAAGTTCACTAATCTATTCTTCTAAAATGTCTAATCTTCTATTAATCCTATATTGTATATTTTTATCTCCAATATTGTATTTTCTTTACCTCTAGATTTTTCAGTTTGGGGCTTTTAAAATTTCTTTCATGTCTCTTCTTAACATGCTCATGCTTTTCTTTACCTGTGAATCAGATGGAGTATATAATAACTCGTCTAATGCCTTTATCTATCGATGTGTCATATCTGGATCTTTTTATATTGATTGATACATTATGTGTCATATATTACATGCCTGGTAATTTTTTAATTGGTTGTCAGACATTGTAAACTTTACTTGTTTGGTGCTGGATTTCATTTTTTATTATTATTCCTTTAAATATTTTTGAGCTTCATTCTGGGACACAGTTTACTTGAAAATTATCTTTTCAAGGCTTACATTTTAGCTTTCTTAGGCAGGACTTGAGCAGCCTTTTGTTCTAATTTTTCTCTGCTCCTGAGACAATATTGTTCTAAGTACTCAACCCAACATCTTATGTATTGTGAGGTTTTTCCACTCTAGCTGTTGGCAGGGTGAGCTGTTCCCAGCCCTGGCTAGCTCTAAGAATTGTTCTACTGGCTCCTTTCTGGTGGTTCTTTTCCCATCCATATATAGTTTCTTTACATGCAGGTGAAGATTTAGGGGGAAACTCTCTGCAGATCCTAGAAGTCTTTCTGCAGTTCTCTTCTCTCCTGTACTGTATTCTAGCTACCTTGGCCTCTCCAGCTCTGAGCTGTAGCTCTTCAATTCAGTGAGACCACCAGACTCTCTCCAGGCAATATTGGGGCAATAGAAAGACTCATCTCATCTGTTTCCCTTTTCTCAGGGACTATTATCTTATGTTGCCTGTTACCCAGTGTTTGAAAAACCATTGTTTCATGTATGTTATCCTGTTTTTCAAAGGTTTATGGCAAAAGGATAAATCCAGTTCCTGTTAGTCTATCACGGATAGAAGTGGAAGTCCTTGCATGGAATTATATGAAATAATCTTTTGCCTCACTTGCATTAGTCCATCTGCTCCCTCCTCTCAACTCAATTATCCTCCAACTCAAGGATAATTGACATATTCATTTTCACACCCTTTATAAGCATGCACACGTGTAAGCACGCACATACAGATTAAGACAGCTTTTGGTTTTGTTTTCAGAAAATGGGAATGTATATACAACTTGTTTTCATAATATATTGCTTTTATAGTATGTCATATTTGTGTGTGGTGACGTTCAATAAAATTTAAGTTCCTCGAGAAGTGGGAACCTTGGCTTCCATTTTACTCTCATGACACCTTGCCAACCTCCCTATGCATAGGGGTTCACAATAAATGTTTATAGGTTAAATATAGCAAATCTTTTTTACTTAGTTTTTGTAAAAATCTTAACTCCTTTGAGCTTTTTATAAAAATGAGACAGCAGTATGGAATAAGATCTCAGGGATAGTTTTCATGTCCTAAAATGATGTTTATTTATTATTCCTGTTCCACTAATATAATAGACTGTAGATAATTGCTTTCATTTTATTTCAGAGTAATATCTGAGGAAATAATGAAAGCATATTAGTGTGGAGATTATTGTAACTTCAAGTAAATCTCTTAGAAAATGAAGGATACTAACACGTCTTAAAAGCTTATAATCTAATGCCATGTGAATCAGCTAGGAAGAAAGTAACTGTAATATTTGGAAATTGATTAAAGAATTAAACATTTACTTGCTCTTACCTTAACTGATAAAAAACAAACCACTTTGATTGTTGGCAGGTGTTCATTTATTAATGGTCTTTAGAACCTACCGAGGTGATGTGGTCTGCAGGAACGGGAGGGAGGGCTCATTTTTGCTCAGTAGAGCCCTATACATAAGTCAGAAGACACAGATTCCAATCACTGCTCTACCAATGACTGGCCGTGCAGTCCACTTACACTCGATAAGCTGCAGTTTTCTGGGTTCTGCCTATTTCATAGGGGTGTCATGAAAAGCATCCGAGTTAATTATATGAAAATGCTTTGTAAAGATTTAAGAGCTGTTCCAGTGTAAGGTACTATCATTATTTGCTTGAAACAGTTGAAGGAATGACATAGTCACTCGAAATCATATTTTTACCTAGTAATTATTCATATAATGAATTTGTTGCTGTTTAGTTGTGATCATTAAATTAGAGAACAGTGTCACTTTTCTGGCTCGAAGAGCAAGAAAACAGAATACGGGAACTGGGTTTATGCAGTTTATCCAGTAGGTGGAGGTATATATCTGTTATGTGTTTGTTAGTGTATGTTCACTTTCAGTCTGGTTATTGGGAGAAAAATTATGAAACCCACACTGTAAAGCATTTCCTCTAAGACCTCCTATGTTCAATTATATTTTACTTTGAAAGTAAAATTAGCATATTTAAATAGTTGGTACATCCACAGGACTAGTTACTAATTTATTAATACAATATACTGTCTAATTGCAATTGAGACAAATCTTCCCAAATTCCCAAGTTGGAATTCTTGCTGTGTTTATATCATCTTAAAATCATTTTTATATTCCATATTTTCCTTTTATAAATTTTTAATGAAGAATGTGCGGTATGTCAGTAGTTTTCCTAATTGCGATGAGTTTATTTTCTTAAACATTAATTCTTATTGTCATACTTTGCAGATCTCATTTTAAGGCCCAGAGCAAAAAAATAAACAAAAACATGTTTCAGTGGAGCAATTTAGCCCTGGCCTCTGTTGATGTAAAGTACCAATTTTTTGTTGTTTTTTAAAGATATTTCAAGGAAACAAAGATTATCACCAGGATGTACGTAATAACTTTTTGCCACCAATTGTTGCACGTTTTATTAGAGTGAATCCTACCGAATGGCAGCACAAAATTGCCATGAAAGTGGAACTGCTTGGATGTCAGTCTGTTTCTAAAGGTAAAGCAACAGTATGTTTAAGACATATTATTTTTCTGGATTAATTAAAAATCCAAAGCGCTGTTTTCAGAGAATGTAATTAATAATAGTGTGAGTGTTTAATCTCTAATTATAATACCTTCTTAAAGGGAATTTTAAAAAGAAATAGTTATCTTATTAAAAAGTTAGCTATCAAAATAGTTTCCAAAACTATAAGTAGTAGAGAGAACATTGTTGATGAGATGATGTAATGAGACTGCTTTTCAAATCTAGTCTCAATCTTATAATTTGTAGTCAGGTCTCATGTAATATAATATTTGTATCATATAAGCACTGATTATTATAATAGTAACCTTGGTCTAAGTGACTTTTACTTTGAATAAATTAGAAGTGGAAATAGCTTCCTCCAATATTATATAATATTTTAATACTTTGGTTTTTGTTGTATCCTTAAGAACTACCTCAGTGCCTGGCACATAGTGGACCCTCATAAATATTTATTAAATGAATTGAGTGGTATATCAAATTGTGATAACACTTTATAGCTTTAGAGTTCAGCATCATCTGCCTCCCCATTTTTCTCCTTCCTGAGAAGATGACTCTCAGACAATGTAATTATTTAAAAACTGAGACATCTTAATATATTTGTGCATTAAATGCAGAGTATATTTAGCCTTCTGACATATTTCTTTCTGAGATTTAAAATTACAGTGCAGAATTAAGTATTTTAGGAAATGTTAAAGCGTTTAAAATTACTATTTTTAACAATGGTTTTTATAAACGAAATGTGTAAATTTTTCTAAACGATTTTTCAAGGTCGTCCTCCAAAATTTACTCAACCCCCACCCCCTCGGAACAGCAATGACCTCAAAAACACTACAGCCCCTCCAAAAATAGCCAAAGGTATGCCTCCTTTAAATGTGAGAATTTGATATTCCCTGGATTTATGGTATAATTTTCCATAAATATATTAAAAGCATTCTGAATTAACTTTATTTTAATCAAGTTGATGTACATAAAAGAATAAAGAGTTTTTAAAACTTTTTTCAAGGTCGTGCCCCAAAATTTATTCAACCACTACAACCTCGCAGTAGCAATGAATTTCCTGCACAGACAGAACAAACAACTGCCACTCCTGATATCAAAAACACTACTGTAACTCCAAATGTAACCAAAGGTAGGCAAACCCAAACATTCACACCTGTTATGTAGTAGTGTTTTATTTTGTTTTCAACTTAAGTTTTCAGTAACATTTGTAGCTTTTAAACACTCAGTTTCTTTTCCTGTATGTTGTATTGTTTTAAGTATAGCAAAAAAATTAATTCCCTTCCTTAGGAAAAAAAAGCATTGCTCTAAGTTCTATTCTCTGGTGTCATGTAGAATTGTTCTTTAAATATTTAGAGATGGCTGCTGTATACTAGGCCCCCTCTTACGGTTTTTGTCTCTACAGCTAAACACATGGAGTGTCATACCTAGAAATATTTCTAGAAATAACTAAAACCATAGCAGGAAACAAGTCTTTTTTTTCTGATTATATATTAATTTGCTGGATAGGGAACTTGGCGACAAAAAGAGAAGAGGGAAAAAAAAAGACAGAAGCTTTGGTGAAAATTAATACTTAGAAAAAAAATACTCTGCGTTAACATATTCATAAAAAAACTTTGGTCTCCTTAAAAATGTTTATGATTATAATTTTTCAGATTGTAAGTATAATGTATTCATAGAATTTACTTTCAAATTTTGTTATTAGTGATAAATAAGGTATTAACATATATAAAACATAATATTTCTTTGATTCATTAGTTGTTGAAAAACAATTTCAGTGGGATACAGGCAAAAAAGTGTCAGCATCCTAGAGGAATTAGTCTCAGTGTTGGCAGGTAAATAAAGCATACTCATTTTCAAGAGCGAGAAGAAGAGAAAGCAATTCATTTAGAGTGACTTGTGCCACATAGAACTGGAATCATTCTCATTTTCTGAAAATTTGCCTGGATTCAGATAACTTGCTCCAACTTTCCACGTGTCAGTTTCTTTCCTATTTTCTAAAGTATTTCCAAACAGACCAATTTATTTCTCAGGCTGCAGGAAAACCTAGAAAGAAGCAAGAGTTCTCAGGGCCAAGAGATCTCAGCATTCTCAGAGAGAGCCTCTTACCCATTTGCAGAAGGCATGTGTTTAGGCAGAATCCCAGACCACATGCCTGGATGGAAGACCAGTCATTTGAAAGCATTGCTTATCTTAAAATCTGGTTATAGAATCTTAAAAATCTCAAAACTAAAAGTGTCCTTAAAGCATTTTTCTCCCAGAACTAGGATCCCGGTAAACTCAAAAAGAATAACAAAGAATGACCAAGTCTTTTTAATTGAAGAACTTGTCTCCCTTTCTCTGGGACAGTGATAGATAGACTTTTTATTATTTTTCAAACCTAAGCAGATGTTTTAAAGCCTCTGATTAAATCAAACCGTGTCCTTCTGAACTTGACTGTTCTCTCTCCAGTTTCACAAATTTTAGGGATTAAAAAGCACATTTACTTCTCTGAATTCTTAGTGCTTTCTAGCCTGAGTCATGATTTCTGTTTTATGCACTTCTCCTTTCTCCATTTTTACCTCCAGGCTGCGAGTGATGCTGGAGAAAAGCATGTTATGGTCAGATTTGTGCCGCTGTAACTTCCAGCTCACCCCTCAGTGGGGCCCTCAGCATCATCTCTGCTTCCCTGCTTGGCTGTCCTGTCTGTTCTCAATAGTCATTTCTCCATGTTAAACCCTTGACCCCGAGATCTTCACTCACTCTCAGCTACCCCTTCAACTTTACAAAGAAAATAGAAACTATGAGAAGGAAACTCCTTTTTGTGGAAACTACAAACTCACCTGTACCCTCTGTCCACTGCAGTAAAAAAGGGGGGTTCCTTGTACTGCCCAGGCTGATCACCTCACCAGTGCCCTATTTCCCATCCGTCTAGCACTAGCTCCTCAGAGGCCTCAAGTTATTGCTCATTCTCTCCCTCTCCTGTATTGTCAGCCTCTTTCTCTCTGTTCAGTTATAAGGAGTAAATAAGCTGTTCCTGGTCAGGCCTGGCACAGTGTCTGGCCCTTTGCCCCCAGTACATATCAGCAGTTGCTACTATTATCTATCATCATTATGGCCAGAGGGCATTGACAGATGAAGGAAGAACCGAGAGTCCCTTGGCAGACTATTACCTTGGTCCAGGATTCTTTATCTCTGAAGTGAGATAAGGGGATTGAATGACCTACTTCCTGCAGGCTCCTGCATTGTGCAGGTTTCTGCCCTGTTGATACACAGTGGCTGTCTATACTTAATACTCCATTGTTACCTTCCTGTATCTATAAACATTGTGCCATCATGTTGCAACATCATTTCCATTTGCTGGGTAATATTTTACTATAAGGAAGATACTGTGATGTACTTATTCCCTTTCATTGTTGGGCACTTGGATGATTTCTAGATTTTCACTCTTCTGCAGATATAGAAGCAGGCCTCTTTAAAGATACATCTTTGAATGTCATGTTAATTTTTCCTAATAATAAACTCTAGATATGGAATCACCAAGTATCGGATTTTATATTTGTTGGCCCGAAATGATACAGAAAGGATCAATTTATAGTCCCATAAAAATACCTATTTCCTAGTATCCTCTTCAAGAATTAGGTTTTTTAAATACTGTCCAACTTGATAAGCAGAAATAGCATTTTATTCTTGTTTTAACTTCTGTTTTTCGGATTACTAGCTAACATGTTGCATGGTCACTTGTTGTTTTTTTATGTATTCATCTTGCCAATTTTTCTACTATTTGTTTTTGACTTCTGTATCCTGTATTTTAGTAACCCTTTATCACATATGCAGAAAATATGTTTTCTCAACTTACCATTTATCTTTCGGTCATTGTCTTGGTGATTTAAAAAGTTACTATGAAAAATTTTAAACATAATACAAAGGTAGAGCAAATAGTGAGACAAACTTCCATGTATCCATGAAAGCTTCTACAGTTCTCAACTCATGTCCAGTCTCATTTCATAAATACTGTTTATGGTATTTTTTGACATAGAAACCTTTGAATGTTGATGTGGTTAATCTTGACTCTTTCCCTTCCTAATTTCTGCCTTTGGTTTATTTCAGATATAGCCTTGGCCGCAGTCCTTGTCCCTGTGCTAGTCATGGTCCTCACCACTCTCATCCTCGTCTTAGTATGCGCTTGGCATTGGAGAAACAGGTTAGTACATAACGAGTTCGCTTAATTGGTCCTAGAGGGGATGTTTCCAAATGTGAAATAGAAACTAAATATAGAAAATGAACTACAAGTCATCTTTTTGAGAGGGAGAGGGAAGATAGTCATTAAAATAAAAATACATATGCTTCTCCTTTATTCCCATAATAAATAAATATGTTCAGTTATACAGTCAGCTACTGAGCACCTTGATTGTATCCAATTCTGCAGTGTACACTGGACTATACACATTAATAAGAACAGTGTCTGACACATAAGAGGTGCATAGTAATGAATACTGAAAGAATGAAACACAATTCCTATCTCCAAGGTGTTTAGCAGGGTTGACTCTCACAAAATAAGAAACTATAATATAGTCTGATAAGTTATTTATGAAGTATTAGGGAACACATATGCAAGAACCATGAGCATTACCTGAAAACTTTTCTTCAAGAAAGAGTAATGCATGTTTCATGGTTAGCATGTTTTACCAAAAAAGTTGGATTTGGCTAGATAGTGGAAGGTAGGGAACGGCCTAGACTGAGGGAATTGCTTGAGCGAAGGCACAGAGATGTGGGCTGTGGGCAAAATAGTGAGTCACCTCATGTGGGCTTGGCATGGGAGAGCACTGAGAATTCATCGTGGAAAAGCGCCTGGGCCAGGATCAAGGAGGGCTTTCTGGGAGAGAGAAATTTGGATTTCATCCTACAGACGGGGAAACCATTGAAGAGTGTTAGGCACATGGGTAGTACTAGTCAGATGTGTGTAGAAAGACAGTGGCAGGAGTTTTAAAGGGTGGACTGAAGAGGAGAGAGAGTAGAGGATGCAGCGAGATGAATTAGGAAACTACCAAGGCGGTGCAGGAATGTAGCACAGCGAGTCTAGGAAGGGGAGAGAGATGGCGGGGGAGAGGTGTCCCAGAGGCGTCAATGGGGTGCATGACTAGCTGTCACCGGAGGAAGCAGGAGGGATCTAGGATGATCTGAAGTTCTGGCCGGTGCAGTTGGACCAGTACAGATGTCATGAGCTGAGGTAACAGAGCAGGAGGGAGAGGTTAGGTGGAGCGAGAGAATGGCTTCTTTTGTTCAGCCATTCACCAAATCTCTGAGCTCCTCCCTGTGCCAAGTGTTGAGCCGCGTGCTGGCTGGGAGTCCAGGGGTGAACCTCAGAGCTCACACAACGGAAGGAAGTACAGCACAGAAAACTGTCGGCCATGCTACCAACCTGGATCCCAGTGCATTCCAGACTCATGGTGTTGGGGAGGCTGTCTGAGCCGAGACCTGACAAGTTATATGAGGGCAGTAGGGAAAAGAGGAGGAAGAAAGGCTTAGGGAAGTCCAGGAAAGAATGTTCACAGCGCATCCAGAGAACTGGACGGCAACAAGATAACGATGAGAACAGCAGCCACAGCCAATTTTTACAAAAACGCTAAATGCTGATTGTAGGTGTTACGCTACATGCCTTACCTGCTTTAACTAACTTAATCCTGAAAACAACCTGTGAAAAATGTACTGTTATAAATCCCCTTTTACAGAAGGAGAAAGTGAGATAGCTTACATAACTTGCCCGAGGTCACCGGGCCAGTGCCCATAGGGCAGAGCTTGGAACCTGGCTGCAGGGCCTGTGCTGTTCACCATGGCTGCCTCTGAACGTCCAGTCAGCCAATATAGCCTCTTCCACTGCGGTTAAAGCACAGGGGTGTGGGCTGAGGACTGGGGAGTACAGTTGTTGAGAGGGAGGCAGGAAGCCAGCTTGGACCTCGGTTTAGGGTGGTGTTTAAGGAACCCTGCGGACATGCAGACTCCCAGGAGGCAGATGGAATACCTATCTGTTCAGGACAAAAGGCCTGAGCTGCAGGATTGAGGTTACTTCTGAGCATGGCAGCTGAAATTGCTGACAGTGAACTTCGTGACAAGGAGGAAAGGAGGAGATGCCATTAAAGGGCTGTGGAAAATTGTGAGGAAAATAATTTAAAAAGCAGCTGCAACTTAGTGAATCCTTAACCCATGCCATGCACCGTTCCACGCACCGTACATGTAACGAATAACCGGAAGCTCTGTCACTTGAGATTATAGAAAATCTTCCATAGTACACATCTTTCATAGAACATCTAACTTCTGTTTAGAAAAGATTATTAATTTTATTTTGAAGTCTTATGGTAATTAGAGGATTATCAAGGAGAAAAGTAATTAATTGTTAAAACAGCATTTTATTATTTCTTTTACATTCCAGTTTTTAACAGCTTCAGTACCTACTCTCTCTTCCACAAATTTTACATTATACTTTACTTTAAAATAATGAAAATAATTGTATTTTAAATACAGCCAGACTCTAAAATGAGAAAGTTTTTAATATGAATAATAAAAACAGTCTAATACTGGAGAAGAGTGTATCCAAGTAGGAAAAGCGCAGAGCTTGGGCTCTTTGAGAAAGCCACATTTGTGATCGTGAGCAAATCACATAACCGTCTTGTCCTCGTTTAGGCACTAGAATAATTTCTGCTTTCTGTTTAGCTTGCAAAGCATCCAGTTTAATTAGATGTATGTGCTTGAATCAGAAAAGGTCCTTTCATTTGCTTGAATTTTGCTTTGTAAAAAACTCTTGGTAGATAGTAATTCTTAATGGAGGGAAGGGAGATTTCTCCTGGAAGGACATGTCAGAATTGCAGGGGGCAGACTAGGGAGACTCTTCTAGGTTGTGCACGTGGCTCTCACCTCCCAGGCCTGGAGAATCCCGTTTTCTTCTGTCTGCTGTTTGTCACTGTTGGTGATGTAGTTGACTTATCCTGGCATGGTTGGGGGAACTCAGTCTATGCAATTAAGGGTATATGACACTCGAAACTTTAAAGGGCTGTAGAAGAGAAGCAGGAAGCTGGAAAAAATAACAATGCCAAAGAAAATGGGGATTTTGGGTGTTGTTCTATGAACTTTGTGAATTGGTTGATTTGCAGAATTTGTATTTAGAACCAAATCAGACCTAACATGATTGCTCCATAAAACCCACATGTCAGGGCTGGGTCTTTAATTTGAATCAGTCTTTTTATCTATACACTGAGCCTGTTTTATTCCTTTGTTTCTTTTGAAATAGTTGGGTAACAAGATAACTGTCTCAGGAGACAGTTTAATTTTTATTGAGTCCAGAATGTATGCGTTCCGACAAAGTTAAATGAAATCAGCAAGTGGAAATGTGTACTCTTGACTAATTATTAACTTCAGTGTTTATACTGCAATGTCAGAGCTATCTTACAAGTGAAGTCACTTTATTTGCTAACTTTTTCTTCCTGTATTTTTCCAGAAAGAAAAAAACTGAAGGCACCTATGATTTACCTTACTGGGACCGGGCAGGTAACTCACGACTTTGCATCTCTTTCCATCAGTGAAGTCCTTCCTCTCCAGGTGGCAGTAGTGAAAGAGGAAAATTGTTTTTAGTCTCACTTAAACTCCCAGCACTGTTAGAAAAATGGCAATCCTCCTGTTCTGGTCATTTTTACTCTTCTAAATCTGTTCTAGTCAATAAGTAATGGAACAGAAAGCAAATTTTTTTTTCTGGAAAACTTGTCTGGTTTGTCCCATGTATCTGTTTCTCTTGAGGAGGCCAGCTTGCTTTGAGGCCTGTGTGAATACTGTGTAATAAGCAAAGGATTGTGGTGCTGGTGACAGTGTGGTTTGTCACTCTGCTTGGCATATTTACCAAGTGGACTCAGCAGTTTAGGAGTCCATGCGGCCTACCATGATGAGTTGTCATCTTCTAAATAGTCCTCTGTGTGGCAGTGGCAGGTGGCAGATTGCTGCGAGTGACACCAGAGGCCCCTGTGGATCCCTCACTTCCCAGTCTCCCTGGAACAACTGTTAGGAGCCAAAAGAGCTCACCCTGTGACCAGGGTAGAAAAGAGGAGTGGTGGGAGCTAATCACCTAGGGTGCTGCTAGCCCCCCAAGGTGTATCTTAGAAAGTATATTTTCAGAAAAATTTATTAAAAACCACCCCTGCAACAGACAAACTATATCTGGTTGCACCGGAATAGCAGCGATCTGCCTCTTTATATGCTTTTGATAGATATTTCTACCATGTTCTGCTTTGCACTGGATATTCTATTGAAGCAAAAAATAATCTTGAACAACTTAAGGAACTAGAAAAAGAAGAACAAACTAAACCCAAAGCTACCATGGAGGGAAATAAAAAAGATTAGAGCAGAGATAAACAAAACAGAGAATAGGAAAACAATAAAGAAAATCAAGCAAACCAAATGTCAGTTCTTCAGAAAGATCAACAAAACAGACAAACCTTTAGCTTAGATAAATCAAGAAAAGAGGAGAGAAGATTCAAATTACTAAAATCAGAAATGAAATTGGGGACATTACTACCAATTCTACAGAAATAAAACGAATTACAATACTATGAACAATTACACACTCAAAAATTGGATAACCTAGGGCCGGCCGAGTGGCGTGATGGTTAAGAACTCGCATGGGATGCCAGAAGGCCCCGGTTCGGATCCCACATATGAGGGCCAGTGACACTGCCCTCCACAGCTAAGATGCTGAACAACAGCTCAACCTGGAGCTGGGCTGCTATGAGTCGCCGGCGACGGCGTAGGCTGTAGTCCCTGTGGCAGTGGGTTGCCATGGGCTACTGTATGTAGCCAGCAGCCGCAGTGAGCGGCCGTCCAGAAGCTGGCGACTGATCTGCCTCGCCAGAGAAGAGCGCAATGATGGTGCCAACTTGGGCCAGTGAAGCAACATCCTCCACAACTAGATTGAAGAACAAAACGACAGCAACTAGTCTGTTCCCCTTCCCCCAATTCCCCCAGCACTGTTCCCATCCCCCCAATTCCCCAATAAAAAAAAAATCTAAAAAAATATATATATATATTGGATAACCTAGATGAAATGTACAAATTCTTAGAAACACAAAACCTATCAACACTAAATCATGAATAAATGAAAAAAAAACTGAATAGACCTATAACTAGTAAAGAGATTGAATCAATAATCAAAAATCTCCCAACAGAGAAAAGTCCTAGACATGATGGCTCACTGGTAAATTGCACCAAACATTTGAAGAAGAACTAAACCTTAAAGATTCCGCGAAAATGATGTTAGAACTAATAAATGAATTCAGCAAAGTAGCAGAATACAAAGCCAACACACAAAAATCAGTTGCATTTCTATACACGAACAATCAATACTGAAAAGGAAATTACAAAAACAATTCCATTTACAATAGCATCAAAAAAAGTAAAATGCTTAGGAATTAGCTTAACCAAGAAGCTAAAAGACTTAAACAATGAAAACCATAAAACATTGCTAAAAGAAATTATAAAAGACATAAATGGAAATACATCCTTTGTTCAGGGATTGGAAGACTTAATATTGTTAACATGTCAATAATACCCAAAGCAATCTACAGATTTAATAGGAATCCCTATCAAAATCCCAGTGAATTTTTTGCAGAAATGGAAAAATCCATCCTAAAAGTCATGGAATTTCAAGGACACCAAAGAGCCAAAACAGTGTCGAAAAACCAAAACTGGAAGACTCACACTTCCTGATTTCAAAAATTCCTACAAAGCTACAGTAATCAAAACAGTGTGGTATTGGCATAAAGACAGACATACAGACCAATGGAATAGAATAGAGAACCCAGAAATAAGCCTTCATACGTGATTTTTTGACAAGGGTGTCAAGACATTTATTGAGGAAAAGACAGTCTTTTCAACAAATGGTGATGGGAAAACTGGATATTCACATGCAAAAGAATGAAGTTGGACCTTACTTAACCTAACACCATATACAAAAATTAACTCAAAATGGATTTAAGACCAAAATGTAAGACCTAAAACAGTAAAACTCTTACAAAAAACATGGGACAAAGCTTCACGACATTGGATTTGGCAGCGATTTCTTTTTTTTTTTTTTTTTTTTTAAGATTTTAATTGGGGAATTGGGGGATGGGAACAGTGCTGGGGAATTGGGGGAAGGGGAACAGACAAGTTGCTATTGTTTTGTTCTTCAGTCTAGTTGTGGAGGACATTGCTTTACTGGCCCAAGTTGGCACCATCATTGTGCTCTTCCCCGGCGAGGCAGATCAGTCGCCGGCTTCTGGATGGCCGCTCACTGCGGCTGCTGGCCGCTTCCGCTGGCTGCTGGCTACACACGGTAGCCCACGCAACCCACTGCCACGGGGCTGCAGCCTACGCCATCGCTGGAGACTCACGGGCAGCCCAGCTCCAGGTTGAGCTGTTGTTCAGCATCTTAGCTGTAGAGGGCAGTGTCACTGGCCCTCATATGTGGGATCCGAACCGGGGCCCTCTGGCGACCCAAGCCAGCTCTTTTTTTTTTTTTTTTTTTTTTTTTTTAAGCTGAGCCATCCTGCTACCTATTGGCAGCTCAGCGGCTGCTCAGCTCGGGCTGGACTCGAACCGCTGTTGCTCAGAGCTCAAACTCTTGAGCGAGCTCTTAACCAACTGAGCCACTCGGCCGGCCCTGCTCAAGCCAGCTCTTAACCAATGCGCTACTCGGCCGGCCCTGGCAGGGATTTCTTTGACATGACACCATATGCTCAGATAACAAAAGAAAAAATAGACAAATTGGACTTCATGAAAAATTTTAAATTTTGTATATCAAAAGACTATCTACAGAGTAAAAAGACAACCGACAGAATGGGAGAAAATATTCACAAATCATATCTAATGAGGGATTAATATCCAGAATATGTAAGGAACTTTTAAAACTCAAAGCCAAAAAACAACTCGATTTCAAAAAAATGGGCAAAGGAATAGATATTTTTTCAAAGAATATATACAAATGGCCAATAAGCACATGAAAAGATGCTCAGTATCACTAATCTTTAGGGACATGAAAATCAAAACTACAATGAGATACCACCTCACACCCATTAGGATGGCACCTATCAAAAAAAACAAGAGACGTGCTGGTGAAGATGTGGAGAAATTGGAACCCTTGTGCACCATTCGTGAGAATGTAACATGTTACAGCTGCTGTAAATTTTTTAATTTCAAAAAATTAAAAATAGAATTACCATATGATCCAGCAATTCCACTTCTGGTTATAAACCCAAAATAATTAAAAGCGGGGTCTTGAAGAGGTATTTGTGTACCCGTATTCATGGCAGTGTTATTCCTAACAGTTAAAATGTGGAAGCAGCCCATGTGTCCATCGACCTCTGAATGGATATGTAACGTGATAATATACATACATTGAAATATTATTCAGCCTTGAAAAGGAAATTCTGCAATATGCTACAACATGGATGAACCTTGAAGACATTATGCTAAGTGAAATAAACCAGTCCCAAAAAGACAAACACTGTATGATTTCACTCATGAGGTTCTTAGAGTAGTCAAAATCATCAAGACAGAAAGTAGAATGGAAGGGGAGACCAGGGACCTACTGTGTCATATGTATAGAGTTTCAGTTGTACAAGATAAAAAGAGTTACGGTGATGGATGGTGGGGATGGTTGCACAACAGTGTGAATGTATTTAATACCACTGAACTATACACTTAAAAGTGGTTAGGATGGTAAATTTTACATTACATGTGTATTTTACCATGAGGAAAGCTTGAACATAAAGGCTGGTTTGTATAGACATTTGTTATGGAAATGACTTACATGGAACGGGATTTCTCTCTGTTATCTCTGTTACCGTTTCAAACAGGTTTTTATTTAATTGGTCTCTTTTGCTTACAATCACAATGAAGGTTGGTGGAAAGGAGTGAAGCAGTTTCTCCCTGCCAAATCAGTGGAACACGAGGAAAGCCCAGTTCGCTATAGCAGCAGTGAAGTTAATCACTTGAGTCCAAGAGAAGTCACCACAATGCTGCAAACTGACTCTGCAGGTAACTCCATGGCAGCCTTCAGCCACAAGGTAGAGGGAGAAACTGCAGTTTCCTGTAAAGTGCTTTGAGGTTTACAGTATCTTTTCTATCTTTTTCATGTGAGAGATGAGCTCTTTTCCAAAGGTAGAACCGCTTTTTAAACAGATGACCTTGAGAGCCATTTCCTTGCCTCAGATGTTCTATCGATAAAATTGGGATATTCGTTTCTAAAAACTCTGGGCAGTTTTTGTTGATTTACCTGGAGTTTTGTTTAGTTTTATTGGGGGTATGAGGGTGTTAAAAGAAGAACAGGAAAGACATAGCAAGCCTTACAGTATTTATTCTATTAACCTAGGTCGCATTTATTTTAAACATTTCCTCATATTTGAAAAGAAAAAACAATCTCTGAAATTATATTCTAAAATTAATATTCTAATGATGGAAAATTTCTTTTCCAATTAAAGACTGTCTATAAATCTGAAGGACATAAGCACTTTGTGCAAAATTACATGAATGAGGCTTTCTGGCATGTTAATTTATAACTGTGAGATACAAGGTAACATCTTTAATTTTTGAAGTTGGTTCTTACAGGGAAATCCATAGGTCTGTGGTGATCGCGACAGAAGTGTCATAAAGAAGTGTTTGCTTTTGGTGGAAGCCTGCAGCTGCCACCCTAAATTGTACAGTCCCTGTGTTAACGAGGTAACTCTTTTGTTTGTTTGTTTTGTGACATTCACAGAGTACGCACAGCCGCTCGTGGGAGGAATTGTTGGCACACTTCATCAGAGGTCTACCTTTAAACCAGAAGAAGGAAAAGAAACTGGCTATGCTGATCTAGACCCTTACAACTCCCCAGTGCAAGAAGTTTATCATGCCTATGCTGAACCACTCCCAATTACTGGGCCTGAGTATGCAACCCCAATCTTCATGGATATATCGGGGCACCCCACAGCTTCAGTTGGTCTGCCCTCAACGTCCACTTTCAAAGCTACAGGAAGTCAACCTCCCCCTTTAGTGGGAACATACAACACTCTTCTCTCCAGGACTGACAGCTGCTCCTCAGCCCAGGCCCAGTACGATACCCCAAAAGGTGGGAAGCCGGGTCCGAGTGGCCCGGATGAATTGGTGTACCAGGTGCCACAGAGCACGCAGGAGGTATCCGGAGCAGGGAGGGATGCTGACAGGGAAGTTTGTCAAGAAATCCTTTGAAGGTGATGGTGCTTTTTACAAAGCATCGTTTGAAAGCACATGGCCTTTATTTTCTATTAGTGGTAGTAATATATAGAATGTATTACGTATCTGTCACGGCTGTGGTTGGGGGAAATGTGATGACCGAGGTACAGGAAACTACTAATCTTGCCATCTTGCTTTAAAAATGTTATTGTGGCACAGTTACTGCTTGCCTGTTACATTTCAAACATCCTGTTTGTTACTACTGTAAAACACTATTTTTAATACAGAAAAAGCTCCCTACTGTGCACTTCAAAGAAATTGAAAATCACTGAGAGTAAGTATTTATTACCAATGCTGCAGGTACATTGATGAACTCAAGAGATGGCTCTGTAAGCCTGACTGGCAATAACTCAAGGTACTGTTCTTGAAATGTCTAATGGCTTGAAATTCTACTCTGTTTGTGAAAGGTGGGTACTATCATGATTTCCTCCTCTTCTATTCCTGTATTGCTTTCTGGGTTTAAAAAAATAATTCGTGATCTAGTCATTGTTTTCACTGCAGTCATACACACTTGTCCATTTTTCCTTAGGAAGAGCTAAAGGTGGGAAACTCTGGCTTGTAATGAACAGGGTGATTTACTTTTCACTTTTTTACACTCTTAAGGGCTTTAAACACTCATGGTACATGACCTGGTCTCAGCGCTGCTTGCTCCGCCTGGGGCCATTGGTGGCCAGCCCCATTCTTGTATTTATAAAAGGTCTGAGTGTTTTCAATGGGTGATATTTGCTTTATCAACCTCATGAATTCAGATCCTCTAATGTCTTTACGTTTCTTTCTCTGCCTGGAAACAGGAACTTTACAATTTAAAAAAAAACTATCCAAGAGATTCCCTCTCTCTCTCTCTCTCTCTCTCTCCCTCCCCCGCCCTCCCTCCCTCTCTCTCCCTCCCTCTTTCTCCCTCCCTCCCTCTCTCCTCCAACTTGATTTGCAATGGGATTGTTCCTAGGAGAGCTGTGAAAAGTTGAGGGCTTCTGAGTGGACACTGCAAATGTGACCCGCTTATATTTGCCACAGTGAAAGGCAAAAATCATTCCTCAGAAGTAATATACGAGTGAATTACCTTAGAAACAAAAAATTACCGGAATTGACTAGATACAGATTTTCCTTTGAATCAAGATATATACAGATTTTCCTTTGAATCAAGATATTTTTTTATTTTTAGTCAAATAAAAAAATACTTCTGAATTTCAGTTTTCCACAGTAAACTATTACAAGAACTATAAACACAACATGTATTCTTCAACTCTGCGTAATTGTGCCCTTGTGCCCTCGTCTGTGCGGTGAGAGGTGTGAGTAGTTCTTTATATCATACCTAAAGAAGAGATGTGACAGCATCCTAGCACGTGAAAATTCATGTCTAGTTTTTAATACCTCTGGGCAGCTTCCTTGTCACCACTTGCACAGAACTAGTTTTAGATGGTGAAGTAGAAATCATCTGCTATTTATTAGCCTATAATGTAAAAACCATGTTGAAAAGTCTTTAGACTGACAACATGACATGAGAAACCGACCATATGATTAAAATTTGATATCCCTCCTTCTATAAACCTTAGTTTGTAGACTTAATATTGAAATGGACCTTCCCATTAGGTTCTAGTCATTTCTGTTGGCCTGGGCCACCAGATTATAATGTTGCCATAATTTGCTCAATTTTACTAAAGATGAACAGTCTTCATTTTGCTGCTTCCATGAGTATATCAATATCTAAAACATTGCTTCAAAATACAAGTGTTTATTTCTACAGCCTCCCTGCCCTCTAGTTGTATGATTTTGTTGGTTTTATTTTCATCTGCTTTTACTTTTCTAGACACACTTTGAGGCATAATTTTATTCATTAAAAAAAAACAATACATAATTTGTTTCAAAATATTTGAAACAAAAAGCACAGATTTTGAACTTTTATTAAAACATATGAATGTGTAAAGCACATGTATTAACGCAGTCATCCCCTTTCAGGTGGGAAGAGAGTAAACCAATTGCTTTATTTTTTTATTCATCCTTAGTACACAGAGAATATACTTTTCCTCAAATCATATGCCTGTTCGAAGCTTTAAGAGAAATGTTTTCAGTTACTATTTCATTTTCCCAAAGATGCTTGCTATTTTTGTCTTAATTATGTGCACCTGTTTTTCCCATGGAACTTTTTTTTGTTGTTTAGAAAGCAAACGTTTTCTTAAATGATGCATGTTTTAAGACTTGATTCCTATTGCCACTCTGCTGTCCTTTAATTACCAATCATTTTTACAAATACCTAGTTTTTACCACTTTTATATATTTTACTTTCCAAGTGAGAGCTGAGCCTGATACAAAGGGTTGTTCTGGTTGTGTACTTTTCCTTTTATTCATTTGTATGATTTCATATTAGAGTTTTGGATTTTGTTTTGCTTTTGTTTTTACATTTATATGTCTGATACACATATACAGCTTTGGAGACAATCAAGTAACAACTGAAAATGTGAAGTAAGTAACCATGTTTTTACAAAATTTCCTTGAATTTCTATTCTTTGCTTGAAACATGTAAAAGACTTAAGTCACTGTAGTTTATTGGATTAAATTTTTTCCTGTTAATGCAATTATAAAAATAGAATCAGACAGTGGTGCAGTAAGTGTGGCCACTACCCGTTTCATAAAATGTCACTGACTTCACTGTTACTTGATCTTAGGAACCAGCACAGTTAAAGATAAGATATTGTGAATGCTGATTTATATTTTATTAAAAGCTATAAATCTAAATAGATCCTATTATATATGCAGGGTCTAGTCCAGTTATTTAAGTTCATTTTCACTATTTGCACTTTGCATTGAAGAATGGGTTTATTCGCTTATGAAATGGTTCAAATAGAGAATTTATACAGTGATTGAAATTATGACGTTATGTATACACTTGCCTTTCCCCTCAAGGCAGGGGGCGGGGTGTGTGTGCAGAAAGTGAGCTCATCTTAATATGAATGTGGCTGTAATTCAGTGGAAAGTGGTAAAGCTTGAACTTACTTGCCTTGGCTCCACATTGTCATCTGGAGAGCAAGAGGGCTATAAAAACATCGTGTCAGATGATACAATTAGAATAGATTATGCTTTTCACACCTTCTTAAGAGAAATCAGTGAGGCTCTACCTGAAAAAAATGTACCTGTTAGTTCTGCCATTTGGTTTTGAACTTGAAGTCCCTAAACTGCATAATCTAAATAACAGTTGGATGGCTATTAAAGTTCTTTTTAGGTCAACTGTGGCACCAATTCTCACGTAATCCAACTTGTAACTAATTTCTTCATCTCTTTTTTTTTTTGGCACTGGGAAAGGTGGAAACAAAACACGTATTGAAATACATATTAGAAATAAAAATGGCTTGAGTGTCAGTGATATTCTCTCAGAATGTACTTTTCTTACCTCGGCATGTACTGTAGTCACTCAGTATTTGTATATGTTGCTAGAATTTAGATTGTATAAATAGTGAGATTTTAATGTGTTCATGTGTTTTTAATAAATTGTAAATATGTGTCTTGCTCGGATTTTTTTTTTTTGGCTTAATTAAAACCACCTTGAGGTTTGTAGCCTTTTCTTATACTACACAAAATGCCAAATTCCTCAATTTTGACATGAGTCAGAAATTTTTTGGCCACTATTAGAGTCCTCAGAGTAACATTTGGAAAATACCACCATTGGTTTTGACTTTGACTTTTTCTGTAGCCAGCAGCATCCTTTTTGAAGCCGGAATTACTTCACATCCAACTGAACTTCAGCAGTCAAGCTGCAGCCGATGGCTGTGTGGTCGGAGGGAGTCACCCTGCACACATGGACTCGTCTAGTGCCTGCCTTTTCCATCTCAGAGTTATTAGAAAAACCAAATGAAACTGTAGTACTAGGCACACATATGCTAGTAACAGAACGTAGATCATATTTACTGTCTAGGATCAGGACAACTACTAATTTCCCAAGTCTTTTTTTTTTCTTTAAAGATTTTATTGAGGAATTGGGGGAGGGGAACTGGGGAAGGGGAACAGACAAGTTGCTGTCCTTTTGTTCTTCAATCTAGTTATGGAGGACGTCGCTTCACTGGCCCATGTTGGTATTATCATTGCACTCTTCCCAGGTGAGGCAGGTGCTCGCCAGCCATTGGACGGCGGCTCTGGGCAGCTCACGAAAGCTCACGTCCGCTGCTGGCCAGCTCCACTGCAGCCTACGCCGACGCCGGCAACTCATGGCAGCTCATCTCCAGGTCGAGCTGTTGTTCACCATCTTAGCTGTAGAGGGCGCAGCATCACTGGCCCTCATGTGGGATCCGAACTGGGGCTCTGTTGCTCAGAGCTGGAGTTTCAAGCCAACTCCTAACTAACGCACCACTTGGCCGGCCCTTCCAAGTGCTTTTTGAGTACTTTGTTTATTCCTGTTTCTGCTCTAATATTTCACCCTTTATACACTCTTCAGAGGCAGGTTGGTTGTCAGTAACACCATCACTATCTCCCTGTGAGAATTGTTGTTCAAAAGATACTCTCTTAGCTCTCTCAACTTCAAGGGTGAAATTCAGGGAATCAATAACATGGTTAAATGTAACTAGTTTGCGGTTTGACTCACCACATAGCTCACTGTCTGGCCACCTATAATTAGGCTTTGTTTGTAGTTTGATCCATCCCGATATTCATCTGTTTTCTCTTTGTTTCTCCCTTCACTGATTAACTGAAGAACTCTGTTCTCTTTCTCAAGGCTACTCATACCTCATTAATTAACAACATCCTAATCTGGAAAGAGCAATTTCCTAATCCTCAGGCGCCCGGACGCCGAAATCCAATTTACAATTTATTGCAGTTTTTACTGGTGACACATAGTCCCAGGCCTCGATGGCCTGAGTCCAGAGTCTGGAAATAACGTCATCTCCAAACAGACCAGACCCCAGGAAGCGATGTCAGCCCTCGGACCTGCCTGCTCGACCCCTGCCCCCTTTCCTTTATTCTTCTTCCTGTGTACCTATAAAACCTCCTGACTGGCCTAGAAACGGGGAGGTGGCCTTTGGACAGGAGTCTGCCATCCTCCCAGAATGCCAGCATTCCAAATAAACCTACTTTTCTTTCCACCAACCATGTCTCTTGATTTTTAACTTTTTCAAGCGGCAGGCAGCCGAACCTTAGCACAGTATCAATGCCTCTTCTGACAGCTTATGATTCCATCATTCTTATAACTTCTGTTCTCTTCCTTTCTCTGTCACCCTACCCCACCGTAGCCTTTAGTTATATGCATTAAAATGGAAGCGGGACTAGCTCACCACATTTGTAGGGCTAGCTTGTTTACATCCGCTTGGATTCTTCTCTGGTGCACCCTAGGTAGTAGCCAGGTCCACTTTTCATTTGAAGATGAGGTTTTTCATGAAAATACCATTTAAATCCAAAAACAGCTTGACTTTTAAGGGTTTACTTGTGTCTTCTTCATCTTATAATAAACTTTTAAAATTTGAAGAATTAAACCAGGCAAAACACAACGTTTAAGAATTTTCTTGAGCTTGCCTAACTCAGCTTCTTTGTATAAACTTTTTATTTCTTTAAAATAATTCAGTCACCAGACTTTAGTAATTGCATTCTTTGGCTATGGACTCATCCAGAATTTCATGTTTAGCCTATTTCCTTCAACTTAACAAAAAAATACCGTCTTCATTCTACCTAATTATTCATCATAATCATGGGTTACTTAATTGCAAGGAAAAAAGTCTAATTAAACCAGTATGATCTTAGATTTCCATAACCATCCATGCTCCTGTATTCAGGGCTGGTTTTAAATTCAAATCACATTCCTCAAATAGAACTAAACAGTCATCAGATATAGGCCTGAAGTGCTTCTAGTTTGTACATCAAGGCACAAGCACATGCCAATTCCCCACCAATTTACAGGAGCCAAATTATACCTCTCAAAATGGCATCTTCTATTCAAATTGGTTGCAGTGAATGTAAATCCCCTTATTAGGAAGCCAAACACCTCAGAAAAATTAACCTTATTTAAAAAATAATGCAATCAAAACTTATTTCCCTGATAACTAAATATCTTAGTTTTCATAAATTAAATATATTCACAGAAATTAAGCTGGTGGTTATGAATCACCAAGCAGTAATAATATTTGTATATATGACATGTACATCTGACATATTTAAAAATAAACTAAAAATTGCAGTATAAAAATAAAACTAATACTGTTATCTGCTGAGTCTAGAGAGTCAGGCTTGAGTCAAGTTGATTGCTGAGTCTGTAGAGTCAATCTTCAGTCAAGTTGATTACAAAGTTTTTTTCTATAATGTCCTTCAAAAAGAGCTGCTCTGCAGTCACATTGTGATATGCATTCTAAAGAAGAAGAAAAAAAAGAAAACCACCATCTCTCCCAATCTCAAAGTATTAACAGCAGCAGCCATAGAATACGCTGTCTCTAAAAAGCTTCCGAATGGAAACCTCAAGTAGCATGTGGCGTGGACTTTTTAACTTGTTACCTTTCTAATTTCTTTGTCTTTACTCATTTATGTGCCAACACTTTCCCTAAAGCCCACTCTTGCCACTTACACCATCGCATAAGTAACAGGCTCCCTCACACCACCTCGTCTCCTAATCTGAATCGTGGTGGGACTCTAGAGACCAAGATTATAAATCCAAATGGGTTGATCACTTTAATAAAAGCACCTGGAACTCAAATCAGCCTGGAGATAATTGCTATCAAGCATGGTTCACTTTAAGATGTGTTTTTAAAAAATAATTCTGCTCTGTTGATGGATATCCTAATTTTCCTCAGGCAGGTGTTTTACTGTTCTGTTCTTTAGGTGGCTGTAGAAATACCAAATGTGCTACAGGAATGATGAGGGCTGAGGAGAAATGAGCCCGAAGTCTGTCCCAGCATCTAACTGGTGAGCTACTCAACTGTTGGTCTTACATTGCCGGGGAGGGCACCAAAGGACTGGATTAAGATCTAACCTGAATTAGACCACTGCAGTTTACCTAGCATTTGGGGATGATGACTTAAAGGGGACTGATTTCATGGGATATACTGCTATCCTTTATAGCACATCCTTCATATTTCAATATTAAAAGTGTACAGACAACATTTTAATCTTATCACTTGTGATGTGCCACTAATCTAAGTTAGAATTAGGAAAATAGAAAACTTCACACTCAGTCAATTAAAATAAAAATCTTAAGGATCAAATCTACCATTGATCCCTAATTCAAGAGAAGCATGATCTAGTAAAAAAGGTTTACAAGCTTTCTGACCATGAAGACTCTTTCATGGGGTTAAAATATTATAGACCTTCTGTCTACTTAACTGAAATAAGACATGAAAATAATTACTGTGAGCATGGCAGTGCTTTAAGGTGAATTTATAATATCTCAAACAGTAGGTTGTACGTATGTATATTTAATGCAAATATGATGCAGTATCTAAGATAAGACTTGGTCCCTATGTGGGTTTGATGATACTTGACACTAACAGATTCTCCCAAGGGTCTGAGGCCCACAGATTAGGAATTGGTGCTGTAGTAAGAAGAATTCTGGACTTGAGTCCTAATTTCAGCACTTGGTAGCTCGATCAAGCTCTCAAAAGCTCTTCTCTCAATAAAATGGCATGGTGAGAGGAGAGAGGCTTCCCAACTCGAAAGATCACAGGTTGTACCAAAGGATGTATGTGTATTTACCTTACTCATCAAAGACATGGTGGCATTCCCATAATAGTGCAAAGGACTCTTGAGGTCAGAAAAGTTGTATTTAAAACCAGCAAGGTGAACTTCATGACATATGTGAAATGCCAGAGTGATGGCGATAATTCCCGTCGTTGGGTGTTTGGGTTTCTGGGGGAGGAAATAAAACGTTTTAAAAATCCAAACGAGATACTTGTTCTTAAAGCATATGTGGGTGGCTTAGTCTGATAAACATTTAATCGGGGGAGAAATATTTAAACCGTCATTGTGCCCTAAGCCTCCAGCCCCAAACAGTTTAATACCCTAACTGAAAAGAATATAAAGTGTGACTGAAATCTTAGAAAAATCTTTCAAATAAAACTTAACTGCAGTTTTAGCCCAGAGGACAACCATGAAATTAAACAACACTGGGAGCTTTAAGGAAAAAGATCCTGCCGCCTTGTAGAAAAAGCCAAGGCTGAACCCACCATGTCTGAAATGTAAGGACAGCTTAAGTCGCTAATGAATAGGATCACGGTAAAAGGCCTCATATAAATTAGCCTGAAAATAGCTCTATTTTATGATAATTTAGTTCTCGGGAAAGACTAACTTTAAGCAAGTAACTTCAGTGATAAATTGTACTAGTACGTATCTGACTAGAAGACAAAGATTCCAGATGTATACGTAATAACGTCACAATCTCAACTGGATTATGAGCAAAAAAAGAAAAATCCTCCATCCCCTTCCCATATACATATACTTGAAGAATGCTATAATAGGTATTTGACATGAGGGTCTTGGCATTCAGTTTTAATTCTGAGTAGGATGGCCTTCAAAGGCAAACAAAATATATCTTAAACATTCAACACAACAATTAAAGGAGATTTCCTTTGAATTAAATGTTTCATACAGATCCCATGGAAATTACATATTATGATTTTGAGTAAAAGAAAAAAAATCAAACACCGGGAGGCAAGCTTTTCTGGAAGCCTAACAGGCTTTCACATAAGCTTTACCTCCTGCCCTATTGTGACTCCACCCCAAACCTCAGCCATCTGTTGCAGAAGGAAGTTAATGGTTGGGTTAAAAACCTAGGAGTCATCCAGCCTCACTGATCCTATCACTTTTCCCCTCTCCTGTACCTCTTCATGTCCTGTGCTTCCTTTTATCACACCTTAGAGTACTTCATCATCATCATCATTCCGGTATGGAGACCTTCAGTTCTCTTCTGCACTCATCCCCCACAGAACCTGTGTTATCAACCTGGCAGCATTTTAATACTGGTGAAACCCACACCCAAGCAGAACTGGGCAAGAGAAAACAGCATACTTGCTTGGTCGCACATTACATTTATGACCAAAGTCTCAAGGGGGCACTCAGTAGGTCCAGAAATCCAATTACATTCCCCTAGTAAGTTTCTATTCCTACTCTCCAGGATGACCATTTTATATTGCTCCTCCAGCAGCCCTAGCCTCCTTCCTTCAAATTAACAAATTAATCCTTATTTTTCTAAGAAACCCAAAACAATCGCACAAGAACTACATCTTCATATCTCCAAATCTACCTTCATCTTTACCCATATTTTCAGTGCTCCTCTTACATGGATGAGGTGTCCTTGTTTTTACCTATAGCCAACCTCTCCAATCCTACACTATATATATCCCATCTCTTCTCTCAATGATCCACTTTCTCCCCTCATCATCAGTGTTTTCCTTTAATGAATCACTCCCTTCAGTTTACAAACACATCAACCTTTAAAAAAAACAAAAACAAACAAACATACTGTCTTTGATCCTAGGTTCTCTCCCAACCATTTCTCTGCTTCCTTTTCTAGCAAAACTCCATTAAAGATTTGCCTCCACTTGCCTGTGTTCCCTGTGCTCTTTAACCCAATTCAGACAGGCTTTCTTCCTTTCTTACTCTTGTCCGTATCACCAGTATGACCACATGTTTCCAGAACCAGGGTCTCTTATTTGTGTTCAACCTCTGGATGGCATCTGACATGGCTGACCTCTCTGAAATACAGATCTGTCCTCATTTGGCTTCTAGGACACCATGTCTTCCTACTGGAACTTTAGTTACAACTGGTTCTAACACCATGTCTAAATAAGATCAGGGTCATTCAGTGCTTTTGGAGCTTAAAAGACACTACCTAAAAAAAAAGCAAGGGATAAATCTGATCTTACTCACTTAGAAAAATAAAAGCTGAAACGTCACAAAACACATTCAGAAGTTGTCCTTTTCACCTCACAATTACTAAGAAACTATTAAGAAGCCATCCTTTCCTCTCAAGATTACTAACAAATAGGTTTCAATTTAAAATACTTATTTTTTTGACTTGGGAATTCCATTTTCAGGCATCCTACAGAAATCGCACAAGTGTGCAGAAAATCTTTATAAGCATGTACATTTCTCTGTTATTTATAGAGGAAAGCTGGATTCAAATCTAAATTTCTCTAAATAGGGGAATCATTAATTAAGTGGAGCGGGAAATAGAACAATACTGATGGTATAATCGCAATTATATTGAACAAAGTATACATATGCGTTTGTAAATGCATAGAAAATAGTCTAGAAGGATATAAAAGGCAAAAAAGCTTGGGAGATAATGTGAGTTATTGAAGAAAGAGAAGGAGGTTCTCTTTGTTTTTAGTATTCCTTTGCAAGTTGTTTGATTTTAAGCATGTAATACTTTAGAATTTTTATCATGCTAAAGAAAAGATACATGACGTGTGTTTCTTGGAATTTTCCCTGACTACAAAGAGAGAGGGGGAAAAAAAAACCTTCATTTCAGCTAAGATACCATGTTATACAGTTACTCAGTCTTCAAATGAAAAACATATCTCTGCCACTACAGATCTAGACATTGTTTTCTTGGGAATGTAGACAAACAGGGCAACAAACGTCAAAGTCAATACGGTTTTAACTAAAGAATTTGGAGTTTCAAAAACTATCAATATTGATGTAACTACCATTTTCTGAGAATTCAGTGCCAGTGTCTCCTCTGTGCCTGCAGAAATATTTCCAGACGACCTTACTGTCCTTCCTCACCTTTTCAATACTTTCTCCTGTAATATCACTATCACAGATTACTTCAGACCATTCTTTTTGGCCTGAAAGCCATGCACTTGTGCCAAAAACAGCCTTGCTAATCCTCTGAACACAGCCCGCCCCTCAAGCCCCGCCCCCTCGCCGCAGAACACTGCGGACGAGGTTATGAGAGATGAGCCATTTGGACATGGAGGAGGAGACCGCAGCAAGGCCCTGCAAGGGCAGGAAAAAACCTCCACTTAAGATTCGTTCTTGTAACCTGAAAAACAAAGATACTATCCACAGATACCTAATTTCACTAACTCAGACGAGGTCCTCAAAAGCCACCTCATAAGCTGCTGTTCTCACAGTTTCCAAGATCACCAGGGTTCCTCTGTCCTACTCCAGCCAGATATTTAGTTTGAAAGAGGACAAAGAAAAATACGTACCTGATTTTTGGGGAACACTTTTGGGAAATTAAGCAGTTCATAAGCTGCAGTTCTGATAATGAAAGGGTCTAATATTCTGATTTGATATGGTTTATAGATCAGGTTTAAGGCTGGTTTCTTCCAAAAACCATTAGTGTTCTGAAATAAAGAATACAGAAAATAAAATATTGTGGTTGTCTTTTTTTATGGGGGGGGGGACCCTGAAAGTAATCGGAAGGCAGATCAATTTTGCCAACTTACTATTTTGCCACCCGACAGCAGCTCCCACAGCCACTTTAAATCATGCGGCTTGAAAGCAGTGAGAATCGCAGTAGTATTAGGATCACTGTGTTTGGGATCTGAAAAAACAGATTCCGGATAAAAAAGTCGGAAGGTTGTCCTTCTCCCCACTTCCTCTTCATGTCCTAAAACAGGACCATTATTCATTCTGTGGGTAGTAAAACACACAAGAAATGTAGACCAGGTGCAGTATGAGCTGTTTCCATCACAGTTCTCAGAGGTTTCAAAGCTGGATAAACATCGTCAGCCATGTATCCAGTACTCTAAAGGCACAAGGCAATCGACCAGGCTTCAACACATAACAACCAAGGAAATAATCCCTTTTGTGACACAGCTACTTGATTAAAGGCAGAAACTTGCATTTGTATTTGACAATTAATTGCGGGGTCACTGGTAATTCAGTTTGACCTCCAGGAAAACTGAAGGCTAAATAAAACAAATGGGAACATAAGAACCACTGAATGCTAGAGGTAAAAGAGAACTTGGAAGACATCCCAACAAAACCTTGGATTTACAGTTAAGGGCACGGAAGTCCAGAGGGAGAAAGTTACTTGCCCAAGGTTACGTGGATGTGTGTCTAAGTGACTGACAGGCAAGAATCACATTTAAGGTGAAGACCCATCAAAATCATTATGCTATGAAAATTGCTGTATTATACACAGCCACAGCCAAGTGAATGTCTGTTGCTAGAGTGAACTGAAGAATCACAGAGGAACTGTTGGGTTTGTGTATGTTCAAAGCCAAGGTTAGACATGCACTATGTATGCACACACTGTGAAGGCATGCTATTAAAAGGAATGCTTTGGTTCCAAAACAATGTCCTCTAGAGTAAATACTGTTTTACCACTGACTCTGTAATATAAGATAGTCTTATTAACACTTAAAATGACTTTCATAATGTGCCCACGGCATTTTCCCACAAGGACTTGCTGTAGTTCTGGACAATCAGATTTTAGACAATTATAGGTAAAGAGATTTGTGTTTCAAAACTTTTGTGGATAAATTTTCACAGCTTTCTAAAAATGGATAATAAACAAAATAAGGTGACCTCACTATGCAGAAACACAGTAGTTTGTAACCCAGCAAAACCCCCACACACTGCCAGGTCATCCTAGTGCATTGCCCAGTGTGAAGCATCCCCACTCTTCAAAAGATTATCCATAGCCATCCCAACACACACAAACTTACCCCAGATGATGACTTTATGTCAACCTTTCATTGAGAAAAAAAATGTCCTCATTTTCCCACCACTCCACCTTTGGGACTCTTACCTGTAACCACAATCCCAGTTTTCCTTTCCATTCTAGACGATCAACAACACCTGTGCTCTGGACCCCGCTCCCCTCTTTCTTCCCCACACCAGTCTCTTTATTCATTTCCATCAGTATACCAATATGCTCTAGAATCTCCTACCTTCATAAAAGGACACAAAACAGAAAATCCTCCTTTGATTCCATAACCATTTCCAGCGACCATCTCATTTCTCAACTTCCCAGCAAAATTCCTTGAGTTGCCTATGCCGGTGTCTCGACTTTCTCACCTGTCATTCTCTCCTCAACCCACTCCAGCTGGGCTGCTCCCCACCTCATGCCTCCAAGTCTGCTTTTGTCGAGTGTCAAGGAACTTGAGCTTGTCAATCCAGTGGTGAGCTCTGTTCTTATCTTGCATGACCTCTCACCACCACTGGACATGGTTGATTCCTCTTTCTGTCGTAAAACACTGCTTTCTAGCCTTCTGTGATCACCTCCTGACTCGTCCCACCTCCCTGGTGAATCTTCTCCATCTCTTTTACTCCTTTTCCTTTGTACAACCTCTTAGGTGTTGAATACTCTAAGACTCAGTCCTGGGCCCTCTTCTCTCATTCTCCCTGGGAAATCTCACCCAGTCCATGGTTTAAATACAGTTTATTATCTGTTCCCACCAAGACTTGAACCTGTTTATCCAACTGCCTACTTGACTTAACCACTGCAAATCTAATAAGCATCTCAAACCTGAACGTTCATACAGAAATTTTGATTCTCCTCTAAACCTGTGTCTACCCTCGTCTTCCCCAACTCAATAGATGGTACCACGATCTAGCCAATCTCTTAAAACCCGAGGAAAAGGGATCCCATCTCTGCTCCAATCTAATACAGCAACAAATAACAGATAACGCTATCTCTGAAACGTCTCAATCTATCCACTGCCCTCCTCTGCCATGACAACCCTGTTCCACCATCACCCACCTGAATACAGCAACCTAACTGGCTTCATTTTCATTCTCATCCCTCACATTCTGTTGTCCATGCCACAGTCAGAATATTTTAAAAATAACCAGATCAAATTGCTCTCCTACCTAAAAAATCTTCCAAAGTTTCCTGCTGTACTTATAAAATCCAAGCTCCGATCCAAGCTTACAAAGTCTGATCCCAGTTTACACAGCCTGCATCTTGCCCACCTCCAGCTTCTGATTGTACCCTCACCCCCAACCTGCTGCCCTTCTACCTCACGGATTTTCTTGCTGCTGCTCTCAAACCCAGGATCATATCCTCCTGAGAACCTGTAGGAAACTCTGCCTCCATTGCTCATCCCTAATCTTCATGTGGCCCTCATTGTGTGGTCACTTAGTCCAGTTTAGATGCCCCCTCCTCGTCCACCCTAAAGTATCCACTCAATCATTCTCTATCACATATTTTTTAATTGTATGGCATTTATTATATTTCCTTATTTCATTACTGTGTTCTTCCTCTCATTAGAACGTAAGTAAGCTCCACAGGGAACAGGAACATTGTTCTTATTTACTGCTGTATCTCCTGTACTGGTGTATGTACTTAATATGCCTGGCATATTAAGAGGACTTCATAAATATAAATATGTGCTAAATGAATGTCCTGAAATCTAGGCTTACTCTAGTCAACAACTGAGAGACAAGGTTGTGTAATGTACTTAAAACTATCAAAGCAACTCCTCTTCCTTTTAAAACACAGCTGTAGAGTGGCCAGGTGGCTCAGTTGGTTAGAGTACGAGCTCTGAGCAACAGAATTGCCGGTTCAACTCCCACATGGGCCAGTGAGCTGTGCCTGAGCTGAGCCGCCACTGAGCTGCTGATAGGCGGCCAGACGGCCAGATGGTTCAGTTGGTTAGAGGATGTGCTCTTAACAAGGTTGCCGGTTTGATTCCCACATGGGACGGTGGGTTGCACACCCCCCACCCGTCCCTGCAACTAGATTGAAAGTGGCGACTAGACTTTGAAATGAGCTTTCACCTTCCACAACTAAGACTGAAGGACAACAACTTGACTTGGAGCTGATGGGTCGTGGAAAAACACAATGTTCCCCTTCCCCAATTCCCCAATAAAATCTTAAAAAAAAAAAAAGCCAGCTGTACTAAAGTAGCAAACCATTGTTTTGAAACAATTCCAATTTAGCAAATGAGAAATATATTTACCTTATTATTACATCATAGGAGTCAATTTTTCCTCCTAATGTCTTATTCTTCAAAACTCCTCCATTACCAACCACCACACACTTTTTACACGGCACGCTGTTGGGCAAACAGACAAGTGAAAGATTGAGCCACCTTATTACAAAACTCAGTGATTCCAAGAACCCATTCACACTTTCAGGGACCCAAACCCAAATTTTACTTGTTGCGCCAGTAGAAAAAAGAACCAATTGCAACGTATAGGTCTAGGGATGTATCAGAAAGATACAAGATTCTGAGAAGTAACATTCCATAGGAAGCGGATCACCATGAGCACTATTAACTATATCAGACTGTATATGTTCCCTCATTCGATTATCATAAACCCCCATCGAGATAAGTAAACCTGAGAGTCTCCTTTTACAAATGAACAAAGAGGGTCAGAAAACAGGTAACATTTCCAAGTCATACTCCTAAGAGAGAGAACTTTGTATACGGTTTGGATCTAGATCTTTGGGTGACAACACCCCTCGACATCGGCTTCTGCACGTTTATTTTACATTACCTGTGTGTACACTTTTCACCAGCCTTCCCCCTTCCCCTGAGAGTCTACCTCTGGGTTACCTCTGTATCTTCCTCGTATAAGGGCAGAGACGGGCAGTTTAGAATCAGGTGGGGAAAGTACAACTTCCTTGTACCTGCCTAATGCTCACTTGAATTTCCTAGACATGCCCTGGTCCTTGGAGCTTGACCAATACAAACTAAAAATTCACTCTGTTCCTGGCAAAGAGCTTTAAAGTACAACATCAGGTAGGACCTCCTGTTTCTGGCTGGGATCAGCTTAGGACCACAGATTGTACACTGTCAGCTTTCTGCCAACGTCGCCAGGCCCGCCTATCTGCACGTTCTCACCAACACCTGGCCAGGCCCGGAGAAGTGACAAAACAGTTTATGTCCTTCTCCGCTGTAGGATAAAACTACAGAAGGCCATGGAGACTGTCCTTCCAGGGCCCTCATGACATGGAAGTAGGAAAAACAAATGTTTCTCTAAGAACCAGGAAATCAGCAGACCAGATGAACTCCAGACTATAAAGCTCTTAGAAATTAATGAGTACCAAAATTGCACAAATGCTGTAGAATATTTAAACAGGGAAGGCAGAAGTACAGGAACCATTGAAAAGAGCCAAGCATTAGCCCCATCAGGTTAAGGGAGGACAAAGTACACATTCCTATGTGCATAAGTTCACCTTTTTTACTTAGAATTTGTTCAGCTCATCTGTTTATGTGATAAGTTTTTTTTTTTGTTTTTTTTTTTTAAATTTTGAGAGTTCCAACGTATGTACTTTTGTTTTTTTTAAGATTTTTATTGGGGAATTGGGGGGATGGGAACAGTGCTGGGGGAATTGGGGGAAGGGGAACAGACTAGCTGCTGTCGTTTTGTTCTTCAATCTAGTTGTGGAGGATGTTGTTTCACTGGCCTAAGTTGGCACCATCATTGCGCTCTTCCCGGGCGAGGCAGATCAGTCGCCGGCTTCTGGACGGCTGCTCACAGCGGCTGCTGGCCGCTCACGCTGGCTGCTGGCTACACACGGTATCCCATGGCAACCCACTGCCACAGGGACTGCAGCCTACGCCGTCGCCGGCAACTCACGGCAGCCCAGCTCCAGGTTGAGCTGTTGTTCAGCATCTTAGCTGTGGAGGGCAGTGTCACTGGCCCTCATATGTGGGATCCGAACCGGGGACCTCTGGCATCCCAAGCGAGTTCTTAACCATCGCGCCACTCGGCCGGCCCTATGTGATAAGTTTTTAACACTTCAAACTTTGTAAGAGTAATTTTTTTACATGTTTTACATGTTGGCTCTCAAAATTGAAGAGTCGTGTCAAAATCAATGTCTACTTTGTTACAAAAACAAGAAGATCCAGAGTGACACAAATGGCAGGGACTGGGGGGAGGGGTTGGGATGGGGGCGGCATCCCAACAGGCACTCCTTGAGGATGATGTGCCCCAAAACCTGTTATCCATATGTCACAATGTGTTCTACAGATGTTTCTTTTTAAAATCCGCTTGTCTTCCTCTTTGCTGGGTGGGGGGAAGCTTTGTTCATATGGGGGGCTGTAAATGATGTCCTGAGAAAGCTCTGCCTATCCCTCAGGAGGACAGGGGCTCAAATGTCACTTCCCATGTGAAGAGAGCGGGCCTTACAGCACGCCTTTGGGAAGGTTTGCCACTTGCTCTTGGCTGTGCACAGCCTGTGCCACTGCTGAGTGCCACCTTCTCAGCAGGTGGCCCAGCAGGTCGTTTCCACTTATGCCACTGAAGAGCCCCAGTCGTGGGTGATCTCCACCCCATCAGTGGGGTCCTTGTAGATTTGACAAACAACTTGGAACCCAAAGGGCCTTCAGACATCCCCCAGTTTCAGAGAACCTCCTCTGTGCAAAGCCTGGCTGAAAGCATGAAGTGTTCGAAGAACCTCTGTGAAGCTGTAACGCATCACTTCCTCAGCTAAGGGTGTAAGAAGCCCACAAAAGGGGTGAGCATGAGGCCTGAGCTCTGGGACCTGCCCTCAGAGCACCAGCCAGCAGGGAAGTACCCCCTTTTTTACCATAAACTTCTGAATTCTGTAAACCATGTTTCACATATTCCAAAAAACAAAACCAAGGAAAAATAAAGCCTGAAAACAAACAAAAAAATCTTAATTGTACATCAAGTTGGTCTGATAACCACAGAGAAAAGAACCTCTTAAGGTGACATTTGAACACAATTGGCCTGTATTTAGTTAGATAGGAACAAAAAGAACTGAAAAGAAATCTTAAACCTAATTCTGTACTTCTAGTATAGCACTTAATATTAGAGCTGTTTCATGTACATTGTAGGATAAAATAAATGTTTATGAAACATTTTCAGTGTAAAAGATGCAAACAAAAGAAAAACTCTTAGAGGAAAGAGAGTGAGGTGAAGGGACGGAGAACGTCCTGTTCACTTTTGCATTCCCAGCGGCACACAGATAGCTCATAACAATGACAATGTCTGCAGAAAACCAGACAGAGGCAAGGAGGGAGTGACCCAGTCTGTCAGTCAGCTGGTGGACGACTCATCCAAGAAGGGATGAGAACAGGGCTTCTTTCACTTTTTCAGGCCTTCCTTTCTTCATGCCTTTACTGAGTAAACATTTAGTTTTTATTCATGACTACTCATACATGTCAAGTACTGTATAAGAACCCAAAGAAAGGGAGGAAGGACACATGGGGGGCAGAGGGATGTGAATAAATATTTATGGAGTTCTTAACTCTGTGCCAGACACAGCCTTAAAATGTGAAAACTGACGCTAATTCTCCAGGAATTCAATTCGGTCTTAAAAAGCAAAAAAGTTCACAATGAAGCACAGTGAATACAGGTGAGAGGGGTCATAACAGAGGTGGGGACAGGTGGAGTCAGGAGTGGGGAGGTGGACAGCTGAGGAGTCGGGATGCGAGGAGCCCGCAAGGCCTCCCTGAAGGAGGCTGCTCAAAATAAAAAAAAAACTAAAAAAAAACTAAAAAAAACCCAAAAAACCTCTTATAATAAATTTTAATAGCGAATATCAATAGAAACTCAGAACTTTAAAAAGAATAAAAAAAAATAAAATGTGTCCTTAACTAGGAAAGTAACATCTTTAGATGCTTTGATATGTAAATTTGACATGAATCCTAATTCCAGGAAGGCCACTTTACCACAAGTGCTCCGGTCTGAGGCCAGGTGGCATGGAGAAGACAGGAGTTCTGGTAAACATTCAAAACGCTTTCCTCTCCGGGGATGTTGCCATCATCCTCACCAGATCCATCCCACGAACGCTCTGTCGCAGGGAGCAACTCCCAGACACATAGCTGGCTTGACCTTGCCTTCCATAACTTCAGTGTCAGCTTAATGCAAATTAGAGGTTGAACTTGAAGCTGGCTCCATCACCCCAGTGGAATGCTAAGCAAGCTGGGCCCTGGGGAGGAAGTGGCTAGGAATGGACAGGATGGAGATAATAGCCAGCCCTGTTCATGTGAGGTAACCTGCATGAGGGTGGAGGACGAATACCTGTAATTATGATAGCTAGACTAACCCTCTCCTTGAATGGAGGCTGGAGGTCACTTCCCTGTCGAGGAAAAGGGCAGCCTTGCCCTGAGATCAGGCTGCCTGACTCCAACACCACCGGACTTGCTAGGGCAAGGCCAGGCACGCAGGCCACCACTGTGGTCGTTAGTCACATAGCCATAGCCTGCCGCTGGGGTAAACAACCTTGGGCCACATCCCTTGGCCAATAAGAAACAGTGAGCAGTTAGAACCATACCCACAGAAGAGAGAACCTGGCCCAGGGAAAGTTCATAAAGTCACACATGCACATTAGTTAAAAGAGCCTTCCGGTAGTTAAAATGTCATCATTATCAAAATAAACACACCCCTAGGTGGAGATTTAAAATGCTAACGAGTCATGCCACCGCAGGTGCAGGGAAGAACCCGCTTCAACATACTTTGGGGAGGGCAAAAGGAAAGAGGAAGGAGTGACCCCCTAACCACAAGAGCCCACAAAACCGCTGTGCCTGTAAGCCTCGGGGTGCCACCTCCATTCTCTTCCAGTGTGCCCCCTTGGTGCATCATGCTTTCATTTTAATAAACCTTTCTCTCTGCAAACCTGTTTGGCCACTCTTGATTTCTATCCTGACAGGGGCAAGGACCCCTGCGCCGGTGACACTACCATGCCCCAGGGTTCTTACCCTGGAGTCTCCACAAAGGATTCCTGACCCACAAGCCTAACCTTTGAAGTTGACACGAGTAAGAGGTTAACTCAGCTCAGTTCAGGGCACAGCCAGTTACATAATTACTGCTCAGCAAAGCACTGCCGGATGAGCCTTAGTGTTCACAGGAGTTCCTCCTCAGTGTTCTCCTGATCAGGCTGGATTACAGTTGCTCATCAAGCCTAAGGTCATCAGTGGCCAAAAGAGCATAAGATAAGCTACCATCTGTCATACTAATAAGTCCCATCCCTGGTCCTCACTCAGACTCAAGGTCCTTGACCTCCTCTCACAGACCCTACCACGTCTTCCAGGCAAGAGAAAAGGGGGAGACAAGGGCTGCAGGCAGGTCTCTTCTACAGGAACCCCAAGGACTATCTACAGAGAGAGGGTCATTCCTTGCATCCAGCCTCTCAGCCTTCTCCTGCTTATGGTCCCTGCAGGCTCAAGGATTTGGGAAAAATAGAAGAAATCTTACAGACGCTGCCTCACTCAAAAGAACTCCGATTCTGGGCCGGTGAGTGGCTCAGTTGGTTAAGAGTTGGCTTAAGAGCGTGAGCTCTGAGCAAAAGGGCCACTGGTTCGATTCTCACATGGGCCAGTGACGCTGCATCCTAGCTGAGCTGCCGCTGAGCTGCCACCAGGTGGCAGGATGGCTCAGTTTGTGTAACAAGATTGCCTGTTCGATGGTAGACTATACCCACCCGCAACTAAGACTGAACTCGGCACCTTGACTTGAGCAGCCACCCGGATGGCTCAGTGGATAGAGCATGTGCTCTTAACAACAAGGCTGCCAGTTCCACTCCCACATGGGATGGTGGCTATGCCCACCCACAACTAAGATTGAACACAGCACCTTGAGCTTAGAGGCCACGAGCTGCTGATGGGAAGCCAGATGGCCACTGGCACCCTCCACAATGAAGAATGAAGAACGACAACTTGGCTGGTCCCCTTCCCTAATTCCCAAATTCCCAACACTTCCCCTTCCTCAATTCCCCAATAAAATCTTTAAAAAAAAAAGAATTCCAATTCTAAAGATGCTTTACAGTTCAATGGTCACCATATTTTTAGGAATTTCATTTTCTAGTTTCTTCTCTGTCAGCTTTGCAGGAAGCAGACGGAAGGTGAGAAGGACCTTCCTTCACCTTATGAAAAGTTTGCCAGTGCCTGAAAGGAAATCTTGTCAATGTAATTTCACTTTTCCTCCTGGTAAGAGATATTGCAAAGAAGCACACATTTTCCTGAGGATCACATATAACACTAGAAACAGTCTGGGGAGTATCCCTAGGACTGCTCTTTGGCAATAACATCTTATCTACAGCGAGTGTTCACAGTGCCGCCATAACTCTGGGAAATAGGTAATGGGACCAATACAGGGTCTGAACCACACCCCTCATAACTCACCGCTTCCCTCTCTTCCCAGCAGGTACCCACATATTCACAAAGGAGTGATTCATCCTCTCCTTGGCTTCATCCTCCTGGATTTCCCTGCAACCTTAGGTGTGAAACAATAGCTGCCAGTGTCCTTTGGGTGACTGTGTAACTTCATATTTAATTAACACAACTTTCATGCACAAGTAGCTGTGGTGAACTGAGTCCCTAGAGGGTAAGAATAGCGTCACTTATATTTCCGATAGTATCCTCCCATCTAAAACTTCCTGATTCCTGGGCTGTGCATTTTAGAAATCAGTTTGGTTGTTACATTAAGTATGGTGGTCATTTTCCTGCATTGCGTGTCTGAAGAAGCGGGTGTCTGTTCTTCCTTCCCCCACCCCGGAAACAGGCAGGGAAATACACATGCCCTAAACTGCTCACCCAGAAAACAAAACCATTCCAGTGAGCCTAAACCTGTTAATGGAAAATCTGGAAAGCTGCTGAAACCGTAATGGTGAGAGATTACACTTCCCCCAGGTGAAAGGCAGGTTTCTCATCAAGTCAGGCAAATCCAGAGAGTTACTACCTTATGCAGAGGGAAACCTCAACACCAACAATACAGAGAAAGTAAACTTCAGTTGCCCATTTCAAATGACCTATGATCTGTCTTCTTTCCTGAATTCTTTCTGACATTCGTTTTTCCCTTCAGCCACATCATATGCATGAAGATACATCACTCCATCTTCAGTGTAACAATCTATGGTAGAGCCCATCAGTCATATTCCCAAGATCCATTATCCCTTGTGACTTACTAGCAGAGCCGTGCTTTTGTAAGTCTGACAATGGTGACTATATTTCTCTGCCCATAGTTTGTCTAGAGGTAGCCACATGACCCATCCTTGAGCAGTAAGACATTAGGGAAGTCTATTAGATGTTCTGGAAAAGACTTTATGCTCAGCAAGAAAATGGTTTGAGCAGCCCACTTTCTTTTTATCCATCCCTTCCTTTCTGTTTAGATGTCGACATGTTCTGACATAAGGTTAGAGCAGCTGCAGTCATCTTGCAACTAACAGGGAAAGGCAGAGAGAGCCACAGAGAAGCTGCCCTGACATCACTGAGCCACTAATTCAATCTCATAACTAGAACTACTCCATACAGATGTGCAGGCTGTCCACATGAATGTGTACCATTCAGGTAACTACAAGTGTGAACTGGTACTCCCTGGAGTTGAGGAACCCAGCCTGTGTGGCCACACACAGCCTGCCCTGCAAGCTGGAACCACAAACCTGCAGAACCGGAGACCCCATATCTATGAGATATGGGAGATAAAGGTCTGCTTTGTTTAAATCACTTTTAGTCAGGAAGATTGTTACTTGCAGCCCAGGATATGGGAGATAAAGGTCTGCTTTGTTTAAATCACTTTTTAGTCAGGAAGATTGTTACTTGCAGCCCGAAGGTCCTAAAACACTGTGCAATGGACGGGAGGGTGGAGACCTGACTGCTAGTTCGGGCTCCCCCACTCAGCACCTGTGGGACCTGGGCCTAGGGACCTAATCTCTCAGACCTCAGTTTGCCCTTTTGGGATGTCAGAGAATCACAGAGGCCGTGAATGTTGATATTCTGTGCTGCATGGGACCATTTCCTGCAGCATGTACCACGGTTTCTGTAGCTCTACCCAACATCATAGCTGCAATAAATCAGGTGGGGGCTGGTCCTGCCTCTTCACTACATATGACTCACTCTGTTGATATAGAATCACAACTTCCCCTCTGCCTTAAGTTCTCCTCCTAGCTGAAAATGCTGCCCTGTATAGAAACCCTGCAAATCAGCAGGATGTCCAGAGTAGTGACGCAGGCACTGATAACCCTAATAGAATTCAGGCTCTTTTTAATAAATACACTGCTAACACCTAAATCTTTCTCTTCTTTTTAAGTTACCAAAGGCCGTGCTCCCACCCTGGCTAGTTGCTAATCTCCCCCAGCTCTGCTGATGCCAACATAATGAATTCTGCCTGGGTGAGCAACTAAGCAGCTGTCAAAACTCCCCAACCCTTCAGCAGGCAACTGACTTAACACAGGTGCTGCCATTAGGTAAGGTGTTTGTGTCTAGTTACTCTATAACCAGCTATGCAGGACTCAAGCGTTCTTCACAGAATCCAGCATGTGATGTTGGCAGTTGGGGTTGGGGAGCTGGTTCCTGCTTTTTAAGTGGGAGCTGAGATTTTGAGATTCAGGGTTTCGGCTACCCTGGATGTGCTCCTACTGAGGAGAAAACAGCAATCCCTGGGACCAGGGTGCAAGCTGGTCCTAAGGAGCCATACGGACAACCAGGAAGGGTCAAGGCCTTGCAACATGGGCACAGTTTAAAAATTGTTTTTCTGGGGGCCAGCCAACTGGCTCGTTGGTTAAGAGATGGCTTAGGAGTGCGAGCTCTGAGCAGCAGTGCCGCCGGTTCAGATCCCACATGGGCCAGTATGCTGAGCCCTCTACAGCTAAGATGGTGAACAACAGCTCGACCTGGATCTGGGCTGCCATAGGGCTGCAGTGGGCTCCTGTAAGCTACCGTGTGTGGCCAGCGGCCAGCAGCCAGCGTGAGTGGCCATGATCAGATGTCCAATGGCCGGCAACCAATCTGCCTCACCCGGGAAGAGCACAATGATAACACCAACATGGGCCAGTGAAGTGACGTCCTCCACAACTAGACTGAAGAACTTAAAAAAGGACAGCAACTTGACTGTTCCCCTTCCCTGATTCCCCAACGCTGTTCCCTCCTCCAATTCCCAAATAAAATCTTTCAAAAAAAAAAGAATTGCTTTTCTGTGATGCAATTCCCTTACTGTATCCTCAGTCGTGAGTGAACTTTGTAAAACATGGCCACCTTGCAAGAGCTGTGCTTTGGAGAATAAAGAGTGGAACCCGAGTCCTGAGAAATCTGTGCATATAGATAAAATGACAAGAGAACTAGAATTGTGTCATCATTCCACAACTTGTTCTAGGCATGACCTCATGGTGCCCTCCAAACAAAGTACCATGGAAGCTAGAAAGGAGACTAGAGGTCATCTCAACTACCCTCCTCTTTTTTAAAAGTTTTCTTTTTTAATTGAAATATAATTCACGTGCCATAAAATTCACCATTATAAATAACAAGAATTCAGTGGGTTTTAGCATATTCACAAAGCTGTACAACAAATCACCACTACTGAATTCAGAACATTTCATCCATCACTCCACAAAGACACCCCATAGTCAGTAGTAGGCACTCTCCATTTCCCCTCAGCCCATTCTCGGGCAACCACTCATCTACTTTCTATCTCTCTAGATTTGTCTATTCTGGCTATCTCATTCATATAAATGAATCATACAATATGTGGTCTTTTGTGACTGGCTTTTTTCGTTTAGCATAATGTTTTCAAGGTTTATCCGTGTTGTAGCATGCATCAATACTTTTGTTTCTTTTTATGACTGAATAATATTGCATTGTTTGAATATACATTGAATGTATCCAGCACTTGTTGGACATCTGGGTTGTTTCCACGTTGGGACTATTATGAATAATGCTGCTATGTATGAACATTCATGTATAAGATTTGTGTAGCATATGTCTTCAACTTGAACTTTCTATTTTCAAATTATTCTGCACTCACAGGAAGTTGCAAAATAGTACTGAGAAGTTCTGTGTACACTTCACCCAGTTTCCCTGGTTACAATGACTTAACTAATAACTACTAAAACTGACATCGGTATAATATGCATATATGATTCCACCCCCTCTTTTACATGAAATAAAGGTTTGGAAACTCAAAAACTTGCCCAAGGTCACAGAGCAGTTAGGGTTTTTTTCACCATTGCTGACCCCCTCTATTTAAATGGCCATGCTCACCTACCCGCTCCAAAAAAAAAACCCACCTGTTTTTCAAGCTATCCTTTTCTAGCAGGTTTGTTTTACTCCTCTACTGCCAAAGTCTTGGTCTGACAGCTAGTCTGTGTATTTCCAATAAAAGGAAGAACATGAAAAGAAAAACAAAAAGATGAAAAGGATTCCTCTAATAGTTGTTTAAAAAAAATTTTTTTTTTGAACAAGCTAGAGGCGGTGGTAGTACAACATTGTGAATGTACTAAGTGCCACTGAATTCTTCACTTTAAAGAGGTTCGTTTTATGTTACGTGAATTTCACCTCAATTTAAAAAAAAAGTTGTTTCTGAGCATTTCTTTGAGACTTTTTCTATTTCCCACACTTAGGATCAGCTGGCTCAGAGGCAGAATCAGAAAGAAGGCCAACTGACACATTTACTATGCATCATCTTCTGGGTGAGAGTTGAGGAAAGAAAGTGTTTTTCTGTAGTATCTGTTCAGAGAAGATTCTATTGAGATCATGTATCTTTAAGAGGATAAAAAGAACCTATTTAACATATATGCATTTTCGATGAACTTACAGAGGTATCCCAGAAATGTTTTGGTTTAACCCTGTGAAAGTACTAAAGATTACCTGGTTAAAAATGGTTTGAGGTTAAGGATAAAAGCATAAATTACATTATATAATGGGGGGAGGGGGGATTTATAGCCCTGGAAAAAGTAGAGATTATAACCAAAAGAATTCACAATTCCAGAATTCTCTTCTCCTTACCTCTTCAGATGATGCTTTTTAAGACATTTAGTTGTGCAGCCCTTCCTGTCTTTTCTCTGCTTGTTAAAATGTGAAGGAGGGAACTGGAGAACAGTGGAAGTCTGTAGGCCTCCTAACTCTGGCTTCCACACAACCTCTCCAGACCTCAGTTTTCTCATCTTTAAAATAAGGAGATCGGACTAGATGATCTCCATCCTTCCTGCCTCTGACCATCACTTTACTTTGAGGTCTGGCTCTTGGTCCACACAACACAATAAGGACAGATTAGCTTAGGTAATTAGGGCTTTTAGGGAACAATTCAGGAACCTCCTTATTTACCCTACTCCAGTCTGCTGGGCCATTGCTCAGGAGTGAAGGACACAAAAAATAAAAGGAAAAAAGCCCTCGATTATGCCTTTTATTAAAAACAAATACCAAAAAGATAAATAAATAAAATAAAAATTATAAAATAGGTAATGCGCATGTCTTAATGTGTGATATAGTCTTTTCACAGAGAACAGAGAGAACTCCTGTCACAAAATTAGGGGGAAAGGCAATTTTCTATAATGTGAATGTTTTTCTAATAGATATGTTTATAAGAATGGAGGCAAATTATTATAACTATTACCAGGTGACCAAAAACTTTGAAAAAGAACAGATGTGGGTTGTTGGGTTTTTTTTTTTGTTTGTTTGTTTGTTTGTTTGTTTGTTTGGAAAGGAGGTAGGTAGAGCCAAGAACAAGCATGGAATTGTTACAACTCCAGGGCTCTTTCACAGAGTGTTACAGCCAAACACACAAACTCCTGTTCCCTTCCCTCTTAATTTCTGGCCCAAATTCATGGTATTAACTTTATAAAAAGACTCTCTCTGCCTCAAAGTTGTTTTACTAACATTACCTTATAAATATGGCATAAATAAATCTCCATAAGAAATGCCACTTCAAAATGATTTACACCACCAATAGCTTGCACAGGGTATCAAGTCTCTATGACAGAAATCACAGTTGGCTGCTTCAAGCACTGAGCTAGTTTGCTATAGTTACATGGTAACTGACTTCAGGATCCTGACGGTTACCAGGCACGGAAGCAGGTGGGGACTAGCAAAATGGTGGCGAATACTGATGAAGCCTGCTCGAGTTGTCCCTCAATGATCATGTTTACTCTGTCCATTAAAATAGGACTCCTTTTTTGTCAAAGGTGGGCACACAGCCACACGGAATAAATGCTACATTTTCCAACCCACCTTACAGCTAGGTGTGGCCTAGTGACTACATTCCTAGGCAACAGTGTTATGAAACACAGAAAGAATAGGGCCTCCAGGAGGGAGGGGAAGGGGAGGAGAAGGGAAGGGGAGACAAAGGAGGGAGGAGATGAGATCATCATCCTTAAGAAAAAGTGCAGCTACCAGACCAGCCAGAAGTAGATTTCGGTGGCTGAGAGCAGATCTAGGACACCATCTTGCCTCAGAAGGTGAACCCTAAGTCTTGAATGTTTCATGCCCTCGTTTTAGAAATAATAAATTCCTAAGCCTCTTTATTCTTCGGGGCAGTTGCTCTTCTCCAGGCTTGCCTGCCCTCCCTTTTTGAGAGTGTACTGTCCTTCTCTACCAAATTCACTACATCCTTGGCTTATTTGGTACGTCCTTCAATTCTTCCCTGTGACGACACCAAGAACCCATTTTCTGGCAACAACAAAATATAATCAGTGGTCGCTAACAAATGCTTAATAACCAGTTCTCTTTGGGAGGCAGGAGGGTGATGGGGGAAGCTTTGGTTTGTAGTGTTTGCCGATTTCCATGGTGTAAATCATCCCACCATGGGTAATGTCAAGCTTCCACCCTGATGGCACTGAACATGGAATTGGGAAGAGCTACAGCTCTCACAAGTTGGTACCGATGGGCTCAAACACATCACTAAATGTTATTATATGTGATTTCTAGGAAATGTCTTGAAAGAAGGAGGCAAGTATTAATGGAGGGAGATGTGCCCTTCCCCCATCCTCCTCCCTGCTGGCCAGGCTATGGACGTGATTGGTGGAAGTCCAACCATCATAGTGGACCATAAGGAGGAAGCTGTCTATATAGGAATGGCAGAGTCACCATAGAAAAGCTCACAGCTGCTGGGCTGGCCCTGGAATGATCTCACCTGCAGACTTCAACTGTGAGAAAAACTTCTATCTTGTAAATGCAACCAATATTTGGAGTGTTTCCATTCACCCAATTCCTCAGTTGGAATTTACCCAACTGAGGGCATCATGCATGCTGAATAAGATAACTAAACTAAACTAGGATTACATCTGGATGGATCATAAAGGATTCAGATTTGAAAGAACAACAACAAAAAATGTCTGAACCTTTCTGGAAGGGACAATGAGGACAGACGGAACATACAATATTGGTGAAGAGGGCAGCAAAAGGGACATGAAAGGGCAGATCTCACCTCTCATCACCTCAGCCCCTCCTCTCTGCCCTACAGACCCATAAGAAAGAGTGAGCAAATCTATTACAACAAGGCTGCCTCCTCATACGAGGGGCCAGCTTCCAAATCCACAGTGGGGGCTCGGGGAGGACTCTTGCACTAAAGGCAGTCCAAATCCTCTCTCCGAGATAGGACTGTTCTCAGACCTGTTTCTTCCAGAGCATTTTTCCTAGGCTGAGAGGAGAAATGGGAGAGGTAGACAGTCACTAGGGAGACAATCTGAGTTGTCTTAGAGTTAGCAATGAGGCAGTTTAGTATATCTGCCTTTCTTGAATATATTTAAAATTATTGTTCAGGCATAGGCTGGCCTGTTATTGTCTTTGTGGTATACAGTGGATTCCAGACAAATGTAGAATGTCTTACTTAAAATATAGGTAAAGTTTATTACATGTGAACCCCTCCCAAAAGTTAATATGCAAAGAGAAGATAATAGTGTCATAAGTATATTCTTATTGTGAATGACAAAGGAGCTATGCAATAAACCTAACAAGCTCAGGAGGGCCATAGGGCAGGCCCGACAAGCTCAGTGGCCAAAAGTAACTACACAAGATGGTCTGATCACAAATTCCTAACTGGGCAGGTCATAGCATGCAGTCACATCCCAGGCCTATGACTTCCTTAGCAAAGGTTAACCTTTACCTCAAGTAAGATCTGTCCATTTTTCTTCCGCATCTAGGATAACGTACCTTAGAAATATCAGAATAATTTTCTTTCCTACCCCTCAAAGGCACAACTGCTGGCACCAGAGCATAAGACCACAGAGCACGAGACCATAGAACCCCTCATTATCTTGTTCCCCAAATACCATCTCTATGTGCTGTAAAATGTTAATTATTAACTATCCTGTACCCATCAATGTAAAAGAAGTATGCGTTTCTCCATTTTGCCTTTTATCCCCTCGTAGAGATTTCCCCAATTTGATTTCTCCCACCTCCTTAATCTACCACCAGTGGATTTTATACACCTTCCTACATCTCCTCCCTTGATTCTAACATATAAACTAAGCTGCAAAACTGCCATTCTCTGAAACATTTGAGATCTTGCTCCCGTCATATGTTGTCAGTTTGGTTCAAATAAATTCATAAAGATACTCAACAGGTTTGGATGTTTCTTATGTCAACATTATCTACTTTCAAAATACTCTTCCTAAAGTCTCTAGGAAACAGGTTTGCACACGTCAAATAAGCAGTTCAGTAGTGCTGACTGAGTATCTGACTGCATCACCATGCTTACTGCATGGGGGTCCTACAACGATGTTTTCCATTCGCTCTACACCTGAAAAGTCTCTGGCTGCCCATTAACTCTACCACTATCTCTTAACAATTTCAAATTAGAAGACGCTTGTGCAATCAGAATGATTTTTCAATCCCTCCTCACCACCCACACCCACCTCCCTCCCAGTAAGGGAGCCGCTAAGAACATGGCATGGGTTGATGGGGGAGGGAGTAATGGTGGTGGTGGTGGTAGGGTGCCCTCTCAGTGACAAAGGGGGAAGGACAGGGAACAGCAAGACCAAGTCAACAAGGAGAGGAAACAGCCTGGCCTAGATAATGAACAGATGATGAACACCTGTGCCCAAAGAGGTTCTGAAAGCAACTAAATAATGCACAGTCTAGCTCTAAAGATAAAAACCAAGCAAAAATGAAACTTTTTCTCACATACCCTCAAGAACCCTGACAGTAGCTCACATTTACAGAGCCAAGGATCTTTTCAAATATTTGCAGATATTGCTACAAATATTTAAGATCCAATTATTAAATCCAAATATTAAATATCCAATTTGTAGGGGGTTAACTTGACACCAAAATTTTCTGAAAGTTAAATCACCTTTTGTAGTCAGGAAAAAACATATCTAAGCAAGCGGTTTGCTTTCCTCAAATATAAAAGTAACAGGAAGAGAGCTACTTCTGAAATCCAAAGTTAAAGTAAAACTGAAAGGATCTTCACAGAGCAGTTTAGAAGATGTGTAGGAAGTACAGGAAACAGCCCAGGGAGGGGGCCTGTGAGCTGATTAACAGGGGCATGAATTAATTCTTTAGTAGCAACAACTTGAAAAGATGAATATGGGTTAAAAATAGCCTAACTTTGTAGGAGCATTACTTATCATAAGACTCCCTGCAAACTCTTGAGCCAACCAATTATGCAGCTTCTAAATTAATTTTGTAGTTTGTCTATTTCAACTGTCATAGAAATAACTACTAGATGTTTTAGTTATGCACAAATGCTATGGAATTTTCCTGAGTAATTTTACATCGGGGTGCATATTTTGAACCACTTTAGCTAAAACTGAAAGTTGAACAGAAGCAAAGAAATACACTCACTTGTCAAACTCATCAAATAGGTCACAGCTCTGCAGTTTTGAAAGAGCAAGTCGGAAATATTCCGCTGGAAAACAAATGGAGTATTGTGACTAAAAGGAATCATGGTTTCTTAGGTACATAGTAAGCCGCCTTACCCCCGTCTTTCCCCAAACCCACTTCCAACTGGTATGGCTACATTTGATTTTTTCTGTGGTGAAAATTCATGACACCACTGCAATTAGCTAACACTACTTAATAGGCACACTCAAAATGGTAAATGCTCTAAGGGCATGTTCCAAAACCCCAGAAAAATAAGAGGCTTAGTATGAAAACAATCATAAAAAAGTGACCCCAAAATTAACAATATCAGATGATTCTGAAACTGACATCAGTATAGGACTCAATGTTCAGAGAATATTGAATTATTAAATTCTCTGCAACATATTTTTAAGACACACACAGAGAGACATACACACAATCAGTTAAATAAGCAAAATCTAACTTCATAAAACTATAGGTTTGTCACCTTCTGAGCTTTTAGAGTGTCTCAAAAGTTGAGAACACAAAGCTGTGTAAGGTCAATCAGGCGTCAAGCAGAGGAAAAGGTGTTTCATCGTTAGTGTACGGAATAATTCTCTCTAAATTTAGCAAAAATAAAATATCCACTGATTAAACTTTAAAAATTGGTCAAGGAGCTAGAACTTGCTGATGAAATAAAATAAAACTCACAGGTCAAGAGGTGAAATGGGAGATCAAAAGGAAGGTAACTCACAGGGTTATCCTGCTAATTCTGAATTGGAATAAGGTAAGGCATCAGAACTCATTAATAATATGGTGGCAAAACCAAAGTAAAAAGCAGTGTCTTAACAACAACAAAGAATCTACCATTTTTATCCTTTTATTCTACACTGCCTCAAAAGGAGTTATATATTAAAATCAATTCCCTTCAACCCATCCTAAAAGCATATTTTTTAGGAATCACTTATGAAGCAGAATGATTAAAAGGCCTTAAAATTATATAAACATATGGTTCACATCAAACCCACTCATATTTAATACAGCAGGGCAAGAATAATATTACTGACCTGATGTTCTTATCCCATAGGGCAAATCAAACTTGTCACTATCATACAAGGAAGCGACCTTTTTAAAATCAGCTGCACAAAGAAAAGGGTGAAACTGATGAAATCTGGAAGAAAAGGATAAAAAATCATTTTCCCAAATGCCTACAACACTTGCAGGCTTTTAAAGTCACAAATGAAAAATAAATGTAGTATAGTATTCATAATTTTATGTTGAATATATGAATGTATAATTATTTCTAAAATTCTTTAAAATCATCTTAAACAATATTCAAGTATTATATAGAATAGAATATGCAAAGGAACTATAGCCAGAATGAAAACACTTTCCAGGTGGCGGAACCAAAATTATGTAACGGTTTTGGGGGGGAGGGGCTGGGAGAACAAAATTTAAAAGCAAACCAACACCAAGTGATAAAATGTTAGCCATATAGAGGAATAAACAAAGGAAGTAATAGGGGAAAATAAAAGTATTGATGCTAAGCCACTCCTAAATGAAAAGATACCACATGTATGCAGTTGTCGGCTGTAAAAATAAAAAGTACATTAAAATTAGATGTAGCTAGGGGGCAGCTGGGTGGCTCAGTTGTTTAGAGTGTGTGCTCTGAACAACAAGGTTGCCGGTTCGATTCCCGCATGGGATGGTGGGCTGTGCCTTCTGCAACTAGATTGAAAACGGCGACTGGACTTGGAGCTGAGCTGTACCCTGCACAACTGAGATTGAAGGACAACTCGGAGCTGATGGGTCCTCGAAAAAAAACACCGTTAATCCAATAAATTTTTTTAAAAATTCGATGTAGCTAGAACTCCTAGTGTCATTAAATTATGATTTACTCAAGAACAAGAACAATGGGCATTTATCCTCTTACTGCCTGATCTGTCCTGAAGGAACTCCCCCATTCAGGTATCCTCGCAGACGAGAGAGAAAGTTTGGTGAGGGTAGGGTGTGCCTCTGGCTCTTCTCACTTTTAGTGCCTGGCACAGCATAGGCTGGCAACATATGTTTAATAAATGATTGAATGAATTTCAACTCCAAATTAATTATTTATGCAACCATGATGAAATAGAAAAATATAAAAGTTTTTTTGGTTTTTTGTTTTAATTAAAGAGAAGGTAAAGCTCATATTAAAATGTTATTTTTATCTACCAGGACTGGATGCTACAGAGCAAATTAAGCTAACCTTTACCCCAAACTCCACATAGGGCCCCATCTTTCTGGTTTTATCAGTTTTGCCCTTTCCTTAGTCTAAAAACTGCGGAGTGTCCCTGAGGTTTCAGAGGCTGCATGACAGAATGGAAATCAGCAGCAATAGAGTAGAGGTGAGCCAGCTGCAGTTTTACCCTGACTTGGCCACTCAGGAGCCAGGGCAAGAAGCCAGGCCTTAACTATGGGCAAGTCACAGGAGCTTACGATCGTCAGAGCTGAGCTAAAGATTCACACATATTCAGACTAAGGAAACAGGTGAGGGACCAGCCCTTCCTGCATGAGACATGTTTTCCAGACACAGTTGTTACAGTGGTTAGCAGCCTCAGGAATCCAGTCAATCTCCAAAGGCCATTTAGATATTAGAGGTGATACCCAAGTTCAGGATCTGCTCTGGGAAGAGGAAGTGTCAGGTCACCTCACTTAAGATTGAGAGGAGACTCGAGATCTTCCCATCTTCCTTGGGAAGGTGAACCATTGATGACTTTGCACTCTGAGGGCAAAACAATAAAGAACTCTGTTCTTTGGAGTTGGTGGGGTGATGATGGTGACCAATCGCTAATGTCTATTGCTAGTCCAACCTTGTGCTAGATGACTTATATTTTCTTCCTAAATGAAATAATTGTTTAGCACCATGTCTCACAATCAGGGCTCAATAAGTACCAGCCTTACTGTATATTATATTATATTACCATGTATTATATAATTATAATGTATCACATCACATTTCTGCTGTTGTCACACCTACAAAAACCTGGAAAAGTAGGTCAAATCTGTTAATCAATTTAGACAAAGCAACTGAAGCTATGAGAAGTGAAGTAACTATTCAGTATTATATGGAGTCGCTAACCCATATCTGACAAAGCTGAAGTCCACACTGAAGCTTTACTCTAAGGACAGGTGTCCTCTTTACAGCATTGCAGGTAACACCTCCAAGTTTCCCAGGAGAGTTCCGGATTGTTACTGACAGGAAAGATAGCCCTGCCCCCAAAGAATACTATTCACATGACAGATGTGAATCTACTTGTCACTTAAACTGTAGACTCTCCATACCTGCTGAGCAATGTTACATAAATACTTTAACCCTTTTGGGTTTTCTCAAAAAGAAATATCTTTTTTCACTAAAGTTGAAAAGTACATTGATTCTAGAGTAGCATTTTAAACCTGTAGTCTGCAACCCATAGTTTGTTCATGAAATCAATTTTGTGACTCACGATCAGCATATTTTTAAAAAGTAAGTAAGAACATAATACGGGTCATATGAAGTACAAACGGTAAAAATTATTTATTTTCTTATTATATATACACATGTATACTAAGTTACAAAGTTAAATGTATTTCTTACTATGGGCCATGGTCAAAAAGTATAAAATCGGGCCGGCCGAGTAGTGCGATGGTTAAGAGCTGGCTTGGGATGCCAGAGGGTCCCGGTTCAGATCCCACATATGAGGGCCAGTGACACTGCCCTCCACAGCTAAGATGCTGAACAACAGCTCAACCTGGAGCTGGGCTTCTGTGAGTCGCCGGCACCGGCGTAGGCTGCAGCCCCTGTGGCAGTGGGTTGCATTGGGCTACCGTATGTAGCCAGCAGCCAGTATGAACGGCCAGCAGCCACAGTGAGCAGCCGTACAGAAAGCCGGCGACTGATCTACCTTGCCCGGGAAGAGCGCAATGATGGTGCCAACTTGGGCCAGTGACGCAACATCCTCCACAACTAGACTGAAGAACAAAACGACAACAACTTGTCTGTTCCCCTTCCCCCAATTCCCCAGCACTGTACCCATCCCCCCAATTCCCCAATAAAAAAACTTAAAAAAAAAAAGTATAAAATCACTCTTCTAGTTTTCCAGTGGCCCTAACTGGACACAGCCCCCCATCGATAGGCTACAGGCAGCCATGGCTCACCTATAAACGTATGCAGAAATATTTTACGTATCTACAGTTTTCCAGAGAGTTGGTTGCTTTTAAGGGGAGCTGTAGCCCCCAAAGGTAAAGAACCAGTAAGGTTCTGGAAAGGTGTGGCAATATAGTAGAAGAAAATAAGAACATGTGAATTTTTTATCCTTAATAGATAAAATGCTGAAAAACTTGTACACAGTTTACACAATTAAACATGCCCAGACCAGACCATCATTTATTTCTATTTATCTAGAATCATTTTGACCAACAATCTGTCAAAGTTGAGGTAACAGAGAAATATATATATATATATATATATATATATATATATATATATATATATAGAGAGAGAGAGAGAGAGAGAGAGAGAGAGAGAGAGAGAGAGAGAGAAGAGTAAATTCTCTAAAAGTCCTGACAACCATAATGAACAATCATTATACGTAGGTGAATATGTAGTTTATTAAAATTCAAGAAATTTTTCTAACTGTAACGTTTAACTTAGAGGCGAGGGAGAAGAAACCAGAAAATAATAAGGGTGGAAAATAACGTGGGAACACAAGGGGGGAAAAACACCCTGAAAGACAGTTTACTTTTTATGTTCAAACATAAACAGACCTCTCTAATCTCACCTGTGTGAAAAGAACACTGGTCTGATTGAGTTCTTCAATGCCTTTTCTTAAAATGTATGCAGAGCCCTGATTACCAGCACAAAAAGAAACACGATATTCAAGCTCTTCCTTAAATATAGGGAGTCCACTTTATACTGCTCAGGTTTGTGTGTGGGGGAAAAGAAAAAGTAAACAAGTGTGGAAAATGATCACACACCCATTCTGAACATTTTGTATGCCACTGTTTCTTTTTATGTTTTTACCTCAGGAGAGAGTCAAAAGCTGGCTTTGATAAACAGGGCTGGATCTTGTTTCTCCGTTTCATTTCCACAGGTGGCACCCTATGAGACAAAAATAGCGTCCGTCAGAAAGCAGAACCAGGCAGCCAGCCCAAAGGGAAGCAAATGCCCTGGGAACCCACTCGGTGCCACCACTGACAGGCCTCTTAGGCAGGAAATAAAAATCCTCCCAGCAGGCCCTGCAGTATGACAGCTCCTTCTCCAAATCCTGCATGCATGTGAGGGTTCATGGACGCAAGGCAAGAGAGATAGAAAAGGCTGAAGTGATGTGTGAGCCACAGCGATTCAAATTGCAGTGAATCAAAGGACACTCCGAGAAGTGCTCAGATTACCAAACTGTGGGAGCCACAACCTGACTCGCTTTCTAGAAGTCCCTGAGCTGAGAAACCCAGCTCACCCCACCCAAGTGCACACAGCTATCTATGTCCCTTATGCCACATCTGGGGACACTTTTCTGGCAGCAGACATGGCAGAAACACTGATCTGCAGACCCTGCCTTGTGATCTGGTGACTCCACAAGTCACACTGTTTGGAGTCATCCCTAACTCTTCCTCTGTTGTTGGCACAGATGAGGCCCTGTGTGTTTCCTGAATGGAGCAGTTGTCTCCACAGTTTAAAAGAGCTTTGTGTAACAAGACAATAAATGAAGGGAGTAGAGTGGCAGGATCAAGACGCAGCCAGGAAACAGGAAAGCAGTTTATCATAAGAACATATGCATGATCATTGATTATGTGAAGGATTAATCTAAAAAGAAAACTAATCAATTTTCTTCTGTAATTCATAGGACTCAACCAGAAAGAAATAGTCTGAACACTTCATGGATAGACTCAATTTTCAATTTGGGGGGATACCAAATTCTCATAGTTAGAACTGCTAGGTTTCTGAACTATGAGGCCAGTAATGTCCTTATGCTGAGAAACATCTTTTGTGAATGGCAAGATTTCCTTGATTTATATGTAAGAAAGATACACATATGGTGGACCAGCAGCACATTAGGTCATAAAAGCTAAATTGTATTCAGAGGGCTAATTAAGAGATAGAGGTTTTTAAGAGGTTATTAAGAGACAGAAAACAAACTATTTTAGATTGTGAAGACAAACTTTGGGTGGCTTTTAAAAAAAAGACATTTATCTGTCTGAAATAGTTTTTAAGGAAACAAGTTCATGGCACAAACACCCATCTGAGGTAATTTCCCATGGTACTTTCTGTGGCTAGAGAAATGTGTTAGCTTAGGAGTGACATAAACACTCCTGAAATCCTGATAACAAAAGATGGTGCTGAATTCGGACCCTTTTCATTGTCTTTTTCATCATTTCCGCTGTAATCAACATCAGGGAAATAGAAAGCTTTTTGCTTTCTCCTCTGTTCTTGTCTTTCATTACTAAGTGTGGAATAGATACAGGATGCAGCATAGATGGAGGGAGAGATTCCTGTGGTATAATTTTCATGTAGTGTATAATCAGACGTCTAAGTTCTCTAGCTCAATATTTAAGGTCAAAGCCTAAAATTTACAGCTAAACCCACCTACCTAGCATTTGGGTTTTTCCCAGCAACCATTTGTCTAACTTCCTTCCATGAAGAGCATTTCAATTGTTTTTCAATCAACCAGTGATGACATTAAACGCAGAAGCATCAATTTATTTTTTTTTAATCTAGTAAACACAAGCTGGAAACATGATCTAGGATCTGTTACTGAAACACTGGCAAAAAGTACTGAACTTTGTCTAAGAAAGGAAGTTGTCATGTGATTCATTTTGATATAATCATATACTTCCACCCACTTAGCATTTAAAGGTCATCAAAACTTCGTTCCTAGACAAAGGACTGACAAGTGGGTAAAGGGAAAAAAGCTTATTATAGAAGTTTTCTCTGCAATAAAATTATGTGTGCCTTTTCAAAGATTTATATGTGACACTTCAAGTCAAAGTTGTTCCAAAATATACATGTATCATCATTCACCAAATATTTTTAAACAAAGGAAACCATATGTAGTATCTACACTTTATCAACAATCTCTTATCCAAGCATTTTGGGCTCTAGAAATCAAGTATCACAGAGTCCAAAATTTACCACATCAATTCAAGGAGGTGAAATATTACATAAAGGATGTTATATCCCAAAGATGGTCAACACCACTGCTTCATTGAAAAGTCAGGTATTGCTTATCAGTTTTTCAACTGTTAGAGATAAAATGTACAAGATACTAGAATGGTAAAACCACAGTTGATAATGGAAAGCTAGAAAAGGTTCCAAATGTTACAGGAGTTGTTTTTTTCTAAGTCCCTCTAATAATTTGTGCATCTGTGTGAATGACTAGTTGGGAGTTATTTTTAAACAGCAAAAATGAAACTTACCAATAGACATTTGCTCCCCATAATATACAATGCAGCACATAATAGAGGAAGACAGCACTCAAGAATATGGCCACGAGGTACCCTCTCATGGCTGGCCCACCTGAAACACAGGGAAGGCAGTACAAAGAAAAGGTAAGGTTATTATACAGATGATTTACCCAATGGCTCAAATATAAGCGTGAGTGAATAAACATACAGAAAGGGAAAAGGAGAAGAAAACAATGTAGGCCTATTATTTTGGAAATACCCACTAAATGTGCAGAACAAAAAGGTTTTTTCTGTCTCTCTTCATCCTCTTATCTTTAATCAGCACAACATAATACATGTGTAGACAATAAACAGGTCCATGGTGTCAAAGTTAGTGGCGTCCCTACTACTTTCGCATGTTAAATAAGAAAGAAAAAAATTAATTCAGAACCAAATTTTACACACCCACTCCATAACCAAACTTTTTTCACCTATTTTCTCTCTCAGTAGAAAGTGAATATATGTCTTAAGGCGTAAATAAACATCACATTTCTTTAGTGGTTGAAATGACTTTTAAGTGTTATACATTATAACTTTTAAAAGTCCGTTTTCTAATAAAAAAACACCGAAGAATAAAGCTTTTAAAAATATTTCCCACATCCTCAATTTTAATACACTTTTATTTGATTTTTCAATATCATAGCACAAGTAAATTGAGCTTATTACTTGCTTACATTTGTATTAAATGACATTAAATGCATAGCTCATTGCATATTTATAGACAGAAAAACTTGATACAATCCTTTCTAGAATATAAATGCAAACAAAAAGAAAGAAAGCCCCTTTAGAGAATACATATTTGTAAAACACCTAGAATACGTTTGTTACTTCCCCTTTTGCTTCAAAGACACACGAATAAGTTCTCATTTTCACATGCAATTTAATAAAACAGACAAATTTTATACATACATATATATGGTTCCATGATACATCTTCTACTTCAATGCATGTGACTTTAAATGCATAAACACGTATACTATTTCTTCACATCTCATCAAGTTTCTGGTTCATCTAGACGAGGGGTCGGCAAACTTTTGAGACAGAACGTACACAAAGAGCTGCATGTGGCTCGAGAGCTGCAGTTTGCCGACCCCTGATCTAGACAATTACATGTACCATTCCTCTCACTCCTACCCATATATGTTAATTCAGTCAGGGCAATGCAATTCAGAATGTGCAAGTCTGGCTGGATACATTTCCAAATAATGTAATGCTGCCTTCCTTTTAATGGTAAAATAAGTGTAAATGAAAATCTTACAATAAAGAACTCTTTTGCCTTCATAAGTAGAATACACTAAACATAATTTAACTTTTTTTGATAATGAAGGTCCTCTTAACAAATGTCATAATTGTGCCAAGCTCTATTACAGGTGATACCTTCTGGAGCTAATGAGGGTGTGGGGCTGTTTGCTAACCAGTAGTGATTATCCCGTCCAAATTGCTGCTCTTGCCTCCCTTGCTGTCAGCTGTTGTTTCTCACTGCTATTAAGATAGCCACCACCCCCACAGGCCACTATTATAAATTAGTGAAAAATGAAGGCATTGCCAGGGGAAAGCAAAGAAATGAGAAAACCTGAGTTTACGAGGTCTGACAATTTATGAGGTGAACTTGTTGCAATGCTGTTGCTAACCTTTTTTGGTACCAGAGGGATTATTCATTATAAATTTGTACCAACTGGGCAAACAGTTAACCAACTTTACTATTTGGAAGTGCTGAAAAAGCTGTGAGAAAAAGTTCGATGACCTGAACTTTTCATCAACAATTCATGGCTGCTGCATCACAATAATGTACCAGCTTACACGGCACTGTCTGTGAGGGAGTTTTTAGCCAGTAAACAAATAACTGTATTGGAACACCCCCCCTACTCACCTGATCTGTCCCCCAGTGACTTCTTTCTTTACCCAAAGATCAAGGAAATATTGAAAGGAAGACATTTTGATGACATTGAGGACATTGAGGGTAATACGATGACAGCTCTGGTGGCCTTTCCAGAAAAAGAGTCCCAAAATTGCTTTGAAGGGTGGACGAGGCACAGGCGTCAGTGCATAGCTTCCCAAGGGGAGTACTTCAAAGGTGACTGTAGTGATATTCAGCAATGAGATAAGTAGCACTTTTTCTAGGATGGGTTCTCGAACTTAAATTGTCCAACCTTGTATACATACCACTTCTAATTTAGTAGACATAATCCCTAGGAAGAGTCAACACTGGTTGGAAATCGGAAGACAGGCTTCCTGGCCCAATCCCACATAACCCCTGGCTTGGGGGCCCGTCAGTAAATCAGCTAACCTCTCCCCACCTGAGTACCCTTACATGTTTACCAGTGAGAGCACACACCTACCTCTTTGGGCTATTAGATGGATTAACCAAAATGATGGCAGGAGCATCTGGTATAACATATGACACAAAAATATGTGCTGAGTATGTTTGTGTATTTTAATGTTGTTTGTTTTCTAAATCTAAAGTGTGAAGAAGAGACTGTTCCATGACACAACAGAAGGAAGAAATTGCTCACTGGGAATCCCCCTTAGAGACTGTCTGATTGTAATCGACGTTCATTCCAACATAAATCAGCACCCCCTTTCCCCTGCATCCCAGTACATGCTGGCTCCTGGAACAGACTATTGTCCTGACCCTGTCAAACATGTAATTTCCCATACTTGGTAGCATTCACATACTAGTACACATGACTATCTGCTCCTCCACCCCCTTTTTTACTCCATGTAATTCTTTGGCACCTGCCAAGCAGGCACAGGGATCCATTTTGACTTGCAACTGCCCACAACATGCCTCCTATGTATGTTTCCCTTAATAAACTCTATTAATTGCCAGACTGAAGTGGTCAGCCTGTTTCTTTGGTCTTTTCTTGCCCTTCACTTATGGAGGTAGACTTTCAGTCTGGGGGCTTTTCCCTGCTGGGTCTGCATGTACTAACAACTGGTGAGCCAGCCAGGAGACCGATGAAACGGGCTTTGGGGGGGAAAAAAAAACCTGTGGGGAAATACCAGGTTGGTCATCCATAACCACGTATGGGGAGGGGTGGCCTATGTTCTAGATACATGTGATCTACTGTGTGAGTACAGGGCTGCCCTCCAAATGCTAACTGGCCTCACACACTTGTTTGAGGAACTACATTGCAGCAAGGTATGAAAATTTATGGTGGAAGCTGTGGGCCGGTTCTTCTTATGGGCAGTTTGGCTGGTCACCAACTAAAGGCAGAAGCCAGGGTTAGAAAATTAGAGGAAAAACTGAAACTAGAAAAAGATGCTAGAATGTCTACAGCTCTGTTAGCATCAGTACTGGCTGTGAGAGGTGGGGGAGGGGTGAGAGGAACGGTCCTTTGAACAGAGCACAGTATTTTTATGGAAGCCATGAGGTTTCGATTCGCATCTGATAGTTTGTCCATGTGTGTCTATATATGTGTTGTATTTGTGTGGCATAGTCTACCTCCAGATGGTATTGCTAACTGGTAAAAGCTACACTTAATTGACTTAAAGGAATTAAGCACTTATATAAATTAAAGATTGGGTATTGTAAAATTCTCAGAAATATAGAAACCAACCCAAATGCTTTTCAGGATCAAATGATTTGGGAAAACATCTGATATTAAAGTTAGTTTAAGTTTGTTGGTTTAATGAAGACAGATATGTCTTTACTTTTATTTTATCTAGGCTTATAAATTTATCAGCAAAAATAATAACTTAGAATGAAGGTTGGTTCTGTCTAAAGTCTCACAAAGTTTTGTGGGTAGCCTCAACATAATTGTTAAGAACTAATAAATTAAATAGATTTAAATGGAATAAAAGCTTTTTAGGTGAAACCTTTAGCAATAATTGTAGAAGGCTTATGAAGAGAAATCTTTGGAGAAAAAATTTTTAATGTGTGGCCAAGCTGGCTAAGGTAGTGGATTCAAATATCAAAAGTAAGCTGATGCAAAATTAGAGTTTGGTTCTCTTTCTCTCTGTTAAAAAGACAAAATTTTCTTGGACTGTGGGTCTGCTCCTGATAAGATATTGTTACAAGTTTTCTGCCTAAAAAACAAAGATTCTATATTTTATCAAAATAACTTTCTGTGTTTTATGCTGTCTTAATCAGGCCTTTGATTACTTAAGAAAACTGCATCTTCTCAATAGTAAAAGTTAACCTTCTGCATTTGAAATGCCCTGACTTTCCTCAAAAGGCAGCAGCAACAAAATCTATAAAGATTGTAGCACATACGGACAAAGTTCATTCTGCTTCTGCAAAAATGACCTTTCATTGCCAGGCTTTTGCTATCTTGATGTCCTTATAATATGGTAACAATCTGCTCCTGAATCATGGAAATTAAGATGGGTAAACAATAGTTGTAAATTAAATGAATAGTTGGGGCTATGGGAGACCCAAGACAGCCACTTAGTTCTCCCAGGCTCACTGGCAAACACCATTTTTCAGTGTTTGCATTCCTTCATTCACCATAGTGCATTTAAGCTTGACTTCATTCAATTGCCACTTAGTATGTGTTATCATATGTTCTTGAATGTATATCTTCCGGATATACATATAGCCTTCCCCTGCTATAAGTCTGATGCCCTCTCAGTGACAAAGAAACTGTTAGAAAAAGTGTTTCTCATTTGCGGTATACCGTTCAAGTGCTTCCTCAACGCAATTTACCCAAAACCACTATATGCCATGGAATGATGGCTTGGGACATGTCACTGATTTCCTTCCCGACCTCTGTGAAATGGGCTCATTATATTAACGACATAATGATAACCTATGAAGAGTTGCTTCCACCACAGAAAACTTTGCAGTCTCTACTGGACCACCAACAGGAGAGAAGACGGGCAGTGAATCTGCAGAGAATTCAAGGTCCAGACACCACAAAAAAGTTCCTGGGAGTCATGTGACTGGGTCTGGCTTCTAGATAAAAGCCCTGTCAAACCAAAACTTAGATTTTGTCCCGGAGCACAGAACCCATCAGAACTCACTTAAAATAATCTACAAAACTGTGAGGTAATGAATGGGAATTGTTTTAAGCTAAAGTTTTGGTAATTTGCAATACAGAAACAAAAAAAATGAAAACATAGCTTGAAAGATTTGCTCCCATGACTATTAATAATTAAAATGTTAATGAATATTACATAAGAGAGCAGTAAAATTGGGTAGTTAATGTTGCTCAAGTGAACTGAGGTTCCGTATTTTTGACTGAGTCTACCAAACCCCACCTTCTCCTTTTAATTCCTTTCTCCCTGGTCTGGGTCCATAGTTCATATATCAGGTCTGACAATTAAGTTTGTGAACTCATCCAGCCCCTTTCCCTTTTGCTCTGTCTTCCTCACCCATTATAATGTATGCTATCTTGACATACTGTGCATCATTTAAAAAAATCACCTTAAATTTGTCTTGGAAAAATAAATAAATTGCATGATATTTAGTGGGTTAAAAAAATAGTATGGTTCTGTGTTTCTTAAGAAATAATTTGATAAAATCCAAGTGATGGAAAGAATTAGAATTTGGGATTATCAGAGTAAAAGTTCAAGACAGTGAGATGTTTGGGATGTTAGATGCATCACTGAAGTGGTTAATTAAAGACTCATAGACAGACAAGATAGGTAGCCCAGAGCCTGGCCCTTACAACATGTTCAACAAAATGCTAGCTTTCCTTCCTCCTCTTGTGCTGGGTAAATATTGAGAAGGTCCAGAAACTGGACTCCAGCTTGGTTCTAAAATGCAATTCATCACATATGTGAGAGAGGTGGTAGGCCATGAGCCATGCTTCAAGATGACAAGATAGAAGGCTATCAGTGCCAACAGGGAGCCGATATGGACTTGTCTCATCTCATCCCTTTGATTGAATTGACCTCAGCAAAATGCTTTTTTATGCCCTACAGGTATCACTCAAACATGAATATAGTATATGTTTAAGACTGTCCTGGGGCCAGCCGAGTGGCGCGTAGGTTAAGAGCTGGCTTGGGATGCCAGAGGGCCCCAGTTTGGCTCCCACATATGAGGGCCAGTGACACTGCCCTCTACAGCTAAGATGCTGAACAACAGCTCAACCTAAAGCTGGGCTGCTGTGAGTCGCCGGCAACGGCGTAGGCTGCAGCCCCTGCTGCAGTGGGTTGCCATGGGCTACTGTGTATAGCCAGCAGCCAGCATGAGCGGGCAGCAGCCGCTGTGAGCGGCTGTCCAGAAGCCGGTGACTGATCTGCCTCGCCCGGGAAGAATGCAATGATGGTGCCAACTTGAGCCAGTGAAGCAACGTCCTCCACAACTAGACTGAAGAACAAAAAGATAGCAACTTGTCTGTTCCCCTTCTCCCAATTCCCCAATAAAAATCTTTAAAAAAAAAAGACTGTCCTGGAAGTCATTTTACCATGGTCCAAAACTGTCACCTAACAACCTATGTAAATACTCAAATTAAATATTTAAGGCTCCACCCAGAATAACACCATTTATGCACTCAATAAGGATGACACTTACCAGTGTCAGCAATTTAAAAAATATATATATATTTACATCTAAGATAAGATAGATATGACCTAGAGAAAAAACTCAGTATTTGCAATTCTATTTGCTCATCTGTCCCTCAAAACACAGTTTTTAGGAAATTTATGTATCATTTCACAGAGCACAGAAGTATGGGTAACTAAGATTTTTGTTGTTCTTCATTCACTAATATGTGGTTTAGCTGAAAACTGTGAGAGAACATTCTTTTTTCTTTCAAAAAGTAAAATGAACCTACTCTAGAAGAGCCACCACATATACCACCTGAAAAAAATTTAGGGAGCTTAACCTCTCTCTTGTATTTCATGGGCAATTCAAAGCGTCCATGTTCTGATAATATATATAGAGAGAGAACCCCAAAGAAAAACTATTAGAACTGATCAACAAATTCAGTAAGGTAGCAGGATACAAAATCACTATTCAGAAATCAGTTGCATTTGTATATACCAATAATAAGCTATCAGAAGGAGAAATTAAGAAAACAGTCCCATGTATAATTGCTTCAAGAACTGTAAAATACTTAGGAATAAATTTAACCAAAGAAGTAAAAGACCTGTACTCAGAAAATTATAAGACACTGAAGAGAGAAATTAAAGAATATATAAATAAATGCAAACACCTACCATGCTCATGGATAGGAAGAATTAATATAGTTAAAATGTCAATACTACCTAAAGCAATATATAGATTCAATGCAATTCCTATCAAACTACCAAGGGCATTTTTCACAGAAATAGAAAATATAATCCTACAATTTATATGGAACCACAAAACACCCTGAATAGCCACGACAATCCTGAGAAATAAGAACAAAGTCGGGGGTATCATGCTTCCAGACATTAGAACGTACTACAAGTCTACAGTAATCAAAACAGTATGGTACTGGCATAAAAACAGACACATAGACCACTAGAACAGAATAGAGAACCCAGAATTAAACCCAGGCATATACGAGCAGTTAGTCTATGACAATGGAAGGAAGAATTTACATTGGGGTAAAGATAATCTATTTAATAAATGGTGCTGGGAAAATTGGACTGACACATGCAAATAAATGAAACTGGACCACCTCCTTACGCCATATACAAGAACAAATTCAAAATGGATTAAAGACTTAAATGTAAGACCTGAAACCATAAATCTCCTAAAAGAAAATAGAGGGTGTAAATTTGCAGACATTACTTTGAGCAATATTTTTACTGATACATCCCCGTGGGCAAGGGAAATAAAAGAAAAAATGAACATACAGGATTACATCAAACTTAAAAGTTTTTTCACAACAAAGGAAACTATCAATAAAACAAAAAAAGGAAGCCTACTGAATGGGAGAAGATATTTGTCAACGATATATCTGATAAGGGGTTAATATCCAAAATTTATAAAACACTCATGCAACTCAACACCAAAAAAACAAACAACCCAATTAAAAACATGAGCAGAGGATATGAAGAGACATTTCTCTAAAGAGGCCATACAGATGGCCAACAGGCATATGAAAAAATGTTCAGCCTCACTAAGCATTAGGGAAATGCAAATTAAAACCACAATAAGATACCACCTTACCCCAGTCAGAATGGCTATCATCAATAAATCAACAAACAACAAGTGCTGGCGAGGTTGTGGGGAAAAGGGAACCCTGGTGACTGCTGATGGGACTGCAGATTGGTGCAGCCTCTATGGAAATCAGTATGGAGGGATCTCAAAAAACTGGAAATGGAACTACCTTATGACCCAGCAATTCCACTCTGAGGTATTTATCCAGAAAAACCCAAGACGCTAATATATATGCACTCCTAAATGTTTATTGCAGCACTATTTACAATAGCCAAGACTTGGAAACAATTGAAATGCCCATCGGTAGACGACTGGATTAAGAAACTGGTACATTTATACAAAGGAGTATTACTCCGCTATAAAGAAGAATGAAATCGTACCATTTACAATAATATGGATGGAACTAGAGAACATTATGCTGTGAAATAAGTCAGAGAAAAACAAATACCATATGATCTCACTTATACGTGGAATCTAAAAAACTGAATAAATGAGTAATGTAAACAGAAATATTCTCAGAGACACAGAGGAAAAACTGATGATTGCTAGATGGCACGGGGGTGGGGATGAGGGAGAAGGGGAAGGGACGAGACAATTCAAATTGGTAATTACAATATGGCCTCAGGGATAGAAAAGACAGTCTGGGGAACATAATCAATAATGTTGTAAATATTTTTTAGGGGGCCAGATGGACTCATGTCTTGTTAGGGAGACCACTTCATAGACGGTGTAGAGGCCTGACAACTGCACTGTACATCTGAAGGTGCCATTGAATAATATTATATGTCAACTATAATTTAATACATATATAGTTATGGCTTGAGGAGTATAGTGTGGGGATGGAGTCAATAGAATTGTAATAGATATGTATGATATCGAGGGGGGCAGTAAATGGGGGGAGAGAGATTGTCACTTTGTGAGGGGTGAAAAGGATACCTATTGCATTGTTTTGTACACCTGAAACTAACAATAATAAAATTTAAAAAAAGAGCACCTATGTTCAAGCTGCAAAGTAGACTGGGACCAGTCAGGATATAATTGTGATAAACACGTTTAGTTCCTCTGCTTGCTCACAGGAAAAAGCTTCCACAAATAAACAAATTCTCTAATTATAATTTCACAAATGGAATAACCATTTAACTCTGAGCAAAAGCAATCAAAGGAAAACCAGTTACAATTTAATATAGCATGCCTGCTTTAAAAACAAAACCAAACCCATAAGCCCTTCAATATAGCTTTGTTTACCAAAACAAACAAGTTTTTCAGATTTTGACATTAAACATGACAGATGCTGGCTTCTAGGCTGCAGCTTCATCTAAAAGCAGGTTCCCTAAGAGTCCTTTACAACATTTGCATTATAACAGCAACTATTCATCTAAAGTGTGAGTAGAGGCCATCAGGGAAGAGAGTGGGACTCATTAGCAGGATCAAACATTTATTTCTTCTTAAATTATGATACATAACCCAATACATGAATAATCTACAATATGCCAATGTGAGCTGAATCTTGGCAAAAGTTTTTCCTTCTCTTTAAAAGTAAAAGTACATTTTATTTGTGTGGAGCTTTAAAGTTCATAAATGCTTGTATATCTATCACTTCACATAAGGATCAAAACAATCTTGAGAAGTGGGTGTGCATGTATGCTCTCGATGAGTGAGGGAACTGAAAGTTTCTGAAGTTGTCCCAGGTCACACAGTTTGAGAGGCAGGAACTTAAGGTCTGACCACTTCTCTCTCAGGATTCTATTCCTGGTTGTCATCCTGTCTCTCAAAACAAGAGGGATGAGAACAACTTTCTGACAGTGCTCTGTTGGCAGCTAGCGTTCCCAAAGGGTAAATTCAGGTATCGTATTGGTGAAAGGGAGGCGGCTTTATAGGGCAGCATTCTCCCAAGTGACACAGCAGGTACAAGGGTCAGCACCAGCTGGGGACTTGTTAACATGCACATTCCTGAGCCCCCACTTGACCTGAATCTCTGGGGCTCAGGAAAATGAATTGAAACAAGCACCCTCCAATGTGATTCTTACGCACACTAAAGTTTGATAATCACTGCTCTAGGACACTCCCGAGAACAACAGGGGAGGGCGGAAGGACTTACTGAGATACAGAGACCATAACAGATATTACTATGGTTATCCTTCTAGACTGAAAGCTCCATGTGAGCAGGACTTGTCTGTCTTGTCTATCATTTTACTTCTAGCACTTCTAACAATACCTGTTGCAAAGAAGGTGCTATGTGGAGAGTTGTTGAATATAGTTACAGATCCCACAATTAGAAGCTTTGTATTAATTTTTTTTCTTACCCAAAATGCCTAGCACATGGCACATGCCCAATGAATAATGGCTGATTAGAGTGCTTATTAGAAATATAGGAGTGCTTAAAAATAATAATAATAATAATAAAGAAATATAGGAGTGCTTAACATGTGTCAAGGCCTGTGATAACTGCTTCTGGTGTATGATCTCATATAATCCTCACAACCACTGGGTGAGGGGCATGGTAAACTTTCAATTCCCACATTATACATGAGGAAACTGAAGCTCTGGGTAGAGCACTAACTTTCCGGAGCTGAGAAGCAGCGGAACCAGGGCTCAAACTTTTATCTACCAGACCACGCCTGTGCATTAGGCTGCCTCTCTCCCAATGTGAGTGTTTACAAAGGCGCATAGGCTTTTAACACCAGGCTAAACATTACAGAACATTCCTCTAATTTGTCTATCCCACCAGCTCCTTAAGCAGTATCAATTCTAGGGATTGCTGAAATGGAGAGAAAGGTTATAGTCACCATCTGTACTGAAATAAAACCCTATGACTCCCAACCTTGTTCTTCCCAACCCCATTCCTCTGGATTTCAGTTAAATCCATTATGTTTTTTCTCCAGGGTTCTGTTGAGGGTCCCACAGCAGTGATTCTCAAACTTTATTATGCATAAGAGTCAAACTAGAGGATGTTTGGTTCACTCAATGCATGCTCCTGAGTCCCAGAGCAATCATGATAGCATCGCTTATAAACACACACACACACACACACACACACACACACACACACACACACACATACACACAAAATCACTCTGTTGTTCTGTACAACTGAAACTAATAAAACACATACACAAAATAACCTATGGGATGACACGTGAAGATGGTCATATTTTTACTTTTAGACTCTAGTAATGCTTTCTCAGACTGAAAGGAGCTTGTTTTTCCAACAACCTACTAGAAAAAAGTTTGTTCAACAATAATTCTGGAAATATTGTTCTGAAGGGCCGGCCGAGTGGCTCAGTTGGTTAAGAGCTCGCTCAAGAGTTTGAGCTCTGAGCAACAGCGGTTCGAGTCAGCCCGAGCTGAGCAGCCGCGGAGCTGCCAATAGGTGGCGGGATGGCTCAGCTAAAAAAAAAAAAAAAAAAAAAAACAAAGAAATATTGTTCTGTTCATCAAGTACAAAAGCCCTGGGGGTATTGCAGTCAGTATTACACAACACCAAAGAAGAAACACCCTTCGAGTTTACTTTCCCAGAAGCTGAGCACACAGGGACCCAGCCTGCCTCGCTTCTCTGCACCCAATTTCCTCTGGACCTGGCTGCAGGCACTCCTTGATGCCCATCTGTAGGCACAGCTTCACCCCAAGCTCTGGAAGTGACCCTGGCCCAAGGAAAAGGAGTCTGCAGAGCCCTCAAGTAGCAGCTCAACAATTTGGTCAGGTTCCTGCCCATTCCATGCCAACCTTGAACGTCTCATCTGCCGAACCTGGATTCGTGCTGCCAAGGGCCTGAATTATATCCTAGTTTTCCAATGTCTGCATTCTTCTCTCTCAGTCACCCCAGAAGCTCTGTATCCGAACTTCCAATTCTTTAGTAGCTATGATCTTAAACCCTGTCCTCTTATGCTCTCTGCTTCCTCAGTGACAGATGTCCTGCTCTTCGGCTGCTGTCTCCTCCCACACCCAGCGCACTGCTGCTCAACAGTAATACCCAATAACTTGCATCTTTGTGCAAATTAGAAAAGGATCCCTTGCACCCTTGGCTCCACACACCCCTGGTGGGCACATATCTTGGCATGAGCAGGATTTCAGCCATACCTTTCTCTTTAGCCAGGTGCCCCTGTTGACGGCTCATCTCCACAACCTTACCAGGTGGCCCTGTTAACAGGCTGTGTCCATCCAGCCCTCGGAGAGTCCCTTCTCCATTCAGCTCTCCACCAGCCCTTATCTCACACCCAAGACAGTAAGAATTTGCCCAGCAGATCTTACATCCTGCCTTCCTTCCTTTTTGTATTTATGGCTCAGTTTGTGACTATTCACACACCCATGTGAGCATTAGCTCCAGCTCTAGCTGTGCACCAATGTCTATATTTTTCTGGCCTAGCTCCATGAGTCCCTTAAGCCTCCTTGACTTAGCCATCTCCATATAACCCAAGCCTTAGGAGACACAAAGGACCCCACCATGACACATGTAAAGGCCTCAGCCCTCTTTAACTCATTTACTACCCCTCTTTTAAGGGTGGTCCTTATTATAAACTAGATGACCCAATGTGTCCTTAACCTCATTTACACCTCAAGGACCTCCACCCTCTGGTGTTGATGATCCTGTAAATAATAGTACAGCCTATTAAGTGCTTACCAAATACCCAGCACTGCACTGAGCCCTTTGCACACATGAGGATGAAAGCAGGGATATTACCATCCCCGCACTGGAGATGCTTAATTTCCAAAGCAGTGGCCAGAATTCAAACTCAAGTCTGTCTGGATTTTTTAATTGTACATTATAGGAAACCACAATTACTTAATTTTTGAACTGTAACATGGTGAACTTAATATATTCACATAATAGCTTTTTCAAAAGTAAAGCAAGGAATGATACACATTAAATGTATGCATTTATTAAAATATACTTACTTAGAAACATTATCTTATGAAAACCATTCATTTCACAATTAAAGAGATAAATCTTAAGAAATTAGTCTAGTTAATGGGTTTTTGCTAGAAGGACTTGAAAATGCTCAATCGGCCATAATTAAAGAACAAAATAGTATGTATAAAATTAAGTAATATACAATATTACACCTGAAAAAGTTACATTTAAATTCGAAGGATTGAGCTACTGCTATTTGGTACATACTAAGGAAAAATAATCTGACATTACTGAGTAAATTAATACAAAATTATAAATTGATTTATGCATGTCCCTCCCTTCCCCAAATTTACTTATGTAGTTTCAACAAATTGAACCAACTGTACACATTCTGGCTGATTTCTAAATACACCATTTTTTTTTCTTTCTTCAAAGTAAAAAGAGAAGATGTATAATTAATCTTCTTTCTCTCTTCTTCCCCAATTCTTCTGTTAATATAATGATATGCAGCTAGTTCCTACACTCATACACACATACTTTTCTCTTTCAGTCTTTCCAGAAAGACAGTATTTTTGCCAGATTTCATTCTTAACATTTGTGGACAGATATGTTCACCTAATTAAAAGCTAATCCCTCACTGCCAAAGCAGATGCCCAAATCCTCCCCTGAAAATCGGAAGCGCTCACTGCAAAGAATATAAAAAGGAGAAAAATGACTTTTCAGCAGAATTTGGTTTTCTAATAGCACAGTGGGACACACTAAAATCATTCAGCTAATAGCATACTATACTGGATGCTAAAAATAAATGAGCTGAAGTGCCTGTTCTCAAGATTTTTCCCTTTGGATTCAGCTACATTGAAAATACACAAAGAAGCTTTTAAGAGAACTTCCTATGTTCCTACTGTTTATTCATATTTTCTCTCAGAGACCCATTTCTTCTCCCAGAGTGGACATTTTCTCTATTTCTTTATATTAATATCTGACTGACAAGATAGCCTTCAAAGAGAGTTAGATATTGTTAACAAGTTAATGATTATGATCAATTTTTTTCAATTTACTGAGATAAAAAAATTTATATAATAAAATTTGCCACTTTTAAGTGTACAATTTGATGAGTTTTGACAAATATATACCGTCATGTAACAAGCACCAAAATCATACTAAACATTTCCGTCAGCCCCCAAAATTCCCGTGTTCCTCTTTGTAGTCAACTCCCCTCCCCGTTTATCACTGTAGTTTTGCTTTTTCTAAAAGTTCATATAAATGGAATCATACAGTATGTATCCTGTTTCTGGATTATTTTAATTAGTATGATGCTTTAAAAAAAAAATGTCCATAGTGTTGCTTGTACCAGGAATTCATTCCTTTTTATTGCTAAGTAGTATTCCATTGCATGGCTATTCCATAATTTTTATCAATTCACCAGCTAATAGACATTTGGTTTCTTTTCAGTTTTTGGTTATTGTAAATGAAGCTACATTGACCATTCAAGTACAAGGTGGGCATATGTCCTCATGGGTCATCCAGTAAATACGTTTAAATTTATATGAAAAATTGCCTATTTCTGAACAAACTCTCAGTTAAGAGGGAAACGCCCCTACCTATTGCAATCCAAACAATTGACATCATTGAATAACAAACCACTGACAAAGGTAAGTATTCATTAATCTATTAATATCTAGCGCTCATTATGCACGTGTACTCATCTACTTCAGGATAGGGGGAAGAGAAATCACAGTTTGGTGAGGGGTTAAGTTATATTTTTTCAAAATGAGTATGATTATCTGTTGTGAGAAGAAAAGCTAAATATTTTAGATCCCTGCTACACCAAGTGTGGTCCATTGATCAGCACTATTGGCATCACCTGATAGAAATGCAGAATCTTTTGGGCCGACCAAGTGGCGAGTTGGCTACGAGTTGGCTTGGGATACCAGCTCTGAGCAGCAGGGCCCCAGTACAGATCCTACATGAGGGCCACTGACGCTGCGCCCTCTACAGTTAAGATGAACAACAGTTGGGCCTGGAGCTGGGCTGCCGTGAGTTGCCAGCAACGGCATAGGTTGCAGCAGGGCTGGCAGGCAGCTGGCGTGAGCTGCCATGAGCAACCGTGAGCGGCTGGCCTGCCTCACCCAGGAAGAGTGCAATGATAATACCAACATGGGCCAGTGAAGCGACGTCCTCCACAACTAGACTGAAGAACCAAAGGACAGCAGCTTGTCTGTTCCCCTTCCCCCAGATTCCTCAGTGCTGTTCCCCTCCCCCAAGTCCCCAATAAAATCTTAAAAAAAAAAAGAAATGCAGAATCTCAGCTCCACACCTTCAAATCCACTGCGCGTCAAATCTGCATTTGAAGAGGTGCTGTGTTTGAGAAGCACTGCTAGAGGTCAAAGGGAAAAAGGAATAATATGCAACTGAGATGGTCACGGCTTCACAAAAAAAGTAGTTTTTGAGAGGAACCGAAAGCTTATTCTAAATTCCATGCTCTCTTTTAAAAGTCTTTTGGGCTTGACCTTTAAAATTTCTAATCAACAGAATTTTTTCTGAAGAAGCTACTCAGGTTCTCTTCGAAAATCAGTGGCTTTGAGAAAACTTTCCCTCACCATTCTAGGGGACGTTTGTGGTTTCTTTGTAAATTCCCTAGAAATTTTCATTTCTATACTGTTTTCAGTCTTATCCTTCATGTACGACCAGTATCACTATGACACTACTGATATTTTTGAAAGGACTCCTCTTGGATTACACCTGCAGGACACACACTTCATGCTGCATCACTTTCTGATTCGCCTAAAAGTGCCAGCTGAACCACTAGCCAAACATTTACAAGTACATGTCCAATTATCGCTATTCACAATTTGGGCCCAAGAATTACAGATCTTACAGCTAGAAAGACCACAAGAGTTCAGGGCATTTAAACAAAATAAGGTCTTATGTTACCCTATCACAGAAGAGGCACCCAAGATTTAGAAGAATTTTAAAAGCCTGCCAAAGGTTACCTCACTTATAAGCAGCAGCATCAGTAGCACAGGGGGACATTTTCGTGTGGATTCCCTCTCCCAAAAACGATTCTGGTCTCATGGTGGGTGCGCAGTAACAACCCACTAGTCTTTGTTTCGTTCCAGTGCTCTTTGATCTCTGTGGCTTTCAATTCCTGCACCACTTCCCTTGGGTGGTACTGCACAGGCCTGGGTCTCAGCCCTCCAGCTTCTCTGCCTGTGCTTTTCCTCCTCATCACACCTAAATACAGGTAGGTGCTCTCAAGCTCTTAATCCTGTTTCCTAAACCCATGTTTTCATTGCTTCTCAGCGGCTTGCAATAATCTCTAACCTTTCTTCCCTTTAAACCAGCCCACAGGCTGCACCTGTGATAAAATCCTCAGCGCCCAGCAATCATTTTGTCCCTTACCCCATAGGAAAGCCTTCAGGGGTTTGTCATTGTCTGCCAAATAAACATAAAATCACTTAGCCTGGCATTTAAGACTTCTGTAATTTGGTCCTTCCACCTTTTCGTCTTCTTCATTCAATGTATTCTTGTGGGTCGCAGCATGATTAGGTGTTAAGGTTGCCTGCTTGCTTATCAGCCCTCTTGGGTTTGAGTCTCAGCTCTGCCTCTAACTCAGTTGGATGACCCTGGGAAGTTGCTTAACCTTTTTAAATCTCCGTTTCCTCAACTGTAAAATGGGAATCATGGTGTTACCTAATAGAGCCATTGTAAGTAGTAAATATAAAGCACTTAGATAAATGTCTAGCACATGGTAAGGATGCTCCTAATCTTGTTTTAATTCTTATTTTAAGATGAACAAAGTAATTAGCTGCCCATACACCAAGCCCTCACTAAAAAAAAACTAATTTCATAACATCCTGGGAAAGAGCCTAAAGAACTCATGACATCATGTGACTAATAGCTTCAAAAAATTAAGCTTCAATTACTATGCTAGCTATTATTTCTGCACATTCGTTTCAACATTTCAAAGTATCATGTGATAGGAAGCCTTACACATCTGCTTCTGAATATAAAATAAAAGGCATTCAAAATAGTAGTTCATTAGCAAAACTCGTATTAAAATTAGGCCCTATTTCTGGCTATAGAAGCCAACACCTTTTTATGCTTCTCATAATAAAACTACTCTAAGTCATAATAAAAACAAACAAATAACCCTGATTTGCAGTCAGCATATCAAATTTATGTCTTGAAGCAAGAAATAAAATCAAGAACTCTACCAATAATCCGAGTTGGCAAACTGGTTTCATTTCACACTCTGATTTGGATCCATTATAGTGTTGAGAAAGATTCACATATTGTGTTCTAGGTTCAGAAGCAAATATCAAGTTTCAACCAGCAATGTCTAACAAAGCAGGAATGAAGAGCTGAGTATTCGTCAGCCCTAGACTAGAGGATGGGGGCTGACGAATAATCACTGCAACAGACGGCAATAAAGACTTTAAATATTCTGAACACTTACGCGACAACTATTTTAAATGCTTTAGATGTATAATTCTGTTAAATCCTCAGAACCACCCTTCAAGAAAGGTATTATTGTCATCCCTATCATACAGATAAAGGCACTAAAGCCTAGAGAAGTTATAACAGACCCAAGGATACCCCAGTACTAAGTGATAGAGCTGAGATTTGAACCCAAGCACACAACAGAACCCATGCTCTTCACCATTGTGCTATAAAGACTCAAAATATTCCCATGTTCTTGATGTCAGAAGATATAAATATTGACAGGAAAGGCCGTTCGACAAATCACCAAGATGATTATGATTACAACCCAGGTTCCATTAAATTAAGATGTTTCTGGCAGTAAGAAACCTGAAGATCCAGCCCTGCCTCCAGCCTAGGTGCATGCATGGTCTGAGGAGTTCTGCAAGCTTAGTGGCTCAAGACACCGGGGAAGGGCTTCGAAACCACTCGTGAGTGATCTCGGTTTCAATAATGAAGAGCTCAAGAGATTCCCAAGGACAAAAATCCCAAAACCATTGTAAATGTCCACATTTGCTAGCACCACCAAAGCACAAAGTTCTCAGTCAATAAGTGTCCTTCACAAAAGGATTTCCAAACAAAACAGTAGTGTAACAAATCCACTATTAGAATAATTGTTCTTTGATGAACCTTAAGTCAGAAAGACTAGCTGGATTCATGGGTAAAACATGGAGCTGATTCCTGATGGACATTTGCTCTCCAGAACTTTTTCAGGATAAATTTATAAATTAGTGTCTTAAATTTGCAGAGGAATACTAAGGAGAGTGTGCCTAAAAATTATATTAAGTTACTTTAATGAAATTATTATTAATTGTAGTATTTAAAGACAGAGAAAGAACTAGAGTTCATTCCACTGAAAAAATAAGGCCCAGAGAGGGCAAACATCTTGCCCAAAGTTACACAGCTTGTTTACAGCAGTTTCTATAATAGTTGTGATGCATGTCATGTTCTAGTTTCAACTTAAGAATTTTCTTCCACTTTCACTTCTATATTGCTTTAAAATAGTCCCACGAAAGGCCCATTCAGATTGAGAATAAAAATAATATTTAAAACTTCCATAGCTCTACCTACAACTAATTAAAAAAAAAAGGTAAAAGAAAAAAAAATCCCATAGCTCAACTTTGGGGTATGCTGAAGAGTCATTGGTTACATTAAGAGTCTCAAAGTTCTTGGGGTGACCGGTTAGCCCAGTTGGTTAGAGCGTCATGCTGATAACACCAAGGTTGCCAGTTCGATCCCCACATGGGCCACTGTGAGCTACGCCCTCCTTAAAAAAGGGTAAATCATGCCATTGTAGCATGAAAGCAATGTGTAACCAATGACCATGGCTGTTTCCCAATAAAATAAAATAAAATATTAAAAAAAAAAGAGTCCCAAAGTTCCTCTGGACACAAGGTAAAATAGTAAGAGATAAATTAACAGGCAGCCTTATACAAAGGAGAGGGTATTTTAAAGTCATCTGCTAGAGGTAGAAACATTGTATCAGTATATAAGAACATTTCAAGCCCTCAAAGTCTGAGACAATTGCTTTGCTTACCTGCACTTTAAAGGAATCTGTTTCCCAAAGGCCCTGTGTTCCTGACGGTGAAGGATGCCGTGATGCTTGGGCTGACTGCTAAATAGTCGGAGCCTCCCCACTAGAAATCATCTAAGACAGAGGTGGTGCTGCTTCTTCACTTGCAAGTGCTGGAAGAAAACACAAAGATAGCATGCTTATAAGAATGACTCAGCTACCCGAGAAAAATTTTAATTATTAAAAACATTTCAATGAAAACACTATGTTAGTAAACTCGCTCCTGACCCCCCCCCCCGCCCCCCAAAATGCTTTACAGGATGATGAAATTATCAAAAACAAAAACAAGAAAACCCGACAGCAACACCAGCAGCATATATTACATGGCTGTAGTTCATGACTGGTTATCCACAGGATCCAGCTCTCAGTCTCCTTGAAAAAAATAACATACCCAGCTCAATTAATCCAAAGCAACCTGGTAATGAAAGAGCCATCTGTCTTATTTTTCAGCTTCTCTCCGCTCATACACACAGCTTTATTGTTAAGTGCGGAGGTGCGAGAAGGGGCTGTTGCTCTGAAAACTCTCCGAAGGAAGGGAAGGGAGGGAGAGAGGAGAATGAGGGGGAGGTCAAGGAGAATAAAAATATCTAGAAGAAAGTGAGGGGAGAGGAAGCGTGGGGAAGTTAATAAGCAGAACAACTCGTTTAAGAATGTGCTGTGGCCACTTTCTCAAAAAAAATTTTTTTAAAAACCCCTCAAAACCTTCCTGCTACAGCTTTTCTTACACAAGACTAACCCTGATTCAAAAACAAACACAAAAACAAAAAGCCACGTGCTCTGTATTTCTTGTGTTAGTAGAACATATGTTATTTTTAAAAACATTCTTTGGAAACAAATATCAAAAACAAACCCCACAAAAATATGGCAGTATTTTATGTCAGAAGCTACTTACGATCTCTAATGACTTACAATAAGGAAATTCTTATGCTTTATAATGAAAATCATACAGTAACGTGAAAAAGAATTTGGATTCTACCAAGTAAAGAAAGAAAACTTTTAAAAGTACACTGAGTACACTGAGATTATTTTTGTGTGCTCAATGTGAGTGTGTGTAACACATTACTGAAAGCCATTAGAGAAAAACAAAATCAGTTGATGTGCTGAGTTGTGGATTATAGGGAATTTTTTTCTTAAAAGTTTAAAATCTTAATTTAAATCTTAAGACTAAAATCTTAAATCTTACAATTTATAGAGAAACAGAAAATGCTTCTTTTCATATATTTCTATATGCATTTCACATTTGAAGTGCTAAGTAGTTGACCCATTTAGAAATTAGAAGTCAGGTGTACAATTCTGAAACCTATGTAACTTTATTAACAATTGTAACCCCAATAAACTTTAATTAAAAAAAAAAGAAATTAGAAATCAGGCAGCAGTGCTCTTTAGTGGCTATTATTGTAAGAGCAGTCTCCACCAGGAAACAGAATTTTGAACCTGAGGAAATTATGGATAAATTTGTGCCTCACCATAATTCTCCATAAATGTATAAAAAGTACAGCTCCTGGGTTTCTGTCATCTTCTACCCACTACTCTTTAGCTGGAGTAAAGGTACAATCACAGTTCTGAAACTGTAAGATTCAGCTCTTTAAAAGATTATCTAGTCTTGAATAGGTGGGTAAAATAACCTCAGTGTCATACACGAAACAACTGGGGTAATGAGGATTTAGTTACATTTAAAGAAGCTTAAAACAAGGCAGGAAACAAGATAGCCCACTCTCATGTTTGGAGGGCCTTCATGAAGAAGAGAGATTAACAAGGTTCTGAAGGCTACCAGGCGGTTAAGCCATGGCCAGTGAATGCAGTATACAAGGAATTAGGTTTGAGCTCATGCTGAAGAACCTGCTAACATTTAGGCTGCCTGAAAATACTACATGTTGCATCGTTGGATAACGAGTCACTTGTTTCTAAAGATGGTCTGTTCTAAAAACCACTTGGGAGGGATCTGGACAGCAGTGCTTAATAATAAACTTATGTCCATTGGCATAGCCTGAGCATTTGTTAAAATGTCGATTCTGATTCAGTAGGTCTGGGTGGGGCCTAAGAATCTGTGTTCCTAGAAACTCCAAAGCAATGCCAATACTGTGGGTCAAGACTGTGGGTCTTGAGTGTCAAGGACATAGCTTGATTACAAGTATTAGAATGTTATTGAAACCAGTTACCCTAAGTGCAGAGTCTTCTAACCATATGACTTCAAAAGTCCTTTCCATCTGATTTGGCGGCAGATGATTAATAAATAGGCAAGGTGGTTATTAGCAGGGTTTTGCAAGTCCACACATTCAAATTTCCAAAAAAGTTTATATTTTGGTATCTTGCAGTACCAAGGTCATACTTAGTATCTCCAGGTCATACTTTTGAGCAATAACTAATTTTGCACCAATTCTAAGAAAGAGCTATTTCGCTACCATTAAAAAAAAAATGATACTCTTACTCTAAGCTTGGCAAATAATTGAAACCAAATAAATGTGTTCTGATGAATGAATGACTGAATAACTATATATATTCAAAAATGCAATTACTGGGCCGGCCAAGTGGCGCGATGGTTAAGAACTGGCTTGGGATGCCAGAGGGCCCCAGTTCGGATCCCACAAATGAGGGCCAGTGACACTGCCCTCCACAGCTAAGATGCTGAACAACAGCTCGACCTGGAGCTGGGCTGCTGTGAGTCGCCGGTGATGGCGTAGGCTGCAGCCCCTGTGGCAGTGGGTTGCCATGGGCTACCGTGTGTAGCCAGCAGCCAGCGTGAGCGGCCAGCAGCCGCATTGAGCGGCAGTCCAGAAACCAGCGACTCATCTGCCTCGCCTGGGGAGAGCGCAGTGATGATGCCAACTTGGGCCACTGAAGCAACATCCTCCACAACTAGACTGAAGAACAAAAAGACAGCAACTCGTCTGTTCCCCTTCCCCCAATTCCCCAGCACTGTTCACATCCCCCCAATTCCCCAATAAAATCTTTAAAAAAATGCAATTACTTATGATTTCAGTATACTATAGTTAACAAAAAAAGATGGTTTCACAGTAATGTTTCCCAGTGATTTGTATTATAAAATGGTGGGTCTCCAAAAGTGGGGAGGAGACAGGTCTCTCCCATTATTTTCCTAGCCCTGGAATTTCACCTTCCTTCCTTCCATCTGGATCATAAAAATTCCTTCAATGATCTGAAAGTCCCTGTTTCTTGTTTGCTTATATTGTTGCTCTGCTCCCCTACTTATCTAATAAATTGGGGCTTGCATCAATTCAAAATCCTATGTGATGTCTTTCCTGGAAAAATATGCTAATATTTGAACACACAGACCTCCCTCAAATTTTAAAGTATCCATAGGTTTCCCTCCCAGACTATTGGGTTGTCGGAAAAGTCATGACGCATTTTTGCATAGAAAAAATACGTCATGACTTTTCTGACAACTGAATAAATAAACCCACAACTAAGGAGGAACAAGTTTCCTGCCTTTCCCCCTGACTCTCAAAGTCCCCCTTCCAATGGGTTTACTGTTTCATTTTGCTTAAAAGTTATAAGTAACATTCCATCTGACTTACAAAAGCCCTTTTTTCAAACTATTGGGTTGTCGGAAAAGTCATGACGTATGTTTGCAATGAAAAACAGAAAAAATACGTCATGACTTTTCCAACAGCCCAATACTTATTGCATCAGTTTATTCTGATTGAGGCCTGCTTATTCTGCTCCCTGGGAAGTATCTCCGGTTTGTTAATACCTCTTTTGCTATTTTTAAAAGAAAAAAGTGAGTTAACTTGAGGGTAAACAGTCATATAAACAAATCAAACCTGAAGATTACAGTGTTGGAGATTTTCCTGCTTTCCACAGCAAATGAAAATAAACTTATATTATGGGTAATCCATCAGATGATCCTCTAAAACCAAATTATAAATATGATGCAAATCTTCACTTAGGATACCTTATAATTTTTTATTACAGATAAACCAACACATGTGATATATATTTTTTTAATAAAATTATATAATCCTAGATTTATTTCCTAATATATTAGTAGGTTAATCCTTTAGTCAAGACACATGAGTCAAATTCATTTTCTGAAAAAAATTAACGCTGAAAGTTTTCACCTTCTGGGGTAACTTTGCTGATTTAGCCAATAAATAATTTCCCGATGCCACTCTCTGCCAGAAATTGTTCTGGGCACTAAAGATACAGCAATGAAGGAAAAAAACAGTTTACAAACCAGGAGAGAGGTAAAAATTAGCTAGTAGTTCACAAATAACGTTTAAATTACAAGTGTGGTTTAACTAGGAACTGACCCAGGTGGAAAAGGACAGGAAGCTTCTCTGAAGAATTTGAGAGAATTCGCAGAGAACTCCTCTGAGAAAGAGTGAATGAGATGAAATTAGGGTGGAAACGGAAAACATTCCAGGGAGAGGAAACAGCATTTGCAAAGATTCTAGGTGAACATGAAAATAGTATACTGAAGGAACTGAGGCTGCTGCTAGCAGGAGTGATAATGAAAATAATAATAGTTAACCTTTGTTGAATGCCTACTGCATGCACAAACTCATATACTCCTCACAACAGTGCTGAGATGGGCACTGTTATCCTCACTCTATGGATAAGGAAACTGAGGCTTAGAGAAGTTGACTTGTCCAAGATCTCAAAGCTAGAAGGTGTCAAGCCAGGGTCTGGTCTAGGCAGTCTGCTTTATACCTATAAGCTATTATAGCTTCCGGGAGCTGGGTGAATTTGGAGCTTTCCTCATGCTCAAGATTCATTCTGTCAACTTTCATTTTTCACAGAATATCATCCTGAAATATAGATGTATTGCAATAGCTACAGTTTCATTCTTGAAGTCTTGATAAACGTATGGTTCCTCGTTGGAACGTAGTTCCTTAGGAAATATTACATGGACATTTTTATTACAAAAATGTTAATAGAGGTACGTATGTTAATATAACAAATGCCCATGAACCCAAATGCCAAAATAATGGTATCTTCTCAGGGATTTTTTTCAAATGTAGATTTATGTTCCTCTTCTCCCAGAGACAACCACAATTATGAATTTGATATCCAGTCCATTTTTAATTCATACAAACACCCACACATATTCATAAACATTATATGGTATATAATGTTGTTTTCAGTGATGTTTAACATTTATATAACAAAAGTATAATATTCTGAAATTTGTGTTTTCCACTCTACACTTTTGGTTTGGAGATCCATCCACATTAATGCATAAAGGTCTAGTTCATTCTGAGTTCTGTCTTCTTATTAACTAAATATATTACAAAATGATCCATTATCTACCAATAAACATTTAGGTTGTTTTCAGAGAACTGCTTATCTAAATGTCATTTTGGAGCCAAATCTCTTTTTTCCAATCTGGAAAAACCAGTTTACAAAGCCACTGAATCTTACAAATTGCCAAAAATACTTTCAAATGAAATTTCTTTTTCTTCAGTTTCTTTTTTTTAAATTAAATTTATTGAGATAACATTGGTTAATATTTAGAAGCTTCAATTAAAATGGAGTTTTTTTCTAAAACATAAAACTTTAATAATTCAAGTCATATAAAAATACATATATATATAGAAAATACTATGAATCTCTGAAAAAAGAAAGTAAATAATATTTTAAATAAGAAAATAAATTTCTAGTTAAGGTAAATCTATAATAATCCTGTTGAAAACAAAACCTATGGAAGAGAAAGTAGATGCAGACAGTCTTCATACAACTACTTTCCTTCCTGATAACCATGCTAACCGGGCAAAAAAATCAGTGTTTGAGCAGGGAGACAAACCGAAGTTTTCTCTGGAATGCTTTGTTTTGTGTTCTGACCAGAAAATTTTAACTCAAGGACAACCTAACAAGGTTTATTGTCAAGTGTAAACTAAAATCAAGTCTACAAATATGTGAACACCCATCTATGGGGTTCCTATTACCTTTAACATTTTTTATGAAAAAGAATATGAGAAAACCTCAAAAGGCAGGTGTTTTAAATTATGGATAACTGTTACTAATGGCTGCTTTCTTCATACTATAAAATAACCCAGTCTAGAAAATGGAACAGAAAATTTGAAGAGGGCATTTCTCTTTGGAAAGAAGACTCTTCTAATAAATTTCCAAAGACGTGTACACCATCCCCAAGAAGATAAGTAAAAAAAAAAAAAAAAAAAATCCGGGTTTCCAATGAAAGAAGTAACTCCAGCACACTGAGGGGTCACAATGAAGTCAGACTGTTTGGCTCCATTTTCAAAAACAACTAGGCAAATATTTTTCCACATTCCATAGGCAAGCCAAGGAGATATCACTTCTTCAGAATCCCTGACCTCCAGCACAAGAGATCTTCCTGGGCTTAGGAAAACCCTCCCAGGCTTCAGAAGGCCGTTGTGAACTCAAAATTTATCCTACCAGTAATTCAGTGAAATAATTGGCCAAGCAGATAAGGCAGCACCATCATCCATTTATCCATCTGTCCATCCATCCATCCAACAGATACTTATTACCCATCTGTCACATGGCCCAAGATCTCAGGGTGCAAAGGCTGTCTGAGCTGAGGGAGCATGGCGCACTGAAGGCAAATCCATATAGCCAGCCACACATTTAAACAGACAATTAATTGAACATACCAAACAACCTCTTAACTACAGGTTGGAAGTACACTATTTTATTATTTCCAATTACATAATATGTGTACTGTACAGAATACGTGATTAACTGAAACGTGCGCCTTGTTGCATGTCCCCCTTAGAGGGCAAAACATAAATAGTAATATGTACTATACACAGCAGGAAGTAGATGTTGAAAGAGGCTTAGGAAGAGAATAAGGAGCCACAAATAGACCAGAAGCCAAAAACAGGATTACTTAAAATTTGTAAACTTCCCACATTTGTGATTTTCTTAAACTTCCTGAAGACTTTCCCATAGTTACTAGGAGTAAGCAAAGCTTCTGAACCAAAAGGAAGGGACAACTTAGGCGTGCACATCCACACTGCGATCACGCTCGGCTTCAGACACGTGAGGCTAAGGAACCTCCGGAGTCTGAGCTGAGAGCACTGCAGACAAAAGGAACCAGCGAGTGCCCAGGTCGCGAAGGAAGGGCACAAAGGAAGAGCGCAGGAAATGGCCTGAGCCTATGCAGTAACCCTGGGGAGTTCACCACAGTACAATCCTTGCGGCTCCCCTAACACCAGAGACTCAGCCGGGAATAAGATTGGTCAATTGTCAGGCAGCGTAAAACCAGCCCTCTGAAGAGAGTACTCTGCCGTCTGGCATGCTCTGTGGTGCTCCTTACTACTAACTGAAGCCGAATTGTTGGGCTGCTTTTTGATCTGAGGGCTTTCTTATTTTCTCAGATGAGAACTGGTCTTTGATACGCTTAAGTAGAGCAAAATGAAACCTTTATTTACAACATGCCAAAACTATTTGAAACTGGGGTCTTCATTTACAAAATAAAGTCGGATTGATTTTCCTATTAGAGATGGTTCTGGACCAGGGGGACTGAAGAAAACTGGATGGTGGTTGTGGCCCCAGTCTGGGTCTGGAAAGATGGGTAAGGGACACCTCAGCGGAAACCCAGAGAAACAATGATGGGAAGGCACCGAGGGCTGATTTGCAAGGCTTGCTCTGGGGCGTGTCAGGAAACCAAAAGGGATGGGTCTCAAAATGCTCCTGAAGGGCAGGGTGAAGAAATAAAGAAAATGCCATAGAATGGTAACGAAACCTCTGTCTTCCTATAGGGCACATGGCAGACATGAAGCAACCAGGGGCAAGAGAGGGCACTCTGTGAGCCAGTCCAGACAGGAGCAGCTTGTACAGGGTACAGCCTGGGCAATTCCAGGACCAAGAGCCAGCCGCACTCTGGGGGATGCAGAGAGAAGGGGGTCAGGAAACTAGGCCCACCACAAACCTTCTGTATTCATTTCCTAGGACTGCAAAAACAAAGTGCCACAAATGGGGCACTACAACAACAGAAGCATATTGCCTTACAATACACTTGTCACACAATACACTGTCTCTGGAGGCTAAAAGTCCAAAACCAAGGAGTTGGCAGGGCCATGCTCCCTCTGAAACCTGTAGAGGAGAATCCTTCCCTTGCCTCTTCCTAGCTTCTGGTGGCTTGCTGGCAGTCCTTGGTGTTCCCTGGCTTGTAGATGCATCACTCCACCCCACCGTCTTCACACAGGTTTCTCTCTATGTCTGTCTTCGATGGATGCTTTTTATTAAGGACACCAGTTACATTGCACTAGGGGCCCACCCTCTTCCAGCATGACCTCATCTTAACTAATTACACCTTATTTCCAAATGAGGTCACATTTTAAGGTACTGGGAGTTAGGACTTCAACATGTCTTTGGAGGGGACACAATTTAACCTATAACGCCCTTCTTGGGGTGCCCAGTCCTTACCCTCAGCCAGAAGGATGCTGATGCTCCAGAGTCACCCAGAATGCCTGGGCGTGAATTCAAGTTACAGAGACACCGAGAAAAATTACCACATGGTGGTGAAAGTCTAACCGGTGGTTACATTTAAGGAGGGAAGCTGTGACGGGGAAGAGCATGTGGTACGCTTCCGGAGGGCAGATAATGTCTGGAGGCCGGTTCATTGGGAGGAAATGCAGGAACTATACTTACATGGTTTGTGTACTCCTTTGTATGCCTGGTATATTTCCATTAAAACTTTACTTTAAAAACATTAGAGAAGATGAGCTGCCCAAGAAATAAGGGCTTTTGCAGCCTAGGTGGACCCTCAAAGAGGGGCATTGTCTGGAAGGGAGCACAGCCCAAAAGCTATCTGCTCAGCCCTGCTGGTTCAGGCTGATGTGTAACTAGAAATGCCCAAGTAATTCACTTACGAGGAGAAAAATATAAGTGCCAAAGAGTCTATATATTTGATCTGGCAGATTGGCAGCTTCTACAGGCAAATCCATGGGTGACGAGCAAAAAGTTGTTTGATAAGCACAGACCCATATTAAGGGCACATTCTCCCCTCAACAGTGCTGGAAACAGGCTAACACACCTCTTGCTTTGCCCTCTGTTTTCCTAGCATCCTTGCAGACCTCTCCCACACATTCCATTTTCACACTAATTACAGTTCAAGAAGTTCCAGTGTTTTTTCTTTCACATTTAATTCTTTTCTGAGAATTTTAAGCTCTTGAGGTTAGGATATTTTGGGTCCTATTGCTTAATTTCCTAGGAAGAGAAATCAACACCAAAAGACAAAGTTAAAATATACTGGACACCACTCAGGCTTAATAGAAAATATTTTTTTGGAGTAAACACATGTAAGATTTTCTAGAATTAAATATAATTCAGGAATTTAACCCCAGATATTGTGTATACTCTGACTAATGTATTGATATATTAAAAACTGAATGATGCCTTGAAAACGAGAGGGGAGAGGGGAAGGAAGCCCAAACTTAATTACAATGCAAACAAAGAAATTAAAATCAAATACTGATCCAAATTATACATGTGAAGTATCAAGCACATAATTATAAGAAATGAAGCTGTGACTGGAAGCTCTTGGCTTTCTACTCTGTAAAAAGTATTAGGGGGCCGGCCGAGTGGCGCGATGGTTAAGAACTGGCTTGGGATGCCAGAAGGCCCCAGTTTGGATCCCACATATGAGGGCCAGTGACACTGCCCTCCACAGCTAAGATGCTGAACAACAGCTCAACCTGGAGCTGCGCTGCCGTGAGTCGCCTGTGACAGCATAGGCTGAAGCCCCTGTGGCAGTGGGTTGCCATGGGCTACCACCGTGTGTGGCCAGCAGCCAGCGTGAGCGGCCAGCAGCCAGCGTGAGCGGCCAGCAGCCGCAGTGAGCGGCCATCCAGAAGCCAGTGACCGATATGCCTCACCCAGGAAGAGTGCAATGATGGTGCCAACTTGGAACAGTGAAGCAACGTCCTCCACAACTAGACTGAAGAACAAAATGACAGCAACTTGTCTGTTCCTCTTCCCCAATTCCCCAGCGCTGTTCCCATCCCCCCAATTCCCCAATAAAAATCTTAAAAAAAATGGTATTAGGGAGGCACTGAAAGAAGGCCAAGAATTTGTAGTGAACCTCTACAATGTTCTCCTTGGATGTCCCTGTCCTGATGAGGCCCATCTCTATTCTCAAATTTCATATAGAATCCCATGCTTCTTAAGTCTCAAATGATATTTAGTATTTCTATGTTTTAAACACTTGGGTTATTAAAAGTAAGAGCTCTAATATCAATGATATTTACCGTAACTAATATTTCCATCATTTTCTTATGAAAACAGCAAATGGAAGAGATGTACTCCATGCCATATGTATTATAAATCCAAGTCCAACTTCAGAAGCAATGAACAAAATTTGCCTGTTATAAATTGCCTATATAGACCTATATAGACACATGGCCTTATAGGCAGATGTAAATATATAGGCCATAGGTGTCTGAGTCTGATCAAGCAGATTCCTACATTCTCTCCTGCATCATCTCCTAAAATTCTTGACTTTGAATGTTAGGCTCTAAGAGTACCAAACTTCGCACAATTCTCAATCATACCCTGTTTCACGCCTCAGTGCCCTTGATCATGCTGTTCCTGCTGCTGGAATGTTCTCTTTCCCTCCGTCCCACTTCCCAGCCTCCCCATCCCTGCCATAAATTAGAGTAATCTGCTAGGATTCTGCGCCCTACTTAAAAGAGAATCAATTATGCCATTGTAGCATGAAAGCAATGTGTAACCAATGACCATGGCTGTTCCCCAATAAAATTTTAAAAATGATAATAATTAAAGAAAAACAACATAAAAAGATTAATAGAATCCTAAGTGAAGTGAGGTGTTAAAAGGAAACAAACTTGAGAAAAAAATAGAGCTATTGTAGATAAGGTCAAACAGAAAGACTATCTATAGAGAAAGTTAATTTTTAACATTTGAGGAAGAATATAATTATAATAATAGCTATAATGATAGGGTTATATTAATAATGGCAAATATTAGGTTGGTGGAAACATAATTCCGTAATTGCCATTTTTGCATCGTTGAAATTTACCTTTGATATTAGAATACATTCTTAAATAAATGTGGTTATGTTATACATGTTTTTAATGTGCATTTCTCACTTTATGTTTTTTTGCTAATGACTTATTACTTGCTGTTTATTTTATTTGTATTTTAGTCTATGGAAATGATGTTAGACAAAAAGCAAATTCAAGTAATTTTCTTGTTCAAGTTCAAAATGGGTTGTAAAGCAGTGGAGACAACTGGCAACATCAACAACGCATTTGGCCCAGGAACTGCTAACGCGTGTACAGTGCAGTGGTAGTTCAAGAAGTTTTGCAAAGCAGACAAGAGCCTTGAAGATAAGGAGCTTGGTGGCTGGCCATCGTAATTTGACAACGACCAATTGAGAGCAATCACCGAAGCTGATCCTCTTACAACTATACAAGAAGTTGCCGAAGAACTCACCGTCGACCATTCTAGGGTCATTGGGCATTTGAAGCAAATTGGAAAGGTGAAAAAGCTTGATAAGTGGGTGCCTTATGAGCTGACTGCAAATCAAAACAATCATTGTTCTGAAGTGTCATCTTCTATTATTCTACGCAACAACAATGGACCATTTCTCGATCAGATTGTGACGTGTGACAAAAAGTGGATGGTATATGACAACCGGCAATGACCAACTCAGTGGTTGGACCTAGAAGAAGCTCCAAAGCATTTCACAAAGCCAAACTTGCACCAAAAAAAGGTCATGGTCACTGTTTGGTGGTCTGTTGCCAGTCTGATCCACTATAGTTTTCTAAATCCCAGCGAAACCAGTACATCTGAGAAGTATGCTCAGCAAATCGATGAGATGCCTGCAGCCGGCATTGGTCAACAATTCTACTCCACAACAACGCCAGACCACACAACGGCACAACCAACGTTTCAAAGTTGAATGAATTGGGCTACGAAGTTTTGCCTCATCCGCCATATTCACCTGACCTCTCACCAACCAACTACCACTTCTTCAAGCATCTCGACAACTTTTTGCAGGGAAAACACTTCCACAACCAGCAGGATGAAGAAAATGCTTTCCAAGAGTTCATTGAATCCTAAAGCACGGATTTTTATGTTACAGGAATAAACAAACTTATTTCTCATTGGCAAAAATGTGTTGATTGTAATGATTCCTATTTTGATTAATAAAGATATGTTTGAGCCTAGTTATAATGATTTAAAATTCACAGTCCGAAACCACAATTACTTTTGCACCAACCTATAACATTGATTAAATGCTTGATATTTAGCAGAAGCTATACTGATTTATATGTTTACTTTTTATTGTTTTACTAACTGTAATGTGGATATTATTTCAAATTTACAGAAAAGGAACGTGATACTCAGAAGTTAGAACCATGCAGTTATAAACCATAAAGCTTGAAAACAAACACAGGTTATCTTCTGGCTTAATGAGGGAGTGTGGAATGGAAGGAGAAAGGTACTCCCAAGCTGAAACACTGAAAGTCTTGCAGTGACTACAGGTTCAAATGGAAGAGTAAAAAGAAAGTTAGCAACATGAAATGGTAGAAAATGTCAAAGACCAGTGGGAGAAATTCTCTGGGTTTTTGAGCAGAAAAAGAATTCCCTAATGAAAACCACGCTAGAAACACGTTATCATAAAAGATACATGAACCAGAATATTGGTGGTCATAGGTGGAGGGCTTAGGTAGAAAGTGTTTATAAGAATATGATTATATTATTTTACAGTTAAAGCAGAAGAGCCCTACCCACCAAATCTGTAAAAACAGTGTTTTTGCTATAGGTGCGCCACATTTGTCCTCCAACAAACTCAGTGCCTGGAAAACATGTATAGGTACTTCATGATCAGCAAGTACACACGTCTCCTAACATCCTGTTTATGAAATATATCCAATTATTTCTAATTTATTAGTAGCATAGCTGGGATCAAACAAGAGTGACTAGCTAACTTCCTTTGACATTTATGTGAAATATTGGTTCCAAATATCCAAAGTATTCTGACAGCAGGGTCCTTTATCTTACAAAGATCATTTACATTTATAAGAGTCCCTTTAACTTTTAGAGTCTATCAATTAAGTAAAATTATAAATTAAATTAATTGCTGCTGCTGAAAGAAGTTGAAAATTCATTTATACCGTAAATAAATGCCTGGATTATCATCTCATTGTTCTATTCTAAAGGCAACTGGATAAACCCATTTTCCAATGTTTAAGTGCAGTTTTATAACTTTACATTGTCTCTATTATAGTACAATTATTATTACATATTATCTACATTTTATATTAAATTTATATTAGCCATAACAAGGAGTCTGGAAATTTAAAAGGAAATCTCTAATCTCTTTTTATTCTTTAGCTTTTGCTGAACCTATAAAACGTACATACTCTCTCATCTCTGCCTCCTCCATCCCTTAACACATGAAGGACTCAAAGATACTAAAGGGCTGCACGGATTTGAATAAAAACATTTAATGTTATTTTATTTCATTTATTATATTTTTATATAATTTATTTTTTATTTTAATAGAAGCAGCACCGTCATGGTGCTGGCCTAAATATTTCCTAAGAGGGAACCTCCACCAAGCTGTTAGAAGCAGTGGGTTGATAACCTCTCGGAGAACTACAATCAGAATTGAGGGTGGGGAAGATTTGTCATGTCCTTGTGGGACAGGAAAAAACAAATCTAAAAGGCGGAGACTTCAAATATTTAGAATTTAAGAAATGTGAATACAGAATGCCTCTATTAACCAAGAGGATGCCCTCTGGAGACAGTCTTTGGGAGAAACTTTGTCCCTAGGAGTCTCACCAAGATTCCACAGCAGGGCTCCTCTCTTGCTTGACCACTTCTCTCTCAGTTCCCTCTGCCAGGCACTCCTCCCCACCTCCTCCCAGCTCTGGCAATCTTGATGGGGAATGCTTTTTACTCCCAAGGCATTTGTTTGTGTCTCAAACTAGGTTAAATGGCGCCTATTAGAACCTAAGATATCTCATAATAAGCACTGGAAATTCAACAATGCAAATCTCTGCCTACACAAGTGCATGAGACTGTGGATGTAAAGATGTTTGTGGTGCTATTAAAGAGGAGATGATTTTGTTATTCACATTCTTGGCACACATTTCTTCAGTAATGTAACCACAAACCTGACTAACCTAACTCAAACTATCATAAATTATGAATTATGAAAATACACTGAAAGTTTACTGTATATGAAAACAAGCTTGAGAGTATCCATCTGATGACACCTAGTACAGTCTCTTAGTTGTCAGCATAAATACACTATCACATTTTCAAAAAGAAAGAAACCTTTCAAAACTGGAAGGGTTTTAATTAATATATATAAATCCACAAGGGTGAATTCACCTTTCACCTGTTTTCTCCAATGGGTAAAGTTTTTGAGATGACAAATTGATAATCCTAAGAGTTGGTTATTAAGATGACCATAATAGTTATAAAGATGCTGTAACTGAGCTAATATAGTAAGTCATTTGGCAAATGTTTGCTCAATCTATAATGTTCTAGACACTGAACCAGATACAGGAGATAGGGGGTGTATAACAGAAGACATAATCGCTGCCCTGTCAAATAGAAATGTGTTCTAGATTTTATGCCACAGCATCAATTAGAAAAAAACAGACACAAAAAGCTGAAATTTGTTATGTACTCATATATTAGCGACATTAAGTATGTAAATAAATAGATGAGCAAGGCATGTGGCTAAAGAAGCTCAACCATTTTTTCTCTAAAGAGTGTACCAAGCTTCCCCAGAGAGTATAATATACTGGTGATTGTGAGCTATCCTGGAATCAAAGGATAAATGATAAAATGCTGGGAGTTTCTGTTCATTTCTGATAAACTGGTGCTACTAGGGTTTATCAACTTGGACATAAATTTTCACGATTCAAGAGCTACTGTAACACTTCTAATATCATCTACAAAGACCAACAGAAATGAAAGTTCTCAGGCATAGAATATTCCCATGAGAAATATTACGAGTCCTGCATATTTCCACTGAAACTGTGCTCTACACAGAGCATAAACCTCCCATAAAAGACTGCACAGAAGACAGCCTGGGGGAGAAGGAGCAGGAGTTCAGGAAAAAGCAAATCTTTTGAATTATTTAGAGTATCACCTCTTGCAACAATCATTGTCTTGCAAAAGACATCAATTGTGATTTATTTGGCTAAATAATTAATTTAATTTTTTGTATTTAGCTTCAGATGTCACCAGACAACTGAGAGGTTTCTTAGAGACAACTAAATATTCAGTCTGGAGGGAGGTTGAGATATCAGAGCTAGTGATGGGGAGCTTAATGCGTGAAGATGATACTGAGTATATAGATTTATTTTGGAGGATAAGAGGAATACTGTCCAGAGTCCTCTGAACCCTGCTCTATGGGGATATGCCCAGGCCCTGGCCTAGGGCAAGGAAGGAGAAATCAGCGATGGCCAATTAATGGGGAGAAGCAAAACCAACTGAGAGAGAGAGAGAGAGAGAGAGAGAAAGGAACAGGAACACCTATTGCCCACTGGGTGAAGACTGAGTTAGTCTCTAATTAAAAATCTCTAATGGCATCCCATTCTAATTAAAGCACAGTTCAAACTCCTTTCTAAGACTTGAAGGCTTCACATTCGCTATCTCCCACCTACTTCACTGATTTCATCTCCTATGCCCCGCTTTTGCACTCTTCTTCATCTGGTTCTCCAAACACCTAAATTCCTTCGTGCCTTGGGGTCTTTACTGTTGCTGTTCCCTCTGCCTAAAATGCTCTTCCTTCTGCTTTTCACTGAACTGACTACTTCTCACCATTCACATCTCACATCAAATATCACCTCCTCAGAGAAGCATTCCGATTGCTCTAAAGTAGCTTGCCCCACCCCTTCTCTAGCACACCCCCATGCTGTTTTGTCACACCACTCATCCTATCTAAAATGTTTTTCATTTATTTGTATCTTGTTTCATGACTCCATTTCCCACAAAAACAGAAGCTCTGTCAGAGTGTGGGCTTTGTTTTGGTCAACACTGCACACTGCACGTCCTACCCCCACGCTCAGCATCTAGAACATCTCCTGTTACATAGCGGATACTCAGTGAATATTGGTTGAATCTCAAATTCCACCTTATAGATGACCATGCTGAAAGTAACCCAAGACCAATGAAAAACCACTCTCTGCTCCCATGTCACCCCCACCCCCAAGCACAATGACTGTGACCCACAGATATACCGACTCCAGGCCTGCTTCTGCACCCCGTGGAAGGCGACAGTGACCCTGCTCCCCTTGGAAGCATCTCCAGCTTCATTGCCATCTCATCTGGAGGCTTTATTCTCTTCATCTCCTACACATCTTTCCATTCCCCACCAGATAAAAAGTAAATCATTGTTTAAAAGAATGCTTCAAAGACCATCATTACACTCTGCTGAACAAAATAATGCCATTTGCCCGTGTGTCTGAGGTATAAGGGGGGAAAGAGAAAATGGGGAAGAATAGAACCTTTTCTGTCAGCTTTTCAGTATTCATGACCAGAAAATTTCCTCAAGGCTGACTGCTCCCCTTCCCCTCTTTCCCAGTGGTCCAGGAAGAGGAAAGCCCCTGGCCAGATGCAGAAGGTTGTGGCAATAAACAGTAAGCTGGCTGCTCCCCGCTGGATGACCAAAAGCTCTCCAAGAAAAAGAAATACGGACATGGGGAAGAGATTCAGATCCTACTGATCCTTACTCTCTTTTACCCTCATACCCTCACCCCCAAAATCTCATCCCTTCTTAGCCCAACAACATAGCAGCCAAGTTAGCAAGTGCCCAGTCTGAGACACGACTGATTCCCAAGGTGATGGAATCTGACACCCTGATTTGGAACCACAGAGACAGTTTCCTACTGAAACCCTGTAATGGCCAATGCATACATTGTATTCCACACATCAAGCTCGCTCCAAATCAAATACATTTTAATTTTTAACCCATATAGGTTCACTTGGAAATTGTAACGTGTACTGTTATCCACTGTAGTTTGGATAAACAGGAGAGAGAGATTAGCCTGGGAAGACATCTTTCAAGCAAGAAGAATGAGTTGAAACTCCAGTGAAACTATGCAGGATGAAAAGAACTTTCGGGACACAACCCATTGGAGATGACCTCCTGAATTTGGCCATGCCAAAAGTATGAATGTTAAAAATGTGGAGAAGATAGAAGATGTCTAATTGGGGAAAGTCTGAAGCTATCAGACAGAAAAGGAAAGTAAGCAGACCACCTGATTTCAAGAAGCCCGGACTAAGGGGTAACTTTAAAAGTATGTTCAGGGCCGGCAGAGGGGCACATTGGTTAACAGTTGGCTTGGGACACCAGCTCTGAGCAGCAGGGCCCCGGTTCAGATCCCACGTGAGGGCCAGTGACACTGCGCCCTCTACAGCTAAGATAGTGAACAATAGCTTGACCTGGAGCTGGGCTACCGTGAGTCACCGGTGATGGCGTAGGCTGCAGTGGGGCTGGACGGCAGCTGGTATGAGCGGCTGGCAGCAGGCATGAGCAGCCGTGAGCAGACATCCAATGGCTGGTGACAGATCTGCCTCACCCGGGAAGAACGCAATGATCACAATACCAACATGGACCAGTGAAGCTAGACTGAAGAAGAAAGGAACAGACAGCTTGTCTGTTCCCCTTCCTCGATTCCCCAACACTGTTCCCCTCCCCCAATTCCCCAATAAAATCTTAAAAAAAAAGTGTGTTCAGATCAGGGGATATATAACTTGAGTGTAAGGCAAAGGAGAAAGATATGCACAGAGAATGGAAGAATGTGTGAGCATGTGTGCCACAGAGGCTTACTGGAATGGTGGAAGGTAGAGATGAAGCCGACCTTCATGTGATCCATTCTGAGTCACTTAACCTAGGGGCAGTCTCGGGTTTTTTAACCATACGATGGGGCTGAGCATTCCTGTCTCATAGTGTTGTTGGGGGAAGATTTAATAAAATAGCACATGGGAACACAACAAGGATCACAGTGGGTGCCACCTGAGTTTCTTGCTTTTCTCTCCTCCTTGATAAGCATCACCTAGAATGCATGTTGAACAGATCTTTGGTTCCCAACCCTGGTTGAAATCAGAATTTCCATGGAAGTCAATTGATAATCGGCATGGTTAGCAGATGAAGCTTATCAGGGAAATACGGGAAACAAAACATTATCTCACTTCTCTCCACATGATGTGGAACACACAAATATCTCCCTTAGAAGAAAAAGGCTGCCACTAAGTTCTGGAATGAGAAAACCAGAGAATTACAATTTTCGCAAAAGACAGGCTGATGTTTTTTAATGGGATGTCTCTTAAGGGCATTATTCTGCTAATGGCATCCATTTCTTTCTGAGCCTCAAAGATTTTCGTTGATTTAGGCATAAGAACAAATTGAATATTTCCAGCAATTCTACTGAAATGTAGTCAAAATAGCAGTGTCCTTTTATTGTACTATTATAAGGAAATATGGTAAAATCTGGGACTGTGACATTAAGCAACTACGATAAAAATATTGCTCAAGGGAAGTCCCCTAGGCACCAAGTGAAGAAGTCATCTCCCCCTCCACTTGACCAATTTCGGACAGCTTACGAAGTCAGATCAGGGTAATACAGTTTCCAGAAAAGTTCTCTCCTCATAAACCATTATCTAAAGGCACTTAGCGCTATTTGGACACAACAAAGGAGACTGTCTAAGAGTGTCTCTTTTGCAGGTATTAGTATGAAAAGCAGTCCTTGGTAATGCAAAAAGGCAGCATCACAAACCAATTTACAAACGTCATTAGCATGCTTTCCAACGGAAAATAACTTGGCAGCCTGACCAACCAGATCGTCACAAATATTTACCATCTCCATGTAAACAAAAAGACAGTTGCATGGTCTGCAGCTCGGGGAGGAAGTGTGGAGATCAGAAAGTCAAATATCTAGGCCAGATTAGTAGAGAGGCCATCGGAGACCTAAAGATCAGTGTGAACATATAGCTGTAGAGCCACAGAGGGCGAGGAGCGTCTGGCTGACCTGCAGAGTTTCCTTAACTATCTACTTAATCATAGCACTCAGGGGACGTTCCTCCTAAAATACATTTGACTTTGAGTTTAAAATCTGTGGCTTGTGTGGTTTCTGATACACTGACATTCACGATATTATTCTCCTCCCCCCTCCTTCCCAGTTTTTAAAGAGTGCCTGACATTCACGATATTATTCTCCTCCCCCCTCCTTCCCAGTTTTTAAAGAGTGCCTTGGAACAGCGAACACCGAAGCTTGCCCCCAACCTCTCTCCCGCCTCTTTCTACTGAAGATCATAAAAGGTGTTTTGGGTTTTAGTTTCTGGAAATCACTTTTTTATAAATTTTCTTTTAAGCCGAAATAACAGCACAGGAGAAAGGGGCTGAGATAGCCAGGGAGCTCGGGAGCAAGCGGCCTCAAAATGACAAGTTTCCTCTCTCTATCTTGAAAACTAACGGCAGCCCAAACACTGCAATTTTCTCACCGCCGCCCTTTCCCCCAAACTGCCTAGCGGCTTGCTTTGTTAGGTCTAGCCCTACAGTGGCGGGAAGAAGGGCTTCTCGGAATTTTTTTTCTAAGGTCAAGGACTAGAACCTTGCAGACCTCTCGGCACTGCTTGCGTACAGATTCTCTTAACAAGAAAACAGTGAGCGAGGAGCCCGTCACCCTTGTCGACCGCTGGAGCGCCCAAGCGCCCCTACGATTAGAGAAAACGAGGTCACAGAGCAGGATTTTTGGGCTCACCGCGCCCCTCCGACCACCAGCGGGCTCCTCGCCCCTCCCGCCCTTTCCAAGCTGGCACAGGGATCCGAGCACCCCTGAGGTGCCCCCAACCCCCTAAACCCCTGCGGATGCACACCACCTCCTGGGATGGGAGGGTGCTCGGAGGGGCAGTCTGTTCAGCGTGCCCCCCCATCCCCGACACTCAGCCTGAGGCTGCAAAACCCGAAGATCTGGGCAGCATAGACCCAGGCCGCCCGACCCGGGTCGGGAACTCGGTATCCTCGCACCGCCAACCTCCCTCACCCTGTAATGCAAACCCGCCGCGAGCCGGCGGGGCAGAGTTACCCGCCAAGGCCCAGGCGCGAAGACCGCAGGGGCTTACCGGGCTCCGCCGCTGGGGCTCCGTGGCGCTCCGCTGGCTGCCGCCGCTCGCTCCAAGCCGGCTGCTGTCTCTTCCGCGGCGCCTGCAACATCGGGCCGCCGAAGCCCACGGCCGGCGGAAACCGGAGGAAGGTGGCGCGGGTCAGGAGCGGCGCGGGCACGATTGGTCTCCCCAGACCTGGCGGGGGAGCAGGGGAGAGCGCAGTGCCGCCTGCGGTCCGGGGCGCCCGCCAGCCGGTGCGCTGCCCGCGGGGCCCGGGGCCGGTACCCAGGCGACTGTGCGCCTCGGAGCCGCGGGGGAGCTCCTCCTGCTGGGCTGCTGGAGCCAGATGGGCGGTGGCCGCAGCCGCCCCCAAGTTCGCAGAGGAAGGTGCAATGCGGAGAGGGAGGCTGTGGAGCTCCGGGTCCCCAGAGCGGCGAGGCAGGAGCGCAGCCGAGCTCCTACCTTTCGGGGTGGGAGGGCACCCGCCGCGCGCCCTCGCAGGGCGTCCCGGGGAGGAAAATCACCACGAAGGGAGGGCTGGGGAAAAGCAGCTGGTGGCTTCTGGACAAGGTAGGAGGATCAAGTTCCACAGCCAAAAAGACACTCCCACACCGCCCTGGTTTTGTTGGAAAACCGCCTCGGCAACAGTGAGGGGCGCGGGCGGTAGAAGTAAACACATTTGTTTGGCGCACTGGGTACTTCTGTGACACTGGGCAGACAGGGCAGGCGGTTTGGTCCCCCTGAGGAAGGAAGGGGTGTTGAGAGAGCTCCAGGATTCCTGAACTCTGCCCTTCAAGGACAAACGTGTTAGTGCTTTTTATCTTTTGGAGATTATTTTTTTTCGGGGGGGAGAAGAATGAAGGTGGGACGCACATTTTTTTCTTGTTTAAGTAGCTCTCCCTTGTAAAAAACATATGTTGATGTCCTCATACTTGGATTCATTGGCCAGCAACATTCAATTAATAGCTCCAGCCTTTGGGCGCAGAGCATCATAATCACATGCCATCAAATGACCCCAGAGAGAACCGTCTTGGGTGTAATTCAAAGCGGGCAATGTGTCATGCGCTGGAACAATGTCCCTCTTCTGTGATGGGCCTTCTGGTATTTGTCTTAATTTTAACAACAGCCCCAGGAGGCAGCACTTGTTATTTTCCCAGTTTTACTAATCAAAAAAGATGAGAGGGTTCAGAACATTCCTATCCCTTTCTCTTTCTTCAAATTTCCTTTGAAGTAACACACACAGATTTTGTACTTTTAAAGGTGACTCGGGAGACCTTAGGGTAGTGGAAAATGTTTCGGGTATTTGTCCACCTGGGCCAATTTTTCTTGAGGTTACTTTGCTTGTTTCGTTTCTCCTGAGTTCCTTATTAATCCATGTCATTCTCTAGCCATCCTAGGACTCTTGGATCTGCAAAGTCATGTGCTAAAAGAAGAGGCCACCCACTATTCTTATGTGATGTTGGTGTTTTTCATTGTCAATAGTGGCCAAAAAGGGCACTGTTCGCCCTAAACCTAGTTCAAAGTCCACCTCCTCTACTAGCCTGCCGTGTGACCTTGGGCATTTCCTTTTTGTCATGTAAAATGAGATAATATAATTTATATTCATGGGGTTGTTAGGAGGATTAAAATGGAGGATGAAATAAAAAATTCTTGGGCTGGCCAGGTGGCTCAGTGGTTAGACCACGAGCCCTGAGCAACAACGTTGCCAGTTCGATTCCCACACGGGCCAGTGAGCTTCACAGGAGCTGAGCTGGCAAGGCCACAGGATGGCTCAGCTGGTGAGAGCATGTGCTCCTAACAACAAGGGTGTCGGTTCGACTCCCGTATGGGATGATGGGCTGTACCCCAACCCCCACACCCCCCACCCCGCCTTGGCAACTAGATTGAAAGCAGCGACTGGACTTGGAGCTGAGCTGCACCCTCCACAACTAAGACTGAAGGACAACTACTTGACTTGGAGCTGATGGGCCCTGGAAAAACACAATGGTCCCCTTTCCCAATTCCCCAACACTGTTCCCTTCCCCAATTCCCCAATAAAATCTTTAAAAAAATAATAATAAATCCTTGGTACAGTGCTTGTGACATAAACCAGCAAATTCAGGAAGTAAGAATATTAATGATCAGTCATTGCCCACTGTGAGTCAGCTGCCCGCCATGAGTCAGCTATTCTCTGTACAGCGTATCTGTCCCTCTCATCTGTCCCACAAGCCAGAATAATATTTTACAACGAAGAAATACAGTCAAGAAGTCAAGGTCACACCTCCTATATTGGAGCTATGATTGAAATAAAAATGCCTGAGACCAAAATTAGTTTTCTTTCCAGTATATGACACCACTATGCAACCATCTGGGGCAGAGGTTTTTGACTTGAGTAACATTACTTTTTTAAAATGCAGGATACATTATTGTATGGGCATATGATCACAACTATGTAAACATTTTGAATTCCTGTGGAAAGTGATAAAGAATTAAGCAGGGTGATGGGCTTATAGGTTTTTTAGCCCTCTCTGGATAGTGTTTTTGGTAATTGTTTGGGGGAAAACATTTTTACAATGTAAATATATTTAACTCAACCTTTGTGTAGAAGATTTATTTTAACAAGGTGTGAGGGAAAGAGCCAGAAGTAGGAGACAACTCTGGAAACATGCAGAGTCTTTGAAAGCCCCCCTGAAATCAAAACGGTTTAGTCGGTGTACATATAGTGCTAGCCCTGTTTGCTAGGTTTGTTTTTCAGTGATGGATAGTGCGCCATTTGAGTTAAAATGACATTGTTTCATGGGATGTGGTTTCTGCACGCCCAGAGAAGGTAAAAGCCAGGTTGCTCACATTACCCTGAGGTGCCATTCAGCACCTGTAGACTCATAGTGTAGGGTAAAGTTAAAATAAAGGAAGTCGTATTTCTTCCTCACCCCAATATAGGGCCTGCCTTTTTTTTTTTTTTTTTTCTGCAAAAAGCTTTATTGTTTCAATTTGGTCCACGGTATGGGAGAGGGCCCCTGGTGGTTAGAAAGCTCCCTAGCTGTTTCTGGGAGAGGCTCAGGCAGAAGCCCAACGCCAGGGGAATGCAGAGGGGCCCCCCCAAAGGCCTCTGGGCTCCTAGTCGTGCTTGAGGGTGAGCCTTTCTGAGATACTCGCCAAGCCCGGCCTGGGGGCTGGCCAGCCTGCGGAGGTTAGTCAGGTGGTTGCCTATCTTCTTGATGAGTTTCACCTCCTCATCTAGGAAGTGGTTCTCCAGGAAGTCACAAACATGGGGGTCTGCGCGGGCAGAACCCAGGGCATGCAGATCCAAAACGACCTGGTTCAGGTTCTTCTCCATGGTCATAGCAGCTTCCATGGCATCCTTTTACCCCACTCATCTTGGGAAGGCTTCTGCAGGTCCTGGAAGAGGACGCGACCGCCACGCTGGTTTTGCATCTTCAAGAGACGTTCCGCCCCCTCCCGCTTCTCCTCCGCCAACTCATGGAAGAAGTGGCTCATGCCCTCTAGAGCCACATCTTCGTGGTCGAAATAGAAGCCCAGAGAGAGGTAGGTATAGGAGGCCCACAGATGCAAGTTGACCAGGCAGTTGAAGGCGGCCTCCACCTCGGTGGCATAATTTTGACGAACTTGGGAGCTCATGGTTGCTCAGCAGTAAGGAGTTAAGCGCAAATAACGGTGTTAGCTGGTCTCAGAGGCCGAGGATGGCTGAGTTGGTTCCGAAGGTTGAGACTGGAAAAGAGGTTGGAGGGTGGTCGGAGGCTGGAAGAAGGGGCGTCCCTGGGTCTGTTCAGTCCAAACACTGTTGAAGCAAGAGACAGATCCGGGGGACAGCCGAGGGAACTGGGAGGCGGTGGCTAAGACTCTTCTTTTATCTTTTAAATTCTCATATCCTTTCCCAAGTACAGGCTTTCTTGGCATGATTGATTTAGGACTATCTACTTCATGCACAGGAGACCTATTCATAGGGGTGTGCTCTCAGCAGGACAGTCACGCCAGACCATAGTACCTGAACCCCAGGACTGGAGACACCCATAAAGTGACAAGAGGACACTTTCTTACAATCTGTCCTTGTAAGTCAAAAATAAAAAGAAGTTTTCTTAACATTTCTCAAAGCTTGGATTGTTCAGTTTTAAATAGTATCTGGCTCAAGACTGAGCTTGGCCAAGCCAATCCTTTGTACATAACAATCCTTCCTCCAACTCTAGCTGAAGATCCTGCTAGTTTATCATCTAACTGTCCTGCAATTTAATGTCCTGTAAGCACTTGTTTAAAGAACATATGCATGTCAAAAAGAATAAGCCAAAGGGGCTGGCCGAGTGGCTCAGTTGGTTAAGAGTTGGCTTAAGAGCACAAGCTCTGAGCAACAGGGTCGCCGGTTCGATTCCAACATGAACCAGTGAGCTGCACCCTCCACAACTAGGTTGAAGACAACAACTTGAGGTGAGTTGCAGCTGAGCTGCTGGTGGGCAGCTGGGTGGCCAGTTGGTTAGAGCGTGTGCTCTTAACAACAAGGTTGCTGGTTGGACTCCCACATGGGATGGTGGGCCGCACCCCCCTAACTAGCTTGAAGATGGCAATTGAACTTGGAGCTGAGCTGTGCCCTCCACAACTAAGATGAAGGACAGCAACTTGAGCTGATGGGTTCCTGGAAAAAACACATTGTTCCCCAATAAAGTTTGAAAAAAAAAAAAACCTTAAAAAAAATAGGACACAGACCGTAAAGCAAGCAACTCACAGAAGAAATATAGTCGACAAACATGTGCAAAGATTTTAGTGTCTTTTTATAGCACTGTTCAAGAAAATGTAAACAATAATGAGAAATCAGATTGACAAAAACTAAGAAGAGTAATGAGATTGTTGAGCTTTGTCAAAGGTGTCAAGGAAACTATATAAGAAAGTGTAAAGTGGTACTTCCTTTCTAGATGACAATTTGATGATTGGCTATCAAATTTGCAAGGTTGTTTTACATTTGAATTTCAAAACCCTAAACTTTCCTTAACTTTCCTCCTTTGAAGACAGTTTGGCCTCCAGCCAACAAGCAAGGTAGAAAAGACAGGAAATCTCTTAGTAACTCCCTGCATAGAACACACACACACACACACACACGCACACACACACACACACACACACACACACACACACACACACCCCACACTGGTAAGGCTCTTTCTGGAGTTGTGGGGGCGCAGTCTACAAAACTTCTTTGTCTTGGAGCAGCTTGCTCAGAGCTTTTATTCAGTCAGGAGAAGTGTTAGAAGCCTGGACCACTATCCCATCTGATGGGCCCCACTCCTAGGAGAGGAGGGAGATGTTCCACACTCCCTTTCTGGCTATGGAGATGCTCTCCTAATTTCTACTCCAGTCCTGTGACTGGTAATTTCGTCAAAACATTACAGGTAACTTGGGGTGCTCAGCACATTAATTTTATATACAGTAAAACCTTGGATTGCGAGTAACTTGGTTTGCGAATGTTCTGCAAGATGAGGAAACATTTCTAATACATTTTAACATGGTAAACGAGCAATGTCTTGCAATATGAGTAGTTTGTTTCTGGAACAAATTATGCTCGCAAACCAAGGTATTTATAACAATTTTAACTAACATCTTTGTCTCTCATCTTAGGTGGTTTACAGAGCTGAACTTACGCTATTTCACTTCATGGGAGTGTTTTTATAGGATAGATCTCTAAAACTGGAATTGCTGGGCAAAGCATGAGTGAGCCTACACTTGAATAATTTCCTACTTTATATTTTCATGTTCAGAAATTTCCACTAAAAACAGACAAACTGTGTTCCATGGCACTCCTGAAGCAGAGTGCAAGGTGGAGTCATTACAATGAGCTGTGAGTGGTAATAATACAAAGGCTTCTCTGCATTTTCCAAACTCCAGTCTGCTACGAATGCATGTATGCTTCAAACCAGCGATTCAATTTTCTAGGACTCCATCCTGTAAAAATAATTACATATAAATACAAAAATATGTATAGGGATGGTCACAGCAGCATTGCTTGCGTGGAGGAGGAAAAACATTACCCTCAAAGTTCTTTTGACTGGTCTAATAATCAAATAGACATGAGACAGATTAGCAAGAGAAGATAACCAAATTTAATACATGTGTATGTATGCATACAAGAGAGTCAGGGACCCCACCTGCATATCAGTTTCAGAGATAGAAAGGGTATATAAGCCATCCTGAGCTAGGGATGAGGTAAGGTGCCTTGAAGGCTTCAAAAGGTCGTTGCAGGATGATAAGAGCAGACCTGTAGTAAATAGAAGTTTGCTCTGCCCTACAGATAGGTCAAAAGAAGTTTTCTCTGATCATCTCTTATGGACAAGGGTTCTAATTCAGATTCGGGGAGGCAGGGGTGGGGGAGTGGGGAGGCAGAAGTTTCTCTTGAACCTGCCGCCAAAGTTGCCTTTAGCTCTAAACAATCTGCATACCACAGAGGTGCGTTCATTCTGGACCCCCACACTTGTAGTGTTTAAAAACAGGAAAATAGTGCCTAGGCATAAAGAGTAGCTTATCAGATTATGGTATATCCTACTATTGAATACAGCTGTTGCAAAGCTATTATAAATGTACATATATCTACAATTAATGTGATGACAGCTATAGTGTACTGGCTTTAGAAGTTCTACATTCAGAAAAATTTTACTGTGTGATTCATTTAGACCAAGCAGAAAAAATAAAGGATGACTGATAAGTGTGAATATACTTGTGAATACATAGGAAAACGTTCTGAAGTCTACACACCAAGACGTTAACAGATATTTCTTCTAGAGAGGCACAGAGACAGAAAGTGAGGGAAGATTTTGCTTTTTATTCTAAATATGTCTAATAACTTGAACTTTTTATAATGCATATGAGTAACTTTTGTAATTTTTAAAAAAGATGCAAACAGTTATTTTGATGTGTTTTGGCACAAATTTGAACTATAACTTGGTGATTCCCTACCTATATGCTCTTCATCCTATATAATATATTTTTTTCCAATCAATACAGACCAAAATAGAAATATCAGGTGAAAACAAAACAAAATAAAACTCTTACAGCAATATTGAAAGAACAATAAGGAAAGCCTATGTGAATCTTGTTTTTATTTTGCAGTGGGAAAAAAACTCGGCATGAAAGAAGCTTGAAGAAAAAGGTTAATACGTTTGACTTCATAAAAATGTTGATTTTCTAAATGGCAAAACACACCAAGAAATAAAAAACAAGCTGGACAAAAATATTTGCAACACATAGCAAATGTTTAATTTCATATCATACCAAGAGATTTTTGGGGTGGGAGTGGGAAAGAAGAATTTAAAAGAAAAATAAGCAAACTACACAGACAAGCAGCTCTCTGAAGAAATAATAAAACAAACATTACTTAATTGAATAAATATATGTGCCTGCTATGGTCCAAGCACTGTTCTAAGCACGTGTGCAGGGAACATAATAATGCCTGCCCCATGGAGCTTACATTATAGTGGATTTGAAGAGGCTCGACTTCACTAATCAAATTTAGTTATGTATAATTTTCACTAACTGGTAAAAATGATGATGATTAAAACTCATTGTGGATATACAAGTACTTTCCTGTGCTATTGGTGGGAGTACAAATTGGTAAGGCCTTTTCGGAGGACATTTTAGCAAAAAACAATTACAACTTGAAAAATTTAGATACTTGGATACAGAAATGCCACTGAAACTTCTGTGACAGATTTCTTTGCACGTAAGAATTGCTGTCCAAAAGAACAAGAAAAACAAATGAAGAAACAAAAACTCATAGTCACAAACAATAGTTTAGTGGTTACCAGAGGGTAAGGGGGAAGGGGGGTGGTAGATGAGGGTAAAGGGGGCCAAATATATGCTGATGGAAGGAGAACTGATTCTGGGTGTTGAACACACAAAGTAATATGTAGATGATGTGTTACAGAATTGTAAACTTTAAATATATGTAACTTTGCTAACAATTGTCACCCCAATAAACTTTAATTAAAAAAAAAGAGTTGCTCTTTAGATATTGCCTATACTCTAAACGTAAGCTAAAACTAAATGTAGTCAGTAAGGGGTTAGAATTATAGGTACATGTATACTATAGAATTCTGTATAGCCATTAAACCATGAGCTAGTCCTATATCTAATGAGTTGGAATAATGCCCAAGGTACTACTAAATTTAAGCAGTACGTTGCAAAACAGATTGCCTAGTAGGATCCTGTTATTATAATATATAAAAAATAATAGAAACAATAATGATAGTTATAATACAACTTATGTGAGTGCACAAACCAGAAGTATCTGAAGGAATACACAAAAGCTGTGAACATAAGCCACCTCCGGAGGATGTGTTCACGGGAGGACTTTCCTTTCTATATTATACATTTCTGACTGATTTGCACAATAAGCACTTATTTATTTGTAAGTAGAAAAAAAAAGGAATTTTCAAAACGTTTTACATTTCAGAAATTTTCACATGCAGTTGCTTAGAGAAATATTAAATTGAACTTTACTTGTTGGGGAGTAGGAGGTCCATGGTTTTTCTGAGAAGTAATGACAAAAGTGATGCTGTAAAGGGGTGATTTTGCACCATTTGCATCAGAACTTTGATAATGACATTGTTTTTGGTTTCTATTGTTCTCAATGCAGAATTAAAGGGACTCATCTACTCCCAAACTTGCAGGGGAATTCTCACAGCACCCAAGGATATTTATAAGAGAGTGACTTGTCAAACCAAGAGACACTGGGATACAAAATTGGCTCTGGAGAGTCTACCAGGACCCACTGCCTATGTTTACCTAGGAGCCTCTCCCAGCGTTTTGCCATTATACCTGAAGATATACAGAGGGGCAGAAGGAACAAGGGGGTAAAAGAAGGGCCAGGTGCAGGCCACTGGATACACTCAAATATGAGCTCATATTTACAATACTCCTGACAGATACTAACTGATTTTATATAGCTTATGGTGTTTATTACATAGCAACCCTTTGAGCTAAATATCATTATCCCAAACTTCCAGATGAGAAATTGAAAACTCAGAGAAATTACATAATTTGTCCAAGGGCCCAGAACTATTATATGTCAAAGCTGGGATTAGAGCCTAGATTAAACTCCAAAGCCCTGTTTGCACATGCAGGACACAGTCCCTTCCTATTCAAGAGATGAAAGATGTGAGAAAATTAATGACTAATATGCTAGAGTGTGCCATTTCGGGAAAACACAATCATGATAAATTGAATGGGATTCCTTTGAATTCTTAATTAGCCTTTGGTGCATGGGTATCAAGTTGTTGGCTGAAATAGGTTTGCATTCATTTCTGGTTCCCATTGTTCCCATTCCAGATCCCCCAAAACCAGAATGGTTTCTCCAGGGATTATATAGAATGTAGATTACTGAACCCTTTGTTTGGGACCCTACTCATCATTTCTCCTTTTCTCTTCACTATTTCAGCTCTCTGTCTCAAACGTAAACTCACTTTGGGGCATAGATCCCATTTTTTTTTTAAGATTTTTATTGGGGAGTTGGGGAAGAGGAACAGACAAGTTGCTGTCCTTTGATTCTTCAGTCTAGTTGTGGAGGATGTCGCTTCACTGGCCCATGTTGGTATTATGATCATTGCGCTCTACCCAGCTGAGGCAGTAGGTCGCCTGCCATTGGACAGTCGCTCATGGGGGCTCACGGCAGCCCACCGCAGCCTATGCTGTCGCCGGCGACTCATGGCAGCCCAGCTCCATGTTGATGGTGTTGTTCACCGTCTTAGCTGTAGAGGGCACAGCATCACTGGCCCATGTGGGATTTGAACCCACGGCCCTGCTGCTCAGAGCTCGTCCTCCCAAGTGAACTTTTAATCAACGAGCCCTTGGCCAGACCTAGATCCCATTTTTAAGGTAATTATGGTAGCAGAAGTAGTAACTATAATGGCTCCAGAGTCATCACAGAGAAGACATGTTCAGCAGCTCCCTAAGAGCCTGCAAACCCAGTACTTCAATTCTTTACTTCTCTTCCTCACTAGTAACAGTTTAATACACTACAGGACATTATGAATGCAGGAGAACCAGCATCTGGAATAAAGAGCCATAGATACAGGAACCTCATATGAACTGCTGAAACAGAAATAAAATGAAGGATTAAAACCGACAATTGTTTCCCAACAATTTAAGCTCATAACTTGTTTTACTACAATTTTTGTTTTGAGGTGTCTTCTTGTAAGCTTTTATTTCTGTAGTCAGAATGCCATGTTGGCAGCAGTTTTTCCAAATCTTGCACATGGCTGTGAATTATTACAAGTATATGAACCACATGGTGATATACTGACCACCCAAGCAGCTACATACCTGCAATGTTTCAAAGGTGGAAAACATGATAACCTTCATCTTCATCATCATTTTAACATTATTCCATAAAGTTGAGGGTCTTCTGAATTCCTGCCTAAGAGACTAAAACAAAGCATGTAAAATTTGATTTTTGCTTGGAGAGAGAGATGGGAATAGGCAGGATTTAATTGTATGCCTCTGTGGTTCTCACATGATAAGTTAATTTAACCAAGTCAAATAGGTCCTAGGCTTGGGATCTACAAAATTTTGTGTAACTGATAAAAGTTTTATTGGCTACAGCTTAAAAAGCTAAATATCATTCAACTTTCCTGGGCACTTTAGAGCTAAGAGTTCTGTCCCTGAGAATCTCTCAGGCAAAATTCTAATCCACAGGCTGGAAAACAATAAAACTCCAAAACTCAATATTTGGAAGTTGTCCCTAAAATGTACTTAACTCCAAGATGGTCCATAAATTCCTTTGTACATTGCTTCAGAAAATGCACATATCCCTTGCAGTTCAGCCCCCCAACACACACACACACACACACACACACACACACACACACACACACACACACACACTCTCTATCTGAAATTTCTCAGGCATTGACTCACCACTTCTATTGGAGTCTTCTGTTTCTAGCTCTGGCTACTTTCTGAATTCTCGTGCTTTTTTTTCCCCTATGGCAATAAGCTTATTTTTCATACAAGGTACCATCAGAGACCACACTGCTGTTTTCATAGACGCAGAACTGAACAAGTGCATATTAGCATGCTGCCTTACTGTACACAGAAAACCAGTGAACATCTCCACACACTGCTACCAGGAAATAAAATGGAGCAATGCCTCTTGTTGGTATGTTTATGAATCGTTCAGCAGTGTTGTTACAGGCTGTCTTTACTTGAAATCAGACTTACAATCAGTCTGGCAGGCTCTGGGCAATTCTAAATGCAGGTCTGGTGAAGGGCACGACAAGCAGGTTAAGACAGATACCATGTCCCATTCTGAAGGGAGGCTGATTTGGTGCCTGGCTCAGAACATTGTAAGAGTTGATACAGCCATTTTAATAGCTTAAGATTGAGTTTCCCTCACCACATAGGTTGGCAGCCAGCATAACTGGGAATTTCTGAAACACTAGCTGAGTAAGCCCAGGGTTAAAAAAGCAAAACAAAAAAACTGTTCATATAATAAAATTGCTATGTCACAACTTTTGCCCAGTTATCCTGCAAAAACCCCTCATCTGATGAATTTTAGGGAAGATCTCTAACAACTGTAACAGAGCTTTCTGAACCCAGCCTTAGATACTAAGTATCAGAAACAAATACCTGTGAAGCGGATGCGTCCATGGGAAAATGGCAGTGTTTCTATTGGAGGTGAGTGTCAAGTTTCCTCTTGATGTTGTCAAAGGAATATGTGACCATGTAATCAACCTGGCCCTGTTCCCACGGCTCCTTCTGTTCCTCTAAGGATAATAAAGGCTGTGTCATAGCTGGAATCTCCCCCTTGGGATAGATGTGGCATGGCTTCTGGGATGTCTTCCACATTTAGGTATGAGTGGGTGCCTTTGACAAGGCCAAATTGTTGAAGCCTCAATTCTCAGTCTTGTACCTCCAACTGCTTGCTCGGCATTTATGCAATGTGTATTTTCAGCACCCTGCTGTATGCAGAGTACTTTACAAAAAGCAGAGTCAACAAATCCAACACCCAATTTTTAGTCTTCCACCCCAATCAGCCTTTTCTCTTTATACTCATTTTTATAACTGATCATGCTCTTCACCCACTTTGAAACCTCAGAATCATCCTTGGCCTCTCCTTCTTTCCCCCCATCTTACCGGAACTTCAGTTCTTCATATCATTAACACACTCCACCTTTAGTCATTAAAATACATATTTATTAAGTGCTTCTATATGCCAGGCACTGTTGTAGGTACTAGGAATAGTTTGCCTGTTGGGGAAACAGACAAATAGCCTTGCCGTCTTGGAGCTTATAGTCTAATAATTACGGTGCCCTGAAAAATGCCTTCCAACATCAGCCGGTTGAGCCCTTCATCTTCATTTCCTCTGTGCTTTCCTCTCACAGAGTGTTTATTCCACCCACCCCAGCCCTCGATTCCCTGAGTCATCCCATCATATGTCCCATAGCTAGAACCATTCTCTGTGTGATAATATCCTAGGGACTCACAGCATCTTTTACTTCGCATTCTTGGGCAAACCTGCCAAGCTGCTTAGGTATCTTTGCCCCTTTCCCTCCAGAACACCCTGCCTTCCCCCCCCCCCCCCCCCCCACCAAACGAAAAGACAGTAGTGGACTCCACCTCCTGTTCTTCCATCAGTCTAGGCTTTTGAAAATATAAACAGCATGAGTTGAGTTGCCTTCTAGGGAATCCGGTCAATTTGTGCTTGACCCCGTAACAGAAAAGTCATGAGCCAACAGAACACCAAAACTTGGGTTCCCTTCTTGAGATGGAGGAGGGAGAAATATTTACAGCAGGGATACATGGGGGCACATAAAGACGTTTAAGACACATTCTTATTAACAGTCTAACAACAGAAAGCAGAGTATGGCAACCCCAAATGAGTAAAAGCCCTGGGCAGAAAACGGAGGTCTGGTGAAGCACAAAGTAAAATGTGTGGAACACTGAGAAAGGGCTTTCATTCATTATCACATTTAATAGTAACAAACCTGGGAGTTAAATATTATCAAGATAATGTGGAGGTTAAAAAAAAAGAGCATAAAACTAAATTTAAACCCAGGCCTAGGTAGATCCAAAACCCTGGCACATGCATTCATGTGGCAGAAGGAGAGGGATGTAACACTTTTGTTAGGCAATCCCTCGAGTGACTCAGAAAAAATTTAACTGAAGAGAACAGATACCGTTTACTTGAAAAGTTTCTGAATTTTGATAAAATAGTGATCCATTTATGTCTGTAATCTTAGTTTAATTTTCAAACTAAACTTCAAATGTTCTATTACATTGGCATTTCTATTTTTTTTTTTCTAGTAGAAATTAGGCTTGCCTTACTGTTCTTAAAAAATTCATTCAGGGGTGACCAGTTATCTCAGTTGGTTAGAGTATGGTGCTGATAACACCAAGGTTGATGGTTTGATCCCCGCATGGGCCACTGTAAGCTGCACCCCCTCTAACAGAGTCAACAATGCCATTGTAGCATGACAGCAATGTGCAACCAATGACCATGGCAGTTCCCCAATAAAATAAAATAAATTTATTCAGCAGTTGCCTAATGAGTTAACAAGTAAAAGCAGTCTGTTGCAGTGTCCGAGGGTCTTCTTAGTGCTTCTCTTTATAAATGTTATTTCACAATGGATTAAATACTTGCTTTTGGAATTGAGTAGGCTGTTCCCAAACTATAGCTTGGGAGATGCTAATCTGAGTTCCAAGAACAAAAGCTTCCTAGGTGAATAAAATTGAAATCTACCCCTCCAAGCCATGTATGAAATAATAGTATATTAAAGAATCAGATAAAAACAGCAATAAAGAAAGGTGTGTAAGGTTACTTAATGGATAAACAAATTTAAACAAGCTTGTTTTTGTGGGAAAAGACTCTTTTCAGTGTTCTATTATAATCTACTCTATCTCCCAAAAACAGTTAAAACAAGAAACAAAATTACCATAGATTTGATTTTCTATATATCCACTTAGAAAGCAAAAGACTGGGATCCTTTCATGAAATCAACTATGAATATAAAAGATTGGACATAAGCGTAACTTATGTCATGAGAAATATAATTAGAAAAATTACATGGCAAATTGGCAATGACAGATTTAATATGAAATTACCATATTGTTCTTGGAATCATACAGCTACTGGCATTTTTTAATATTTTATTATGTAAATACTTAATGTGCTTAGTCATTATTTTAAACTGTTTTTTTTTGTTGTTGTTTTTTATTCTGTGGATGAAAAAGGGGTGCTGTAAAAAGTCATAAATACCTAACTGGGCAAGACATGGTGGATAGTCATATCCAGGCTTAGCTTCCTTGGTGAAAAAATTTTAAGCTAACACACCTTTGAAATGACAGAAATAATACCCCTCAAAGGCATAACCACCCTCAAGAAAGCACATGATCTTGTAATACAATCCCTATCTCCTTTATCACACCTCCAGATAATCTTCCTTTCATTCCCTCCTTAATTCTAAATGCATAAAAGAAGCTGTAAAACTGTTATTCTCCTGAGCATTTGAGACCTTACTCCCCAGCATATGTCAGCAGTTGGGCTCAAATAAACTCTTACAAAAAGTCTCTACAGGTTTGGGTTGACAGTTCAGACATAACAAAATGGATTCTGATCAAAATCCAGATTTAAGTTTTGAAGTAATTTTCTGTCATCTTCCGACCTGGTTTTTCTTCACCTCTACAAAAGGAGCTTGTGCAATAAAAATGCTCTAACATCAGATATTTTTTTGCAATCGAAGTCTTAAGTGCAACAGAAATTCCATTGAGGCCAACCCATGTCTACCTATTTCCAGCACGACTTTATAGTACATCAGAATATGAATCGATAATGTAAATATGGGAATGGAATTTGATATTTATATGATTTCATTCATTCATTCATTCATTTATATGTTTATTGAGAACCTACTGTTGATATAAGAACATCCAAATCTATAGAAAACTTTTATAACTGTGTACTGGAGTTTATTGGAGATAAACAGAGGACACACATGGAAGAAAGATCTGAATACATTCAGATAAATGCCTCCCAGAATGACAGTTTTGCAGTTTCTATTATACATTTGGAAGTAAGGAGGAAATGTAAGGAAGGCTACATGAAAGTAAAAGAAAGGAAATGGGAATTGTATTACAGGACAGCTAACAAGTTATGTGCTCTCTTGAGAGTGGTTATGTTTCACATCCAGGGTTCTGAAAAGAGGCATTTCAAAGGTGTGTTAACCTAGATGCACAGATACAAGGGACAGGGCTTGCTTAAGGCAAAGATGAACCTTTTACTAAAAAACTTATTTACCTGGAACATGACTACATGTCAGGACCTGCCCAGTCAGGAATTTATGATCAGATCTCTCTGTGAGGTAACTTTTGGTCATTGTACTTTTCAGACTTATATAAAGTCCCCTTTTTGTCCACACTGCTATCTGCTTAGCACAGTGGCATAGAAACATAGGACATACAGAATCCTAGACACTGGAGTTCCTGCCTTGAAAAGCGATATGAGGGAAATTGGCATTCAGGCTAAAAATGCTGCAGTTCTGTATGTGCCGTGCATTGGGCTACATTCAGAGAATACAGTGGTGGACAGGATTCCTGCCTTGATGATGCTTTCAGACTAGTGGACATGTATACAAACACTATTTATCAGGGTATTGTAACTGTTAGAAATAAACAGAGTGGTGGAAACTAGAGGAAACGCCTTCCTGGGAGCATCTGGAAAGATGACATTCGTGATTTGCTTTATGCAGAAATTAATTACTTTCCTTGTTTTTGTTTTGGTTTTGGCTTTTTTCCTTAAGGGTTTTCCTTGTCTAGTGTTATTTTTACTTAAAGTAAAGCATGCATGTACATAGAATTTGCTAGAAGGAAATTTCTACCCGGAGATTTTGAGCCACTAATTTGTGAATCCTCTCCAAAAACGTCTTTAGGTGTTTAATACTCTGACCCAGAGCACCTCACATAGCTCCAAGCCCTAATAGAAATTATTGGGCCCTACCCAAGGGCTTCTGGTTCTGTAGGACTAAGGTGGCCTGAGAATTTGTATTTCTAACAGGCTCCAAGGTTGCTGATGCTGCCAGTCCAGGGATCACACTGTAAGGTTTAGGGGATTAAATATATCAACTTCCAAAGTTAAAATTATTATTAAAGGACTATAAGACAGATGAGATGTCTGCTTCCCAGGAAGAATAACAAGACATAAGTTATTCATAACAAGCAAAGTTTTAAATAAGTTGTCAAAACTAAATAAAATAATAAATATTTCATATTCTAAATGCAATGATCTATTAACTTGAAATCAGAAACCTCCTTCCATCACTGATTGTCAAGAATCAAAATATTTTGAAGTTGAGATGCTTTATGATTTGACTTGAAATAACTCTTCTTTTTTTCTCCCTTAGACAGATGTTTTAGAAATTTACATTAAAAAAGAATTCTTACCACATCCAAATGAGTAATATAATGGTAGACTTTATGATGAGAAGGCAGTCCCAAAGCCATGGGGGAATTTATTATTTCTTGCGAATGGGTCTCTTGGAAACAAACTTTTTCTAAGGCAACATCAATGAGAACAGATAATAGGATGGTGGTAACAATCTAGAGGTCTGGGCAACACAAGGAAACAGTTGCCAACTAAGAGGCTTTAAAGAAGAAAACCAAAATGAAAAGGGAGAGAATCTATTGGGTTGTTGGAAAAGTCATGACGCATTTTTGCAACAAAAAACAGAAAAAATACGTCATGACTTTTCCGACAACCCAATATATTTCCAGGTTAATTTACCTGCAGTCTGAAAACTCAATGTGCCTAATATCAAGAGGACTGCACCAACTGGCTGAGTTATTAATAGAAACATAATAACCACATCAAGAAAAGTATGCTGTATTTTTTCCTCCTGCTGCTATACTTTGTTATAACAAATTATAATTTATTGGCTTGAAACAATATATACATTTATTCTTACAATTCTGGATGTCAGAAGTTCAAAATCAAGCTCTCAGCAAGGCTGCATACCTTCTGAAGGTCCTAGGGGAAAATTATTATATTTTCTTGCCTTTTTTAGCCTCTAGACAGTGGTTCTCAACCTGTGGGTCGCAAGCCCTTTGGGGGTCGAACAACCCTTTCACAGGGGTCGCCTAAGACCATCGGAAAACAAAAAGATATTTATATTATGATTCATCACAGTAGCAAAATTACAGTTATAGAGTAGCAATGAAAATAATTTTATGGTTGGGGGTCACCACAACATGAAGAACTGTATTAAGGGGTCGCAGCATTAGGAAGGTTGAGAACCGCTGCTCTAGAAGCTGCCTGCATTCCTTGGCCCTTCCTCCATCTTCAAAGCCAGCAGCATAGCATCTTCAGATCTCTCTCTGACTGTGTCACCTGCTTCCCTCATTACTTGTCTTTTTCTGACCCTAACCCTCCTGCTTCCGTCTTATAAGGACCTTGTGATTATATTGGGCCCACAGTGGATAATTCAGGGACCACACTTGCAGAAGCATGGATAATTTCCCCATATCAAGACCCTTTACTTCATCGTATATGTGAAGTTTCTTTTGCCATGTAAAGTAACCTATTCACAGTTTCTGGGGATTAGGATATAGACATCTTGCATGGGGTGGGGTGGGGGGGTGCATTATATGGCTTACCACATATGCCATTTATTTTGTTCTGGTCAAAAAACACTTGGCCTAGTGTTTTCAGTACTGGACTTCCCATTTTCATGAGGAAATTAATAAATAGTGTTATATAGAAGAGAATGGCCATGAATTATTCATTCACATAGACATTTGTTAAGTGTTCACTGTGTGCCAGGCACTGAGCAAGGAGAACTCTGGGGATACAGAGAAAAGCATGTGAGGCTGTAGAGTGTAGTGTTTATGAGCCGGGACGTGGAATCGAATCATCTGGTTTTGAATCCTGGCCTCAGCCATTTATACGCTGTGTGACCTAAGCAAATTGCTTATGAAATTGAGATAAAATTATAATCACTCCCTAGGATTCTTGTAAAGATTAAATGAGACTCTTGGTAAAGCCTTTGGCACACTGGCTGGCACACAGAGTTCAATAAACGTTGGCATTGAGGACAGTGAGAGGACTGCAAACAGAGCAGGCAGCACACAATGGCCATTGGGAATGTGGAGAGGCTTCTCTGAGCAAGGTCTAGAAAATCGAGTTTCTTGTATTTAGTTAGATGAGGAGAAATGAGGGTGCGCAGCGAGACAACATAGTAAAGGATTTGGAAACCAGGAGAAATGACTGAGGAGACTGGGAGAATTTAACTGGGGGATGAAAAGGTTTAGGAGTCACATGAAAGTTGTATTGAAATACTGTGCTTGGGCATTTGATGCAAATATATATACCGGGGTGCCCAAAAAATGTATACACATGACTTATATTCATCTGTTGTTATTGGTATGTATTGAGTATTACAATTTCAATACAGTTTTTCCTTTCTTAAAATGTGTATACATTTTTTGGAGAATATATATATATATATATATATATATATATATAGTCATATATATATGACTTATTTTATTTCTACCCAGAAAAATATCCAAGTCCAGGTAGAAATTACAAAAATACATTCATTTCAATATTTGAAAGAACTAGTGAATACTAGTAAGTATTTCATTGATTTTTTTGAGGATGATATAAACCCTTCTCTGTACACCACTGCCTGTGAAAACATACCACCTTCTTCATGGGATGGTCTGTCTTACATCCATTTCTCCCTTTCCCCTTGTCAATAGAAACCCAAGTTACTTTCAGGAATCAGTGGGCCATAAACTTTAAGAGAGACTGGATTTTCCCCCAGTCCCAGGAGTGCAACTCAGGACTGGTTTAAGCCATTCATGGTAACCACTGCCTTTGTCATTGATTAGGTTAGGAATGGGAATGCCACACAGTTTTTGCCAATGAAATAAGAGAATAAGTCCTTAGGAAACATTTTCCTGAGCTCTTCAAAAGATACATGAGGAGATGGAGTGCTCTCTCTGTCCGTCTGCCAGCTGTGAAACATCGTTATGTGAAGATGTGGTATTCATCTTGAAATGGTAGAAGACACAGCTGAAGGCACAGCCAACATCTGAGGAAGGCAGAGCAAGAAGACAGAAAGGGCCTGGGTCCTTGATGAGGCAGATGAGCTGCTAAAGGATCCATCTATGGAATTATCATAAAGTATGTCATTTATTATATTAATATGTAATATATTCAAATACATTCAATGTTAAAGTCAGTCCTATTTTTCCTTCTTAAAGCCCCCCAAAATCCTTCCTATACTACTAGGCTCTCATCAGAAATTAACCATGGATTCTCTATGGTCCTACCAAAATGCTGGCTTTGAGAACTAATTTTGAGTGAAAATTACTGACCTGATTTTCAGTTGTGAGATTCTGTTAGACACGTTCTGTGGTTCTTTTTTTTTTTCTCTATTTATCCTCAATTTTATTTTTTGGATCAAACCATATAATTAAGGGGCTATGCATTTATCCAGCCATCACAATTAACACCACAAAGTGTCTAATAATGGAATAAGTTTCCTGTATTAACTATATAACTACCTTTCAGAATTAATTTCTGCACAACTAAAGGATTAATTTTCTAATTTCTAAAATTTCTGCAACTTTAAGAGTCTATGCTATCAAAATTTCTAAGTATTGTACTAAACTCACTGTAAAAACTTCAACTGCAAAAGTTTAATGAAGAGATAGGAAAATGTATCAACAGCAAGAACAAATGAATGGAGGCTGCAGCAAAAGATGATTTAACAGACATTCTTCAAGTATGTGGAAGGGAGAACCATCCCTCTGATTTCTGCTAAATGTCCTTTTTGTACCATATATCCCTAAGTACCCTTACAATCCCCTTAAGCTCCTCATTTCTCCATTTCCTTCTCTGTCCCCTCCATCTCGTTCTCATTTTGAATCAGGTTGAGTTGAGACGGTTTGCTGGCCCAGTTTAGGTTCTGGAAAGAGACAGCCCCTCAGAGGTGCTTTTTCTCTTCTCACATTGCTTCTCTTTAAAGATTTTACAGGACCTAGGTCTGCAACTGTGTCTAAAAAGAGTAGTTTCATTCTGAGCCACATCCCTGCCAAAGTTTATTGGAATATTGGTAAAGGACATCATATTTACAAGAATCCTTTTTAAAAAATACTGGAAAGAACAAGAAAATTTGATCTATCATCCCCAAGTCTAGGAAGAACATGAAGTCAAACTTTCATTACAAAGTCTGAGACAATGGAAAAAGGCTGAGCGCTCCCTTTTTTCTCAGGCCCTCTTCCAGTAAGAAGATGAGGGTTTCCAGAAGCCAGTGGCTATGTTTAAATCATTTTTGTGGAGTTTATAGGACTAAACTCTATAAATTATATTTTCGTATTTCTTTAATATTCTTGATGCTCTGGCATTTGGGGCCTTGGTGACTGTTGTGATACTGTGATTTATAATAAGAAATATACCTATATTTGGTTTTAATTTCCATTTCTGGCACAGGGCTCCTAAAACCCTTGTAATTTCCTCAGTGATAAGAGTGACAAAGGTGTCTTTTGTTATGTTATGAGGTGGTGTTATGAGGATTGGTGTTGGTTGATGGGGGAACCAACCCCACAACTAGAGGGTTGGAGCTTTCAGTTCCACTCCCAGGCCTATGGAGAGGGAAGAGATTTAGTTCAATCACCAATGTCCAATGATTTAATCAGTGATGACTACGTGAGGAAACCTTCATAGAAACCCAAAAGAACAGGGTTTGGAGAGCTTCCAGGTTGGTCAACATGTGGACATCTGGGGAGAAGCCATGGCAGCTCTGACGCCTTTCCCCATACCTTGCCCTGTGCATCTCTTCCATCTAGCTGTTTCTGAATTATATCCTTTTATAATAAACCAGTAATCCAGTAAGTACAATGTTTCTCTGAGTTCTGTGAGCTGCTCTAGCAAATTCATCGAACCCAAGGAGGGGGTCATTGGAACCTGCAGTTTGTCACCTGTGTGTCAGAAGCACAGGTGACAGCCTGGACTTCCAATTGGCCACTAGAGTGGGCTGGAGAAGGGAGGGAGGAAGCAGTCCTGGAGGGCTGAGCTCTTAACCTGTGGGACCTGAGGTTATCTCCTCCTCTCTCTCTCTTTTTTTACCTCTTCAGGATGGGATTGGTGAATAACACCTGCCCAATTTATTTTCAATGTTTTAGAAAACCAAGGTGTTAATAAACATATGTTAGTGCCAGATTAAAACCTCTGGAGACTCAAAGAAGCCCCAAAATTTTTTGGAGCTTATTGCCAATATGTAATGCTGTATAAAATAATACTAGGTCATAATATAAGTGGAAGGGAGAGCGGCGAGATCCTGATTTTTTTCATAGCATTTCTGTAGTTTAAAAAATATAATTATAGGTCATCTTCTTTTTAAAGTGTTTGTTGCCTCTGTTTTTCTGATGCCTTAAGAATGTACTTTCTCACTTATATGTGGAATCCAAAGAACAGAATAAATGAGCAAACAAAATAGAAATAGACTCATAGATACAGAGAAAAAACTGATGGTTGCCCGATGGGAGGGGGTTTGGAGGATGTGGGAGAAGGTGAAGGGATTAGAAAGTACAATACAGTAGTAGTCACAAAATAGTCATGGGGATGTGAAATACAGTATGGAGAAAATAATAATGTTGTAAAGACTATGTAGGGTGCCAGGTGGGTACTGGACTTATTGGGGGGATCACTTCCTAGAGTATATAAATACCAAATATATATTTATATATATACCGTGGGTGCCAAAAAAAGGTATACATATAACTTGTGTTCATCTTTTGTTATTGGTATATATTGAGTATTACAATTTTAATACAGTTTTTTCCTTTCTTAAAATATGTATACATTTTTTGGCACCCTCTGTGTATGTCACAGGATGTAAAGTACAGCATAGGGAATATAGTCAGTGGTATTGTAAGAGCTATGTACAATGTCAGAGGGGTAGTAGACTCGGGGGAATTATCACTTGGTGAGAAGTGTAAACATCTCATCATTATGTTGTTTTGTACACCTGAAACTAAAAAAAAAAAAAAAAAAAAAAAAAAAGAAAGAAAGAAAGAAAGAAAAAAGCAGTTAATCTGCTTTTGGATAATCCAGTTCTAATTGAGCACCTACTGTGCTTCATGCTGAATGATGCAATAGGGTGACATGACAGTGAATGAATGGTGGGCTTCTTAATTAGGTCATCAGAAAAGGTTTCTCTGAGGTAGGACCTATCGAATTAAGGCCCAAATAATGAGAACCAAGCTCTGTAAAGATGAGTGAAAGGAGCAATTCAGTGAATCCACAGAACCAGCTCAAAATGGTCCTATCCTGTTTCTAGCAAGATATTGAGTTGCTTTTTAAAGATAACAGACCAAAACCCCAAGACATGCAGCTGAAGGATGTGCAGAGGAGAGAACTATGACTTCCAGCTGCCCCCGAAGCCACAGGCTCTCCCCCCACCCCCGCGCCCCCCTACCCCGCCCCCACAGAACAAAAGGACCAGACATGACCAGAGCTTGAACACCGGAACCCTTTCAGAAGTGAAAGGTCTATTCTCCAGGAGGATCGGTGCTGAAACCTCTTACTATATCTTATTATAAATGTTCCAATTTCAAAGCTTTCTAACCAAAACCTGCCCTTTCAGCCCTTTCACATACCATCTTGTTCCTTCTAATCCCTTAAAACTCTCCCCAAACCCCAGATTAGAGAGACAGATTTGAGAGGTATCTCCTGTCCCCTCACGGGTCAACCCACAAATAATAATAAAGGATCTTTCTTTTTCTCAAAAGCCAAGTGCCATAATTTTGGCTTCTGTGCATATTGGGCAGCGGGCTCTTGGTAAGTAACACCAGGAAGAGGAAGTCAAAAAGAAGGAGGATCCTGGACATCAAATAGCTCCTAGGCTAGTCAGGGAAACAGATATAAAACCAGATTTTTTTTTTTTAATTGGGGAACTGTGTTTTTCCAGGACCCCTCAGCTCCAAGTCAAGTAGTTGTTTCAATGTAGTTGTGGAGGGCGCAGCTCAGCGGCCCATTCGGGGATCAAACTGGCAGCCTTGGTGTTGTGAGCACTGTGCTCTAACCAACTGAGCTAACCTGCTGCCCCAAAACCAGCTATTTTTTTTAACACAGTGGGGTCCCTGCTGTTCTAGCCATGAGACAATGCTCTGAGAACCCAGAGGAAGGGGTGATTAATCAGAACTGAGAATTGTGAAAGGGCTGTGTCAAGCAGAATATATGAAAATGTAGAGTAGCACTATGAAGATTTAAATCCTGTCTTTATCACAGACTCCTGTTAGATTGCTGGGCTTCCCTCCACACTTAATCAGTTGGCTGCCTAGAAATCTGTGTTTAACAAGCACTCTCCCGGTGGGAAGATATTTTGGAATCGTCTGGTTTAGAGAGTAGGCCTTGGAATCAGAAAGATGACTTGAACACATGGCTTAAGTCTCACTTTCCTCATCTGTGAAATTAGGGCAATAATACAGTCTTCCTTACTCAGTCACTACGAGGATTATATTACACGAGTTAATATTTGTCAGGTGTCATTTATTATGGTCATTGTAAGAAAAATATAGCTTTGATCATAACTGAGTAAAGAACTCATGAAGTGTCCAGAGCTCACTTAACATACCTCAGAATTTAGCCTTATAGGGAAAATGACAGTGGCAAAGTTACAGCTGCCTGGATAAGAGGGAGGCTGGAAAAGCAGCAGTCAGGGCTGGGCCGAAGCCCGTTTCTCCTGGGGCCAAAAGACAGTAAACAGCTGCGAAGTTGTCAAAGGTTTGTAGGAAACAGCTGGCTTTGCCTTTTCCTTGTTTTTCTTTTCTGTTTTTTCACTTCCTCCTTTCAAATGCAAATTGTTTCATATCTTCCTGCCTCTAAGACCCAAGCCTAGTCCTTGGCTAAATTGAAAGAAAGACATCTTGTTTTAAAAAAGAGAACCCCACATAATATTGAATGGCAACTATAATTGAAAAATAAAAATGTTTATTTAAAACAATTAGAAAAAAAGAGAACCCAGGTGTAAACAATAATATAAATGGAGCCACTTGAAAATGGAGCCAGGGCTGTCACACCAGAGGAACTGCCTTGCACATCTTGTACCTCAAACGTTGGAATGTTAAAAACAGGACAAAATAACCTTTGGACTGGGCCTATGCAACCTTGTTTCTCAAGGAACTGTTAACAAGCAGTTATTATGACTATTGGACTGATGACTATTGGACTGAAAATTTAAAACATTGTCCAGAATTAACATCACTCTGTTATGTGCACGAATAAAAATGTCTTCCTTCTAATGATGTAATTGATTGTCCCTATTCCCCTTCTCATAAATACCCATTGCCTTTGTCTCTTAATCAAAACATTATTTGGGCTTCTGCCTGAATTAATGATTCCCGAATAGCTATTCTTACTAATCTCAGATAAACACTTGATTGCCTCTCACTTTGAAAGGCCTTTTTATTTTTAGGTTAGCAAGAGGAAGTTAGTTGGCAGAGAAAGGTCAGGACTGGGAAATAATGAATCCACTCAAACCACTTCTACAGTTTACACAGCCTGAAAATTGCTGCCAGCAACTTACAAGCTCATCCCCTTCCAACAGGTCTGACAAGCTTTGAAAAGGGGGGGAGGCAGTGATATCATCCCATTCACCCAAGTCCCCTTTAACTACAGTTATGCACTGCGTGACATCAAGGGTGGACAGCATGTAAGACAGTGGTCCCATAAGATTGTAATGGAGCTGAAAAGTTCTGATCACCTATTGACATGGTAGCTATTATCTTAAGTCATAGCACAATGCATGTGGGGTGATGCTAATGCAAATAAACCTACTGTGCTGCCAGTCATATAAAAGTATAGCACATACAATTATGTATAGTACATAATACTTCATAATGATAACAAATGACTATGTTACCGGCTAATGTATATATTTACAATGCTATACATTTTATCATTATTTTAGAGTGTACTCTTTCTACTTATATAAAAAAAGTTTGCTCTAAAGCTGAGTTCCATGTTGCACCACTAGCAGCCTCATACATCTGAGTGTTTACTGTGCTTCTCGATTGCATCATCTTCTCTTGCGCTTGATTTCATCTTGTGTTGGTTTGTACAGTCACATGCTGTACAGGCCTGTAGCCCAGGAGCCTGGGTGTATAGCAGACTGTACCATTTAGGTTTGGGTAAGATGTTCACCCAATGACGAAATCATCTAACCACGCGTTTCTCAGGATGCATCTCCATCATTAAGCAGTTCATGACTGTATAAAATTGTTCATCCCATCCTAAACGAACTGCCCACAAACCAACAAGTGACCAAACAAAGCCACTCATTTTGGGATTGACACCAAAAGACTTACTTTCAGAAAATGGTTTACAGTGTCAGTATTATTTGTAGATGTATGAGAAACCACCTGTCTTTCTAGTCTTCAGTTTCTAGTCTACATATATATATGTATGTATAATGAGAAATCATCCTTTTGGGGATGATTTATTTAAGCTGTATCCTCCTGCTATGGTTCTGGTAGAGTTTCAAATTAGCTTCCCAATATTGGAGTGAGAAGGGCAATGGGTTTCAGATTGTGTACTTTGTGATATGAGGGATGGCACGCAGCATCCTGCCTTCCAGAGACAGTTAGGGGCAAGAGTGAAAGGCCTATGGGCTTTGGGGTCAGCCAGGCCCAGGTCCCAGTTCCTGCTGGGCTTGGTCCCAGAGCAAGAGGCCTTTGCTCTTAGAGTTTCCTTGTTACATACCAGGCACCCTTTCCTGATCTAGTAGCTGTGACAAATGGTCATTTCCTTTCCTTTGAGATTTAGCCTGTGACCAGTTGTCTGATCATCTAACCTCCTGGAGGCCCACATAGGTTCTTTGTATTGTGAAAATAGGTAAGGTTTATTAACAACTGAAACTTTTTTTTTTTTAAATTTGACCCCCTTTAACCTCTTCCACAACTGAAACTTTTTAAATAAAGTATCTCTCGGTTCAAAGCAAAGAAACCCACCCACCTATTTATCTTTTTATGACCAGTATATATAATGTGTACTACCATATTTGTTTTAATAGTAAGAAAATTTAAATTTCCACATATATTGAGTGTTTAAGTGTTAGTTCTGAAAAGACACTTCTTATATTTTGCAGTTTGATTCTTTTATACATGTATAGAATAACTTCAGTGTAAAATAGCAAACATGTCTGAACAAGTAATCTCTGGACAAAGAAAGAAAAATATAGCCTCTGTAGTATTTGATTATCATTAAATAAGGGCACACGGGATTATGGCAATATTAAACAGTGGCCCTGATTAGTGAAATGATCCTAGTGGGACGTTTGGGTCAGGAAATTTTCTAAAGAACATGTTGTGTTGACCAGGTGATCACTAACTGAATAATTGCCCTCTCAGGTTAGGGTATAACATGCACACAACCTTTAGTAGGGGTATGATTGTCAGGGGCCACAGGAACAAAATAACTGATAACAATAGCCATTCTTCCCTGAATACCTACAATGGGTCACAAATAATGATAGGTACTTCATGTATTTTCAATATACTATTTATTATTTTCCCAAAACTCTTGCAGAAAACAGATGCTGAAAGATTAAATAATTTACCTAGGGTACATCTAGCAGACCAGAGATTGGACCCCAGGTTTCACTCTTTCTATTAAACTAAGATGTTTCACTTTGGAGAGAATGTAACATTATCAGTTTGATGGGTTTACAAACAGTGTTCACCAAAATAGTTCTTAAAGACCTGCCTACTTCATGTCAGGCCCTGATCTTCGTGCAGGGGAAGTAGAGATGAATAAAATGATGTCTGCCATTGCAGAGCTCATGCTCCAGACACACAGCAAATAATAATAGTGATAAATGCTATGAAAGAGGCATAAAGATCCTTTTCTATAAACACAGGAAAGACAACAGTGGGTTGCTGTGGGCAGGTTTCTGAGGTCATGTACACTAAGGTGAGCATTATTCACCAGGTAGACAATACTGGCTGGGAGTGGAGTAAGAGAAGAGAAGAGAAGCACCAGGCAGTGTGTCATGGCAAGACCATTAGAGAAAATGGTGGACCAACTTGTATGGCCCATGAAAATGGAGGAAGAGTCAGTGAAGGAAAATGAAGGTTTTCCAGACCGTTGGTTTTCCAGAATATTGCAAGTGTGTGCTTATTAAAATATGAATTTTTATCCAACGACTTTAGACCAAAACAGTTAACAAAAAATGCAATGTGTCTATATATTTATTCAAAGAAAACGAAAACCTTTCCTATTTATATGAGCCACTTCATTCCTAAAGTAGACGAACAAAGAAGTTGTCCTTTCCTTTTTACGTGGCCACTGTGTTGTGGGTTTCTTGACATTAAAGTCAAACGATTCTCTAGTTTGAGCCTCTAACAACCTAGATAATTCACTTAGCTTGTCTAAATCTCAGTTTCCTTATAAGCAAAATGGAGGTGATGACATGTACTTGGTAGTACCACTCATTTTCTGATATTTACTGTGTCCATAGCAAGGGGGTTGGAAGCACACTGGATTCATATTCTGGGTCTAACACCTACTTGTTATGTGACCTTGGAAACTCTGAGGAGAGCCTTTAGTTTCCTGAGCCTCAGTTTCTCCATTTACAAAATGGTGGTATGGATGCCTACCTTTATAAGGCTGTTATGAGAATTTGATCAGATGATACCTATAAAGAGCTTAGGACAGCACCAGCTAAATGTACGTTTGGGTATGATAGATAGATAGATATAGATGATAGATAGATAGATAGATAGATAGATAGATAGATAGATAGATAGATAAATAGATAGATAGATGATGGGTTATAAAAATATAAGATTGGGACAAAAAGATCCCAAAATATGAGTTATAGCACATATGAACTTGATTGGTTATTTCAGATTCCACACACACAAGCAACTACTCTTTACAATGAGTCAAGTTTTGGTGTAATAGCAAAGAATAATATCCACAATTTTCTGAAAAAGATATTAAAATACCCTTTTTTCCCCAATTACTCATCTGTGTGAGGCTAGAGTTTCTTCATTTATTTCAACCAAAGAAATATACAGCAACAGATTGACTGCAAGTGCAGATGTGAGAATCCAGTTGTCTATTAGGTTAAACACAGAAGAGATTTGCAAAAATGTAAGACAATGTCACTCTTCTTATAGCCTTTTTTGTTGTTTTGGAAAGGATAGCATAGGGGTTTAGAACAAGTCACCCCAAGATGTACTTCTATGATATGTGGATTATTTTGAGTTAAAGGCAACTGAGACCTAGCAGGCTAAAGAGAAACTTCAGCACCCCCTACCCAGGAGGATTTGAATTAGGGGCCTTGCACATTAACAAAAGATAATCAGAGACAAGCTTTTATTGACCTATCTATATGGCAGGACAAACAACTAAATATCGAATATCTGCTCTTCTTATCATCCTATAAGACCCTCTGAAGCTCCAAGGTGCCTTACCTCATCCTTAGCTCAGAATGTCAACATACCTCATTTTTGTTTTCTGACTTTGAACTTCTCATGGATGTGGGGTTCCCATGTGTATGTATATAATCAAATTTGGTTATTTTCTCTTGTTAATCTGTGTCATGTAGATTGTATTACTAAACCAGCCAAAAGAACAGAGGAGGGTAGAGAAAAGTTTCTTCCTCCCCCACAACAAAAATTTTTCTTTCTTTTTTTTTTAAAGATTTTATTAGGGAATTGGGGAAGGGGAACAGCCAAGTTGTTGTCCTTCAATCTTTTTTTTTTTAAAGATTTTATTGGGGAATTGGGGGAGGGGAACAGTGTTGGAGAATTGGGGAAGGGGACCAGCCAAGTTGTTGTTCTTTAATCTTTGTTGTGGAGGGCACCAGTCGCTATCTGGCTTCCCGTTGGCAGTTCATGGCCTCTAAGCTCAAGGTGCTATGTTCAATCTTAGTCGCGGATGGGCATAGCCACCATCCCATTAGGGAATCAAACCATCAGCTTTGTTGTTAAGAGCGCACACCCTATTCACTGAGCCACCCGGATGGCAGCTCAGCTCAAGGTGCCAAGTTCAGTCTTAGTTGTGGGTAGCCCACCATCGAACAGGCAATCTTGTTGTTACACCAGCTGAGCCATCCTACCACCTATTGGCAGCTCAGCGACAGCTCAGCTCTGGCGCAGCGTCACTGGACCATGTGGTAATCAAACAGGTGACTCTGTTGCTCAGATCTCATGCCCTTAAGCCAACTCTTAAGCAACTGAGCTACTTGGCCAGCTCAACAATTATTTTTCTTAACTTTACATTATGATAACATGTACTGGGCTTATTTTTGTTGTTTTAAATAAGTTAATAAATAAGCATATGTAAATATTTTAAATGTTTCTGTTTTCTAATATGGTAAGTATTAAATTCATAAAGAATACATCAGTCTTAACTTCAATTAGAGTGACTAGTTGGAAAACTTTCATATTCTTTAGAAAAGTTCACTTTTTGAAAGTGACTTTGGGAAAGTTATTTAAACTCTAGAACTTCAGCAAAAAGGTAAACATTTCTGAGTTAAACTCAATGTCGTGGAAGCCATATGGACTATTTTTCATGGCCAGGTCAAGGTGTGGGAATTCAAGTTGTTGCTTTATCAAATTTAAAGTACCATATAGAAAAGCCTTTGACCTTGAAGATTTCTCAGTAGTAGTTTGCATATCCTCGCCTGTGCTTAGTACAGCGGTTCTCAACCTTCCTAATGCCGCGACCCCTTAATACAGTTCCTCATGTTGTGGTGACCCCCAACCATAAAATTATTTTTGTTGCTACTCTATAACTGTAATTTTGCTACTGTTATGAATCGTAATGTAAATATCTTTTTGTTTTCCGATGGTCTTAGACGACCCCTGTGAAAGGGTCGTTCCACCCCAAAGGGGTCACGACCCACAGGTTGAGAACCGCTGGCTTAGTGTCTATGATTAGACTACAGGCCATAATGACAAGCCTCTAATTCCCAAAGCATTCTTTCTTTCTTTATTTTTGGATATTTTATAATTTATTTTATCTTAAGTGGTAAGTGGTAACTTTGTAAGTGGTATCTAAATTCCATTTGTAACAAGCACCTAGAAACATCCAGGTTTTAAAAATCAGGAAGCAAACAATTATTGCCTGAATTCTGAGGTCACTGAAATTGTTTTTGAAGAGAAGTCCAACAATCTCTCAATGCTTGCCACCTGCCAGCCCTTTTCAGAGAAAAAAAAAATGTCTGTGATTTCTATGCTTGGGGCAATGGTTTTTGTTTTTGTTTCAATTTTATTCAATTTATTTAAACGAAAAAAGAAAACAGTTCACCCATTTCTCCCCCACCCCCCACCACCTCTTGCAACCACCAATTTTTTCTCTGTATCTTTGAGCTTTCATTCTGTTTTATTTAGATTTCACATATAAGAGAGATTATATATATTTGTTTTTCTCTGTCTGATTTATTTCATTTAGTGTAATGCCCCCCCCCCCATATTGTTATTTTAGATGGCAAGATTTCATTCTTTTTTATGGCTGAATAATATTGCATTTTATTGCATAATTATATACATATATCACAATTTTATATACATATATATAATTTCTTTATCCATTTATCCATCTATGAGTACTTAGTTTGTTTCCATATCTTGGCTATTGTAAATGATGCTGCAATGAATATGGGGGTGCATACATCTTTTTGAATTAGTGTTTTGTTTTGTTTTTAGATAAATACTTAGAAGTGGAATTGCTGGATCATATGGTAGTTTTATTTTTAATTTCTTGAGGAACCTTCATACTGTTTTCCATAGTGGTTGTACCAATTTATATTTTCACCAACAGTGTACAAGGGTTCTCTTTTCTCCACATCCTGTTGTTATTTCTTGTCTTTTTTGCTAAGATCCATTCTAACAGGTATGTGGTGATATCTCATTGTGGTTTTAATTTGTATTTTCCTAATGAGTAGTGATGTTGAGCACCTTTTCGTGTTGGCCATGTGTATGTCATTTTTGGAAAAATGCCTATTTAGATCAGCCCATTTTTTAATTGGATTGTTTGTTTTTTTGCTATCGAGTTGTATTGGTTCTTTATATATGAGTATTTTGGATATGATCCCCTTATTAGACAAGTGATTTGCAAATAACTTCTCCTATTCAGTGGGTTGCCTTTTAATTTTAATGATGGTTTTCTTTGCTGTGCAGCAGTTTTTTTAGTTTGATGGAGTCCCACTTGTTTTTGATTTTGTTCTTTTCCTTTTGTTGCTTTTACTTTTGGTGTCAGATTCAAAATATCATTGCCAAGACCTATGTCAAGGAGTTTATTATCTATGTTTTCATCTAGGAGTTTTATGGTTTCAGGTCTTATGTTCAAGTCTTTAATTCATTTTGAGTTAATTTTTGTGTATGATGTAAGATAGTGGCCCATTTTCATTCTTTTGCATATGGCTGTCCAATTTTCCAAACTTGGGGGAAAACTGGCTTTGTAGTGTCATTCTATATATGGTGTGATTTAATAACAGGTGGGAAGGCTACATTCTTAACTGTCTTTCTATAAACTTTTCTGGTGTGTATTAGTCCATTATTACAATGCACTCTTTTAGGTCAACATTTCTCAACCCCATCACTATTGCCAGTTGGGGCTGGATAATTCTTTGTTGTGGAGGGCTGTCCTATATATTGTAGGGTGTTTAGCAGCTTCTTTGCCCTCTACTCACTAGGCACCAGCAGATGTCTTGTGACAGACAAACTATCTTCAGGGCCGGCCGAGTGGCATGGTGGTTAAGAGCTGGCTTGGGATACCAGAGGTTCCTGGTTCGGATCCCACATATGAGGGCCAGTGACACTGCCCTCCACAGCTAAGATGCTGAACAACAGCTCAACCTGGAGCTGGGCTGCCATGAGTTGCTGGTGACGGCGTAGGCTGCAGTGGGTTGCCATGGGCTACCGTGTGTAATCAGCAGCCAGTGTGAGCGACCAGCAGCTGCTGTGAGCAGCCGTCCAGAAGCCAGCGACTGATCTGCCTCGCCCGGGAAGAGCGCAATGATGGTGCCAACTTGGGCCAGTGAAACAACGTCCTCCACAACTAGACTGAAGAACAAAAGGACAGCAACTTGTCAGTTCCCCTTCACCCAATTCCCCAGCGCTGTTCCCATTCCCCAATTTCCCAATAAAAAAATCTTTAAAACAAACAAAAAACCTATCTTCAGACATTGCCAAATAGAATCATATGTGGTTGAGAACTACTGCTTAAAATCAAGACCTCCTTCTTCATAAACACACACACACACACACACACACTTTATTTCATTCTTCTTTCTCTACTTCTTCCTCTTCTCCCTTTTTCCTCTTCTTTTTCTCAGTACATGCCATTATACTTTCCTCTTTATCCTCAGCACCCATTCACAGGAAAACTGAGGGTTTACACTTTTCTCAGAAAACATAACACATAAAGCCGTTATTAGTCACTAAAAATGAATTAGAGTAACCAACCATGTAAGTTTGACAAAGAGTGAAGAAGTTCACAGGATATGAAAATTTCAGTGCTAAAAGTGGGGCTATCAGGGTAAAACCAGGATGAGTTTGTCATCTCAACTTAGTGGGTAACCCTTTCAATCTTTGATCCATATGGTCCAGTCTGTGTATAAACTCTCATTTACGGAAGCCCACACCAAATATCCATTAGGAATAAAAATGGAATTACATTCTAATGTTTGTGTTTTAAAAAATGTATTAAAGTTGATTGTTTAACTACCCCCAGCAACAACTCTTTTACCTTTTTTTTTCTTTTCCCCACTTATCTTATGCCCACACTACTCCAGCACCTTTCATTTGCCCTAAACATTCAAAATTGTCTTACCCTTTATTTTGAAAACAACCTCTTTTCTTTCTCCTCCCACCTCTCAGGTTTTACCTTTATTGCTACCTTTCAACATAAGCTCTGGGAGTTGGCTTGGCAGTGACAAAGAAGGCACTATCTGGGTGGATGGAAAACAAGCTGTCTGAGTCACCATTTACTTCTGTGAGGAAAGAAAACTCCCCAAATCATTTACATGTAACATCACACATATATTAGTTTATGAGCTCCTTCCTGATTTAAGAATAGCTGCAAGTGGAAGCAGGGGAGTGAGAAAACCATTACAGTTGAGTTTTGATGGAGTGTAAGGATGGAAAAGAGAAGATAAATCCATAAGGTTCTGCTCAGAGGAGCTGTGGGGAGGATATATGGCTGCCAAATAGTATTAGTTCTTGAGTACTTAGCAAGGGGCAGAGGTTAAGGGCAAGGGCATTACAGGGAAATACAATTTGCTGTTTCTTAGCATTAGATAAAGCCAATGTTTCATTTTCTTGGTTGCACCCTTGTTTTCAGTACCTTTCTCCCCAAACACTGAGTCCTTTTAAACCTAGTTACCATTTGGCCAATTTATTTGCTTTTATTTCAAATGTTTTGAAGTCACTACACCACCCACCACAAAATCTTTTCTTTAGCAAGCGTTCTAAAACACAAGACAGAAGGAAAATATTAAACTATGAGACCGCTACTATAATATCAAATGCCCACTGAGTTAAAAGAAGATGAAAACACTTCTCTTCTATGGGGTCAGTAGCACTTTAGAAAAAGAGACAGGAGTACTGGACTCTCACTCTGTGAACTTAAGTGGTTTGTTGCATTTCCAACATGTAAAATGTTCCTTGAATAACCCTCATCATTCATATTTTAAATGCCACAAATTTGGAGTCATTTACTTCATTTTAAAAAATCACTTTTTTCCACTTAAGGCGAAAGATCAAAGCATCTGAAAGGCAAGGGAGGAAGTGATCACAGACAAGTGTATCTATTTCTATTTATGAGGTTCTGAATTCTGCAGAATTACTGGAGTCTTTTCATGCTTCAGGCTTATAGTGACTCAGCTCTTTCTTTTCCATAAAGGTCATTATTAAGGAACCTTGCTCTGCCTTTCCCAGTGGCAGATGATGCTTTTCATTTGATTAAATCCAATTCAATCAGTAAGAGTTTGTTGAACTCCTGAGTAGGTTGAGTATGTTTCTGTGTTTCATCTTAACATTTATTAGAGAAATTATTCTATCATCTCCATAGCCATAATTTTCCTATACAATCCTACCTTGAAAATGTTCTGGAAAGATATTATCCCTTTGATAATGACTGCCCAATATCTTCTGATGAAAGAAGATAAAGTTCAGGGACCACCGAGGTTGGGAGTCTAGTAGTACTACCCCCTGCACAGTCATGAAACAGAAATTCAAAGACCCCAGGGGTCTGGAGGTGCCCTCAGACAAATGATGCCTTTGGTTCTTGCTTACCTCTTAGATTTCCCACTTTATTTTGATGGTGGTTTTTATGGATACCTTAGTTTTCTTGCCATCTCAAAGAAAAATGAAATATTATATATGTTACATTTTTTTTCATAAAGCTTAAATTGTTTATATTCATTGGAACATATAAGGTAGCAAGTGTTCTGTTATGCCAGCAGTTCTACAGTTGCTCTTAGAAAATAAAAGTTTGGTCTGGTCTAATAATAATTTACCTCCCTTCCCTGAATGTGTAATATCAAAACTATAAACTCTTATCCAAGTAGCTACTTCTTTCCCCTTACTCAATCTGCTTCAAACTTGCAATGGAAGAAGGGGGCATTTTTGGCTTTTTTCTATTTCTTTCTTTTTGTATTTGCAGCTATTGCTTTGGACTCATCCATTGCCAAGCATAATGGGGACAGAGAGAGCTAGTATTTTCTCTAGATTATTGTCAAGTATAAACTATTTGAATACAAACAGAGAAATTATTACAATTAATAAGAGTCATTTGTACTTTGATATGGTCAGTTGGGAAAATTTTTTAAATTTAATTTATATTAACAATAAAAATATAAAGGACTTATTAATAAATCTAAAAAATATGTACAAAATATTTATGTAGGAAATTATAAAAAGTTATTAGAAGACACCAAAGAACATTTAAATAATGAAGAGATGTTTATGGTTAGGAAGAGAAAGATTTAAAGACCAAAGGAGAAAGGATGGGCTATATCCCTTACATACTGCTACATGACAACCTTCCCTGTCTCCAATTTATGTGCTTAAAATAACAACCATTTGTTTACTTCACAATTCTTAGGTCAACATTCTGGGCCAGGATCAATTAGGTGCTTTTCTCAGCTGGCTGATTTAGCTCACTCAAGTGTCTCTGAACAGCTAAAAAATCAGGCAGATCTGCTTCTGTGTTGGTTGGCTGTTGGCTGGAATGACAAGTGTGACTGGGCCACATGCCTCTCATCATGCAGCAGGTAGCCCATGCAAGTTCACATGGTGATGGTTGACTTGATCAGAGCGAGCAAAGGTAGCCTAGGCCTGCAATTGGTACAACTTCACTTCTGCTGCATATTAATGGAGAAATAAGTCACAAGACCAGTCTAAATTCAAAGGGTAGAGAAATAGGTATCTCTTTATAAAAGAAGCTACAAAACATAATAGCCATTTTTTCAATCTAGTGCAGTCTATCCTTTGGACAAAATAATTATCATTCCTTCTACATGTAAGACCCCCCCAAATCTCATCTAATTATGACATCAGGCTAGTATAGGATCTTGTGGTCTAAATCAGATCAGCTGAATCTCCTCAGATGGACGCCTCTTGTTCTGCAGACCTGTGAACTATAAAACACTAATTATCTTCCCCCAATATGCCCATAATATACAATGATGAGCCAGGGACAGGATCATGAGAATAGACACTGCCATCAGAAAGGGGAAGACTGTGAGTCATTGGTCCCTGGCAATTCTAAAATCTATTTGTTGCCAGATGTCCCCATCCTGTGGGCAAGAACTATTAATATTTCTTGATTGGGTCTAGTTTCATCTCTCTGCTCTATTGTTCTGCAAGGCTCTTAGCTCCATCTCCTGAGCTCTTGGCTCAATCTTCTGAGGTTGTTCCGTTTCCATATGGAAACGCCAATATTTACAGCTCAATAGCTTTCTCGGATTGCTTCCTACTGATAAAAAGTAAGGGTTCCAGAGGCTATTTTGTAATTTGAGCAATCTCAATTTCTTCAATTTAAGTGTGTGGTGATTTCACAATTTTCTCAAAACTGTGATTTTCTTATGAGTCTGATTTAAGCCTGCTTGATTCAAGAAAAGCCACACCCACAATTCTTTTATGAGAGAATTTTGTGGGTCAGGATGTTGTGGGATAACACCCTTAAAATTCTTCGACCCCCCTCCCTTTTTTTCATTTAATAGGGTCTACTAGATACCATATGAATCCTTTCAAATGCCTTAATAAAATTTTAATACCATACCTTGATATCATCTTTGGCCTCAGATTTCTTTCACTTGGAGGATTTTTACTGGCTAAAGGGATTAGGGGTGAGAAGCATTTTTACTGGCTGTATATTCCCTCTAAATGCTTTCTAGGAAGCCCAATGAAACCAATCGACACTTTCAAGATTTAGCCAGGAAATCATCTTGCAAGGTCCCTAAATTCATTAGAAATGTATGTATTAATATTAATATTTAATTAATATTTTATATTAATTAAATATTAAGATTAATATTTGTAATCTCCCATGTTACTGCAGACAACCATTTTGCCAATTCTTTTTAACTCTATGATACATTTTTTTCATTTTTCTGGCCTGCTATAGCAATTTCCTTACTTTTTTTCCCCAGCTTTCACTAATAGTTTGCTCATCCTTTTTCTAGTTTTTGCCACTGGGTTCTTAACATTTTTTCAGTCTTTGCCCAATTCAGAGACTCAAGGCCACATGTTTTAGGTAGTTGTTACAATAGCCCCCCACTTCTAGGTACTAGTTTCTATATCAGTTAGTTTTTACTGTGTAACCATCCACTCCAAAATTCAGTTACTTAAAACAATAATCATTTATTTAAAAGCTCCTGATTCTGAGGGTTGACATTTTGACTGGACTCAGCTGCAAAGTCCTTCTGTTGGTCTCAGGTGATCTACTTAGCTTTCCTGATCAGCTCGCAGTCAATGGCCCCACTCACATATCTGGCAGTTATCTGGCTCCCATATGAGTGCAGTCAATATATCATCATCCAGCAGGCTAACTCAGGTTTATTGCCTGAGTTATTGCCTGAGGTGTATTGCCTGAGATGGCAGTGGCTGCAGAGTTCCCAAAAGCAGCAAGGGAGCAAGCCCCAATGTACAACCACTTTTCAAGTCTCTGTTTGTGTAATTATTTCTACCATCCCTTTGTCCCTGTGGTCAAGTCCAGGTTCAAGAGACAGAAGAATAGACTTTACCTCTTTATGCAAGTAACTGCAAAATTAAATTGCAAAGGGACATGCATACAGGGATGGATATGATTTGTGGACATTTTTGCAACCTATCAATAAAATGAAATATATATAAATAGTATTTATTTTGAATATTAACCACACATCATAATGATAATGTACATAAATAGATATTTCAATAATATTCTTGATAATTTGTAATGTGTCTGACAAGAGCTTGTCTGAAGAATAAGAATGTCAGCCCTACAGCTTTCTTATTGTTTATTTGTGTGTGCATTAACATCTTCAATGAGTTGCCAGATTGTTTTTTTAGTCACCTGTTCATTTTGTGAGGATTAGATTGAAATCAGAACTAGAATATGTAAATCCACTTAACCAGGCACATGTGGTCTGAAATATACAGCAAACCAATGAGGAAAGGTGCCATTGTCAACCCCTCAGCATCATGTACCTTCCACTTAGGCCCTGTTTCATAGCACATACGATAAATGATTGGTAGACAATCACAAGGGCAAGTGTCACTGTGAATATCTATTTTTTATATTTTATTTTAAACTAAAACTACATATACATACACATATTCATTCTCATAAGAGAATTAAGAGAATCTGGTATACGCCCTCTGGAGAGTGTTTGCACCAGTGCCGGGACTACCCATAATATTCTGGGAGAAATCTCATCATTTTATTTAAATCACTGATGCATAATTTGTTGGGCGGCAGGGGGAGTTCTGGTTATCATCCCTTTGGAAAGCAAAGAAATATGAATGCTTTGTTCACTCTGCCCTATTTCCTGTTCAGCCTTAGGTACAACAGAATGTAGACCTAGTTCTGAGTCTCTCAGGTAGGTAGGTAGGTAGGTAGATAGGTAGGTAGATAAATAGACATAGACAGACAGATGGATAGTATTTAAGTGCAAAATGTATTATTTTATTTGAAAACCTTGATGAATCTGATTTTTGTTTTGTTTGCCTTGAAGCTTTAGGGGAAAGAGGCCAGTCACAGGTAAAGCTAATAGTCAGGATTTATTTATGAAACCAAATTCTTGGTTACGTCCAGTGGTCAGTAAATAATTTGGCCTAATGCATTCTGTATCTTTAGCTCATATATATATTACATATATATTACATATAACAAACATACTTATTATATATAATAAACACACATATAACATATAACGAACATAATAAACATACATATAACAAACATATATTATATATAATAAATACACATATAATATTTATAATATATAGAAGTAGGCTAATTTATTTTAAAGAGAGGTTTACAGGAATGTATTAACATTTAAAAAATGTTTGGCTTGACAGAATACTCCATTCTTCAATTATATTAGCTAAAGATTCTACAATGCTTGTCCAAAATTCAACAGTGCTCATGAAATTCTGGCCTGGGAACACTCATTTAGTCTGTTTGAATACTAATTTACTAGCCCTGTGACCAGGAGCAAGTGACTTTATCTCTCACCCACCTTTTCTCATCTACAAAATGGGGACATGTATACCTACCCCATAGGACTGTTGAATTAAATGAGTTAATTATAAAATGTTTTGAGCAGTATCTGGCACACAGTAGGCAGAATACATGTAAATCCCCTTATTCTCCTCTTTAATTTTAACTGAGCTTATTTGGCTCTTGTCAGATGGTACTTTTGTCTTTCTGCCACACCTACTACTTTGTCTGACTCTTGAGAGGAAAAGCATCGTAATCCCTTAGTACATGACAAAAGAATTGGTCAGAGACATAAAAGAACAGTTTCTATAGAGATGGTAAATAACATCCTGGTTTTGTATTAGATGGCTAAGAAAGAACATAATTCATGAGTCATGAAAATACTTTAAAAATGTAAATTTTTTTATTAACTGCTTCAAATCTAAGAGACAAAGATAAAACACCTAACAGGTTTGTATATTTTCTCCCATAGAGTTTTGATCCCATGAGGAATGCCAAAGGAGGATGGGCATGTTTTTATTATTCTTGGTACTTGATAGAGTATCTGCTTCTTTGGTGAGTGGAAGTAAGAGGAAGCTTGGGAATTCTTACTGATTTCATAAACTTGTGATGGGTTGTTTCATTGAATGTGAATAAGCGTGGGAAAATTGGCCTCTATAAAATACTTTTGTAATTATCATGATAGGCACAAAGTGGGAGCAAAGTGTTAGGGATTTATAAGAAAATTGGAAGGAGAGGTTAATTCTAACATGGACTCTTAAGAAAATTTTGCTTGTTTGTTTTCCAAAGAGAGTTTGGGCTAGTACTCAGAGGGTTAGTAAGCCTTTGTCTGGAGAATCCCTAAAAATGTCATCAAGTATATTTGCTAGTCTATTTTTAAGTAGGAAAACATAAATTAACATTTTTATATAATTAACCTAAATCCAGACTTATTTCTTTTCTATTTCTTTTTCTTTTTTTAAAGATTTTATTGGGGAATTGGGGGAGGGGAACAGTGTTGGGGAATTGGGGAAGGGGACCGTCCAAGTTGTTATCCTTCAATCTTTGTTGTGGAGAGTGCCAGTTGCGATTTGGGCTTCCCATCGGCAGCTCATGGCCTCTAAGCTCAAGGTGCTGTGTTCAATCTTAGTTGTGGGTGGGCATAGCCACCATCCCATGTGGGAGTCGAACCAGTAGCTTTGTTGTTAAGAGCGCACACTCTATCTACTGAGCCATTCAGGCGGCAGCTCAGCTCAAGGTGCCAAATTCAGTCTTAGTTGTGGGTGGGCATAGCCCACGATCGAACAGGCAATCTTGTTGTTACACCAGCTGAGCCATCCTGCCACCTGTTGGCAGCTCAGCGACAGCTCAGCTTGGACACAGCGTCACTGGCCTACGTGGGAATTGAACCAGCGGCTCTGTTGCTCAGAGCTCGTGCTCTTAAGCCAACTCTTAACCAACTGAGCCACTCTGCTGGCCCAGACTTATTTCTTACTCCAGAGAATACCTAGACGATTCTAGAAGAGGGAAGAGTTGCCTGATAGAAAACTCTAGTTTATTTTTATTTACTTTTTTAACAATTATAATTCAATAACGAATTTTACACATTATGCTCTTGATTACTTAATTAAATTGTGAAACTGTATTGTTCTCTGATTGTTCCATGTGATTTAGCACTAGATTATAAACTCTGTAAGGGTTGTAATAATGTTTTTACACTTAAATGTATTCATTGATTAATTCAAAAACTTTTATTAAAAAAATCTATATTCTCTTGGGCTGATGGGTTAAAGAGAGAAGAAAGAGAACTAATATTTTTATTCAATAACTCTATGCCTTGCACTTGATAGACATCCTTTCTCATAATTCTTAACATGCCTCTGAGATAGATGTCATCACCTTCATGTTAGTGAAAGAAATTGAGTGATGCTTGAAGTTCGCTAACTTGTCCTGAATCACTCTGTTAGGATGTGTGGGAGCCAGGATAAAAACCAGATCTGGGGCCGGCTGAGTAGCTCAGTTGGTTAAGAGCTCGCTCAAGAGTTTGAGCTCTGAGCAACAGCGGTTCGAGTCCAGCCTGAACTGAGTAGCCACTGAGCTGCCAACAGGTAGCAGGATGGCTCAGCTAAAAAACAAACAAACAAAAAACAGATCTGTATTCACCCAAAGTCTATTCTTTTTCTTTGTTATAAATTTATAAAATTTACTTATTAATGTTTATATATGCCGGGGGTGCCAAAAAATGTACACATTTTAAGAGATGTTATCTATGTATTACTTTTTGAAGTTGAGTTGAATTATGGTAGCAATGTGTAGTATGATGTTCGCTCAAAAGATGGCATTAATCAAATGAATGTTAGCGTCATTCATTGTATTACAATTTTAATACAGTTTTCTCCTTTCTTAAAACGCATATACATTTTTTTGGCACCCTCTGTATATACATATTCCAGTAAGATTTATTTTTTACACCTTCATTTACTCATCATTTTTCTCCTTTCTCAAATAACCCCCCAAATTATAGCATTGTATTATTAATGAGGTGCTAAGAGAGAATATTAGTAATTTAGAATGGAGAAAAGGTAAACCCAACACTTCTTTCTTGCTTAGTCACAAAGATTAAACTAAAGCAAATTTATGAATTCCCTTCTCTCTCCCAGAGGCCTGTATCAGGATGGAGCCAAGAACCACAACAAAGCCTAATCAAACAAATTATCTTGGTCTGGCCAGACTGAGGAGAACTTTCTGGTTCACTGACCCTAGAGCAGCCCTGATAACTAGGGCAGAGAGCAAAGCAGGGTAGCTGGGAGGCTCTATTCCCCTGCTCTCTAAAGGACTGCCTTCCCAGGCTGTCAGCACTTTTTAATAAGTGTTTGACCTCACAAGGAAAGCTGCCAGCGACGTTTCCTACTTGGCTGTGCTATGTGGAATCCAGAGGAAACCTGTTTATGCCACTTTACTCCTGGAACCACCACACCATAGGCAGAAATGGCATGGTGGGGGAGGGTGAGCAAGCGCTGAGAACTGGACATTGAAAGGAGGTGGTGTTTGGGAAAGCTCATTGGAGTAGGTTCTGGAAGCGGGTAGGAAAATAAGTTAGACCAGGCCCAAAGTGCCTGAAACTGGGCAGGGAGTTTGTTGTAATCAAGAACCCAAGTCCTGGGCAGGAGGCCAGGAGGATATGTGTCCTCAGAGAAGGTAAACTGTGGTGTTGGCAATCAGTGACAGTAGCTGAGTTTAGCTCAGTCTCTGCTAGTCCTATTGGCTGGCCAGAAACATTTGCCCTGCGCTGTTTTTCAGTCTGCCCTAGAATTTATTCTGTCACAGCAGAAGTGACAATAATTACAACACTATCCACTTTTCCCTTCCCTTACCCTATATATACATTTCTTTCTTCTTTCCCTGCTTTCTCCCTCCCTCTTATTTTTCCTTTTTTATCTATGCATTGCATTTAACTGCTCACACCTATAGATAGTGTATGGCCTTCTTAATATCTTCAGAACAAAAAGACTGATTGTCACTTTTTTGAGGATATAGACCAAGCTTATTGTAGGATGTTTATATATATATATATATATGAAACAAGGCAATTTCTATATCTATATCTATCTATCTATCTATCTATATATATATATATATATATATATATATATAATATTGTGTATGGAATATGGAAATTGCCATATACCAGAAGTGATGTGTGACACAGAACATTGTCATGATGTAGGATGATTTATAACACACTTTAAAACACTTTCTCTCAACTGTAGCTCACACCTGACTGACTGCACTGAACAAGTTGAAATTTGTCATACACTGTTACTAAGGTTCCATATGCCACTTCCCATATTGAAGATCCCTGCCTTTCCATTGGATGGCACTGGGCAGCAGTATTCACCGTATTTTGTGATCACAACTGAAAGGCTCCATGTCACACATCACTTCTGTTACAGCAATTTCTGTCAAATAAAAACATTATGGTGTATCTTCATCCACCTTATTCACTGGATCTGGCACCTTGAAACTCCTGGCTCTTCCCCAAAGTCAAAATGACCATGAAAGGTAAACATTTTGAATCAATCCAGACATCGAGGCAGCCACGACAGTGCAACTAAAGACACTCATGAAAGAGGACTTCGAGAACTGCTTCAGAGAATGGTAAGAACGATGAGTAAGTGTGTTCAAAGCGATGGGGGTATTTTAAGGGTGATTCATGGCAATGTGTCTTTTACTGTAATAAATTTTTTATTTAAATATTAACTGTATTTTTTATCACACCTCGTATATATACATACATGCGCGTGCGCACACACACACACACACACACACACACACACACACACATATACATATGGTTCATAGAAGTTCCTATTGGCTAATGGAAGTTATTTTGCTATATGAGATTTAAATCAGCAGTTTATTTTTGATGCTATGAAAAACTGAACTTAATCTAAACTTACCAGGAAATTTTGAAGAATATTACTAATTACATGTGCTAAATACATGGTCAGGGGCAACTGTAGGAAATACTGATAAAGAATTATGCAGAACAGAGTGTGAGAGTAATGGAACTACCCGAAAGAATTATGATCAAGAATTATGAAAAACAGGATGTCAGAGTAAGCTCTATATAACTACTGATTCAAACTGAATAACAGCTGAAGGTTTACTAAAAAGTAAGGTGATGAATTGTAGCTTCAATTCCATATAAGTAGAGATGAATGTCTGTTATAGCTTTGCAGCCCTTTGCTGGCTACCTGCATGAATTCAGGTTTTTGTTTTGTTTTGGTTGGTTGGTTTTGCTCAATAATAAACTTAGCTCATTTACATTTATGAATTGGCCCATTCATTTGGGTTTAAATTTATTTTTATCCCCCAACAATGTTGAATAAATACGATTACATTTGCTGGCTTGAGAATCAGATGGGCCTGGGCTCAAATATCCTGTTCTGCAATTGAACAGGATATTTCTGCAACAGGAATATCAGGTAAGTTCTAACCTCCCTGAGTTTCACTTGCCTCATTTGTAAATTCAGCATGATAACAGCTACCTTGCAGCATTGTTCTAAGGAGATACTTGTGTAAAGCCTCTGGCACATAGTACTTAAAAGTAGGTATTCCATAAATGAAAGGAACGCTGCTTACTACAAGTTAAGTCAATTATGATTTTTTTATGTCACCATTTAACATAAAATTTTCAAAGACTATTGCTATGAAACAAATGCTTATAGTAAAATATTAAGTATAATGGCAAGTTACAAAAGCAGCTACGCAGTATGATTTAAACAATGCAGGTAAGACCTTTGTAAGAAAGAAAAGTTTGGAAGGACATAAACCAACATGTAAAAGTGAGTGTGTTGGCTGCATACCTCCACTTCCTTGTTGGCAGGGCTTGGCTTCTATGACACAGGCTGGAAATAGCAGGTACTGTTGCAGCTGGGGTGCTGGTTGGGTATTCAGTTTTGGTCAGTGGAAAATAGGAAGTCTGGGAAAGGGTTTTCTCTCTAACAAAAAATGACACATAGGAAGTAATATCCATTTGGGGGACCCCAAATATTATCATGTTTACATGTGGTGCCTGGAACAGGGGGAGCCAAGTTGCAAGTGTGAGGGTATCACATCAATGTACCAAGGATGGTGGGTGGAAAATCCTGGTACCTGATGAAATCGTTGAACTGTTCTCACAAACCTGGAAACATTCCCTCCAGACTTCTTGGATGTAAAGTAACAACAAACCTTTATTTTTTAAGCCACTTTTATTAGTGTTTTCTGTTACTTGAAGCTGGAATGCACACTAACCGATTTAAGTAATACAGCTATTTTAAATTTTAATTACTTTTTTTTCTCAAGTTTTCCACTTGTGAAGATTTTCATATCTTTAAATTGGGAAAAACTATCTTAAATAATAAGCTATTGAATCTTAACATAGTAAGCTATTGATGTGGCTTGACCTTAATTGAAGGATGGTCTCAAGGCCTACTGAGGAATTATTTCCTCTCTTCCTCCGGACCTGCCAAAAATATTTTAACTGTGTGTCACCACAGGGATTGCTATCAGAGGAAGCAATAAAATGCATGCAACTATCTTGATTATCTCAACTTTGGCCAAACTATTGGCTGTGGCATATCTTACACAAAAATATTGCAACATAGTAAAGACGAATAATAGTCACTAACTTGGCATTTATGGATGGCTATTTTGTTTTCTTTTGCTCAGTGGAATCACCTATCATTAATATGTCACCTGTCATTTATGGCACCACATAAAAGTCAATCATAATTAACATATAAAGTTTTTTTCTAGCAAAGTATTAGAAACCTTAAAATATCATTCATTTTAAAGTTCCTTACACTCTAATTGTCATCAGAAGAGCTCCCTGCTTTATTTTTTTTAATAAGCTATAGAGTCATAACATCTTTGCAAACTTATCACCCAAACCCTTATTTTATGGATCTGAAAGCTAAGACACAGTGAAGTTGGGGCTGGAGCTCAGATTGTGTAGCTGACAGGAAGAGCTGTAATCCAGACCCACTGACTGCCAACCCAAAACTGTTTTAACCAAATATTGAGGAAATTATAACACCTCACAGCAGCCACTTTTCCTATTTATCTTTTTTTGGAAAATTTTTCTTCTTAAATGAGGGGTGACACAGATATCAGGTACTTAGGGTGACATTAAGATTCTGGGGTCAAGCAGATTTTATGTTATACTTTTCAAAAAAGTGCATTGTGATTTTCTTTTTATACCTTAGTAAAATTATATATATGATAAATTTGCAAATATAACTATCTTGAAATGAATGATTTAATTTTTAGTTTGGAAAATATGAACATGATAGTAAAGAACACCAGCATTTCTCTTCATATTAAGTTATTCTGAGCATTATTAAATGTGTTTGCTTCACAGAACAGTAGAAAATAATGAGCATATAGAGGACCTCACACAAGGGGCAGACATTCTGTTCATTTACTTTATAATCTAGAAAGATCTGACATCACACCCCCAAGAAGACAAATCAGGCCAAAGTGAGGCTCAAGGAGATTTGGGCTTTCCAGGACATACCTCATTAAAGAGAAGCAACACATTATTTTGGGGAAATCACTTAATCCCTGAGGACCTTATTTTTCTCATGTGTTAAATAGGGAGAATAAAAGGCCAATTTCAGAGGATTGTTCTAAAAATTAAATGAGACAATTATTATAAAACACACAGCAGAACACTTGGCAATTAATGTAAAGAACATTAATTGGTCCTTGTAGATGCCACTCTTCCAATTGTCACTTTCATTTTATCTTCCTCTTTTCTCTTTCCTCTAATTAATTTTTATATCCCCTCCTACTTTTTTCTCTCCTTTACATTTCTGCCTTCTTTTCTCTCTCCCACTCTTCCTTTGCTTATCCTTTCCTTCCTCAGATAGTTTTTCATTCTTTTCTGTCCAGATTATAACCTTAGTTAACCTGGGGTAGCATTCACAGCTGAAGAGAGATTTCAAATCTCTCATATTCCTCTGCCTAATAGTTAGCATGGATTTTTTTTTCCTGTTTCAATGATATTTGATTTAAAAAAAGGAGGCAGGCATCCTTAGTAGATCATTTGATGCCTTTGTAGATCTGTATATTGTTTAAGACCCATGCCTTTAAATATAGGTATTTCAAATTTGCAACTCATGAAAAGCATGAATTTAATTTTCTATGCAGTAAACATAATAGCTAAAATTGTTTTTTTGAAAACACACTATGTGCCAGGTCTTGTTCTGTACCTTTCATGCTTATTAACTCACTTAAGTACCTAGAAGAGTACAATATCTGACAAAACAGTTTTTTTTTAAAGTTTTTGGAAAAAATTACATTCCCATTGAATAAAATTATGAAAATTCACATAAGTGCATAGAAATTAGCTTGCACTCATAATTCTATGATTCTGATATAATCAGTTAACATTTCAATATATATCCTCACATATGCATAATGTTTTATAGATATGAACATAATAGAATTAAGATCATATGGCATATATATTTTTTTATTCTATACACAATTTTGTGTTAAAATATTTTTTGATGTTGAGATGGGGGCTGTAGATTAGGGTCTAACAAGGATCCACAGCCATCTATATCCCTTTTGCTGAAGAAAGGTCCTTTTCTCTTTGGAAAGGTCGTCGTTTCCCATTGGCCACACATACTTAAATTACAATAGTGAGGATGACCTGTGATGGCGAGTGGGAAGAAGTAGGCAAAAGTTACCATCCTAAAATCTCTGTGGTGAACTTACTGTTATTTTGAATGAAGCTAGTGAAACATCTCGAATTTCTATGAACTGTTTCGTGAAGCATGCATCTATCAACATTCTCCAAAGGGTGAGCTTCCTACTAAGAGAGTCATCTCAGGTGCTCTGAGAAGGTAGCAAGTAGAAGAGACGATGCTTCTTTGGAGTTCCTAATATTGATACTTTCTGTTTCACATTACACAAAAATATAGAGCACATGCAATGGTAAACTTCTATAAGATGGTTTCTTTAAGAATGAATATCTTTGGCCTAATTTGGAAAAGGCTAAAAACTTCAAGGTTCATATAGATAAGTAACATTTGGGATCAATAGGTGGGGAGATACTGAAATTTTTGGAGTATGTCCCAAAGAGTTGAATCACCGACTGTAAGTTAGACCGGAGGTAGATTTAGAGCTGGGCAAAGGAAGGAGAGACAATGATCAGTCTGAGTTGAGTTTTTGCAGTAGTCAGGATTAAACACAGAGTAAACATGTAACAAACCAGTTGTGAATCTTCTGTTTGGGTGTGATGTAAGTGGTAAATTTTGTGCCCTTCTTACATGGCCCCACCCATGATTAGTGCTTTAGTCAGGATGGGAATTTCCATTAGATGAGTAATATAGTCAGTGACTAGTCTGAGGCAATCGAGGTCAACTAGACACTGAACTTATCTGAAATGTCAGTATAAGGGTATGGGGTGATTTATATTGATAGGTGAGAGCCCGATACCTTGGTGTCCCACTAATTTTACTGTGAAGCTAATGTCAACTAGTTTTTAGCTATGTTGGTTATGGTACATGGGGTTAACATTTTATATTTCTGTAGTAAAATCTTTAAAAGATAGCAGTATTTTTTTTCTTTTCCAGTAACATGGAATAGTTTATTATAGATCAAACCTTCCTTTGAGAATTAGAAATGCTGGACAACATATAAAACCATCAGTTTGAAGACATTAGGGAATTGTAAAGCCACCAAGGGGTTTGAGGTGTCAAGATTCCTGGGAGAAGGTGCACTGGACAAATTTAGAAACCTCCTCAAATCTTCTTGGTACTGTCTCCTAGGTCTTCAAACTTACCATGGACATGAGCTCACCACCATTTCGTCAATAAGCTTGGCAGCCTGCCTTAGCCTCCCAGAAGGTGAGTGCTAGTCTCCAGGACTCAATTGTGCCTGATGTATGTAGTACGAGCTGCTGCAGCAATGGCACCAGCCTTTACCATACCCATCAAGGCATTTCCACTGAAACCAGAGTCCAAACGAGTCCAGGGCTTGTGCTGCCTGCGCCGCTCAGCCAATAGACCGACACAGGAGTTGGGTCATAGAATAAGCATTTATTATCAGGTCACTGGTGGTCTGAGGTTAATACCTTCAAAAACTGCCTTAACATTCTCCGACTGGCTTGGGGTATTTAAGGGAAAATCTGAGTGTTCCTCCAGAGGCCATGTGATGGTTTGGGGGTGAGGGGAGCAGAGATCTGCTTAGAGCCTTCCTTCTGGCCATGTGATTCTATGGTGGAATCAGCAACCCAGGACCAATGATGGGACTAGCCTGTAAAAAATGCTAGACTATAGAGATTGTGATCAATAAGCCTAAGGGTATTAATCATATGGTTCAGGGTAATTTTCTAAAACAAGGAACTGGGTGGGACAGGGGACATTTCGAGCTCAAGCCACAGGGTTTGATCTATTGTTAAACTATAGGTAGGTCAAGGAAAGGTGAGGCCTCTACTCTGGGGGTGCCAACCAGGCCCTGCTTCACTACCAGCTCTGGAGTTGGATGAAGCAACATGCTGCAGGCTGTGGGATGTTAACCCAGTGAGTCTGAAGAGGCAAGTTGAAAAATTTGGAAATGCGTAGAGGTTAATTTCTTGTAAGGTAAGTTTTGACCAATAAAATTTAAGTCAGCAGGGAGACATTGCATAAATTCCTCTCCATTTTCTTTCTGTAGTAGGCTATTACAAGACAGAGTGTTTCTATACAGTGAGCATGTCTCTTCATGAGGCTGTGGTTATCTGCAGTAATACACTAGCTCGTATTTGTTTCCCCTTCTTTTATGTACCACCCCTTCTTTTTCCTTTATTTTTACTCTCTCAGGTTATACCTCCAACAAACTATTAGCATTTAACTTTTATCTCAGGATTTCTTTTCTAGAGAACTTAGGTTAAGACAGAATGAAAGTATAGAGAATGAACCCAATTTGGTTCTATTTTCTCCCTTTGGGCATTAGTCGGATTATAAGTAGAAGCCAAGAGGCTGAGAAGCTGAGTAAAGTTCCAAAAGTCCAGAGTGTGGGTAGGCAAAAATTGGAACTCAAGCCTACCAAGAAGGAGAGGCCCAGGCAAACACTCCAGTTTTAACTTGTAAGTCTAGAATGGTAAGACATGTTCTCAAAAATAATGAAGAATGGCATCAAATCAACTAAATATTTGATTGAATTAAAATTAATCTTCCTCTTATCTAATTGCCAAGCAAAAATGAATTCTCTCTGAAAGATAACATTATCTAGAGTCTTAAAATATTTCTACAATTTATCATATCTAGCTGCCAATCAAAAATTACTAGGGGGGCCCACCGAGTGGCTCAGTTGCTTAAGAATTGGCTTGGGAGTGTGAGCTCCGAGCAGCAGGGCCGCTGGTTTGGATCCCACATGGGCCAGTGATGCTGCGCCCTCTACAGCTAAGATGGTGAACAACAGCTTGACCTGGAGCTGGGCTGCTGTGAGTGGCCCGCGACAGCGTAGGCTGCAGCCCCTGCTGCAGTGGGCTGCTGTGGGCTACTGTAAGTGCCTGGTAGCCAGCATGAGCGGCCGTGAGCCGCCATGAGCGGCGGTCCAATGGCAGGCGACCAACTGCCTCAGCTGGGAAGAGCGCAATGATCATAATACCAACATGGGCCAGTGAAGCGATGTCCTCCACAACTAGACTGAAGAACAAAAGGACAACAGCTTATCTGTTCCCCTTCCCCGATTCCCCAAAAAAATTAAAAAAAAAAAATTACTAGGCATACCAGGAGATGAGACCACAGGCCTGAAAAACAAGAATAAAAACAGATTATAGAAATACCCTCACTGGAGATCCAAATATTAAAATTATTATACATGGACTTTAAAATAACATATTAACACGTGCCAGAAATCAGATGAAAAAACAGAAAATCTCAGCTTAAAATTGAAAAATTCTTCAAATGGAAATTATAGAACTGGAAAAATATAACAACGAAAATTAAATAGTTAATGAAGGCAGATTTAAAAAGAGGAAGCATAAGAGGGAAATGGTAAAAATATTTAATATATATGTAATTGAAATCCTACCAAAAAAAAAAAAATGAGACAGGTGAAGCAGAGACAAAATTTGAAGATCAAAATGATCAAAATAAAATATCAAGAGACAAATTCAGGAAGCCATAAACCTCATGCAAACTAAATATAGAGAAAACAACATATAGGTGCATTATAGTAAAACTGTTAAAAACTAAAGACAAAGAGAAAATTTTAATACAAGCTAGAGGATGTAAGATTGTTTTGGGTCTGTCTTAGCCTATCAGTAGTGATCCTATGGTTAGAAATGCCTGAGGGCACTCACCTGGTCCAGCACTACCTGTGGTGAGCCCCCACCGACACAGCCCACCCTGGGAGTCAATCTTGTGGCTGAACCAGACTTCATAGTTCTTTTGATTGCAAGACACACCTCAGCAACAACCCTCAGGGAACTTGGAAAAGTCAAGGACTATTACTCACAGGTCCTGGAGGGTACACGTCATGCCCATGGCAACATAGCAGAGTCTCCAAGAGAGAGAGAGAGAGAGCATGGGCCTGGGGTTCTGCCTTTATTGAGGTGGAAGGTGGGGTGCTCAGCGTTTCCTGGATCGCTTTTTATTGGTGAATTTAAAACATAAGAGCAGAAATGAAAGCACAGGAAAGGACAAGCAGGGTCACTCAAAAGATCAGGGAATTAAGTCAACCAAGGCTTCCTAACAGGAGAACTTGATGGGTGGGCATCCTGGCTCTTTATCTAGCTGTGTATCTGGGAATGTTTACTCCAATGGAGGGCTTTGAAGTGGATGCCTCAGCAATCAAAAGCTTATTGTTAGGCAGTTACATTACAATAAAAAAAAGCTAGTTGTCAGGCACTTAAAGTACATGATCTTCAAAATAACAGCAGTAAGACTGATGCTCATGTCTCAACTAAAGGAAGAATCCACAAACATCAAAATGACATCTTGGGGCAGCCGGTTGGCTCAGTTGGTTAGAGCGCAGTGCTTATAACTCGAAGGTTGCTGATTTGATCCCCACATGGGCCACTGAGATGCACGCTCCACAACTAGATTGAAACAACTACTTGACTTGGAGCTGAGGGGTCCTGGAAAAACACACTGTTCCCCAATTAAAAAAAAATGACACTTAATGTCAAAGCTAGAAGAAAATAACTGCTAGAATTCTACACCCACTGAAAATACCTTTCCAAAGTGAAAGTGAAATTGACCCCGTATCTTCTATTTTTGAAATCTAAACCTCTGATGTAATTCAATTTGACAGTTGTTTGGCTCGGGACTTTTTGAAACTCTTTTTTTTCCTTTCTTTGCTTCACTGTCCTCCCACCAAACCTTGATGACTCTGTTGACTGTACATTCACTATGCACAGCAGTTCCAATGGTTCTGTTTACTTCAGACCAGTGTGCACACCTGGCCCTGTAACTTGGGAGGGGTCTTTACATCTGTATGAGATTCACTCCAGATCCTGGGGCAGACCAACCTCTAGGAAGCCCCCCCCCCTTTTTTTTAAGTTGCCTGGCCAACTTCTTCCTTTGTTCTGCGTCTCCTTGTGAGTCTATAGAACCTTTCATTGGTATTAAGAGAAGGAAGGCAATCTTTGTGAGAGGGAGTCCACTGTCTTCCCTTAAAGCTGGCATTTTGGAATAAAACTGCTTTTCTTTCCACCAACCTCGCCTCAAGAGTTCTGGCTTTCGTGCAGTGAGCAGCCAGACCTTTTGCATGGTAACAAAATAAAGAAGATTGTGGTTATGATAGAGGATAAAATGAGCATGTATTGAAAGTCTTGTGCTTATAACTAATTCATTTTCTTCTTTACTGTAACCTGGTGAAAAATATACTCAATATCTCTATTTTACAAATGAAAATACCAAGCCTAAGAGGTGGTAAGGAACTTGTCTGAGGCTTCACAGCTTATTTTTCTGTCTCCAAAGCTTTTTTTCTGCACTATATCTATGTCATCTCTTGTAGTTTGCTTCAGAGTTCACAAATTTCTTGTCAGACAATATCTCATTTGAACAACCTAGATGGTTAAATTGCTCCATGTAAACCCCAAGGAAAGGTAATTTGTTTTATATAAATCTGTCTTTGCTTTTCAGATAATCCCTTGGGAATCCAACTTCTCAAAGTAACAGAAGTTACTAGAACTTCTCAGTAATGCACCTGGTAATATTTGCTAGAGCCCTGCAAATTGAATGTAGCTGGAATAGGAAAGTAACCAGCTTGATTTACCATATAGTCACTCAAAGTGAACACAATGTAGCTCTTTTTTTTGAATTTTTATTTTTATAAATCAAATCAATCTGTTCTCCCCACACACATCTACCAAGGTTGTAAGTGTGACGAAAAAGGGGCCACATACTAAACTTGGCAAGCTCAGGGAGGCCAGCACGGCAGGCCCTACAAATTCAGAGACTGAAATTAATCACATAGGATACTCTGAACATAAAAATTCCTTACTAAAAGCAGGTCATGAGGCGGCCCATTAGCTCAGTTGGTTAGAGCGCAGTGCTCATAATACCAAGGTTGCAGGTTCCATCCCTGCATGGGCCACTGAGCTGCGCCCCCCACAACTAGATTGAAACAACTACTCAACTTGGAGCTGATGGCTCCTGGAAAAACACACTGTTCCCCAATAATCCCCAATAAAAAAGATAAAAAAAAAAAAAAAAAAAAAAAGCGGGTCATGGCAGGTAGTCACATCCTGGGCCTGTAGCTTCCTTTACAAAGGTCAGTCTTTACCTTAAGTGAGCCTGTCTGTTGTCTTTGTGGAATGTCAACGTCATCCCTTTTTCCAGGCCCCTCAGGGCATACCTACCATGCTAGAGCAGGAGATTACAGAACCCCTCATTGTTATCTATTCCCCAAATACCATCTCTATGTGCTGTAAATGTTAATTGTTAACTATCCCGTGCCCACCATTGTAAAAGAAGTATGTGTCTTTTTGTTTTACTTTCCATCCAATCCCAGAGATTTCTCCACTTCATTTCCTCCCCACCCCCTTAATCTACCATCACATGGATTTCATGTCCTTAACGTTTCCTCCTTTGATTCTAATGTATAAAATAAACTGCAAAACTGCCATTCTCAGAGCATTTTCTTAATCCTTTGAGATTTTGCTTCCTGACAATTGTCATCAGTTTGGTTCAAATTCTCTACAAGTTCGGGTGTCTCTTATATCAACAGAAGAAAATTCAATATTTATCTGGCAGAAAAATCTAACTTATTTATGGAATGGGTGGGTGGGACTCCTTTCCTATACCAGGATTCTGTAAGAAATCCTGCAGTCTTATTAGAAATTTGAGATGGACCTCTGAGCTTGTCTCTCATTGTCACTGTCAAATGTTCATTGTCCAAGCTGAGTGGTATGTTCCACATGAAACTTCACAGTTGTAGCCACAGAACCTGTTCAAAATGGTCCTATCTTGTTTAAACAAGATACTGAATTGCTTTTCAGAGACAACAGACCAACACAAGTCATGCAGCCCAAGCATGAGCAGAGGAGAGAACTTTGACTTCCAACTGCACCTGGAACCAAAAGTCTGGAGCCTCACTACACACATAAAGCCAAAATGTTAGGTAGAAGTTAGAAAATGTAAGGGGGGGGGGGGGGGGAGTGAGTCCATGGTCCCTAAAGCTCATAACTAGCTTTGATTAACTGCCTCCAGCCACATATCTGTTTTTACAACAGATGACAAGAGGTGGTCGGAGCAAGATAAGGATCTTGGAAGACAACAGACCTCCACCCATTTTAGGAAGAGCGCGCACCACTTTCCCGCCAAATCAATATGTAACTCCCTCACCCCACCCAGCAGACAATAAACCCTGGAAAGCCCTGGAGACAACAGCTGTCTCGACCTTTTTGTGCGCCAGTCCCCTGAGGATGTATCACTAATAAACCCTGCTTGCATATTAATCAGCTTGCTGACCTTTGATTCTTTACTGCATCGGCAAGAAGAACCTAGACTCCTCGTAACAAAAGGACCTGGACAAAATCGGAACTTGAACATCAGAGCCCTTTCAGAAGCAAACGGCCCCGTTGTCCAGGAAGATCCTATGTTGATGCCCCTTTATCATAAATGACCAAGCTCCAAGGTCCTCCACTTAAAATGTGCCCTGCCAGTGGTTCTGCATACTTTCCCCCCATACCCTTAAAAACCCCCTCACACCCTGAATCAGGGAGTTCAGGCTTTTGAGCATTAGTTTCCTGTTCTTTTCGGTGGCACCATTCATAATAAATAGCCAATCTTTGTCCACTGCAACTCTTGGTGTTTAGTGTTTGGCTCCCCTAGTGCCAGGTGGATGAACTCTTCCCGTTCTGTCACATAGTCAGAAACCGCACTGCCACGTGACCCGGCCAGTATCCCTGCGTGAGAACCGGCCAGTCCCACCTCTCCTTTCCCTCAAGTCCAGGCCACTCCACTTTCTTTCAGCTCTAACCTTTTCAACAACTCAGCTGCTGAAGTCCATTCTAGGATTTTGAAAACAAAGCCTTTAACTTCTTTCCTGGAAAAAGTGAAGCTCAGGCTCTCAATATCCCAAACCTTGCCAACCCTCTTAAGAACAGGAAAAACGCATGCACGCGCGCACACACACACATATGCGTGCACACACACAGTTACAGGAATGTTGTCAGAAGAACCTGAAGGATTTATAATCAAAATACTTTGGGCAACATCTCAAAAACGTTTGGGACACAGCTTAAGCAGGTGTTTTTGGGTACGACTAGAGAAATTTCCAGAAAAATAAGTGGGAGCTCCTGCTAAGGTAGTAGAAATTTAACTTTATGCTGTAGTCACAGGCTGATGTGGCTGGGTATTTCCCTAAAGAAGATCATCCTTTGGACTTTCCAAAAAACTGTGGCTGGGAGAACCATGTACCTGAGATGGGGATGGTACTTGGCCCAGTGGGTTGTCAGCGCTAGGGCAAGGTTAGTGGTGGAGGTGCTGTAGTTGCAGAATAGCTGCAAGGATGTGCATGCATGCACATACAGAAGGAGGAGGTGGTGGGACTCCTCTTTGTTTTGGAATGGTACATGGCCTGAGTGGTAGTATACAGATGGTCCTCCAAATAGGAGGGATACTGAACTAATTGCTTAGGAGTTTCATGCCCTTAATTGGTTTTTGCAGGGTTGGTGTGGTCTGAGAAACAACACTTGTGTGAATTTGGGTGTATGCTAATATAATAGGATTAATAATTACAGTAATTACACCAGTGAGTGAACCTCACCAACATTCCAGCCACTGTGCTAAGTGCTTTATACTCATCATGTCAGTTACCACCCTGAAAATAAGTGCCATTAGCCCTTCCTTACAGGTGAGGTAAGAGGGGCAAGTAAGCCTCAGTATGGTTAAATAGCAGAACTGGGATTCAAGCCCAAGTCTAAACTTAAAGGTTTTTTTGTGTTTACCATTATTCCTCATTTATTCTTAAGAATAAAGCCAATGCTATTCCCTTCTTACCAAAGCAGAATTCACTAGAGACTGTGGGCCCCAGAATTGACATTAGGTATGGTGGATTTAAACTTTCTGGAACCAGATCATAGAGAATACAAGCCTTATATGAGCTGGGAAATAAAGAGGTAATTTACTGCCAGCAATGGATTTGGCTTAAAAAAAAATCTTATTGTACTCCTTAGACATCTACCAGGGGTGCCAAAAAAAATGTATACAAGTGGACACTGGTCAACGTTGCTCAAGTAGTAGTTTGCCATAATCAGAAGTGTCTGGACTCTGATGGTAACCACTTTGAGCACCTCTTGTAATTGCAGAAGTCAAATGTGACATGTATTCATCTTTTGTTATTGGTATATATTGAATTTTACAATTTTAATAGTTTTTTCCTTTCTTACAATGTGTATACATTTTTTTGGCACCCTTTGTATTTGGAAATGAGGCAGAACTTATGTTCATTGCATGGGTGTAGTAACAACAATTTTTCAAGAGTTCTTAAACAAATTAAAATGTGACTCCTGTTTCTTCGTTCCAAGCAATTCAATCTACTGGTTTCTTGTCTCATCTTAAGGGGGAAAAAAAAAGGAAAAGCTTTAGTAATTACAAAAAATAAGCACTCTATAAATATACTTAAAACCATTGAATTGTACACTTTAAACAAATGTGTTATGGTATGTAAATTATATCTCATTAAACCGTTAATAATAAACGTATACATTTATATTGAAACTACTTGTATTTCTACATAACTTCTTTAGTTATGTATATGTATTGACTCCATCCACTCATAATTACTTTATGTTTGCTTATACTTAAAGATAGTTTTGAATTCACTTTTCTCCAGTCACATATTTGTGTTAATGGTTGCACAGATTCTTTCATATCACTTGTCATTGTTTAATCAGCCTTTGTGTAGCTGTTGCACAAATAGATAATTTCCAGGGCTTTGCTGTTACAAATGCCACTATTTTACAAAGGTATTTACGTACAGCTTGTATTCACTAAGATAAATTTCCAATTTTTATTTTTAAATTTTATAACCTTTCTAGTATTTTAAAAATAATAAAAATAATGAATTACTTTCCTTACTATTTTTGTCCCTGTTTATAGTACAGTTACTTCTTTCCTTGTTGTTATAAAAATGTTTATAGCATTTTCAAGCAATTAAGACCATATTGAAGATTTTAAAACTATTAGCATCCCATTGGTTCAAATGCCCATCAATGTTTGTTATTTGACTGTTACCTTCATCCTGTGTATTTAAATAAGAATTAGCAAGAAGAAGAAGAAGAAGAAGAAGAAGAAGAAGAAGAAGAAGAAGAAGAAGAAGAAGAAGAAGAAGTGGAAGGGGAGGGAGAGGGGGAGGGGGAGAAGAAGAAGGAAGGAAGGAAAGAAAGAAAGAAAGAGAGAAAGAAAAGAAGAAGAAGAAGAAAGAAAAAGAAAACAGGGTGAGGAAAATTAATGTGACTTTTGCATTAGTCACTGAGTTTAAATTAAGACTCCAGAGTAAATTATGGCAATGAGGGCTAAAACAATGTCTTATTGTTATCTTAAAATTTTCCAAGTACATAGTAAGTGCTTAATAGGTTCTTATTAAATGAAATTAAAATTTCAGTTCTTAGCAAATTCCCACCATTTCAGGCAGTAGGGAGAAAGTTCAGATGGGGCATGAAGGCTGGTTCTACCTATAGTAAGAATAAGCATCTGCCTTCCCCATGCAAACTAATAGGAAAAGGCCCTAATAGCATTTATCAACCAACCAAAATTTGCTCCAGGGCTACCTTGGAAACAAACAAACAAAAAAACACAGTAAGGGCGGCCGGTTAGCTCAGTTGGTTAGAGCGTAGTGCTCATAACACCAAGGTTGCCAGTTTGATCCCCACATGGGCCACTGATATGCACCCTCCACAACTAGATTGAAACAACTACTTGACTTGGAGCTGATGGGTCCTGGAAAAACACACTGTTCCCCAATAAACAAACAAACAAACAAACAAAAAACCCACAGCCATATAATAGCACGAAATCTTGTACTTTATTTCAGCTGGGTTTCTAATTCAGTTGAGTACTGTAGAGATATTTAAGATTTGGCCTTTTTTTTCTGGAAACCATTTTGGAAAATTAAAATAAGTTAGAGAATTAGAATTCACAAGTAAAACTTTCTAAAAATCTATCAGGCTTAGATCTCCTAATGGTTTTCAAAACTAAACTGCTCTATTTATATAAAATGGTGAGTTAAATTATCTACCAACTGACCAATAACATCTTAGGACCTTGGAAGAAAAATCATGCTTCACTAGAAAATGGGTGGTTAATTCCAACAAAGCTTGTAAAGCCAAGAAAAATAATTGAAAGTACTACATAAATACATGATACCAAAGTTATTTCCAAAAAGATGAAATGTATTTAATTGCTGCTAGTGTGGTATGTGTCTATTTCAATGTAACTTCCCTTTCTTTTTGTTATTGTTGTTGTTCCACTTCACAAGGTAAGTAAAAATTTAGGTGTAGGTTAATTTTGTTTCAACCTGGAATTGACAGATTATGCCAATTTATGTGACCAGGTATTATGTGAAGCATCTATACAGAATATTAAGTAAGAGAAAGGAAGAAAGGAATAGTACTTTGTATTAGTCAGGGTTCTCCAGGAAACTATATATATTTATTTATTATGATGAATTGCCTCACTTAATTATGGAGGCTGAGAAGTCCCACAATTTGCCATTTGCAAGCTGCAGCCCCTGGAAAGCCAGTGATGTTGGTTAGTCCAAGTCTAAAAGTCTGAGTTTCAGGAGAATCGATGGTGTATCTCTGTATGAGGGCAGGAGAAGACCAATGTCCATATCAAATGGTCAGGCAGAAGGGGAAATTTTTCCTTCCTGTGCCTTTTGTATTATTCAGGACCTCTGTGGATTGGACAATGCCCACCTACATTGGGGAAGGCAATCCGCTTTACTGAGTCCACTGATTCCAATGCTAATCTAATCCAGAAACACCCTCACAAACACACCCAGAAAAAATATCAGCTAAGTCATATATGAGCATTGCATGACCCAGTCAAGTTGACACATAATATTAGCCATCACAAATCCACGGACGCTTATCAACTTGGAATCCAGACCCATCTCCTTAAAACATACTTAATCTCAAAATAAAGGCAATAACATGATCATAATTGCACCTAACATGATACAACTATCCTGTATACAACCAAAAATGCAGTAACCCCTTCTCCAGGAGAGGAAGTAAGGTACTTGAGTGATGTTTACTCTTTTCTTTGATATCCTGTAACTTAAATACTATTATGTAAAATTAATATTTATATATATATATATATCAATAATAATTGACTATGATATAAAATCAATACATCTTATGTTATATGATAAGGGAATAAGAGAGGAAAGAAAACATATATATATATATATATATATATATATATATATATATATATATATATATATGCAAATGTATTCATAATAAAATAAGGAGGAAATACACTTTATTAATACTCCTTAACAATAAGGAGTAAATACTTATGATCACTATTGTCTTAGTTTCTGACTGGTCACATGGTCATAGCTGGTATTTACTACTCATTCTGTATTCCTTTTGCCTTCAGCAAGCACCACCGCTGATCCTGGTTCTTTATCCTTTGGGAGACCCAAACCTTTATTCCTGAAGGGTATAGGTCATTAGTAGTCTTACCTGGATTGGGCTTTGTTGTTTTCTACTTCCTCATTTTTAGAACAGAAGGAATCGTAATGCATTTCAGCTTTCAGTCCTTCCTATTGTGGCCAATATTCTTTCCACGTGTAAGCACTTTGATTCTATTACATGTATCATTTTTATCTTTTTACTGTCTGTGACATTTACCTTTGTCATCTTGGGAGTTAATCTTTCTGACAGACCACAAGGCACCATAAGATTTTATGGAATGCCTACAGAATAGAGACTTCAGCTTATCTACACTTTGTGAAGACGTACACATACTTAAGAAATAGCATTGAATCCCAGGGGCTGATAAATATCAGTTCTAAGTAAATTGGGAGCTCCAAATCTTACATAAACACTTATACTGGTTACTTCACTAAAAAGAAATACAATTCATTTGCTGGACCTTTATTTGGCTCTCAGCTTACTATGTTATAGATCCTCATGGTTCTTGAAAACAAAATATTTAAAAATATGCAGTCCAATTTATCCCTTCAATTATGAGTTTTCTGTTTCTTTGGGTCTGAGTGGAGAAGAGATAAAGGTGGCAATCTAGAAAAACCTGGTGGGGCACATGGCTCAGCTATTTCCTCCGTCACTGCTCCGTCACTGACACACAAAGAACATTCCAAGCACTGCATGGCATAGCCCAGACAGTTCTACTTTCTGCTGTGGCTGCTTGTCTGTCTTTATTATTGTCCCTTCTTATCTTTCCTTAGGGAGCTCTCTTGCTGCTCATTTTCCAAGGAGACACCTGTGCAAGGAATCTTAAATCTTATCTGGCAGTTTTCTGACTCTCTTACTTAGCTCTCTCCAGGAGGTGGCATTTTACTTTTAAGTGAGAGACCACATGGACTGTCAGTATCAAACAGCTGCAGCTGGGTCTCAGGTCCGTCTTTATCAAGGTCATTATGCACAGAGCACTGTGGACAGAAAAAGGGGCTCTGTAATAAATCTGATCAAAAGTAACCTCACAGGGTGATCTGATCATAAATTCCTAACTGGGCAGGAATTAAACCAGCGCTGTCCATTGTTCTTGTGCATCTAGGTTAACACATCTTTGACATGCCAGAGTAGCCCTCTTTGTCAGAACCCTCAGAAGTGTAACTACCCTCAAGGGAGCATGCAACCTTTTTAACTATCCTGTAGTCTCCCACCTTCATGTAATCTTCCTTACATTCCCTACTAAATTCCAAATGTATAAAAGAAACTGCAAAACTGTGATTCACTGAAGCATTTGAGATCTTGCTTCCCAGCATGTTATCGGTTTGGTTCAAATAAACTCTTACAAATATTCTCTATTAGTTTGGACATTTCTTACATTGAAAGCACAGAGCATTGGACCAGCTGCTGAGGAAAGGGCTGTCAGCCTTTTATCCATAGGAGAGAAAATCCAGAAGAAAAACAATACCAATTCATAACTACTATTAAATGTGTTATTATTTGTGAAATGCTTAGAACAGTGCCTGCCACATAGTAAGTATTTGATAAAAGTAAAACATGTCATTTTAGAGGAGAAAAATGGGGCTGCTAGGGTTTTAGTTACAAAGAGGCTTTATGGATGCTGTGGTGGGTTAAATAGTAACCCCACCCCCAAATTCATGTCCACCCAGAACCTCAACATGTGAACTTATTTGGAATGAGGGTCTTTGCAGATGTAATTAAGGTAAGGATTGAGATGAAATCCTACTGGATTAGGTAGGCCCTAAATCCAGTGTAAACTGTAAGAAATGGAACAGGAGAAACACATGGAAGCAGGAGTGTGAAGATGGAGGCAGAGATTGGAGTGATTCTTCAACAAGCCAAGGAACACCAAGAGTTGCTGGCAACCACCAGAAGCTAAGTAGTTGAGTAAGAGGCATGAAATATATGGGTCAAAATAGATTTTGGCCCTCTGGGTCAGGTTCAGACAAAGAAGAATTTAACACTTTGCATGTGAAAGAACCAACAATTTTTAGTTTCTTCCTAAATCATTTATGGAGATTCAAATACTGAGATTTTGGAGAAATCCTGGAACAGAAAGGCAAGGATTCATAATACCCCGATTGGCCCTGAAGAGAAACTGCTGGAGATGGTAGGATGGCTGAGAGGCTTTGGGGCAGTGAGAGCTACTATTCTATTTTAAATTGTAGCCTTTTTTGTGCTTTTCTGTTAAGTCCCATTCATGATCCCCAAATCTTTAGTAAATTTGTTATGCACTGGTATTCAAGCACAAGATGATGCTAGTTAGAGCCAAATAGTGATGGCAGCTGCACGGGCTATACAGGAAGCCATCTCTATACAGACGAGATCGGGCGCGTTCAGGGTGGTATGGCCGTAGGCTCAACACAAACATTATTTGAAAGCCTTTATTTTTTTTATATAAAACCTGGACACATCAGGGGCATCTGTGTTTTGGTTGTTTTTTAGACCTTTTTTTGAAACCTGTCAGTCCTTTAGAAAAACTAGGCAGAAAAGAACACTCTTAAATAGTCCAGTAGCCCATTTATTGGTGGTAATCTGCACTGTGCTCTATCGTATTTACTTAAGGAAAACAAGAAACCAGGCATCCTTGGGTCCAATGATGACTACAGCACCTTGAAGAGGACTAATGACTAGCCCTCTCTAAGCACAATGGATTGAACACTACTGTGATGATTGTTACAATGACTCCATGAAGGAAAGATGGAGACCTGGTAAAAAAATGTGGGGTGCCAATATTAGCATTTAGAGGTTATAGTAAATTGGCAATTTTTTAAAAATTAAAGTTTAATGGGGTGACAATTGTTAGCAAAGTTACATAGATTTCGTGTGTACAAATCTGTAATACATCATCTGTATATCACATTGTGTGTTCACCACCCAGAAATAAGTCAGACAGAAAACTGGCAATTAAAAAAAGTTATTATTAAAAAGTATACAGAATAGTGTATTAAAACTCCCAAGGACCCCATCACCCAGTTTCAGCAATAACCAATCTTGTTTCATGTTTTACCCTATACTCTTCCCCCCTTTAAATTTTATCATTTTATTTATAAATATTTAGTCTGTATCTCTAAAAGGTAATGATTCTTATTTTATATGTAACCATAACATAATGATCACACCTCAAAAGAATTGACAATAATTCCTTAATATCATCAAATAGTCTATTAGTATTCAAATTTCACTGGTTGTCTCATAATGTGTACTCTTTAAAACTTTCTTAAAATTTGTTTTAATCAGGATCAAATAAGGGCCACATTGCTCTTCCCTCTTTTTATTTGTCCATGTAACTTATTTCTTGAAGTACTGGGATATTTGTCCTGTTAATTCCCATATTTTCAATTTTGTTGATTGCCTTCCTGTTATGTTGTATAATATTCTTCTCTCCTGCATTTCCTATAGGTGACAGTTAAATCTTAAGGCTTGATATGTTGTAGTTAGACTTTTTTTTTTTCCTTTTCAAAATTACTTCATAAGTAGTAATGTGTAATTTCGTCAGGAGACACAAAATGCCTGATTGGTTTTCATTCTCTTAATGGCAGCTACTGTTGACATTGCATAATTATTTTTAAGGACTGGCAAAATGGTAAATGTCACACTATTTTTTTATAGAAATTAACTTATTAACTATTTGATTATTCTAAGGTTGTTCATATAGGAAAGACAATAAATCTTTGATTCTTTCCTTCACCAGTTTTCGGTTATGCGTTAGCTTCCCATTATTGGTCATCTTCCAAAGGTGACCAATATTTTTATAAACTGTTATTTATTATAATTATCATATTATAATTATTTATTATTAATAAGTATTGTTATTTAATATTTTACTCATAAATTGAAGCATATTTGGTATGTTTCAATCCATTGCAGTTATTTTTCTCATTAAAGTGGAAATCCTTACCCAAAAGAAGTCTCTTCAAGTTAGTTCTGAGTTCTTTTTGATAGCCTTGCTTTCTAATATAACATTATTTCAGGATTATTTAATATATTTCCTGACTCAGAACTACAAGCAGACATTTCTCAAAGGATACCTTATTCCTTTTAGTGGTAAATGGTATTTAGAGACCAAAACAAGGGTGTGGGGGTACTCATTACTACTTGTTTCCAGGTCTTTTCAAAGTTAGGACTTTTTAAAAAAGACACATACAGGCCGACCAAGTTGCGCATTAGTTAGGAGTTGGCTTGTGACGCCAGCTCTGAGCAGCAAGACCCTGGTTCAGATCCCACATGAGGGCCAGTGATGCTGCACTCTCTGCAGCTAAGATGGTGAACAACAGCTCGACTTGGAGCTGGGCTGCCGTGAGTCACCAGCAACGGCGTAGGCTGCAGTGGGCCTGGCCTGCAGCAGATGTGGGCTTTCATGAGCTGCTGAGAGCTGCCGTGAGGCTGTCCAATGGTCGGCAAGCAACTGCCTCACCCAGGAAGAGTGCAATGATAATATCAACATGGGCCAGTGAAGTGATGTCCTCTACAACTAGACTGAAGAACAAAAGGACAGCAATTTTTCTGTTCCCCTTCCCCAATTCCCCAATAAAATCTTTAAAATAAATAAATAAATAAAAATACAAATACAAATATATCATGAGCTTATTCTGATATTCACAAATACCTATAGGATTTTTACTTACCCTCATTGATCCTATATTTATATCTTCTTTATCCTACACAGAAAATCCCAGTTTTCAAAAACACCAAGATAATTATTTATTTTTTTTATCACATGAAACACACAGACAGCAGTTTCAGAATAAGAATACCACCAACAGCTACTATGCTACTAGGGTCATTGTTTGAAACTGCAAATCTTATTAAGTCATACCCATGTCTAAAGGCCCTGCTGCTTTCTCATTCCCTGAAGAACAAAATCCAAGCATGTTAACATGCCATAAAAGGCAGTTCATGATCTGACCCTACACCACTGGCTAAGCCCAAAATGCTCTATTCTTCCTTCCCATTCTATTGAACTCTGAGTCCAGATCAGAAGCCTTTTTATGTCATGTCCCCACTACTCCGGCCCAAAAGTTCACTCTTTCTGTGTTCTTCATTGCCTCATACAGGCTCTTATTGGTGCATTTGTCAAACTGAATTCTAATCATTTACATATATGTGTGTTCTCTACTAGACTGTGCATATCTTGATGGCAAGGCCCATTCAATTTTTTAAACCTAGCATCTAAGTTAAGTCCATGATAAACAGAAGTTACATAATAAATACTTGTTTAATGGAGCTGATTTAGTATGATTGAAAAGGTATAAAATCTAGCAAATTTGTTTTCTGATGTTTAAGAAGCTATTTCTCTGCAGTGTTTTTAAAAAATTAATTTTCTGCTGGTTATATCACGTTGCTAGGAATTAAACCGAGGCACAGAGAAATTATTTACAAAGGCATAATTGCTCTTCTATTTTTCACAATTAAGGTAAATACAATGATAATGATAATAATAATATCTGTGAGTACCAGCAAACCTCCATGCACTGACTCAGTAGTCATATCTCTAATGCTAACACTCAGGATACTAGAGGGTCTTCAGTGTCTGTGTGTTTTACCCTTCTAATAGATTGCATTTGTGATAGTCTTCTTAATCAGGCTCAGTTCTGCCCCTACAGAGGACCAAGGCAGAGTGTCAAGTTATTCTCTGATATTCTTTTCCAACAGTTTTAAGCATTTGCTTTTCATGGTCATTAGGGAAATGCAAATTAAAACTATTCACCCCTAGAATAGCTAAAATTAAAATGTTTCTTCACAGCTTACAACTGTTCCATGTCAAAGTATTTCTTACATGTTAATAAATTATGCTTTATTTCCCTCCTTTTTCTCCAATAGCATCTATATAAAAGCTATGATAGTTCTTTTCTCCTCCACCCTCCTTCTTCCTTTGTTTCTCATTGTTGTTTGAGTAGGGGATTTCTGTATCATCTATTTGCAAGAGTTTCCTATAAATGAGAAGGGGCCAGGATAGCAATAAAGGCTAAGTGATATTGATTTTTTCTGATGCAATATCCTCCTTTCTGCAGTCATGAATTCAACTTGCTTCCTCCAATTTAGTTTGTCTTTATAATTCTTTATGAGGACTTGTCTCTTTGCACTTGTGTACCTAATGGTTCCAGGAGAGTCTTCTGTCAGCCCAGTCCTTTTTCTGAACCCTCTTTAGCAGACAAACGATATAGGTTTTGAACTAAAGAGCTATTGCTCCATTTAGGAAGTAAACATTGTAATGAAAGTGCTTTATGGTATCTATTAGCACTGGTTTCTCCCTCCTCTCCTCTGTTCCTTGGTACACTCTGGGTGACAACTGTTTTTGGCATCTAAAGTCAGCAGTTTTAGCTCAGTAAGTCACAACAGTGCTGCAGGTGTTTCTGAGAAGTACAAGATGTGCAGAAGAGTCCTAGGAGTGGCAGATATCAGAAGTCAAAAGTAAACATTCACTTGCAAAATGATGGGGTCCCTTTACCAGTGAGATCTGCTGCGATCAAAGAGAAAAGGTGCAAATGGAGAGTTGGGGGACAGCTTTAGAATGTGTTTGTGTGAGAAGTCACACAGAGTTGGCAGATTCAAGAAAATAGTACTTCTAAGAGAGAAAGGAATTAGAAAGTGGAAATTAGGAGCAGGATCCCTTGGTGAAGGTGACTTTTTCACCAGAAGTGGTGAAAATGCCATAGAAGTTTGGAATTGATGATAGGAGCCCTTGTGAGCCAAGTTAAGATCTGAAATTTAGGTGAGGTTTGGTACCAGAAGTGGTATTTATTATTGCAATAAAGGAAGGCTCTCTTGAGCTGAGAAACTAGGAATCTTACTCCTTCTCACACTTTAAAAGATCCTCTTTCTAACTAAGAAAAATCCAACTCATTCAAATATGGTTAGCCAAGAAATTGTACAACTACAATATCCAAAAAAAAAAAAAAAAAAAAAAAAAAGCTACTCTAGGAAAACAAGGCAAACAACAACAACAACAAACCAACTGAAAATACATACAAAACTTCCCTGTAGACTAAGAACACTCACTAGAAAAATATTGCTCAAAAGCAGAGGAAATTGCAACACAACATTCCAGCATGAATAAAAGGGGATAAAATAATGATGTAATTGCAGCCAGGAAGGAAGACAATAAAAAAATAAATACAAGAACTCAGGGAAAAATGGCAAACAAAGGAAGTTGATGGTCAATCAATAGGATGATGTAAAATGGTGACTAGTAAAAATAAGGAAAGAAATAGAAGGAACAATTATTTTGTAATAAAAACTAAATTGTAAAGAAATTCATTTTGTAAATAAAGACTAAGTTACAAGGAATGTAAAAGGAAATAGATACTTTGGAAAGCACAGCAGAAAATATAGAGTGCACACAGGAAAAGTGAAGAAAATAAAACAGGAATAAGCAAAGATTTTAAAAAGAGAGAATGTGGAAAATAAAAAAATATAGGCAAAAATGATCCAAAATATGAATAATTGGAGTTCTTACAATTGGAAGAAAACTAGAAGAATGGAGTAAAGCAAACATTTAAAAAGTGTTCTGAAATACTTGAATTTTATATTAAAAGGCTTCCAAAATATAAGAAAACTCTCCTAGAGTGATCAATATCAAGACATATCCTACTAATACATATTCTACATACACCAAACATATTTTACTAACACTAACATCAAACGTTGAGCATCTGGGCAAAAATATTCTATCATTTTTAAGGGAGAGAAAAGCAAGTTGGCACAGCTACAGTCAATGCTAACAGAAATGGAAAAATACCTATCAGATACCTAAGGAGAGAAAGTTTGAGCCAAGTATTTTAAAATTATTCAAGCTGTCCTGCAAATGTGAAAGATATAGGTAAGAATTTCTGCACATTCAAGGACTCAGAATACTATCCACATCAGATCTTACTGAAACATCTCCCAGAGAACAAAATTCACCCAATCGAATGATGAAAAAGGAAACTTCAGCAAAAGAACTGGGGTGAACACTGAATGTATTTAACAACAGAACTAGGACTAAAACAAGAACTAACATAAGGATTACAAAATAAAATGTAAACATGACATTATATTTATAGAAACTTTTGTTATGGAGGCTGTTTAAAAAATTGTAGTCATTGGATCCAAGATGGCGGAGTAAATAAACACTGTGCCTCTGTCCTTCCATGAATACATTAAAATTACAACTAAATTATAGAACAACCAACTTGGAGAACCATTTAAAGTCTAACTGAACAGAAGTTTTACAACTAAGGACATAAAGAAGAAGCCATATCGAGACTAGTAGGAGGAGTGGAAACTCAGACCAGGCCCCAAACCTCTGTGTGGCGGTTGAGAATCAGGAGGGGTATCTCGGCTACAGAGGTTCCCCATGGAGGAGCAAGGGGCCTCAGCCTCACACAAAGCTCCCCAGCCCAGAGTACTGGTTCCGGAAAGAGGAATCCCCACAAAATCTGGCTGTAAAAAAGAGTGGGAATTCTGACCATCCAGGTGGGAAGGAAGGCTGTGCTCTTAAGGGGCGCACACAGAGACTCACTCACTCACAGGCACTGACCCTGGGCTCCAGTGGAGGGACGGTGATGAAGTGAGGAGGGTGTGAGAGTCATATAGGGAGCAGACTTAGGTGTGTGGCTTTGAAGTGAGGGCTGGAGAAAAGTCACCATTTTCCCTGTGTGGGGCCATTCTCCCTTGAAGCCGGTAGGCAGGCACCATCTTTCCTGTGTTGACCCTTCCCCCAAAAGGCCAAATCTGAATCTGATTGGTCTGGTGCGCTCCACTGGGACCCTGCCTCACCCAACTCCCTCAATGTCACCAGAGCCACTTTCTCCATGAGCAGCCAGCACCACCCACAATGTAGTCTTTCTTAGAAAACTATCAAAGTCAGGCAGGCCATAGGCAGATGGCTACTGGCCTTAGTGTGCTTCAAGACTTTTGCTGAGTAGCTCCAGGCTCAGGACTGACACCAAACCAAAATTTACATTAACCTGGTGACCATAACTCTTCCCACTCTAGTGACTCCCTGAGACTCTGCCTCACCTAACTTGCATACTGTATGAGGCTCTATCAGTGGTTGAACCTTAAGGGATCTGGCAAGTGGCAAGAGACCTCAGGATGTCCTTGCTTTTTGTGGAGCTTTCTCAGGCCCAGTACTGGTGGCAGACACCCTCAGTTCACTGTATTCCACGTGCCCCCAGGTTTAGCACAGGCAGTGAACAATCGTGGATTGCTTTGTAGCTCCAACCAGGTAGCCCCTGGCTGGTCACAGGCAGTGCATGACCTGGGCCTGCACCGGAGCCCCTCCCAAGAAACCCTAGAATCAACATACTTGGAGGTTGGCTTCAGAACACAGCAGAGCACAGCCCAATTAGCCCCACAATAAGCACACACAAAGGGTGGTCTCAACAGACATCTGAGCCTGCTGAGACAAATCCCACTCAGTGGAGTAAGCGCCCCCCGCCCCCACCGGCAGCCCATAAGCTGTGGATGTGGCCAAACCCCACAGCCAGTCGGCCTGAGGGCCAATCTCACAAACTGATGTACCAATAGCAATCAAGGCTCAGCTATAACAGGAGAGCACACACAACCCGCACAAGAAACACTCCTGGAGCACCCGACGCAGGTGACCAGGGAGACTGTATCAAGGCCTCACAGGCTCCTACTACATAAGGTCACCCAGCCAAGACTGGGAGACATAAGAAGAGCTACCTAATACATAGAAACAAACACGGAGAGGCAGTCAAAATAAGGGAAAAAAAGAAATGTATCCCAAATGAAAGACAGAAGAAAACTCCAGGAAAAGAACTAAATGAAATGGAGGCAAGCAATCTACCAGATACAGGGTTCAAAACAGTGGTTATAAGGATGCTCAAAGAATTTAGTGAGAACTTCAACAAAGAGATAGCAAGCATCAAAAAGGACATAGAAACCATAGAAAAGAACCAGTCAGGAGTCAAGAATATAATAACTGAAATGAAGAATGCACTTGAAGGAATCACCAGCAGACTAGATGAAGCAGACGATCAAATCAGCAATTTGGAAGACAAGCGAGCAGAAAACACCCAATCGGAACAGCAAAAAGACAAAAAAAATCCAAAAAACTGAGAATGGTTTAAGAGACCTCTGGGACAACATCAAATGTAACATTTGCATCATAGCAGTACCAGAAGAAGAGAGAAAGCAAGGGATTAAGCTATTACCGTATTTCCCCATGTATAAGGCACTTCCATGTATAAGATGCACCTTATATGGCTTATTCATGGGGAAATATGGTATATTTGAAGAAGTAATAACTGAAAACTTTCCTAACCTGATGAAGGAAATAGACATACAAGTCTAGAAAGTTCAGAGAGTCCCAAACAAGATGAGCTCAAATAGGCCCACACCAAGACACATTATAATTAAAATGACAAAAGTTAAAGACAAAGAGAGAATCCCAAAAGCAGCAAGAGAGAGGTAACTAATAACTTATAAGGGAGCTCCCATAAAACTGTCAGCTGATTTTCCACGAGAAACTTTGCAGGCCAAAAGAGATTGGCACAAAATGTTCAACATGATGAAAAGCAAGGACCTACAGCCAAGACTACTCTACCCAAGAAGACTATCATGTAAAATCAAATGACAGATAAAGAGCTTCCCAGACAAGAAAAAGCTTAAGGAGTTCATCACCACCAAACCAGTATTATAAGAAATTGTAGAGGGACTTCTTTAAGATGGCAAAAACAAAAATCAAAATTGTGAATAGTAAAATGGCAATAGCTACATATCTATCAACAATCACTTTCAATGTAAATGGGTTAAATGCTCTAATCAAAAGACATAAGAAGGCTGAGTGGATAAGAAAACAAAACCTTTACATATGCCACCTACAAGAGTCTCACTTCAGATTGAAAGGCACACAGATATGGAAAGTAAAGGGATGGAAAACAATATTTCATGAAAATGGCGGGGGGGGGACCCAAAAGCAAAAAAGCTAGAGTAGCAAAACTTATACCGTACAAAATAGACTTTAAAATAAAGGCTAGAACAAGAGGCAAAGAAGGTGTCAGTAATCCCATTTCTGGGTATTTATCCAAAGAAACCTGAAACACTATTTCAAGAGAATGTGTGTATCATATGTTCATGGCAGCATTGTTTATAATGGTCATGTGGAGACAGCCTGGGTGTCTGTTGATGGGAGAATAGATAAAGAGGAGGTAGTGCATATATAGTGGAATATTGCTCAGCCATGGAAGGGAATGGTTCTTGCCATCTGCAATGGCATGGATGGACCTGGAGGGTACTGTGCTCAGTGGAGTGTTAGAGAAAGACAGATGCAATGTGATTTCACTTATATGTGGAATCTGAAGAACAAAATTAACAAACTCATATATACAGAAAACATTTTGATGGTTGCCAGATGGGAGCTGGTTTGGGGGTGTGGGTGAAAAACAGGAAGGGATTAAGAAGTACAAAATAATTGTTACAGGGGCCGGCCGAGTGGCTCAGTTGGTTAAGAGCTCGCTCAAGAGTTTGAGCTCTGAGCAACAGCGGTTCGATGCCCGGCCCGAGCTGAGCAGCCGCTGAGCTGCCAACAGGTGGCAGGATGGCTCAGCTTAAAAAAATAAATAAAATAATAATTGTTACAAAGTAGTTACAGGGATGTAGGGTACAGCATAAGGAATATAGTCAATAATATTTTAATAACTATGTATGGTGTCAGGTGAGTACTGATTTGTTGGAGTGATAGATGGGGGTGTGTTGGGGAGCAGGGTGAAAAAGGTGAAGGGATTAAGAAGTACAAATTGGTAGTTACAGAATAGCCATGGGATGTAAAGTAAAGTATAGGGAATGTAGTGAATGATATTACAATAGCTATGTATAATGCTAGATGGGTACAGTACTAGTCAGGGGGATCACTTCTTAAATTATATAAATGTCTAACCATTACGCTGTACACCTGAAATTAATATAAAGTAATATTAAATGTCAACTGTAATTGAAAATTTTAAAAAGGGTGGAAAAGGTGAAGGGGAATAAAAGGTCCAAATTTCCAGGTATAAAATGAATAAGTCATGGGTATATAATGTACAGCATGGGGAATATAGTCAATAATGTGATAGCATAGCACAGTATCAGATGGTTGCTGAACTTATGATAATCGGTTCTTCAGGTATATAAATGTTGAATAACTATGGTGTCCCTCCAAAGCTAATATTATATTGTATATATAATTTACTTTTTATATATAATATAATATATAAAATTATTAACTATATTTTAATAAAATTATAGTCATAATTTTATTCTAGTTGCTCCCTATATAATTAGTTTTTTATACAATACACTCAGATTCCTCTTTCTTTAGAGAGTATCTATTGATTCCTAATATAAGTATCAAGTGAACTAGCTTATAAAGTCTTCCTTCTCTTTTCTCCACCCAATTTTGGTCAACAATTGTTTGCAGGCTGAATTGTGTCCTCCCAAAGTTCTTGAGGTAGGTATATGCTTAGTTTTACAAGAAAATATCATATATTTTTCCAAAGTTATAACACCCTACATTCTCACCCATAATGAGAGTTTTAGCTGTTTCACAACCATGTTTCACAGCATATGACATTGACAGTTATTTTAGCCATTCTAATGAATGTGTAGTGAAGTGTCTCATTGTGGCTTGGGTATTTCCCAATGACTAATAGTGTTAAATAACTTTTGTGTATGTCTCCATGTTTTACCCCATGTTTAAAGCTTATTCTTTAGTACTAAATTGTCCACGCCCCCCAAATCCTGTTGGGATGATATACAAAATTGCTTTAGTCTTATACATTGATTTGGGAGGTGTCACAATTTTCATATTTAGTCGTTCCCTCCCTTTTCCATTATTCAAAGCTTTTATCACTTTCAGGAAGCATTTTTATTTTATTTCATGTAGGTTCCAAGCTAGTTTTGTTAGTATTATTCCTAAATATTTTATGTATTTGTGGATATTATAAACAAGATATCTTTTTTGTTGTTTTTAAGATTTTTATTGGGGAATTGGGGGTATGGGAACAGTGCTGGGGAATTGGGGGAAGGGGAACAGACTAGTTGCTGTCATTTTGTTCCTCAGTCTAGTTGTGGAGGACGTTGCTTCACTGGCCCAAGTTGACACCATCATTGCGCTTTTCCCGGGTGAGGCAGATCAGTCACCGGCTTCTGGACGGCCTCTCACTGCGGCTGCTGGCTACATTCGGTAGCCCATGGCAACCCACTGCCATAGGGGCTGCAGCCTACAGCGTCGCGGGAGACTCACAACTGCCCAGCTCCAGGTTGAGCTGTTGTTCAGCATCTTAGCTGTAGAGGGCAGTGTCACTGGCCCTCATATGTGGGATCCGAACCGGAGCCCTCTGGCATCCCAAGCCAGTTCTTAACCATCGCGCCAGTCGGCTGGCCCAACAAGATATCTTTTAAAATGTCATTTGTGTTCATAGGGAAGGCTGATTTGTAGATATCTATCCTATATCCAACAACATTATTGAACTTTCTTGTAAGTTATAGTTTTTCAGTTCTAGCTATAACCATCACATTAAATAAGCCTTTTTCAAACAAATATATCTTTTCCTTTAGCTCTTCTATTGCATTATAGAATAGTGGTTCTCAAGGAGGATGATTTTGCCTCTCAAGAGACACTTGGCAATGTCTGGAAATAGTTTTGATTGCCACAATTGGAGGAGATACTATTAATATGTAGTAGGCAGAGGCCAGGGATACTGCTAGACATCTTAAATGCATAGGCCAACTCCCCCCAACAATGAGTCATCTGTCTCAAAAATGTCAATAGTGCTGAGTTTGAGAAACCCTGCTTGAGATCTTCCAAAAAAAACACTAAGAAGTGTTGAGGATAGAGCAATCTTGTCTTACTCCTGATTTTAATGTGAATGTTTGTCATATTCATTAATAAGTATAAAAGTAAATGTAAACTAGTAATAATTACAAAAATGGAAATTTATTCAAGAATAGAAAATTCAATAGAAAACTCCACTATAAATCGAAGCTGCCTTAGGTCTTGAGAAACCGCCGGGAATGTGCTGAATAGAAACCATCTTATCTTAGAAGCCATCTTGTCCTGCTCCCTGCTTGTTTGTGCATTGAAGAGGAACAGCCTGTTTACTTCCCTCTGCAGAACTCCATTCCACTCTTACTCAGAGAGGTTATGGTCTTTTCTAACCTGACCTCCCACAGCTCAAACATGCCAAATAAATTCTAATAGGCCAATTTTGGTCTCCTGCAACTCATTCCTCTGGCCATGACTAACACTGCCACCAGTACTGGGCCTGAGATAGCTCCACAAAAAGCCAGGACACCCCAAAGCCTGCTGCCACCAGCTGGCTCCCTTAAGATTCAGCCACTGATGAAGCTTCATGTGGTATGGAAACTGAATGAGGCAAGGTCTCAGGGAGTCACTAGAGTGGGACAAGTTGTGGTCACCAGGTTAATGTTGAATTTGGTTTGGTGCCACTGCTGAGCCTGGAGCTAGTCAGGAAACATCTCAGAGCACATCGCTGCCCACCTGGTGCCCATGGATTCTGATAGTTTTCCAAGAAAGCAAACAATTTGGTTACTCCCAAAAAAGTGCCTCCAGCATTGGGGGAGTTGAGTGGGGTGGTGTCCCAGCAGAGCTCACCAGACCAACTCAGATTCAGATTAGGCCATGGGCATTGAGGGGAGGGCTCAACATAGGAAAGATGGCGCTTACCTGCCAGCTGCACAAAAGGACTCCACACAGGGAAAATGGTAACTGTCCTCCAGCTCTTGCTTCAAAGCCACACACCTCAGTCTGCCCTTCATATGCCTCCAACATCCCCTACCCTGAGTCACCATCCCTCCACTGGATCCCAGGGTGAGTGCCTATGAGCGAGTGAGGTTATGTGCAGGTCCTTTAAGAGAATGTCTGTGTTTCCCACAGCCTTCCATCCCACCTGAATGGTCTGAATCCCCACTTTTTTCACAGCCAGATGGTGTGGGGGCTTCTCTTCCCAGCACCAGTACTCTCAGCTGGGGAGGCTGGTGTCCCTCACTCCTCTTGGGAGAACCTCCATGGCCAAAATATCCCTTCTGATTTTTAACTGCCACATGGAGGTTTGGAGCCAGCCAGTTTCATGTCCCCCCTCCCCATCCACCCCAGTCTCGACGTGGCTTCCTTTTTATATCCTTAGTTATGAAACTTCTGTTCAGCTATATTTTAGATGGTTTTCTATGTTGACTGTTCTATAACTTAGTTATAATTTTAATGTGTTCATGGAAGGATGCAGGCACAGTGTTTATCTACTTTACCATCTTGGACCCAGTTATGTTTTCTTATTTAAATTCTGTTATGTATTCATGTTCCTCAAGTTTATAAAGTTACACTATTATATAAACTAACCCATAATCTGAACAGGTGCTGTTCTATATATTTTACACATTAATTTACTTAATCCTCTTATTAGCTTTACGAACTAAGTACTATTAACCCCACTTTATAGATGACTAAACTGACTTAATGAGTAAGGTAAAAACTGACTCAAGGCTGTGAAGATAGTAATGTTTAGAGACAGGACAATCCTATAGAGCCCCCTTTCTTTCTAGGTGATACTAACCACCTAAGCTTGCATGCTCATTGCTTTCTCCTGAAAGCAGTTACCTCAGTAGCTCCTAGTCTGCCCACAGTCCAGGGGGTAGGGGCATCCACCCACTTCTCTGCAGTCTCTTAATTGCCTGTGTACCCTCCTCTTCCCTATGCCTACATCAGGCTATGAAAGGGCACTTGGGTTAGCCTGCCTGTGCATTGTACATCTTTCAGGTGAGAGTCACTTTTTTTAAGATCAAGAGCTCTTATTCCAAGCTCAGATTTACATTAGAAGAAATCCCTACTACCTTGTAAACTTAAAATATGTAGTATACAAGTTGGGGGCGGGAGAAGAAAAGCATTAGTAAGACCTAAAGTTTTACTCCTTAATTTCTACTGTATCCACTTCGATTGGGTGAAATTCCCAAATCCTGACTCCTCATCTGGGTGTTGTTGGGACCAGGGAGAATATTTTTATTTTAAAAATATAAATTTTTTTAAGCGTCTAATGCACCAACAGTCCTTCAGGAAGCTTTCACCAAACTCACATTGGTAGAATTAACCCTTTTTTGTGCTCCAATAGCAATATCTATACACATAATTATAATGCAAACACAAATTTATTTGTATGAACAATGAGGATTAGGATACTAGATAAGAAGAAAAGTAGTCTTCTATCAAATGGAGATCAAATTCTTAAGTAACTGACTTTGGGACATACTACAATGGGAAGACTTGCTGTGTTGCCTTCAGATGTTAAGTCTCTTTACCTGACACTTCAGCAGGCTTTTTAAATATGTCTTCCTCCTGGGCCTGCTGTTCTAATTTCTTATGATGTAAAAGCTGGTGTTCCAGATAGCCTATGTTCCTCTTCTGTTTATCCAGGTACTTTCCCATGAAACGTAAGAGCTACAGATATAAAACAGAGGACTCATTAAGAACCTTGTCTGCAACAGGAGGCAATCTAAGATCTTGCTATCCAAATGGTAGCCCATGTCCCAGCAGTCCTGGGAGCTTATCAGAAATGAAGACTCTCAAGTCCCACTCCAGACCTACTAAATCAGAATCTGCATTTTAAGAAGGGACTAGGCAGTTTATATGCATATTGAAGTTCAAAGAGCACTGATTTAAGACCTTCAAGACCTCCAGGTGAATATAAACATCTACCTTCAATGAGTATGAGTATTAGGGCAACTCATCAACACTACAGGTTAATTTAAATAAGCAACTACTGCAATGGTTTTCCACCCTGTTTTCTGAATCACATGGACATTTCAAGTAATCACCCAGACCCCATTCCCAAAGATTTAAATGGAAGTGGTCTGGCATAGGGCTTAGGCACTTTTACCTCTTTAGAGCTCCTAAGTGAGTCCAATATGCAACTAGGGTTAATAACTTGAACAAGGGCGTTTTCCTCACTTTGTTTTCCTGAGATGCTAGGGGATTGTTGAGAAAGGTGTTTCCACTTCAAGGTAGAGTGTTAATCATTAACCAGGAAGACTTCAGAGAAGTCGATAGGATAATAGGTCACCACTAACATTCACTTTTTGGGGGACAGCCTAGGACAGTGGTACTCAAAGTGTGGCCCCTGTCCAGCAGCATAACCTGAAAACCTATTAGAAATGCAAATTCTCAGGCACTGCATGAAACCACATGAATCAGAAACTCTTGGGGTTGGGGCCCAGTAGTTTGTTCCATGTGATTCTGGTACCCATTAAAATTTAGGCACTCCTGGCCTAGAAGACTTACAAGCCAGCAGGAAAAGTTACTTTGTTTAATTATCCAGAGTACATTATTCCTGGGAAGTCTTCCCCATCTTGAATTGAGTTGCATTCCTCCTCACCAGGGCACCTACTCCTCATACCTCGAACTTATTCCCAGAAATAAGTTCATATCTTCCTTGGGGGGAAATAAGCACATGTTGGATGACCCCCTGCCTTGGACCCATTCCCCAGGTACAAGTCATAACCCAGAAGTGAAAGATGACACTGCTGTCAGAACCAGTTAACAACTTACATCAGTTTCACCGTTCACAGAAGCCCAGGTCTTCAGGTCTTGCAGAAGCTTGGTTAACTTGTTCTCCAACTCCAGAGCAGACTCTAGAGCTTGTATGCCAGTTCCCCAGTTATCTAGATCCGGCCGCTGTTGGAGAGGAACAGGGGAGTCACTTTCCTACCTCAGGCACAGCTTTGTTACATCCTACCTCCTGGGTAAGATTATGACTAGTTTTGTATAGCCCAATAATTTCCAAATTTTGTGGCACCATGGAGTCAGCTGAGCCTCTTAAATATTGATGTCTGGGTTTCAACTGTAGTCATTCTGACTTTATTGGTATGGAGTGCAACCTTGGCATCAGGATTTTTAAAAGCTCCCCATGTAATTTTAATGTGCTACAAAGCATGCGTGCCGCCAGCATAGTTTCATGCACTATTCCATTAGCTTTGGAATGCCATGACAGTGGTTTGATTCTGTTACTACCAGACATTTACTCGTTCTCTTTATAAAGCTGGAATTAAAAGAAACCCTCAGAGAAGTAGGGACGTTTCTAGATGTAATACCCCCAACTAAGGTTAAGATTATTTCTTTCAAGTATCTGTCCCAGTGAAAAAAAGCTTGTTTCACTACATCGAAGAGAGAGTCATTTTAAATAGCTTGCTGTGCATCTGAATTAGATCAAAGATGTGCTCTAGGAAGAGGCCATTAGAGTAGTGCTTCTCAAAATGTACAGAGCATTAGAGTCATCTGGAGAGTTTCTCAAAATCCAGCTCCTTGGACCCCACCCTTAGAGCGCCTGATTCAGTTTGTCCCAGTGTGGTCCATAAATTTGCAATTCTTTATTTTTTAAGAAAAAATTTCTAAATTTGCAAAAAGTTCCCAGGTGATGCTGATGCTGATGGTCCAGAGACCACACTCTGAGCGGCTCACTGAGAAAAGCTAACTAAGCATTCAGTGGCTATCATTTACTCAAAATGATATGAAGAGGCAACAAAGAAGACATGTGCTTGCTCTCAAAGTCAGGTGCTATAATCCCATATAGGGACATAAGTAACCTGAATTAGGTAGCAACTAATCATTTAGTGCTCTAGACCCAGCAAAGGCTCCACGGAGATCATCATGACAAAGTTACATAGTCACCTGAACGACCGGAAGGCAGATTTTACCCTCATGTCTTCTTAGGTATCTTAAGAACTGCTTTGCATGTTCCCTCTTCACCTCAGCTTGATCTTCGAAGAATGCAGCAAAAAGAGGTGCTCCTGTGTCTTCATTGTAATAACAGGCCTGGGAGAATGGGAAGAAACGGGAGGTGAGAGAAGCTGATTTTTAAGACTAGAAATCTCACACGAAGTCCTTTTATCTCTGTGCTTGTCTGAAAGAGGTCTTCTTTGTTCAATGTGCAGTCCTCGGTTTGTCCTTTGACTTCCAGAAGGCTCCAGCTATCTTCCTCGAAGAGAAGCCACCCAGATTATAATATGCTAGTTCCTAATCATTGGCTATTATGGCCTCTTCAAGGGTCGGATCTGTGAACCCTACATGCTGGTAACTGTGTAGACACCTGGCAGAATTCCAGCATAAATTGACATTTTAAAGTCAATCTGTTTCACCAATCCTAACATGTCTATATAAACTCTAAAATAGCATATGGGTGAAAAACTGTTTATTCAGCCTACCACCAGTGTCTGATGCCCAGATAATTTTGGGAACCCACTGGAAAGAACTGTGATTGTCCCTATCATAGTCCACAGTTCTAAATAGCTCTAAATCACAGCTCTATAAATCATTAGCCCACAGAACAAGCAAAATCCTAGTTGTTTCATCTAGTATCAAACCACAAACATGGCCATAATCACCATCCTGAGGAGACAGAAGATATATTATCACCCAGATCAGAGCTGAAACCTCCCTCTAAGTGGCTCAAGAACCCATACTAACCATAGATAAATAAGCATCACTGACATGAAGCTGAAAAGATGCCACTTGATTAATAGCAACCCTACACTCTTCAGAGATGAGGTTCTGGCGCTGGGCTGCCATCTCAGCTTTAGAGAAAACCAGGCATAAAAAGTGCTACCCAGCAAGGACTTCTTAAATACTAGTAGGCTGATAGCCAGCCCACTTCCATCCAGCTGAAAACTAGATGAAATTCCATCCAGCTGAGATTAACAGCTACTAAGCTACTAACGAGGACATTGTTTCTGCATGAAAGAACCAATCTGACCAGAGAAAAAGGTGAAAAACAAGTTAATTTTCCTAACTACCCCAACCAGTGTTGAGTACTCTTCCTCATGTTCTGACTATGATTTGAAAAGGCTGATCTACTTCCTGAGTAGGAAAGTGGTAATAGAGTAGGTGCATTAACTTTATTACTTTCTTAAAAAACTGGTAATGGTACATCATGCTAGGTGCTGTGGGGAATCTAAGAAGGCTGACTAAAATATATTCTTTGCCTATAAGGGACATACCCTGTACTCCATAAGGCTGCAACACACATAATTGATCTTAAGGGAGGATATGGGAGTTCTTAAGTCAAAGTATATTTAGCTGAGGAGAGAGATTAGGACAGATTTCATTGATAATTTGGCATTTGAAATTGGCCTTGGAAGGTAGGTAAGAATGTAGAGAAACAGAAATGGAAGAAGGGCGTTCCACCTGGAGAAGAGGCACACACAGGCTGTAGGGATAAGACATAATAGTGGTTTTTCCAAACTGCAGCAAGATTGCTCCATTTGGAAAACTTTTGGCTCCTTCCTCAAATGGTCTCCCAAAAGTCCTTAGTTGCCTCAACATATACTTTCTTTATTTGCTTCCTTTGAGAGTAGAGACTTTTTTACTTGTCTTGGTAGTCTTCCACCTCATGATGGAGTGTTCGTAGTTAATAGGTGCGGAATCAACATTTATTAAACAAAAATATAGTTTACATGTGCAGCGGTGTGATTTCCCATAGTCTGGTGGATTCTTAGCTTAAGCCTATGCCATGTCTAGCTGAACTGAAATAGAAGTGGCAGGTCACCAAAAGTCTGTGTCTAGGTGGCAGTAGGATTGAGGGAATTTCCTGAAGGACAGCTCATCCTAAAAGAAGGAGCTAAGCATTCCAAGCTTGGCCCAGTCACAGAGATAATATGGTTGCCAAAGGGAAGGAATCATTCATTATAAAGTCCTATTATTTGTCACTTTTGTTTCCTGACCCAACCCTGCCCTTGTCCCTAATTGAATTCATGCCTTAATCCCAGGAAGGTGCTTGAAGTAGGTGCTTCTCAAACTGTAATTTCTATATAAATCACCTGGGGTGCTTGTTAAAATGCAGATTCTGATTCACTGGCCTGAAATCTTGCATTTCTAACAATTTTGCCAGATGTTGCTTGTCTGGGAACCACATTTTTAGTAAGGGTTTAAGTACAGTCCTAAAAAGCTATTTCAATAAAAATTCGGTAAAATGTGGGACACAAGTGGCATTTCTGGGGGAACCCTCCAATAGGAGAGGAGAAGGGGGCCTTTTATGTTGCTTCTCCACACGCCACTGCATGCTTTGGCAAGTCAGAGCTTCCAGTACCTCCGTGGCAGCATCCTGGGGAAGCATCACTGTCAGGACACCTGGCAATATATAGCCAAGAAGGTTAGAGCAGGGGAAGAGAAAAGAAGATGGTAGCTGGCTAGATAGTTAACTGGTTTTGCTCACAGTATGTGCAAAACATTGCCTGAACTCCCAAAGATTTTGGGGGAACTTTTAAGGAGACTAGTGTCCGATGTGAGCAGGTGGGCACAAGTACCAATAAAATCTGGATTATTACTGTTAATATGACTCCATCTACAAGATACTAATTTGGAAGGTAAAGATTTTACTTACTGGGACATATTATAAGAGTTTGGAGATTTCTGGATAAATCATCTTATAATCTTAAGAAAAGATAAGATCTTTTCATGTAAACATTTCATGATTTTACCATTCCATCTGGGCCAAAACACAGAACTGGATACATATAAAGAATATGTTCTTGTTCTTGTGGGTTAAATATTACTAAAGAATATTGCTATTTCATCACTTAAAAACAACCTCACCAACATATAGAAAAAAAAGGAGGAAATATATATCAATAACATCAGTAACAGTTGTGTTACTATGGTAGCTTTACAGGTGATTTTTTTTCTATTTTTCAAACTTTTATAATTATATATGTAATTTTCTGTTTTCCATGTTTTTCAAACTATATACATACATACATACATACCGGGTGCCAAAAAATATATACAAGTGGACAGACACTTTGGTCCATGTTGCTTAAGCAGTAATTTGCCATAATCAGAAGTGTCTGGACGCTGATGGTAACCACTTTGAACACTTCTTGTAATTGCAGAAGTCAAATGTGACTTGTGTTTATCTTTTGTTATATATTGAATATTAAAATTTTAATGCAGTTTTCCTTTCTTAAAATGTGTATACATTTTTTTGGCTCTCTCGCTCTCTCTCATTTGCTCTCGCTCTCACTCTTGCTTTCGCTCTCTCTCTCTCTCTCTCCATATAAATCAGGGTGTGTGTCCAGGTCTAGGGGAACTATATTCTGGTGGAAACAATGACTTCTAGTAGTGACTTAAGAAGCAGTATTGGTAACATTTTAAAAATATTGGAGAGAAATGCCAAAATACAGCTAAAGACTTTTATATTTTGGTAGAAGGATGCAGAAATTTGCACTAGATTATATTGGGTCATTGGGAAATCATGACGTATTTTTCTGTTTTTCAATGCAAAAATGTGTCATGACTTTCCCGACGACCCAATAATATGGTTATGTCAATTGGCTTCTGAAAATAAAAGGCGGACATTTATTGGATTAGAAACAACTTAGCACAAGGCTCTGGTGGCATGTACGAGGCATTATATTTCATCATATCTTATTTTCCTTTTATCTTTCTTAAGTCAACATTTTGGATGAATAGAATTTTTATACTTTAATTAAATTTACAAATGTCACAAATCTGGAAGGAATGATTAGCATGCAAAATGACAGAGCAAGGGCCAACAGAACTCAACAGATTAAATCAAATTGTCTGACGCTAATACGATGAAACATAATTAAGATGAATATAAAATCCCACATTTCAGTTCAGTAAATCAATAACCCATAAACAGAAACAGGGAGATCTTATTGAACAGTAGTTCATGTAAAAAGACTTAGATTTTTTTTATTGCTTAAATGTTCAACATGACCAAAGAGTTGACAGAAAAACAAATGTAATTCACTTTTTCCCTCCTTGGGCATATAAAAGCTTGCTTTATTGAATGAGGGATCTATATGATTGCTGAGGTCACTATGTACAGACAAGAGACAGGAATCCTTAGTTCTCGGTCTCAGTCTTGATCTCTTCTGTGGCCTGGAGTTGTTCCTCACAGCTCTTAGGTGCTTCCTTCATGTTAGACTTGTGGGTCTCAGGCTGAAACTTTTTGCTGGCCTCGGCTTGTGGATGTGTTTCATGAGACTTCGCTTGTTTTTTAACACATTCCCTTTTACCTTTAGTTACAGGCTGCGATACATGTGGTGGTCAGTCCTCTTGGATTCATGTTATCTCCTGAGCAGGATTCACATTATCCATTGTAGGATTCTCATCCAAGTTACCTTCTCAGGCATTTGAGCATTAACAGTATTCTTTTGCACATCTATGCCCATATGTCTGCCCTATGGCAGGCCTAGATGTTCTCCAGCTTCAAGCCTGGGAACGAACAGTCCCAGGCTTCCAGATGATCAGCCCATCTTTGATCAGCTTCTGGATCCACTGATGGGAGTTAGCATTGGTGATTTCATTGGTTTCATTGGTGTCCAATCAGAACTTCCTTTTGCCACAGTGAAGGATACTGAAGATGAGCTTCCTCTGAAGCTTTATGGCTGCAATTCAGTTTTCAATAAACAAATTTAATGAACAGGTAACAGGAGATACCTAGTCCTGTTGTACCTAAGCAGTGACTCATGTTCTCAGGGTCCACCCACCCAACACGTACTTACCTACCACATCCCATAAGTGGCTTATCAGGGCTACATGGTAGTAAAGGTAATCAAGGACTTGAGGAGCTATTTGTCTAATATTTTCTCATATTTGTATTTAATTCTGGTGCCACATTTTTGAAATATTGATGAACTGCAGCATAACTGGATGGAGTGGTTTATTTATTTCAATATTTGTGTTATAAAGTAATAGGAGTTAGAAATGTTGCTGAAATTTTTAAATGTTGATGAAATTGATGAATAGAAATCCTCACAACAACCCTGCAAGGCAGGTGTTATTCCTTCTTATGAAGGTAAAAAACAAAATCTAAGAAAGGTCAAGTAACCTGTTTACAATTACACAGCTGTTAGTGGCAGAGCCTGAATTTGAACACATCTCCGTTTGACTCTAAAAATCCAGGCTTTTTCTAATGTTCTACGGTATTCACCCCATTGTATTCAAATAAATGCTTTCTTTTTCTGATTTATTATGTAAAATATAAAAAGATCTACAAACCCAGAACCCAGAAGTAAACCAACACAAATATGGTCAATTAATTTATGACAAAAGAGTGAAGAATGTAGAATGGGGAAAGGATAGTCTGTTTAATAAATGGTGTTGGAAAACTGGACAGCCACATGCAAAAGTATGAAATTATAAAATAGCTTACACCATACATAAAAATTAGCTCAAAATTAATGAAAGACTAGAATGTAGACCTAAAACCATAAAACTTCTAGAAGAAAACATAGGTGGTAAACTGCCATCCTGCCACCTGTTGGCAGCTCAGCGGCAGCTCAGCTCGGGCCAGGACTCAAACCGTTGTTGCTCAGAGCTCCCACTCTTTTGTTTTTTGTTTTTAATTGGGGAATTGGGGGAAGGGGAACAGACAAGTTGCTGTCCTTTTGTTCTTCAGTCTAGTTGTGGAGGACATTGCTTCACTGGTCCAAGTTGGCACCATCATTGCGCTCTTCCCGGGCGAGGCAGATCAGTTGCCAGCTTCTGGACAGCCGCTCTTGCTGGCTGCTGGCTACACACGGTAGCCCATGGCAACCCATTGCAGCAGGGGCTGCAGCCTACGCCATCGCAGGCGACTCACAGCAGCCCACCTCCAGGTTGAGCTGCTATTCAGCATCTTAGCTGCAGAGGGCAGTGTCACTGGCTCTCATATGTGGGATCCGAACCGGGGCCCTCTGGCGTCCCAAGCCAGTTCTTAACCAACTGAGCCATTTGGCCAGCCTCGGCAATGATTTTTTGAGTCTGACACCAAAAGCAAGCAAGCAAACAAACACACAAAACTAGCATTGGTTGGTTTCAAAATTATTTAGATATAATTCTACACATTTTAATTAAATCAAATATCAAATTCTCTGCTATATGAATAACTGAAATGATGACAAAAGAACCTGGATTTCAGGGAATTATTTTCTTTAATAATTTGTTAACATATACTTCTGTTACATATTTTGCATCATATATTTATTGTACTTTTATCATATCTGATTAGCACCAAAGGACTGACAGTGACATAGAAATTAACTACAAAACACTGGATACCCAAGACAACTGAGTCATATGCTCCTAACAGGGTTGAAGAAGATGACATGATGAAATTCACCCAGTTTGTGACCATAAAGAAACTCACCTGCAGCAGGAGGGTCTAGGTGGCCCTGTTCTCTGTGGAGGTTCTTGGGGAGATGCTGCTGGTGGGAAGGTACTGGGACTGCCTCTGATTCCTGCACAAGAGAATCACCATGTATGCACTTGAAAGCAGCATAATTCCTGAAAAGGAGGCATTTCTAGATAGTGGCAGTGTAAAAAGTAGGCTCCAGGTGATATAGTTAGTTTATGGAGGAAAGTGAGAAGTATTTACTGATATTTAGCAGATTGGTCTTGGTTACATTAGAAGCCACAGTGTAGAAGATAAGGTTACTACTGAAGGACAAACTGAGGACTCATAAGAAGAAATGGAAGATGTAGCTGCTGGACTTCTTTTTAAATTCGGCCAACTAGGAGGTGCTGGGGCTGGTGATGATGGCCGGGAGCCCGCTCAGGAGGCAGGTGTTACAGGTGGAAAGGCCCCGCATCACCTTGTTCATGTAGAAAAGCACCTTACATTTGAAGGCATTCTGAAGACTCAGTGACTCAAATTGGTCTGGAGACTCCAAGAACCGTATGGGGGCAGCACCCCTCTGTAAACAAGGTCCAAGCAATAGGTGGTTGGGTCAGTGGCCTTACGCCTTGAGATCTAGAAGGAGTGGACAAGAAGTAGGAATGTGTTGGCTGAGAGTCCAATGCCAACTTGGAACAGAATGCATTTTTTAATGGTAACATAAGTAGATAGTGGCCATCTTAATGTAAAAGAGGAAATATTCTACAGAGCTCAGAAAAAAAAATAGATCTCCCACCATCAACGATTGATTTGATTATTTATTCCATAATCAAAATGAACACTGCCATTATTTTAATTTTACCTATTCATTTTTGATTCACAATTTCATATAAATTTTTAATAATAAAGACTTGGCGTGAGTTTGGACACCAACTAATTCATATATATCAAACACCAACACATCCACAACCATACCTATACAGGGTGCACATCATCGATACTCCTATAGTACCTGGGCTTACACTTTAGGAAGCATTTCTTTGCTTTCTGCATTCTTTCATTTCATATTTGCAACCCAGTATGTATAGGGTTATGTGTATAAAAATACGATCTTAAACACAGTGAGGAAGAGAAGTATTTTTAAACATTCTTCAGGCCTTTGGTTTCTCCCATCCTCTTTACTCTTAGAAATCTAGATTAATGAATGAAATTTTTAGGTTAATTTTTAATTTTCCTATACTTTTATTACCTTCATTTTTATAGCCTGGACCTAAATAGAAGATCTGAAATTAATGAGTGACATTATGAGCTATAATGTAATATAATGTAATATAATATAATAACAAGAAGCAGCAGCAGTAGATGTCTTGGTTAAGAACACAGGCTTTACCAGAGACAGTGCAGGTTTAAATCCTGTCTTTGTCACTTTATTCAATTAAGATGCACTTTTCCAGGCCTTGGAAATGTAGTAAACAAAACAGACAGAAATCCCTGACTTCATGAACAATGCTTAGTAGCATTAGAGCATTAATTTCTCTGTAACTCAGCTTCTTCCTCAAATGGGGAGACTGTGATATTTTAAGGTTGAATAACATAATCACTAGAATACCACTTCAGAAGGCAAAGAGAAACAGCGAAAAATACAGTTGTGAAATTGGAATACTAAAAACTTTTGATTAATCGAAAAGAAGGAAACAAACTTTCCAGTTCTAGAATTTCCACTTGGATAACATGGGTTAATTTCACCTGGTGTGGAATGACCACATATATGTGTATCTGCAGGGATACTTATCCTTGGCCAATGCTGTAAAATTTATTATTTAAAGATAAAAGCTGTTCTTTAACCATCTAGAGGTGAAAGAGGCATGAGAAATGAACGCCTCTTCTGTGAATGTCTAAGGGAAAGCAATTCTAAAAATTTTGTAACTAAAGGCAAACTATGATACTAAATATAGGTTTCTGATTTATTTTACTTTTTTTTTAAGATTTTTTTTTTTTATTGGGGAATTGGGGGGATGGGAACAGTGCTGGGGAATTGGGGGAAGGGGAACAGACAAGTTGTTGTTGTTTCGCCCCTCAGTCTAGTTGTGGAGGATGTTGCTTCACTGGCCCAAGCTGGCACCATCATTGCGCTCTTCCCTGGCGAGGCAGATCAGTCGCCGGCTTCTGGACGGCCACTCACTACAGCTGCTGACCTCTCATGCTGGCTGCTGGCTACACATGGTAGCCCATGGTAACCCACTGCCACAGGGGCTGCAGCCTATGCTGTTGCTTGCGACTCACGGCAGCCCAGCTCCAGGTTGGGCTGTTGTTCAGCATCCTATCTGTAGAGGGCAGTGTCACTGGCCCTCATATGTGGGATCCGAACCGGAGCCCTCTGGCGTCCCAAGCCAGTTCTTAACCGTTGCGCCACTCGGCCGGCCCCCTGTGTGAACATTCTTATCCCTTACTTCTGAACTTAGCTGGGAATTTATTTATGTATCCCCTGGAGTGTGGCCTTGGCCTAGGTACTTAATTCCAACCAACAGAACACGGCAGAGATGATGGACTATCACTACTGTGATTGAGTTATAGAAAATTGTGACTATTGTCTTGCTATCAGACTCTCTTGATTGCCTTCTCTACCTATACACTTTGATGAAGCCTGATGTGTTGGAGAGGATCTGAACCGGGGCCCTCTGGCGTCCCAAACCAGTTCTAAACCATCGCGCCACTCGGCTGGCCCTATTTTCCATTTTTATTCTCAATTATATCGGTTTACTTCTACATCAATGAAAGCCCATCAGTTATTCCAGAATAAAAAGAAAGGGAGTGGGGAAGGGAAGAAATAAAATATAACAGAAACCAGAAATTGTAAAAGAAAAGATGAAAAGATACCTAAGGAGAAATTTAACCTCTTTCAAATTTTGATGAATTTGAGCTTGGTCTGTCAAAGATCTATGCCAGAGAAGGAACTATTAATAATAGTTTTAAAAATAATTGCTATGTATCAGGCACAGTGCTAAACAACTGACTTATCTTAATTCCTTTTAGTCATATAAACACACTTGAGATATCTTTATTATTATCCATACTTTATAGGTGAGGAGCCGAGGTTTAGAAAGGTCAATTACAAATACAAGTTATTAAACACAAAAATGAACTGAATCAGGTGGGTAGACATTTCCTGGACCAGGTAAGTTTTGAGTTGATTTTGAACACAGAAAGGAAAGTAGCAAAGGTTGGAACTGGGTAATGTTTGTCCCATGAATCATCAGGAAATTGCAATGTTGTTGTCTGTCTAAACTATTGATCTGCACAAGAGGTATCCAGTGGGAAAAGCACCTCTGTGTTTAACTAATAAAGACCTTTAATGGATGTTTGATAATGTCAAGGATGATGACTAATGGCTGGTGGGGTCTCCACCTCAATGCATGGCTATAATTAAAAGCTAGCTTTGATTCTCTCTAGACAGATAATGTAGCTTGCTACGTTGAACAGATTCCAGGCCAGAGACTTCAAAGTTCTCAAGCTTGCATCCATTTCTATTGGAATCCTTCTGTGGATCTAAGTGAAACCATCTTCTCACCTCTCACACATTGCAATTTTCTTGTTCTTCTCGACTCATTGATCTAAGTCCAAAGAAACCACTAAGAAAATCCTTTCAAACTCTATTCTCTACTATGCATTTGAATAGTAACCTTTAATTTTATTTCTATGCATCCCCCCTATTGCTTTTACACTCTACTCAAATAATTATTAACTCCCTGGGACTCACTGTTGTCCTCTGTAAACAGAAGAATTGGTTTAATCATGACTTCTACACTTTGCTCCTCTAGGTCCTAGGGGTTCATAGAATTAATTCATGTGACAGGGTGTTGGACTCATGACAAACAGGAGAGGCACTGCTCAGTCAGAAACCTGAGATGGAGGCAGCTCTGCTTTATTCTCATATATTAATTAGACTTCTTTACAGGATTTTATTTGCAGGGACCTGATACTAAAACAAATTTGAAAAACCATTGGATTAGTTTCTTTCCATCTCAGTCTAAGATAGTATAGCCTATGATTCTGCATCTAAACTCTGAACAGAGGCAAGAGCTATTTACGATTTACTTACGTTTTTTATGTGTTCAGAGACTTAGAGGCTAGATATGGGGGTGATACATAAGGGCTGGCTGAATGCATAAGGAGGAAATGATTATGGCAGAGGGGCCTCCAAAGATAAATTCCTTTCTCATGAAACCGTTCATGGCCCCTCCTTGGGTACTAGAGAAAAAACTCATGGAGATGTTGTCCCTGATACTGTTGACCCTGCTAATTTGATGGTAGCAGAACATTCGTGTTGATGAATTCTAGGCAGAGCCAAGGAGGAGAATGTAACCTTAGCTCTCCCCTTCTCCTCTCCCCCTCCTCCCCCCTCCTCCTCCCTCCTCCCTCCTCCCCCCTCCTCCCCCCTCTTTCTTGCCCTCCTCCTCCTCCTCCCCCTCCCCCCTCCTCCCCCCTCCACCCCCCTCCCCCTCCTCACCTTCCTCTCCCCTCCACCCCCCTCCCCCTCCTCCTCCCTCCTCCCCCCTCCTCCCCCCTCTTTCTTGCCCTCCTCCTCCTCCTCCCCCTCCCCCCTCCTCCCCCCTCCTCCCCTCCCCCCCTCCTCCCCCTCTTCTCCCTCCTCCTCCCCCCTCCTCCTCCCTCTCCTCCTCCTCCCTCCTCCTCCTCCTCCCTCCGCCTCCTCCTCCCTCCTCCTCCCTCCTCCCCCTCCTCTGCCCCTCCTCTCCCCCTCCTCCTCCCCTCCTCCCCTCTCCCCCCTCCTCCTCCTCCTCTTCTCCCTCCTCCTCCTCCTCTTCCCCCTTCTCCTCTCCCCCTCCTCCCCCCTCCTCCCCTCCTCCCCCCTCTTTCTTGCCCTCCTCCTCCTCCCCCCTCCCCCTCCTCCCCTTCCTCTCCCCTCCTCCCCCCTCCTCCCCCCTCTTCCTTGCCCTCCTCCTCCTCCCCCTCCCCCTCCCCCTCCTCCCCCCTCCTCCCCCCTCCCCCTCCTCCCCTCCTCTCTCCCTCCTCCCCCCTCCTCCCCTTCCTCTCCCCTCCTTCCCCCTCCTCCCCTCCTCCCCTCCTTCCCCCTCCTCCCCTCCTCTCACCCTCCACCTCCCTCCCCCTCCCCCCCTCCTCCCCCTCTTCTCCCTTCTCCTCCCCCCTCCTCCTCCCTCTCCTCCTCCTCCCTCCTCCTCCTCCTCCCTCCTCCCCCTCCTCTCCCCCCTCCTCCCCTCCTCCCCTTCTCCCCCCTCCTCCTCCTCCTCTTCTCCCTCCTCCCCCCTCCTCCTCCCTCTCCTCCTCCTCCCTCCTCCTCCCCTCCTCCCCTCCTCTGCCCTCTCCTGTTCTGATGGCCCCTCCTCCCATTCTGGCCGACGTGATAGGGCAGAACTGAAGTTGATTTCAGTATCTCTGAGGTCAGACACTCAAAGTTGCCATGGTTCCTGGAAATCTACCCCTACACCTACAGGATCACCAGCTAAGATGCAAACTGTGCCACCTTCTCAGCCTCTGGTTCTGTGGAGAGCAGGCCAGTTTTAACCTGGTGACTGACACAAGGGTCCTTCTTGCAGGACTTGCTGCCTCAAAACCTAGGCAGGATGCCTGCTGGGTTCTATATACTATGTATAAATCTGGGGGTGGGTGAGGGGTGGGGGGAGGGTTTTATTACAAACTTGACTCTTTTTTGAGCTCCTAAGAAGAAAGGATGTAAAAGGTTCAAATTGTTATTATTAGAGCCACTAATGTGAATAATTTTAACACTTCATGGAGACTGTTCTTTAGGATGGAAAAGAAGCAGCATTGTATCTACCTGAGCTCCCCCATCCGTCTGCTTCTAGACTCAGCCTTCATATTCCATCCCCCACTCTGCTTACAAAGTGATCTATCTCAAGTGTAAATCTGAGCATGCCGTCTTCTGCCTCAATGCCTTCAATGGAGTTCCACTGACTTCTGTATAAAGTACAAGCTCTTTGACAGAACGCACAACCCTCAGCCTCATCTGGCTCCATCCTGCACCCTGCACCTCTGGGGCCTGCCAATTCATCATTACTCTAGCTGAGGGGTCAGAACCTGAAATCTTAGTCTGGTGGGGTAGAGCACCGGGCGAGTACCTTCTTTTTTCTTTTTAAAAATAGTCCTGTGTTTCTCAAGTCTCCCTGTAACAAAATCAGCGAATGTCTTTATTATAAATAATACTTGTAACAACAGGGTGAATATTTATTGCCAGACAGTCGTGTGTTCTAAGTTAACTCATTTAATCAGTACAACAACCCTCAGAGGCAGGTGCTATTTCTAACTTAATCTGTTGGATGAGGAAACCAAGGCACAAAAAGTTTGAATAATAGTAGTCCAAGTTCACAAATAGCAAAGCCAGGTTTCAAACCCTGACAGTCAAGTTCCACAAACCATCCTCTTAACCATGCTCCCATATACCTGTAGCCTCTCATTAAAAATACAGATTCACAGGACCCTAGAACCCAAGAGTACACATTTTAAACAAGATCCCAGCGCAATTCTGCACACTGGTTTGAAAACCATTAAATTATGTTGAGATAGAAAATAGAAGGTGAGTGCCCTCTAGTGTACAGACATGAGTGTCACACATTTATTGGTGGCGATGAGTCAGATCTTTTACATCTGTTCCTTAAAAAAAGCCAAATTTCATGCTGTACGAATTTTAAAGGCTGTATCAGGATAAATTATTTCCATGCCAATGACTTCACTGATTTGTCCTACCTTAAATTTATTTTTGTCACAAAAAGCACTATGTAAATATTGCCAGATAACTATCTCTCTCTTTACACCTCAGCAGCTCCTGAAAAAATTCCACTTAAATATCAGAAGCCTCCATCCTAGAAAGACTGGTTGTTAGGAATAGAGGCTCATATCCTCAGTGTGCAGTGCCTGCTAAATGGGAAACACCAGGTCCACTCTGTGTCGAGACGGACTTGACTTGTCCTGTCTGTGGTGGCTTCAGTATATCATTGTCTTCAGTAGGTCTTACTCAATTTATTACCTCAGAAGGGATTAGACTTTGGGCCTTCTCTTTTTCTCTTGTCCTCTTTAAATTCAAGTTGCAATGGAGGAGAATCCATTAACTATTCAGTGTGATGTGTATGAATCCCTTGTATTACTATGTTAGGCTATTGTTTATTCCCAAACAGAAACCATCTATGAATTTCCTGGGTTACAGTTACATGCCTGTAACAAAAAAAACACACAAAATCTGGTAGATAAAACAAGATTCAAGTGTATTTTCTGTGCTACAACAGCCCAACGATAATAGTCTGCATAATGAAGCTCTAACATCTACGTACACTCAATACACAGGTGCCGTTTGGGTTCAAAGTGACTGCCCCACTTCCTGCTGTCACATTTGTGTCCCAGCCAGCGGAGAAAAGACCAGGAAAGAGCACATCCATTAGTTTTAAGAACAAACCCAGAAGTGGCATACAACAGTTTTGCTAACATTCCACTCGCCAGAATTTGGTTATAAGCTTCAAGAGAGGATGGGAACATAACCTTTAGTGAGGCAATGATATGCCCACTAAAACCTGGGGTACGATAATTAAAGGAAAAAAGGGAAAAGGGATTTTTAATGGACAATTAGCTGTCTCTGCCACAAATCACTTCATATATTTGGACATTTTTAAACGTGGTTCTCTAAGCAACCAGTTATTCACAGAAAATAAGCAAGAAAGTACCAGCTATGTCAAGAATGCTAGTTAATGAAATGATAGAATTTTTCCAGAACAATCATATTTTTTTCACATTGATTAAGATTGATTTGTCTGGTTTCAGTTTGCACGGTCATTTCTATGATCCCTAAGTACCACATAAAGTGGGGACTGCCTGTATAATATTTCATTTGAAGAGATTATCTGGTGGCTCAAATGGAATCTCTATTTCTAGGACGGAGGGAAAATGGTAATAACTCCTTTAAGTACCCCGAAGTTCCTAGTAAGGTGTAGGTGTTTAGAAAAAATGGTTTCACTGTTTTAGTAGACAGTGACTCTGGGTCAGGTGAAAACAGTGAAGAGATAAGAAATATTAGAGCACCACCTGAGTGGTTTAGTTAGTCAAGAGTGCGAGCTCTGAGCAACAGGGTCACCGGTTTAATTCCCACATGGGCCAGTGAGTTGTGCCCAAGCTGAGCTGCCAAAAGGTGGCAGGATGACTCAGCTGGTGAGAGCATGTGCTCCTAACAACAAGGTTGTAGGTTCAACTCCCATATGGGATGGTGGGCTACACCGACCTGCAACTAAGATTGAACATGGCACCTTGAGCTGAGCAGCCACCAGCTGCCAATGGGAGACCCAATGGCGACTGGACTTGGAGCTGAGCTAGCTGCACCCTCCATGACTAAAATTGAAGGACAATAACTTGGCTGTTTCCTTTCCCCAATTCCCCAATAAAATCTTTTTAAAAAAAGGAAAAAAAAGAAAGAAAATGTTAGAAACAAGGCCTATACTTGGTCTACACCTAAACCTAAGTTTCGGTTTTCAGACCCATCATATAAGGGTAATAATACTGGTTCCATCTATTATAGGGTTGTTTTGAACACAGCACATAGGAAGTGCTAAACAAATGTCCATAGAGGGAATGAATGACCTGGGCCTCAGTTTGACCAAGAGTAGTTACCCCACAAAGTTCTCATAACCGTTCAATTACAGTTGAGGCTAGGACATTAAGACTGCCTGGGTGCTGGTTACGATGAGGGTAAGGGTGGGGGAAAGTATTTAGAGCAAAAAAGCCAGGTCCCTTGAAGGTACATACATATATTAGGATGAAAAGTATTTAACCCTTGCCCCAATCCTCATTCCCAGTCCCCTTGACCTTTGTGCTCTCTAAATGGAGGCTGAATGGTTCAATTTGAAAAGAAGAGTAAAGAAACAAATCTTGGGTCTGGCCATAGGGTCTTCTAGTGGTGCATATTCTTGCCTTTTTAGTTTCTCTCTGTTCTCTCTCTCCTTTTGGTAAATAACAAACAAATAAAAACATGCTCAAGTCTTCCACCTCAAACAAAAGATCAATCTTATAGCTGCCCACCATCAGCTACAGTTCTATATATTCTGTCAATTTAGCTGCCACCTCATCTTGTTTTCTTTTTTCTTTTCTTTAATTAAGTTTATTGGGGTGACAATTGTTAGTAAAGTTACATAGGTTTCAGGTGTACAATTCTGTAATACATCATCTATAGATCGCATTGTGTGTTTACCACCCAGAGTCAGTTCTCCTTCCATCACCATATATTTCATCTGGTTTTCTGAAGCTTTTGTCTCAGGCAGCCAGTGACTTCCTAATAGTGTCCAGTAGTTAGTACTTAGGTCCTCTGAACAGAGAGCGCAGCTTTCTGTCCGCTGACCACACTCTTCTCCTTGGCGCCGTCTTCCCCCATGCTTCTGTGACGTAGCACCAAAGTCCTAAGACTTCCTTTTCCCCTTATCCCGAAATGTCTCTGGTACCCTGTCTTCTGACTTTGAGTCTTTTATCCCCTTGTTCTAAAAGTTCTTTTGTGAAGTTTTCATCATTCCAGTTTTGGATATCTCACAAATCTACCCTTTCAGCCCTTGCCCCTCTCTGGACCCACATTTCAATTTATACAGCCCACCAGCATCTCAAGTTCAATGTGTGCAGTAAGGGAATTTCAAATATGCTTTTCCCTCTCTCTGTAGTCACGCAATCTCATCACTTCCAGAAGCAGGTCCTGGTCCTAGCTAAATAGTTCAACATGGGAGAAAAGGTCACTCTAGAAAGATACAGGGAACAAAGGGAGCCGATTCTTGACTCCTAAGTTTAGAAAGATGTTGATATGGGTTTAAGTTAAAAGGTTTTAAATGTGTATTTTCCAAAAGAGTATTCTAGTTGACCAGATGAAATGAATTCTCCATGACATGAGTGGAAGCAGCTTTGTATCTCTTCTGCAAAAACCACTGCGTCTCTTTTGCAAAAACCACTAGTTGCAAGCACCATGAAATCATCATGGAGACTGGTACCCAGGAGCGACGGTCAATACCTTTCTTTTTGCTGTCTGATGAGGACTACTCAACACTAGCCCAGCGCCCATTGTTCCTTGATTGTCTAACAGGAGCGACACCAGCATGTATCCCCACATTTCCCCAAATGACCCCTCTCCCCTTTTGCAGTTGACCCATGACATTCTTAGGCCTCCTAGAATGGAAGTTGAAAGCACTGTATAGTGAAGGGGTAAAAGGCCAGGAAGCTCCTGTATCCAGGCAAATGGTCAACTGGAGAACATAAAGCAGTGCAGGAAACTGGGTTCCAAAAAGGATGAGAACCTTTCCTTACACCTTATGGTTTACAACTTATTGTAAACTTATTTGTCCCTGCTAGCTATCTGATGCTTGAAATTGCTTGAATAGGGGATGCTTTTTACTTTGCACTGAAAAGTCAGGCTTTAATACAAGTATCTTCTTGGAGACAATGTGAACCCCCAGGAAGTCTGATTTAAACTCATACTAACCAGGCTGTTAAAGCTTTTTGTGAGCATAGCATTATAAGATGAAGATAGGGAGTCAGAGGAGGAAATGAGAGAGTCCCTTTGCATAGAGAGGCTGAGGATAGCGAGGGAAGGAAACCTGGAAAACAGTACACAGTTGGTTCAAGACCAGCCTATTTGACGGAGCAAATGTTCAAAATGGCCTATGCCTGCTTATTTTTTACTGACTTTATGGGTATTCTCAGAATCAGAGCAATAGTGAAGGAGGTTCTTAAAGAAAAATGGGTCAGAGGGGTTTCTTTTCATTAATGAAGTTCATTTGTCACCCCCAGGGCGTCAAACCCTACCACAGGCATCTAGAAGAGGCAAACAACGCTTCTTGAGTTCTTATCTTTCTCTTCCTCCCCAATTCAGCCTCCCAGGAATCTACAGCTAAAAGCTTCCCCCAAAAGGAGTTTATTTACTTCTTAATCCAAGCCTTTACCTTTCATTGAACTTGCCAATGAGTTAAGCATGTCCACCCAGCCAACATCACGTTCCTGTGTGCAAGCTGCCAGATACAGCTGTGGATGGATAAACTACACTGCCTTGAACAACTGGTCTGCCCAAAACCATGGAAGTCCCATCACTGCACCTAGCCGCTAAGGAAAAACTTGTAGAAATCACCACCAGTGGATTACATGATCTAAAATGAAACTAAAATCATCCTGGAGACTTCAGGGACAGAATAGGCCCTGACAATTACTCTTACACTTTTAGGTCCAGACAACATGGAACTGTGGCATGGTTACAGGAACAAACAAACAAAAAATCTGCCCATCAAATCTACGTTAGCTTCTTTCCTCATTTTTTTAAAAGTGTGTGTGTTTGTGGGTGGGGGAAGGAGTGTGAATGTTTGCTCTGCCTAGTTTGCAGTTGTTGGAAGTACTAAACCTGAGAAATAGTTGGTAGCACCCTACAGCTGTAGGATAAGTATTTTTAAATATCTTATTCCTTCATCACTCAAATACAAGTCATCAGTTTTATGCTGATTTAGTTAAAACAGTCACTTTTCTTATCTTTAAAATAATCAAGTGGGAACTGTAGGAGAAAGGCCTGGGAAGATTTTAGTGATAGAACTGTGATATGAAGTTGACCTGATAAAGTCTTTTCCCCTTATGATTTCTTAGGAGCCCTTTCCTAGCTTTTTAGGCTCCCTTTAGAAATTCTCCTTTAGGCAAGAGTTTCCCAGGCTCCGCCTCCACCAATCCTCCAAGTTCCACAAACTCTAGGGGACTAGAACCAGGGACTAACGGGCCTTCTATAGATTATAATAGAGTCAGGATTTGCAACCCTGTTTGCAAATGTTAGTCGAGCGGCGGGGGTGGGTAGGGGGGAAGGGGATGTCTCTGGCCATATTTCTGCCCTTGCCAGCCCTCAGCGTCGAGTCCTACTTTGGCTTCTCCCTGTGGTTGATTGAACAGCAGACCAGAGGTTGTATGTGACAAGAAAGCCTCTTATCTCTCCCTTCGCTTCCACTGCGTTGTCGCACCCCCCGCGCCCCGGCTCTTCTCCCGTCGGACCCACCCTTCTGGGGAAAACAGTTTCTTTATCTGCCCGGCGCACCCTTGCAGGCGGCGATAAGAGCCGGGACTACAACTCCCAGAACCCCCCGCCCCCGGCCCGCCTCCCGGGAGCCGGACCCGGTAGTGGCTCTTTCTTGCCAAAGGTTCCCAGTCCCGCCGGCTCGGGACTCCCAGGGGGCTCAGGGGCCGGTCTCCAGGACGTGGGCACTGCCCTGGGTGACAGCCCGGGAACATGGCATTGCACCTGGGCAGGCTGAGCGCGAGCCCCTGCTGGCGCGCGGCGCGGAGCTGCTGCGGGGAGCTGCGCGTTTGGTCCCGTCGCTGTGCGGCGGGACGCGTGTGCCGGCCCCCTGGCACGGCCGGCACCGGGCAGAGCCGCTGGCTGGGGCATGGCACCACGGCAGGAGGCGGCCCCCGGCTGGGGACTGGGCTGGCCGCGGCGCTGGCGGGGCTGGCGGGGTTGGCCGCCGCCGCCTTGGGGCACGTAGAGCGGGCGGAGATGGTGCCCAAGAGCTCGGGGGCGCGGAGCTCCTCGCTGGGGAGGCCGGAGGAGGACGACGAGCTGGCCCGCCGCTGCAGCTGCTTCATGGCCTCGCCTGTGACCGACCTGCGCGAGCTGCGGAGGCGGCCGGGCGACATGAAGACTAAGATGGAGCTGCTGATCCTGGAGACCCAGGCCCAGGTGTGCCAGGCGCTGGCGCAGGTTGACGGGGGTGCTCGCTTCTCGGTGGACCGGTGGGAAAGAAAGGAAGGTGAGGATGTCGGCGCGTCGCGGGAGGTGGAGATGGGGAAAAGAGGTCGGGCTTTAGGTTGCAGGCGGAAAATGACTCAGAATAGGGCGTGGGAGTAAGACGCAGGTACCTGCTAGATTGAAAGGGACGTGGTTAAAAAGATGGACACTGAAAGGGTCTTCAAGCCCTCTTCTCACAGGTGTGGAATCTGACCTGCTGTCACTCTAGTACCAGACATTTCAAAATCTTTGCAATTTTATGATGGTATTTTTCGTAGATCTCCGGGTTATTTTAGCCAACAAGTGTGGATGTTCAGATTTGTAACTGATCATAGATTTACCCCCACGTTTCATCTACTTCTCTAGGTACCTTTATATCTTCTCCTCCTTTGGAGACGTGTCAGCCAGACTCCTCCAGCTGAGGGTGTCATTATGTCATTTTCCCAAGTTAAACAACACATGTTTGATTGGCTTGTCAGTACTTCGACCAAATGCACCCATCAGATTTCCTGCCAGAAAAATCATTTCTTTCAATGGCAAATAACATCAGTATTACAACCCAGTTCTTATAGTCATATATTCATGACTATGTTATTACCTGTACAGTGAAACCTCATGTCTTGGTCATAAACTTGAAGGATTTCTTAATTTTCCTAGCTGGGAATAATAAGCAACTTCTCAACAGTCGATTTTGGGCTGTGATACTGCCACATTTATATTAAGTGAAGTTACCATATTTCCCCATGTATAAGACGCACCCTTTTTAAAAAAATTTGGGGTCTAAAAACTGGGTGCATCTTATACAGTGGTTGTAGCTAATGTTTGGGAGTTTTGACAGTGATGAGGAGTTGTATGAATTTTTTGATGAATAAAACTTGAGTTCAATAACTTCATGTAATACATTTTTTTTCAAATTTTGGGCCCCAACCTTAAGGTGCGTCTTATACATGGGAGCTTCTTATACATGGGGAAATACAGTAAATCTGGTTTTCATGGTGTTTTCCATCTTGTAATGTTTTTAAGTAGAGACCATTGTACCAGGACACAACCTCAAGTACTAGACTAGCTGTGTGACCTTCAGAAGTTACTTAACTGTTTTTGTGCCTCTGTTTCCTCATCTATGAAAAGAGATTAGAAATAATATATGAGGGTTTTGTAAGGATTAAATGAAATAAATGTATGTGATGTGTGTAAAATATTACCTGATGCGTAGAAAGCACTGAGATAGATTGTTTGGGTCACTTGCCAGTTGTGTATTCTTGGAAAAGGTGTTTGCTTTTCTGAGCCCCAGTTTTCTCATTTGAAACATACAGGAGTTGTACTGGATCATCTTATGTCCCATCCAGCTCTAAAAAGTTTTAGAAAGAAAACAAGCCAAACATAAGCCTTTATTTATGAAACATTTGCTGTTGTGGTGACTCTAGTGTCTTAAAAAACAAATAGACCAGCTACTAATAGTAAAGCTCATATATCTAATTGTTAACCTGTGTCTCACTCAGTTTAAGGTTCCGAATCCCTTAAGTGATCGAATATTTACTGTTTAATCGTCTGTAAACAAAATTAAAAAGTCCAACAGCACACTGAGAAAAAACAAATGAAACAACATGGAGCTCTTAAATTCTGTAACAATGGAACACTCTTCAAACATACCCGTTCCTGTTTTTAGCCTTAGCTTTCTCTCACATGTAACTAACTAGTGGATGACATTCTGAGCAGTAGTAGTATTTGAAGGGAAAATATTCCAATGATTTATTTTAGATGATGGCACAAAAATGTAGAAGAGCTCTGGAGTTTGGTGACATGGGGAGTATTTGCCTATGATCATTATTAAATGTCATAAAGCTAAGCTAGTTATCTGATTTTATTTTACTTACAAATATACTGATATTATGGAAGATTTAGAAAAACAGGAAGAAAATAACTCCTGATCCCACCACCTTTATGCAAGGGTTGTTTTCAGTTTTGCACTTTGTTTCCAATTTTACATTCTCTCCTAATTTTACATTTCTGTAAACAGGAGGTGGTGGCATCAGCTGTGTACTTCAAGATGGGCGTGTTTTTGAAAAGGCTGGGGTGAGCATTTCTGTCGTTCATGGAAATCTTTCTGAGGAAGCAGCAAAACAGATGAGAAGCAGAGGAAAAAATCTGAAGACTAAAGATGGTAAACCAGTCCCAAAAGCCTTTGAGAATCCCTGCAAACCGTTTTTTGTAAAATAAACATTGCTTCTGTAAAAAGCCATTTGGGTGCATATGCCAGATAAGCATGTTCATAATTACTTTTAAAAATTATGTTTTAAAAGACAAATTAAAAAGCAGATTTTGAAAATTGATCCAGAATCCATGTTGGAGTTAGTTTGTTTCAAGCCAGGTGACTGAGTGCAACTCACTAAGTGTTTTACTTTCCAGGTAAATTGCCGTTTTCTGCTATGGGTGTGAGCTCCGTCATCCACCCCAAGAATCCTCATGCTCCTACTATGCATTTCAACTACCGATACTTTGAAGTAGAAGAAGCTGATGGTAAGGGCCTCTGCGCTGTGGAAAGTTACCGTGCAAAATGTGTATTGAAAAAGAACAAATACAGTCGTAACTAGGCTTTTCAAGAGGCATATGAAGGTTTATTCCTTGGCAGGTACAATGGATTATGCACTGGACATAAAAAGTGAAATGGTATTGGCTGGACTCTGACTGCCCCCTATTTCCTCCAACACAGAGGAATGATTTAATGAACCCAAACTTAAAGAACACAGGGTTCTTTGCTAATATATACTCATTACACCCAAAGGAAAACCTCATGTGTAAGGTTAAGTTGAAATTGAGAACTTGAAAATATCTTCCACCTGCATAGCTTTGCTGATCACCAGTTCGTTATCAGTGGGTTTAAGGTGGAGAGCATCTGATCATGCCTTATGCACATGTAGTTCCAGCCTGGGCCTTCCGTGAGCTTAGCCAGCTCTCACAGTACCTCTACAGTGCCACACTTCTGCTGGTGTCTCTGCAGGTGAATATATTTAACTTTTCATTTTGAAGCTACTTAGTTTGGCTCAACCTTTTAATGTTCAAAAGTTGGTAACTGGTATGGACAACGCACAGACCTAACTAAGCACATGAAATAGTTATATACTTATTTTCAAGTGATAAGTTGTCTCAGAATCTCCTAGGGTTTTTTGGGGGTTTTTTTGTTTTGTTTTTTTTTCAAATCAGCTATATAGATGCCTGGGCCAGAGATTTGCCTGTTGGTTTTCTTTTCTTTTCTTTTTTTTTTTTTTGTGGGGGGTTGTTGTTTGGTTGGTCGGTTGTTTTTTTATGACCTAGCAGAGACATTTTAAGCGCCTCATGTGATTCTAATATTCAGTCAGCGTTGAGCTCCACTGCCGGGTTCACCTGTTTGTTGTTTAATCATCACTACCACGCATGTCATTTCCGTGCCTGGTTCTGCTCTCTTTTTAATTTCCTACTTCCGTTTATTTCTGATTTTACCTCTTCTTTCCTGCTCAGGCCTTACTGGCCGTTCAGAGCTAAATTCAATCGAATGGTTTTTGACTGTCACCCATTTCATGCTTAATAAAGTAAGCTGATAAATTAAGTTTGCAAATACAGTGAGTAGTGTGCTCCATCTCAAAACCCAGAGTCCACATCAGACTCACATGTCTTGATTTGGTAGGTAATAAGCAGTGGTGGTTTGGTGGTGGATGTGACCTTACTCCAACGTACTTGAACCAAGAGGATGCTGTCCATTTTCACAGAACTCTAAAGGAGGCTTGTGACCGGCATGGTCCAGATTTCTACCCCAAATTCAAAAAATGGTAGGTAAAGATATTGAACTTGTCACAATCCCCTAAAGTATATTCCATTCCTTTTGTAGATCCCTAAGGCAGCTACTATTCCACTAAATACGTTTTCATCTTATGAAGGTTGAGCTGTTTCCTTTGCCCACCAGAGGTGGGATACCAGTTTTAAGTGGTCTTCATAATTTATTTACTTAGGAATATTTGAATATCAGTAATAAAAATTGGGTAGCAGCATCTTTTTTTATTCCAAATGATTTATAATATAAACTTTAAGGTGATCTATGCCAAGAACCCAAGACATTTTAATCCTAGGGTGGGATATTAAATTCTTATCCCAGATAAGAATTATCCCAGTTAAAAATTGTCTCATTGTTGCCATGTGTGAGGGCATAGAAAGGGTTGGAGAACTAAGAAGAGATGCAAATGTACCAGAGATTTTGACAAGGAGAAAGCTGGAATTGGAAACTGTGAAAGAAACTCCAGTGGTAAAGAAAAGAAAAATAAAAGTTGTGAAGAGACCCAGGATATTTGATAGATGTGAAATGGAGTCTAGGCATAAATTGTTTGGAATAAAGAGTGAAGTACTCAAACTGCTTAGAGCTAATTGGCATTCTTGAAAAAGGAAAAACAGAAAGCAGTTTTGGGTTTTTTTCCTTTGCTTTTAGAGCTAGTAGTTATGGAAGCAATATTTTTATGTAAGCATGGAGTACAGCTTCAACATCTTCAGAAAAGATAAGACATTTGAATATTCCCCTTTTGATTTGACACTACCGCTAAAAACTGACAGCCATAGATGCACAGATGTAAGATAAAGGATTTTTTGGGTTTTTTTTTTCCCCTCTCACAAATCAGCATTCTTCCAGGAGGACTGGTAGGGTAGACATTCAAGGAAACCTTATTTTGGTTTCCTTCTTTTTGCCGTTACTAAGATGATCTTATCTAGCTAACATTAGTGAATAAAAATGGGATGCAGTCTAGTTAAAAAGTTTTTAGTATAAGTATTTATCAAATCTCTTAATTTCATAATTTTATGAAGAGAGAGTTTGAGATAATGTGATTTGGTTAAAGCTGACTTCACAACTTTGCTTAAGATGTACTTTACTAATACAACGTACATGTAAAGGAAAGCCAACACGTCACACTTGAGGTGAATTATACCAGTGCCACAGTTCTGGGAATTTGCATCTGCTACCTTCTTTTGTTTAAGCTATTTTTAAGAAACTTTTAAGTAGCTTTCGGTTTTTGTTTGTACAGGTTTTTCTCTTTGGAGACCCTTATTCTATAGAGATCATCAAAAGAACCATTTCCACAATGTAAACTATTCTACGTTAACATTTAGGAAATGACTTCTTATGAAAGGTGCTCTAAGAGGCAAAGAAGGGGAAAGACTCAAGAACAGACTGGTGGTTTTACATGCTGGCTCACAAGGGTAACCTTTACTAGGTCGGAAGGCCCTTATGCTCTGAACATTTCCTTCCACCAGCCCTCCTTTCAGTCATGCATGCTATATCATCAAATTTTATCGCTAAAAGAGACCTTAGAGATTATTTGCTGTATCTTCCGTTGGTGAATAAAGAACTCATTGAGAGCCCAAGGTTTGCACCCAGTCGCCATGTTTGGTAGGTGTCATGGTTGGTAGAGGATTTCCATCCTGCCTCTTCAAAAGCAGCAGTGCTTCTGAGGGCAGCAGACTCAGTTGTTTCAAGAAATGCAGTGTTAATACTGGGCTCTTCGTTTCTCTTTTCACTAAAGGTCTTCAAGTGCCATATCCTCTAGATAGACATGTGTTCAATTGCCTACTTGCTTTGCAGATAAAAGTAAGAGCATTTTCTACATTGGTGCTAAATGTGGGAAATTCGTCTAAAGGCCTAGTTTTTTTTTTTTCATAGTTGGAAAAAAAAAGTAAGGACACTGTGCTGGTATAGTCAAGGATAGCGCTCTAAGTTGAAACACTCACATTGCTTTTCATGCCTTCCCCCCCCGACCTTTGACCCCTGACTTGGCCTTGCTCTGTTTTCCAGGTGTGATGATTACTTTTTTATAGCCCATCGTGGAGAGCGGAGGGGCATTGGGGGCATCTTTTTTGATGATCTGGACTCTCCATCCAAGGAGGAGGTGTTCCAGTTTGTGCAGAGCTGTGCACAGGCCATCGTTCCTTCTTATATTCCTCTTGTGGAAAAGCATTGTGATGACTCATTCACCCCCCAGGAGAAGCTGTGGCAGCAGCTCCGGAGAGGACGGTGAGTGAGGACCAGAGAATAAGCAGTGTTGCTGCATAACTGGGTGGGAGGTAGGCAGCTGTGGTAACAGTGGGTAGTGTGTTATCTTGGGCAGATACTTTGTCAGAGTTGTGTTAATACTCTAATTTCTTCTCATAACTAGATGACTATTAAATGAATAAAAAAATTGTGTAAAATAGTATTTTGGGAAGAGCAAAGTTTATTTCATTTGTCTATACATCAGATTCGTAGTAGGCATGTAGTAAGTACTTGGCGAATTTAATTCAGCTGATTTAGCCTTCAAGATACTGGGCATCATTTAATGTTTTTATTGTTTTGGAAATTTGGAATCACACCTTTTTTCATTCATCATTAAGCTTTCATGGAAGTTGCTATAATGAAAATAATCATTTTAGAAATTATTTACACTAATGATTATTTACACTTACTGTGTGCCAGCTAATATATCAGGCAGTTTGCATCTAATTTTCTCCAGAAACCTGTGAGATTGGTGTAATCATTATCATTTTATAACTGATAAAACTTCTCAGAAAGGTAAGTTCCTTGCCCAAGACTACACAGCTCATAAATAAAAGATCCCAGGTGTGGAACCAGGTTATCATGACTTCAAAACTTGCAGTCTTTACCATACATAAAGGAAGTGGTTGAATCAGGTTTGTGTTTCTTATGATACTCCTGAGTAATGCTACCCTACTGTGTGCATTGAGCTTGATGAGCTCAGTTCGGTGAACAGCAAAAGGTTTTCTTCCCCTTATGCTGGATATACTTGTGAATCAGCTCCAAATTAGCCACTCTTCTGTCTCATGGGAGTTTCTTATTGCCGTCTTAATTGCATGTATACTACTGGTCCATGGCAATAAAATGGATTTTCTCATGTGTGTTGATTCCCACTTTGGGTACTTCTGGAGGTAAGGCTTAGTGTCATGAGAAGGTCAACTTAAGTAACATTACAAGTCTAAGGATACATGTTTGTGTTTATCCTTCCTGGCTCTGTTACCTGGTCCCCACTTACAAACTTGGGAAAATGAGAGCTGATTAACTTTTCTTCTTAGAAATTTCTTAAATAATACATCTGTTTTGGGACTTCTTTAAAAAAAAGATTTTATTGGGGAATTGGGCGAGGGGAACAGCGTTGGGGAATCGGAGAAGGGGAACAGACAAGTTGCTGTCATTCAGTCTAGTTGTGGAGGACATCGCTTCACTGGCCCACGTTGATATTGTGATCACTGCGCTCTTCCCGGGTGAGGCAGATCGGTCATGATAGCTTACAGCAGCCCGGCAGCCCCACTACAGCCTACGCTGTCGCCCGTGACTCACGGCAGCCCAGCTCCAGGTCGAGCTGCTGTTCACCATCTTAGCTGTAGAGGGCGCAGCGTCACTGGCCCTCATGTGGGATCCGAACCAGCGGCCCTACTGCTCAGAGCTTGCACTTCCAAGCCGACTCTCAACCAATGCGCCACTTGGCCGGCCCTGTTTTGGGACGTTTTTCATGTTTGTTGTAGTTCAAATGGTTTCTCAAATATATCTTTACTTCTTTCACTTGACAAGTGCCCTGTATGACCAGGCACTATCCTGGCTACAAAGGTGAGGGTAACTTGGACCTGGGAAAACAAACTCACAGTTTAGTGGGGAAGGTGTACTTAAGAGGATAATTAAAAAAAGAAAAAGAACTCTGTGGAAAATTATGATAATCTAGTTTTGCATATGATTTCATACACAAAGCTGGCAGGTTTTGTGAATACTAATGAGGTGAAGCCTTTAGAACTTCTTGGACATGGGAATAATGTATTTTGGTGTTTTTTTTTTTTTTTTTTTTCATTATTTAATGACAAGACATTTTGAAGTTCCAGTTGTGTATATCATTGAATGTCGGGTGTTTTTTGAGTTAGGTAGCTGTGTGGGGGGTTAGATTAATTTTCTGTGGTGTGGTGGGTGACTGTTCTTCAGGGAGAGCCTCCTTCTCACACCCTTATCTCTAGGCCTTAAGGTGGCAAGAAACTCTGGGGCTTAAGATAACCCCAGCTCTGCCCTGTGGTTATCAGCACTGTCTTCACTTTCTTACACCGCATTCCTAACCTGGTCTGTCTCCTTCACACGTTAGTCTTCCCCGCCTCCTCCTGCCCCAAACACGAGTGTCCCTTGCAGTGGTCAGAATGCTTCCCTTTTGACTTTACAGCCTCTTATTTGCAGTCTCATTTAGTCTCTTGTTCTTGGTTACTATTAGTCTCTCCCCAGACCTTGAACTTCAGTTCAAGTCTTACAGCCTTTTACGTTTTTTATAGGAGAACAGAAACTAAAGACCTTTAACCTGTTGTTTTGTTGTATTTTGGGAAAGAAACAGGATAAAATTCAGGCATCAGTTATATTGAAGGAAGCGGTTAAGGTCCATAGCTTACAGGTACCTCACAGAAGATAAATGTATGGAAAGAATCAGAAAGATCAGATCTAAGCGAAACCCGGGAGTCAGAGAGGCTGAAATAGGAAAAGGGGCATCGTTCACTCAAAAAAGGAAAGCAGCACAGGGATCCTATAGAAAGCTTGTACAGGGAGCTCCTTCCAGTGGTCTTTGAAAACCAGTACAAACTAGAGAACCACAGCCGTTCCTTAAATACTGGGTTTCAGAAAGGTAATATCAGGGGTGGAAAGGGGGCTGAGAGACTGAAATTCTTTTCCATGGTCTTCGCGAGGAAGGAGTTAAGAAGATTCACTTTAAAGTGTCTTTTGAAACAGACATCAGAAGGTCTTAAATAGTTGTTAGTGTGTAAAATTCAATCAATGATAAACAAATGATGAGGACTAGAAAAGGATTCATGGATATAATTTACTTAAATTTTCTTAGAGCTTTTGGCAAGTTTTCATACAGAAGGATGTTTTCTAAAATTTGAAGTACTTTGGAATTCTAGAGATTATTTTCCTTTACGAGTGATTAAAGACAGTAACCAGTGGATAAACAAAATATCTGAGGGTAGTTTAGACCAAGAGAGTAGTTTCTGAATGAGTTGAGAAATGATCTGAAAGGGGGGCTATTTATGGAAATTTTCAGATTTGTGGATCATTCTAAACTCTAGTGAATAGTAGACATTATCTTTTTGTGATTGGAGATAAGAGCCCCTTGTACAAAGGATCCTGTGATGTTAAAGGCAATCACAGATTTTTAAGCTAGGCAGAGTTTAGATCTGACTCTGTGGAAGTTAATGGAAAACTAATACCCTAAACCAAGTTTCGGTTGATACTAAGAAAATAAAACTGAGCGCTGCAACTCAAACACTACCTTTTATTATGATTGCCATTAATCTGCAGGAAGACTGAATTATATTACCACTATTAATGCTATTAGCTACTTTAAGAAAAGGGAATATCTACAATATATTAGTAAGCATTAATAGATTGCTGTTATCTGCATTTGGCCATTTAATTACTAGAGTTTTACCCTGTGTTAGTACACGTGAGTTAAAGACAGTAAAATGAAGTCTTTGGAACATCTCAGACTATGGGGGAGGGCCAGAGGAGTGGTGGTATCCTGATAAAGGGTGCCATTTCTTTTTCATAATTGTGCCTTAAAAGTCTCAGCTTTGTGTTCATTCTGTTTATTTATCAGAAAACAACCTTCTTTTATAACTGTTCTATGTTGGGCCGAATCTATATCCTATTGTTTTTTGGATAGAATACCCTTTTCTTTATGCCGGTCCAGATGGAGAAAACTCAACTGACTGTACACTGATGTTCCACGTGCCAGTTCCAGCTGACAGCGTTTGTGGGTGGGAAGAAGCCCCCCTTTAAGTATGCATTACAGGCTAATCTTCAGATATTTTACTCAGCTGGTCCTTAATGTTATGTGATGTCTTTATGTCAGGTATGTAGAATTTAACCTGCTGTATGATCGGGGTACGAAGTTTGGCCTCTTCACTCCAGGATCCAGGATCGAAAGCATCTTGATGTCTTTACCTCTAACTGCCCGGTAAGAATAGCTCCTCTTAATAATTATTCGCCCACCCCCCAACCCCATAACTCCCACTAAACATGAGCGTTAACACCGCAAATGTCTTACCTAAAGATTTCACTGGTTTTGACCTTGCTGATTTTATAAGAAAATCACAATAAAATAATTAAGGAAAATAAAATTGGGTTTTTGAAGGGGTGGCAGGATGAACGATATACGATAGCTTTGTGAGAGCAGGGAAAGAAAAGGGAGTGAGATGATAGGGTAGATGATGGTGTCCAGGGGACCAGATTGACCTTCCCTACTTGGCAGTTTTCTAGGAAGAGGTATGAGCAAAGCACATTTATTTGAACATCTCAGCTTTTTAAACTTAATTCTATTAGAAATTATTGGATTTGTGCGGAAATGTCTTACTCTCCTGTATGAACTGTTAAGCTTGTTTGAGAGTATGAGGGATCATTTCAGGTGCTGGCATCCTCTCTGTGCTTTCCGTGCTGCTGTGGTGAGCTTCCACAAAGGTTAATTGAATCTGTGTGGGCAGTTTTAAAGATGGATATATTTATGTTGGTGTATTAGGTTAATAAAGATCTACAGTTGACTTTGTTACTGTTAAGAAAGTGAGAATGATGTGTATCCAGACTGAAAAGGAAAAGTTCAGGGAAAAAAACCCCAAAATTACCATTGCTTGTTTTATAGGAGCTAGAATCGTCTTTTCTCCATAAGTTTAAATGTCTAAATAGAAACGGACTATTAGTTGGCATTGATGGTCTGCCTTGCATCATTCAGCTGTCCAGATATCTAGTCTTGTGAGATCAGTACCTTCTACGGTTGTCACTGCCTTCTGAATGGCATTGGCTCTCTCCTTGTTTAACTGTTGTTTGGGGGGATCTCATATCCTTGGCTTGAAGCTCACATATATCACTGTTAGGTGTTCCTGCCACTCTAGAGGTGACATGTGACTAAAAAGTAGAAATGAGTTCTTAAGGCCTCTGGTCGTCTGCCTGATTGCTGCTGGTCTCTAATTATAACTCACATTCCAACCTGCAGATATGGGCAGATTGAAAATCACTCCCTTGCCCAACTGAGTAACATTAACGGAACAGGATTCTTCTAGTTTCTTAGAATCTGTACATACTAGGGGGTCTGCAAACTTAAGGCTATAGGACAAATCCAAGTCCACTGGTGGTGTGCTTTTGTACAGCCCTTGAGCTAAGAATGGATTTTATATTTTTAAAGGATTTATTAAAAAAGAATATGCAAGAGACCATATATAGCCCCACAAAGCCTAAAGTATTTATTAGTGGCCCCGTAAAGGAAAAGTTCACCAACCCCTGGTCTAAACCAGTGTTTTCCAGACTTCATACTGCAACTTAACCATTTTGACCATATTTGTATATTATCTGAGGTATTATTTACTTTAATTTTGTACTCTCCCTTTTTCTGAGAGTTTATTTAAAAAGGCAAACCAATATTATCGCCATTAATAGAAAGTAGCACATTAAAATGTATACTATTAAGCTAAGAAAAGTTTGCCCAAAGATCATCTCAGGTTCTATACTTTACAAAACCCTGGTTTATAGTAAAAATATATTTTGGCTCTGGGATATTAGTATTAGCCAAAGCATGCTGAGGAATTATTAAGAAATGTTATTTTTTTTGGCAGCAGATATTTTTTAAAAAGCCTACCTGGTAAAAGGCATATTAGGCACAGTGGAGACCAAGAAGCATAAGACATTTTTTACTCTCTTAGAATTTTATTTTTTATTTGTCTTAAGTAAAGAGGTAAGAGTGTCAATTATTTTATTTTTTTATTATTATATTTTTTGCTTCTGTTTTGGATCTGCATAGATGGGAGTACATGCATTCACCCTCAGAGAACTCCAAAGAAGCTGAAATTCTGGACGTCCTACGCCATCCAAGGGACTGGGTGCATTGATGCAGGCAGAACAGCCTTCCTGGGGTTTTGGGGACACAATGTGTGCCCCATTCCCCTGGCTGGCTCTGTTGCCACTGTGTGGCAGTTAGCTACCTGTGCCTCAGAGCCCCAGTCTTCTCCATTCAGGAGTCTGCCTCCTTGGCAAGTAGTGAAATGTATTTTCAGCACCACTGGTTTCCATTGGATGTTATCCGTAACAGGTGATGAGATTGAGGCTTGTCATAGTCAACTGGTTGATTTAAAACTCATTTATACTTTTAGAATCATTTTATATGACTAGTTTATAAAATATGACATTGAATTTCCAAGTTAAGGGAATCTAAATATTATAATTTGTATCAAGAAACTCATGTTATTTTCGTATCTTTTTTTTTTCCCCAAGTTTTAGTTTCTTCCAGAAAAAGCTATTGTGGAATAAATTTTATTTTCATTAATTCAATGAGGTTGAGCTTATTAGTAATTTTAGAAAACCAACATGAAATGAAGGTAAAAGTTTTAATTTTTCATTACTGATGTTTCTTTGATCATAATCTTTATGTATCTTTCTCTAGAGATCATAATATTATAAAATATTCACTTTTTTGTGATAGGTATTTAGGAACACTTGAAAATTTCTAAATCTCTACATGTGTTACAATTCAGTGATTACCTATAGTTGTTAACTCTAAAGTGACATCATGGTTATTTAAATAAGGGACATCTAAGTTGCAACTTTAATTTTTGTAGAACTGTAATTTGTTAATGTTGGGATTCTCTGCTCTTATGAATGTGAAAGCTTATAACCTTAGACTCTGATATTGAAAATTTTCTATTCCAGACATTTCTATATGGAAATTTAGACTAAAAACAATCCTGGCAATGTTATGAATTAAGGAAATGTTTCTCATTTGGGAAGTGATAAACATTTTCCTTCTTTAATTAAAGCAAACATAGCTTAAATGTTGTAAGTGTGAGAAGCATGTCGATACTTCACAAATATTTTTTTCTTGTATGATGGACTAATTGAAATTGTCCTCTTTTTAAATTAGAGATTGTAACTCTTATATTTGCTTTTAAAAGAAAATCACAACAGAATTTTTAATATGGCTTCTTTGTTCACATAATAATATGAATGTATTTTATTCACAATTATATTGAAGTTTGTAAGGAATAGTATCCTCCTACATATTATTAAGCATTATCTTGGAATATGTTGAAGGTATGTGACTGTTTGACCCTTTAGGGCTGGAAAATGTATGAATTCTTCAACTGTCTTACAACAGATCTGCTGATAAATTTTACCATGAAATATGACTAAGAAGTGTTTGTATTTTTCTTTTTTTCCCCAGGATAATTGATATAGGAAAGACAAATATTTCTTAGTACTAAGACTGTGGTTCCTCATTTTGAGGTATTTTACCGAAGAAAAACAATTTGCACTCAAATTTTCATAGCATTATTCACAATAGCTAAAAATTAGAAATAACACAAATGCTGCCCATCAGCAGGTGAATGGATAAAGAAATTATGTTATATCCATAAGTTAAACCACTACTTAGGAGCAACTATTGATAAACGCAACAATGTGGATGAATATCAAAAAAGCATTATGCCAAAGGAAAGAAGCCAGACACACAAGAATACTCACTGTATGACTACATTATACGCAAACCTAGAAAAGTTAAAACTAACAACAGAAACAGATCAGTGGTTGCTAGGCGCTAGGGCTGGGAAATTGTGAAAGGGGACAAAATAATATTTTGAGGTGATGGAAATGTTCCATGTATTGATTGTGGCAGTGGTTACCAGACTCTATACATTTATCAAAACTCATTGAACTTGACACTTAAAGTCATTCAATTTATTAAATGTGTAATTTATACTCAATGTTGATTAAATTAAAAACCCATAAAATAGGCACATAGGAATGAATGTTCAAATAAACCTCAGTTTACCTTTTACAATAAAAAGTCCTTTATCATATAGATCTGCTGGCATTTATCTTTGTGTTTTGGGCACTTGGGGTCTGGGCATTGGACTAAGATAACATTTCAAAATTTTCTGTGCAAATCAGTTTTTCATACCCTATAATAACCATGTATTTCTCTTACAGATGAGACTGGTTGGGGAAAAAAATAACATAGAAAATAGATCATTTTGCTGTTATTCAAAGTAAATTTCTCTTTCAAATTCATCCTGGTGTCTATTCTGAGTCTACTAGAGGCCCAGGATGTACCTCCAAATGGCCCGAATACCTAATTGCTGCATGTTAGTGGCCACAAGGAGTGGAAATTTGGGGGGAGGGATGTAAATGCTTTGGAGCAAATTTCTAACCACTGCTTTATGTCCATCCACCTATTCAACTCAGTATTCAATGAAAGAAAACACTTCTGCATGCTAAAGACTAAAGAACACCAGACTAGGCTAAATACTGTTTCTTTATGACTTATCCTTCTGTGTGTCTTTTGCTGTTAACAATTCATCAAGGCTGGAATCATCTGCAGGTTTGGGTTTATTTTAAGAAATTTTATTGGGGATCAGTGTGTTTTTCCAGGACCCATCAGCTCCAAGTCAAGTAGTTGTTTCAATCTAGTTGTGGAGGGTGCAGCTCCATGGCCCTTGTGGAAATTGAACCGGCAACCTTGGTGCTGTGAGCCTGCTCTCTAACCACCTGAGCTAACTGGCCACCCCATCTGCAGGTTTTTTAGTCACATGTCGGTGCCTATGCTAGGATGACTTGAAGGCTAAGCTCAGCGTGGACTGGAGACCAGTGTCTACAGGCGGCTCAGAACTCATATCCTACCAAACAAGACAGGTACCATGGTGGCCTTCTGCTCTAGCCCCAGAGCTTATGAGGTGTCACTTCTTCCACAGTCCAATGGTTAAGTGAGTCACTAAGGCCAGCTGCAGAATCAAGCCAAAGGGAATGAGACCTTAACTATTGTCAAGGAGTATGTGGTCATCTTGAAAACCACCACATAGCCTTTCATACCCAAAACCACAAAATTGACTTGACTAAGCATCCCCGCTTCTGCTACAGAAAAGATTCTGAACTCAACCCAACATTTAAAGCAATCCACCATTGACCCGACCTCTTTTCAGTCTTCTACATTCCTCCCCTGCACTTCAGCCTCAGACTACACACTCACCATGGATCATATTTCTGAACATTTCCTGATTCCTTTCCATCTGGCCTTTGCGTGGGCTGCTACTGTTTCTGTTTGTAATCTCTTATGCGCCTATCCAACTTTCCATGCCAAAGAAGCCTGCCTTGGAATCTAGCTCTTCTACCCTGTCAGCACATTTTACCTTTAGTATTGTGCTCATCACAGTTTGTATTAATGCAGTCATTCAGTGTACACTACACTTATTACAAAATATTTAAGGTTGGGCTTTCCTTATTTATAATGCCTGCTACCTGGTGAGTGACCTGTTAACCTTGATCTTCCAACACTGTTTTGCAATATATTGTGGTGCCAAGTTTAGTATTGTTTGGCTTTCTATATGATTGTCTGATTCCTCGTCTGGGAAGACAAAAGTTCCCAGCATACAACTCTCTTTTTAAAAAATGTATTGGGGTGACATTGGTTAGTAAAATTACATAGGTTTTTTCAAGTGTACAATTCTATAATACATCATCTATATGTTGCACTGTGTGTTCACCACCCAGAGCCAGCATACATCTCTTAAAAGCCCATCTAGAAATTGTTTTCAAGGATGTATTGTATTATCCCTACCACAAGTAGTATGTATTTGAAATCCCACATTTAATAATTTGATCCTTCAAAAAAAATTTTTTTTTAATTCGATCCTTCTTCCCAAAGATACACACATGTAAAAATCATAATTTCACAATAAACCTAAGTTACCACATTTCAGTTAGTGAACCTTACACATTTACAAATGGCTTGACTAAATCCTGAACTTGGTATTGTTAACTGAAACCAAGTCATAGGTTGTATAAGACAACATAAAACCTAACAGACCTGTTTCTACAATGCAAGTGGTTTAATACCAGATACACACTAGCATATACCAGCAGAGCAAGGTAATTAAACTGCATTCCATCTTCTATTCAGTGACTTGGGTTTGGTTCTAGAAGTTAAACTCATTCATCAGTATTTTAAAGAATCCTTCACCTATTCCCATTCATGCTTCAACACATGCTTGAACATAAAACTTGCCATAATCCAATCCACCATGGTTTCAATGAGTTTAATGAGTTTCAACGCATTCCAATGAGTTGACACAAATACAGCCACTTGGCTTTGTAGTCATTTAGAGCTGCAACATCCATTCTGTCGTGGATTCGTGCACTTAAGGAAGCGTTGGGGAGTTATCAAACTAAAGTTCGCAAAGTTGTACCAGTTGAATGCCTCTATTATTGAACAAAAGTGCATAATGCATTTATAAAAGCAAGTCTTCATAGAGATCTATGCTCAGGTCTGGTCAAAGTGGTTTCCATTTTCTGATTTGGTGAGGCAGCTCAAGGCTTTTAGAATGTTCCGTGTCTGCTGCTTGAGAGCCTTCCAACCGTAAGTAGAATATGCAGAATTTCAACCCAACTGATCAATTTCTTATAGTTCAAATTATAGTTTATTAAAAATAATTCAGTAGGTATTCTCAAAGAACATTTAAAAAAATATCTACATCAATACAAATAAGCTTCTGGTTGAAAGTAGTTTTAATTCTTTAATGTGTATTTGATATCATATGCTATTCAACATGAGAGTAGTGCTTAAAAATGTGAATATTTCTAGAGCACAGCAAGGACCTATTTTCATCTTTACCTGCCTCTCCCCCACCATTTTAGCAATGTGAGGGAGATAAGGTATCTCCCTTGTAACAGCAAAAGACAGTCCTCTCAGCTGACCCTCTATCATGTGGAGCAGAGAGACAAGCCATTCTGCTTGGCCTGATCAGAATGTCTAACTCACAGACTCTGTGAGCATAATAAAATGGTTGCTGTTTTATGTCGCTAACTTGGGCTGGCTTGTTAAGCAGCAGTAGATAACTGGAACAGGTTAGATGCCCTTAAGAAAGAAGAAGAGAGCAGTTTTGATGAGCTTGACATGCCTGCAAGCTGTCTATGCCAGTATCTAGAGGGGTGAATCTAAAGTTCATGAGGGAAGTTCGGTCTAGAAACATATTTACCAATTATTTGTGTAAAGGTGATAATTGAGAAAGTAAAAGGCGAAGCCATTCAAGGAAGTGCATGCAGTGTAGTAAGAAAACAGTCCAAGACTGAACTGGGGGCAGAGAAGTGAGCTCAGGAAGAGGTGTCAGGAAAGGAGGCCAAGAAGCAGCTCGCTGAGTAAATGGAAGGTGGGAGAAGGATAGTGAAAGGGGCAGGCTGAGTGTGACTGTAGTAAGGGTTAAAACATCACGATAGCTATGTTTCTACATATAGGAAGAAGGTATCAAAATAATGCATGCTCTATACAATACATTTGATAAATCAGGTATTAAGTTCAGATTTTTAGAAATAATTCTAGTCTCTAAATTACCGAGGTCATCTTAGGTACTAAAATTTAGGTAATAAAGTAAAATATCCACTAACATCAGACAGTGTCTCCAGTTTTTCTCAAATTGTGTTTAAATATGAAATTCTTTAAAGGACCAGTAGGTGGAGCACATTTGCTCCAGAAAATCTGATCCTGGGTTGGTTTGGGTTGTTTTTTGGGGGGTGGGGTGGGGCGGAGGGTTGTAGGGGGATGGAGGAAGAGGAAGTGAGAGAAAGACGTGAACAAGAAGGAGGGAGAGAGAAGAGGAGAGGGAGATGGTGTAGGGGGCGGTGAGAGAAGTGGAGAAAAGGCCAGAAAAAAAGGAGGAGGCAGGAAAGAAGATGAGAGAACTGTTTGAGGTCAATCCATAGAATTATGGTATTGTTAGAGAGTGTATCTACAAGAGTTATTACATGTTTAATCAAGCATATTTAATTTGACTATGATGTTTATATCTTGTTAAATGTCAAATGGCTTATGTTTTATTTCTCTCTAGTACAGAGAGATTCTGAAGTTGGCAATGTTTGTAATCCCAATAATGTTGAATGTCTAAAGCAGGGGTCTTCATCTGAGTTCCTAGGAAGTTCCTGAACTGTGTGTTCGTTTTTCTTAGAGTCCATAATGTTAATTTGACTCCTCAAAGGACGCATGATCCTGAAAAGATTGAGAACCGCTCATCTAAATTGGGAGGGTGTCTATCCCCAGGGGGTGCATGTGATAATTCAGTAAGGAAAGATAAACATTTTTATGCTTTCAAAAGTTCTATTTTTGTGTGTAATTTAATTATTTGTCCATAGTAAATTAGTACATTAATTCATATATTTAATTCACAAGTAAACAAAGATATTTGGGGGGTACAAAACTAGCAGCACATTCAAAAAATTTCAAAACTTGGTTGTCCAAAAATGTACATTTTTACACTTTTATGGACTAAAAATGAAAGCAGAGAAATTAGAAAGCAGAATATCTTGATAAATCAAAGAAAGAAAACGTAATAACCATAAAGCTGGACTTCTTACCTCTGGCTGGAGTTACAGAAGAGGAAATGGAAACATGCTAATTTCTCATTGGTCTGAGAGGGAACTAATGGATACTGTGTAAAGAAATGGAGAACTAGATGTTAACTAAAGATGTAATAATAGAGGTATTTGCTAGAATAGAAATATACACCAGAATTAGCCACAAAACTCAGAAACATCATATGGAGTGAAAAAAAGCAACCTGTAAAATAATACATATAGTATGGTTCCATTTGTTTAAAATTCAAAAGATGCAAAACTAAGTCATAGACTGTTGTTTCTTTTTGTGGGATTCGAACCGGCAACCTTGCTGTTAAGAGCACACTATCCACTGAGCCATCTGGGTGGCAGCTCAGCTCCAGGTGCTGAGTTCAGTCCAAGCCACAGATGAGCATAGCCCACCATCGAACAGGCAGTCTTGTCATTAGGAGCACATGCTCTCACCAGCTGAGCCATCCTGCCACCTGTTGGCAGCTCAGCGGCAGCTCAGCTCAGGAGAAGCTCACTGGCCCATGTGGGAATCGAACCAGCAACCCTGTTGCTCAGAGCTTGTGCTCTTAAGCAAACTCTTAACCAACTGAGCCACTGGGCCGACCCTAGTCATAGGCTGTTTTTAGGTGATAAAATTCTAATGAAAAATGAATGACAATGAGTGAGGGGAAGGGTTGAGGTTGGGCTTATGGAGGGCTTAGTGGTGTTCTATTTCTTTTTTTTTTTTTTTTAAGATTTTTATTGGGGAATTGGGGGATGGGAACAGCGCTGGGGAATTGGGGGTAGGGGAACAGACAAGTTGCTGTCCTTTTGTTCTTCAGTCTAGTTGTGGAGGACGTTGCTTCACTGGCCCAAGTTGGCACCATCATTGCGCTCTTCCCAGGTGAGGCAGATCAGTTGCCAGCTTCTGGACGGCCACTCACTGCGGCTGCTGGCCGCTCACGGTAGCCCATGGCAACCCACTGCAGCAGGGGCTGCAGCCCATGCCATCGCCAGTGACACACGGCAGCCCAGTTCCAGGTTAAGCTGTTGTTCAGCATCTTAGCTGTAGAGGGCAGTGTCACTGGCCCTCATATGTGGGATCTGAACTGGGGCCCTCTGGCGTCCCAAGCCAGCTCCTAACCAATACGCCACTCGGCCGGCCCTGGTGCTTTATTTCTTGAGCTGGATTCTGATACACAGGTGGCCATTTCAACATTTCAACCTATCAGTAGGATACTTCTTAATATCCTACCTATTTTCTAAATATAAATATATTAAATATTTAATTATTAAGCTTTGAAGCTAGGAGCAGAAAAAACTCTTTTACTCTGTTATCTATATGCACCTCCGTGGGTTTTTTTGTTGTCATCTGATGTGTGTTTCTTTAAAAACCTAGTGGTTTTTTTCTTCCCCCTAATACTTAATGCCTATACTTCGTGAAAATTTTGGAAAATAAGCAAAAGCATCAAGAAGGAAATAACCGTCACATTTTATACCACTACTCAGAAATAACCATAACTACTCAATATTTTGGTGAATTTCTTTGTAGCTCTTTCATGCATATTTGAATATAGTTAAATCATATATAAAATATAATTTTGTATGCTGATTTTCTCCCCCTCCCCCTGCTTAACTTTATATCTTAAGCATTTCTCCCTGTTACTTAAAACCTCTAAAGGCATAGAACAGGCTGGGACTGAAAATAGGGTGTTTCTTGAAAATGAGCTACTTACTGGGGGCTCTACACCATGGCCCACCTTCTCCCTCCATGGGAATTTGGCCTCTAGATGGCCAGGAGGTTCAAGGGCTCTTTTCTAGAAAGCTATTTTCTAGAATAGTTCTAGAGAGAAAAAAACAAAACTTCACAGCTGTGAGCTTTGGCGTTTTCACCACAAAATGGATTAGCTGTTTCCTTTGCTCCCACCCCTAGAGCTTCCAGTCCAATTTTTAGTGCCTCTTTAAAACAATGGATCACCAAATATTTGAGGAAAATTAGAGAGAGAGAGAGAGAGAGAGAGAGAGAGAGAGAGAGAGAGAGAGAGAGAGAGAGAGAGAGAGAGAAAGAGAGAAAGAGAAGCAAAGACAGACCTCTGGTTAATATCCTCAAACAGATAAAAGATTAAACTTATTTAGAAATATAAAAGTAAACAGAAGGTAGAACTAATAGATTTAAAAGTGGTGATTTTGGGGAACAGGACTGGGTGTGGATAGAAATGGAACAGAGCATTGCTGTTTTTAATTATAAGCCTTTACTACTGTTTGATTTTTTTGAAACTAAACATTTATTAGATTAATAAAAATTAAAAGTAAAGGCCATTTAAGGTCTCAAAAATCATTTTTATTATGCATATTTTCCATTATCTAGGTGTTTTTTTTAAATCAGAAAGAACTTTCCATTCTGTTACATTAAATTTTTTATCATGAGTTGCCATTACTTTATCACTGTTTCTAAAAACCTCTTCCTGTTTTCAACCTCATTGTTAAGATTAATTAAATTCAGGGTATCTTCTAACTAGTTCCAACTTTAAGAGATCAGATATGCTGAGAGAAAATAATTATCTAACAGGTTCCAATAATTCTTCAAGATTCATAGAATTTTATGTGTGGCACTCAAGTATCTTTTCTATCTATGGTAATAAGTAAAATTATTATTCATAAAATTCTAACTGTATAGTCACAGATTGCATACATATCAAGATACACAGGGAAAGTATTTCAGAGGGTGGGTGCTGGACAAAACCCCAGATGTGTGTGGCCTCTCCAAAGTTCTTGTTTGGGAGTTTAGAAGTTGAATTTTGAAATCAATGAACATCTAACAACTTGACCACTGTTTCTGAGGTTATGTCTTCTAAACATAGCAGCCCTCTGGCTCAACCACAAAGCCATCTCATGAGTTATAGAGGAACTTGAACTTATTTGTGTTTGTGAAGAAAGAAACCTAAAAAAAACCCAACCATATTCCAGTTTTATAGCTCTACTTTATAATTTCTTCAAATATTATTTTAGTAGCAACGTGAAGGGCTTGTTGCCAATGGCTAAAAAAAACCCCAAAACCTCAACATGGCTTGGAAATCACCAGAATAGGGAAATGAAAGGAAAGTTACCCAATTAAAGAACAAAATCCCACAACCCCTTACTGTTCCCACTTGACCCCCACCAAATTAGAGGAAGTTCAGTAGAAGGATGAGCCAACCTGACGCTTGGCCTCTTCCCTGGGCTATCACACAATCTATGTGCTGTCACTGCAGCGTCATTACTTCATGGTCAGAGAGGTGTGAAACACAAGCCAGGTGAGCAAAGAGAGAAGATTGAAAGACACTTTCTGTTTAGGAAAAATGAGTTACAAAATGAACACTGCTTCTTCCTGAAATCTTTGGGTTTCTCTCAATGTTGTTACATGGTTTGGTTTTCACCCTGGCCAGGTTCTTGTGTGGGCAGGTCGGGTGGAGTCCTCTCATTCTTACTCCACTTTTGTGGTGTGACTTTCTGAGTTCATTGTTGTTTGTTCCTCATAATTTTTTAGTGCCTTGCAATACTCGTAGGTAAAGTCAGAAATGGATAAATTCCTCTTATTGACATAACTTGAAATTGTACCTGGATTTTTATTAATTCTAAAAAATTTAGAGTTAGAAGTATACATAACTCATATGTACAAAGACAACATAGCATCATGTTTTCATTACTTATATGTCTTATCTTTGAACCCTTTCATTTTCTCCCGTTAGAAACAGTTTTAATTTATATAATTCTCATACTAACACAAAACTCATATTCCTTTTTTTGTAATTTTCTTTTTTTTTTTAGAGTTTTTGGTTCTTGCTTACATTTTTGTAGTTAGGCATTTCATTCTTTGGGTTAATTTCAATACTTTCTGTTCTGTTACTAAAATACTTTCCCTTGTACACACACTTGGACTTCCATTGCACGTCTTTTTAAATTCCATGTCATTTATAATCTATATCCCCTCATCATTTTCTTCTTAGCTCTGGGTAATTCATATGTCATTTCCCTATATGTGGTAATCTAAATCTAGCCTTACATAATTGCTTCAAATGATGAGAAGCTATTTATTTATTTATACTTCTAACTTATCCTAAAAAGGAATTCAAGTGATTTATAATAACACATAAAATATAATGGGATGAATTCAATGAAAAATAAGAAAAGTTAGCAGAGGGAAACTAATCTTGGGAAATTAAGAAGAAATCAAGAGTGAGGTTAGTACCCAACACACGCCAAATAAAGCCACAGTGTGGTTTGGCGCTATACATATTTCCGGTTTTTGTTCACCAGCTTCAAGTCCCTTCCTGTAACCTGAAGACAACTACTCACTTGTATTAATTAGTCAGGGTTCTTCAGAGAAATTGAACAAATAGGATGTTTGTTTGTTTGTTTGTTTATGTTAAGGAATTAGCTCATGCAATTATGGAGGCTGGCAAGTCCAGAATCTGCAGCTCAAGTCCTAAAGCCAATAGGCCAGTGATTTAGCAAAGAGCTGATGCTGCAGTTTTCTAATCCAGGAAGCTTCTCTTAATCCTTTTTTTCTCACACCTTACCCTGAAGAAACTCAGAATTCCAAAGGGGCTGGTCATCAGGCCACAAGTCCATACTTCAGGGCTGGGTGAAGTTCCTTCCCTTTTTGGTGGCTAACGACTGCTTATGAATAGGCTCATGGGTTATCTTGGGTTTCCTGTTAACCTCTCCTCCAGTGAATGACCTTGCTCCCTGACTCAGCCCTTTGTGGGATTTTTTTTTTAATTAAATTTATTGGGGTGACAATGGTTAGTAAAATTACATAGGTTTCAAGTGTACAACTCTATAATACATCATCTCTATATTGCATTGTGTGTTCACCACCCAGAGTCAGTTCTCCTTCCATCACCATATTTTGACCCCCTTTATCCATTCCACCCCTCTTCCTCCTGACCCTCTGGTAACCACTAAACTGTTGTCTGTGTCTATGAGTTTTTGTTTCTTTATTTATGTTTGTCTTCTTCCTTTGTTGCTTTCAGTTTTATATTCCACATATTGGTGAAGTCATATGGTTCTAGGTGTTTTCTGTCTGACTTATTTCATGTAGCATAATAATCTCAGAATCCATCCATGATGTCGCAAATGGCAGTATTTCTTCTTTTCTTATGGCACATCTTCTTTATCCAGTCATCTATTGAAGGACACTTTGGTTGTTTCCATGTCTTGGCCACCGTAAATAAAGCTGCAATGAACATCGGAGTACATATATATTTATGGAAAAATGTTTTCTGATTTTTTTGATATATACCCAGGAGAGGGATTGCTGGGTTATATCGTAATTCTATTCTTAATTTTTTGAGGAACCTCCACAATGCCTTCCATAGTGGCTGCACCAATCTGCATTCTCACCAGCATGTATGAGGGTTCCTTTTTCTCCACAGCCTCTCCAACATTTGTTATTGTCTTGTTTATGATAGCCATTCTAACTGGTGTGAGATGGTATCTCATGGTGGTTTTGATTTGCATTTCCTTAATAGCTAGTGAAGTTGAGCACTTTTTCATATATCTGTTGGCTGTTTGTATGTCTTCTTGGGAGAAGTTTCTGTTCATGTCCTTTGCCCATTTTTTAATTGGATTGTTTGTCTTTTTGTTGTTGAATTCTTTATATATTTTGGATATTAGTCCCTTATCGGAGGCATTGTTTGTAAATATCTTCTCCCATTTGGTTGGTTGCCTCTTTGTTTTGTTGATAGTTTCTATTGCTATTCAGAAGCTTTTCAGTTTGATATAGTCCCATTCATTTATTTTTGCTTTTACTTCCCTTGCCTTTGAGATCAAATTCATAAAATCCTCTTTGAACCCAAGGTCCATAAGTTTAGTACCTATGCTTTCTTAAATGCAGTTTATTGTTTCAGGTCTTATGTTAGGTCTTTGACCCATTTTGAGTTAATTTTGGTATATGGTGACAGATAGTGGTCTATTTTCATTCTTTTGCACATGGCTTTCCAGTTTTCCCAGCACCATTTATTGAAGAGGCTTTCTTATTTTCATTTTATGTATTTGGCTCCTTTGTCAAAAATTATTGTCCATATTTATGTGAGTTTATTTCTGGGTTTTCAGTTCTATTCCATTGGTCTGTATGTCGTTTTTTCTGCCAATACCATGCTGTTTTGATTATTGTTGCTCTGTAGTACAAGTTGAAATCAGGGAGTGTGATACCTCCAGGATTATTATTTTTTCTTAGTATTGCTTTGGTTTTTCATGGTCTTTAGTAATTCCATAAAAATCTGATGATTTTTTTTTTGTTCTATTTCTTCAAAAAATGCCATTGGGATTTAATGGGGATTGCATTAAATCTGTATATTGCTTTGGGTAATATGGCAATTTTAATTATGTTGGTTCTTTCAATCCATGAACATGGAATATTTTTCTGTTTCCTTATGTCTATTCAATTTCTTTTAAAAATGTCTTATAGTTTTCAGTGTATAGGTTCTTCACATCCTTTGTTAAGTTTATTCCCAGGTATTTTATTCTTTTTTATTGCAATTGCAAAAGGAATTGTTTTTTTCATTGCTTTTTCTGAAATTTCATTGTTAGTATATAGAACACAATGGATTTTTGTACATGATTTTGTGGCCAGCAACTTTACTGTATTCATTTATTGTTTCTAATAGTGTTTTGGTTGAATCTTTAGGGTTTTTCTGTAAAAAGAATCATGTCATCTGCAAAAAGTGACAATTTCACTTTTCATTCCCATTTCTTTCTCTTGCCTAATTTCTCTGGCTAGAACTTCAATACTATAGTACTGTGTTGTCAGAAAAGTCATGACATATTTTTTCTATGTTTTTTGTTGCAAAAATGTGTCATGACTTTTCCGACAATCCAATATATTAAATAGCAGTGGTGATAGGGGACAGTCCTGTCTTATTTCTGAACGTAGAGCAAAAGCCTTCAGTATTTCACCATTAATTATGAAATTAGCTGAGGGTTTGTCATATATGGCCTTTATTATGTTAAGGTATTTTCCTTCTATGCCCATTTTATTAAGTGTTTTAATCATGAATGGATATTGTATCTTGTCAAATGCTTTTTCTGCATCTATTGATATAATCATGTGATTTTTATATTTTATTTTGTTTATGTGGTGTATCACATTGATCTATTTGTATATATTGAGCCATCCTTGAATATGTATATGTTGAATCAGCACCTGGGATGAGCCCCACTTGACCATGGTGATGATCTATTTTTTTTTTTTTAAGATTTTTATTGGGAATTGGGGGAAGGGGAACAGACAAGTTGCTGCCTTTTTGTTCTTCAGTCTAGTTGTGGAGGACATCGCTTCACTCGCCCAAGTTGGCACCATCATTGCACTCTTCCCAGGCAAGGCAGATCAGTTGTCGGCTTCTGGACGGCCGCTCACTGCGGCTGCTGGCCGCTCATGCTGGCTGCTGGCTACATACGGTAGCCCGTAGGCAACCCACTGCCACAGGGGCTGCAGCCTACGCCGTCACCAGCGACTCACAGCAGCCCAGCTCCAGGTTGAGCTGTTGTTCAGCATCTTAGCTGTAGAGGGCAGTGTCACTGGCCCTCATATGTGGGATCTGAACTGGGGCCTTCTGGCGTCTCAAGCCAGTTCTTAGCCAACGAGACACTCGGCTGGCCCCATATGATCTTTTTAATTCATTGTTGTATTCAATTTGCTAGAATTTTGTTTAGGATTTTTGCATCTGTATTCACCAGAGATATTGGTCTGTAATTTTCTTTTTTTATGTTATCCTTACCAGGTTTTGGTATCAGGGTAATGTTGGCCTCATAAAATGTGTTTGGCAGTATTGTCTCTTCTTCAATGTTTTGGAAGAGTTTGAGTAGAACAAGTATTAGACCCTCTTTGAATGTTTGGTAGACTTCACTAGTGAATCTGGTCCAGGACTTTTGCTTTTGGGAAGGTTTTGGATGACTGATCAATTTCCTTACTGTTGATCAGTCTATTTAGATTTTCCAGTTCTTTGTGATTCAGCCTAAAAAGGCTATATGTTTCTAAGAACTTGTCCATTTCTTCTAGGTTATTGAATTTGGTAGTGTATAGTCCTTCACAGTATTCTTGAATGATCCTTTGTATTTCTGTGGTATATCTGTGGTAACTTCTCCTCTTTCATTTCTAATTTTGTTTGTGTCTTTTCTCTTTTTATGTTAGTGAGTCTAGCTAAGGATTTTCAATTTTATTAATCTTTTCAAAGAACCAGCTGTTTGTTGCATTAATTTTTTCCATTGTCTTTTTGTTCTCAATTTCATTTAGTTCTACTCTGATTTTTATTATTTCCTTCTTTCTGCTGATTTTGGGTTTCATTTATTCTTTTTCTAGTTCTTTAAGGTGTAGTGTGAGATTGTTTATCTGGGATTTTTCTTCTTTCTTGAGACAGGCCTGTAATGATACAAATTTCCCTCTTATTACTGCTTTCACTGCATCCCAGTAATTTTGATAGGATCTCTTTTCATTCTCATTTGTTTCTGTGTATCTTTTGATTTCTCCTCTTATTTCTTCTTTGACCTAGTCATTCTTTTAAAAGTATGTTGTTTAATCTCCACATATTTGTGGTTTATTTCCTGCTTTCTTTTTGCAGTTGATATTCAATTTCAAAGCCTTGTGATCAGAGAATATGCTTGGTATGATTTCACTCTTCTTAAATTTGCCAATTCTAGTTTTGTGTCCCAACATATGGTCTATTTTTGAGAATGTTCCATCTACACTAGAAAAGAATGTATAGCTGATGTTCTAGGATGAAGGGCTCTATAAATGTCAATTATGTCCATTTGGTCTAATGTGTCATTCAAGGCTGATATTGCATTATTGAGTTCCTTTTGGATGATCAATCCATAGCTGTCAATGATGTATGTATTTAGGTCCCCTACTATAATTGTGTTTTCGTCAATTTCTCCCTGTTAGCAGTTGCTCCTTGCTTGGGGCCATATATATTGATAAGTGTTATGTTTTCTTGTTGTATTGTCCCCTTTAGCATTATGAAATGTCCATCTTTGTCTCTTGTTACCTTTTTATCCTGAGGTGTGTTTCATTTGATATAAGTTTGGCTATATCTGCTTTTTTCTGGATACCATTTGCTTGGATTATTGATTTCCACCCTTTCACTTTGAGTCTATATTTGTCCTTGTAGCTGAGATGCATCTCTTGGAGGCAGCATATGGTTGGGTTTTTTTTTTTTTTTACCTAATCGGCTACTCTGTGACTTTTTATTGGTGAGTTCAGTCCATTTATATTTAGAGTGATTATTGGTATATGAGGATTTTCTATTTCCATTTTGTCTTTTGTTTTCTGGTATCTTAGTGTCTCCATTTTTTCTTTGCCTTTTTGTTGCTGTCTATTATTTTACTGTGGTGGTATTCTACGATTTTTCGCTCTGTTTTTTTTTGTTGTTGTTGTTCTTTTTCTTTTTATATTGTATATCTCAGTTCTGGATTTTCTTTTCTTTTTCTTTTTCTTTTTTTGAGTGGTTACCATGATGTTTATGTAAAAGAAAGTTTCATATATACAGTAGTCCTTTTTCTTCAGCATGCTTCTTATCTCCATTCCCCCTTGCAGATTCAGACCTCCACTCCCTCCCCTTTTATGTTTTTTCTCGCAAGTTTTCCCTACTTATGCTGTGAGTTGATTTCTGAGTTGCAGTAGCAAGTTGTCTTTTTCTTCTCTTTTTCCTTTTTTTAATTTTATTTATTTATTTATTTTTTAAGATTTTGTTGGAGAATTGGGGAAGGGGAACATTGTGTTTTCTAGGACCCATCAGCTCCAAGTCAAGTTGTTGTCCTTCAATCTTAGTTGTGGAGGGTGCAGCTCAGCTCTAAGTCCAGTCACCACTTTCAATCTAGTTGCCCAGGGGGCATAGTCCACCATCCCATGCAAGAGTCGAACCGGCAACCTTGTTGTTAAGAGTATACACACTCACCAACTCAGCGGCAGCTCAGCTCAGGTGCAGCTCAGTGGGCCATGTGGGAATCGAACCAACAACCTTGCTGCTCAGAGCTCGCGCTCTACCCAACTGAACCACTTGGCCGGCCCTTTTTTTTTTAATGTTTTTATCTTCTTTACCCTTTTTGTTATGTTTAAGTGGATAGTGCCCTATTTTGTGTAGGTGTTGCCATTTCCTGCTTCAGTCTGTTTGTAATGTTGCTCATGGTTTTGTATTCTTTTGGTTTTTTTGTGTCAGGTCGGATAACCACCTTCAGGATTTCCTGTAATGCAGGTCATGTGTTAGATAATTCCCTCAGCTTCTGTATGTCTGGAAAGGACTTTATTCCTTCTTCATATCTAAAGTTTATCTTTGCTGGCTATATTATTCTTCGCTCATAATTTCTCTCTTTCAATAGTTTGAATATTTTATTTCATTCCCTCCTGGCTTGTAGAGTTTCTGCTGAAAAGTCTGATGATGGTCTAATGGGCTTCCCCTTATAGGTTACTGTTTTATTTCCCCTGGCTGCCTTGAGAATTCTTTCTTTGTCATTAATTTTTGACAGCTTCAATGCAATATGCATTGGAGAAGACCTGTTGGGATTGAGGTAATCAGGTGTTCTGTTTGCTTCTTGGATTCGAGGATCCAGTTCTTTCCACAAGTTTGAGAAGTTCTCACCGACTATTTGTTTGAATATACTATACGTTCCCTAGTCCTTCCTTTTTCCTTCCGGTATGCCCATATTCTTATGTTGCTCTTTCTGACGGAGTCAGATAGTCCTTGTAGAGTCCTTTCATTTCTTTTAACTCTCAAGTCTCTCTCTTCTGCCATCAGTGTCATTTCCAGATTTCTATCTTTAGTATCACTAATTCTTTCCTCCATCTGATCAGCTCTAAGCTGGTTATTTCATTCTTCATTTCTTTTATTGAGTTCTTCATCTCCAGAACTTCTATTTGGTTCTTTTTTAAAGTTTCAATCTCTTTGGTGAAATAATAATTTGATCTTTGATTTTGTTTCTGCTTATTTGTGTTTTCTTGGATCTCGTTGAGTTTTTTCTTAATTGCAACCTTGAATTCTCTGTCATTTAAGTCACATATTTCCATGTCTAAGTTCATTTGCTGGAGAGTTTTCATTTTCTTCCTGAGTTGCCTTGTTACCTTGGTTATTCATGGCAATTAATGAATTATTATTTCTTTCCTGGGCATCTATAGGAGTGGGTTCTGCAGCAGGTTGATATGAATAGGTCTTTCTTTTGCTTTCCGATAGGTGTTGCTGGAATGTTTTACTTTCTCCCTCTACAGCCTTTTATTTTCTCTCACACTGTAGTGTTTTATTTTCTTTTGCACTCTTCCAGCTTCTCACGTGATGGGGGGTTTCTGAAGGTGGCTTCTCCTCTGTGAGTAGATCGCCTGAGTCTCAGGGCACCACCTCCGTGGGAAGATGTGGAGGGTGATAGAGATCTGAGCTTCTGAAATCTCAATGCTGCCCCTGCAGCCTGATGCAGAGCCTGTGTGTCTCAGCAGCTCTGGTTACCCCACAGGGATCCGCTCAGAAAGGTGGGGGCAGGGGTGGGCTGTCAGAGACAGCTGGTGTGTTTGTGGCTCTGAGCAATGATGACTACCAGCCTACAGCTGTCTCGCCCCTACAGCTCTTTCCCTATCACTGGAATTAGTTGTGCTGTGCATCTGTGGCTGTGGCGACCGTTGCCTCCGTTCTCAGGGCTGTAGATATTCTGTTCTTTAATCTGACACTGCTACCATTTCTTCTGGAGCCCACTTCTAACACTGGGAGGGTGGAAGGGAGGTGAGCTCTTGGGGGAGTGAGGGTAGGGGAGTCAGCCAGGTTCCGTGTCTCTGTTTTCTGTTTTCTGCCTGGCTGTGAGGACTTAAACCACTGTTCTCACCTGAGGTCTCTTCCCCAATACTGAATTCAGCTCTGTTATGTGCTGGTCCCTCAGGCGGGACTGTAGGCCACAGGGAGTACACTAGCAGCCTGGGTTCTTCCCTCTCCGGAGGCCGCAGTAAGCCCTGGGCTGCGGCCTGCATCTCCGCACTTTTTTCCCTCCTCCCCCACTTACCCGATTTGCCCTTCTTCAGGTGATTCAAAGTGTGGGTCTCTCAGATGTGCTTGTGTGTTGTGCAGGGAATCTTTTGTTGAATTATAGCGGTTCAATTTGTTGTAACTTCCGTGGAAATTTCAAGAAGCATTCCTCATGCCACCTTTTCTGTGATGTAATCCCTTTGTGGATTTTTTTTTTTTTTTACATTGTTACAGGCCTGTCATGAACCACCACTTCTGCTGTAGGGTTTTACAGTAGAAAGTAACTAACTAACCTAGCCCACATCTTCTGGGTACTAATGAAGCCGGTACACAGGGTTGTAGCTTTAACAATTTACTTTAATCCCTAGTGATGATGAAGCAAGTTCCTAGGAAATGTTTCCCAGGACCCAGTGTCCAGAGTGTCTCTTTTACTAGAGGGGGATCTTGTTCTGTTTCTGCACCTCTTGCTCCCCGGAAGAATAAAGTCAGACTACAGTCAACGGGTTTGAGGAATTAATTGCTCTCCTTGGCAGGGTTCTGAAGCTTGTGAGGAAAAATAACTCTTTCTTTTAACAGGGAAAATTAAAAAAAAAAAAGAAATATAAATAAGATGAATAAATGGCAATGCAAAAAATATTATAGGCAGTGACTCAAATATGAGTCTATATTTCCCCCCTTTTCCTTATTTAATCAGGCACCAGAGAACCCTTAAAGCATAACATCCATTCTGAATGCTTTTAGAATATTCCATACTATCTGAGCCAAAATCTCAGACCAGTCACAGCTGTGTGATCTAGGGAAAGTCACACAAACTCTACTCATAAGTTACCTCATTGTAAAATGGAATGAGTAATGTGTTCCTCTCGATATTACTGTGAGAAGTAACTGAGATAATGTATGGGAAAGAGTTCTGTAAACTGTTAAGTGCTATCTTGTACATTCGCTATTTAGTAAATCTGTTAAAGCCATACCGAAGACATTAAAACAAGTGATCAGATATTTCATAAATAGGAAACTACTCAAATTATTGGTTAACACTTTAAAAGTGGGAAGAAGGGTAGACAAGATTAATCAGGAAGAAAAATTTAGTCCTTTGCATATTATGCTTGCTCCCGTCCTGGTAGCAAGTATAAATGTGCATGTATGTTTATATTATGCAAATAGATGCATCAATAAATTGCTTTTCATTTTTTCTGTTCAATGTCAAAAATTACAATTATTATTTTTTTAAAGATTTTTATTGGGGAATTGGGGGGATGGGAACAGTGCTGGGGAATTGGGGGAAGGGTAACAGACAAGTTGCTGTCATTTTGTTCTTCAGTCTAGTTGTGGAGGACGTTGCTTCACTGGTCCAAGTTGGCACCATCATTGCGCTCTTCCCGGGCGAGGCAGATCAGTTGCCGGCTTCTGGACAGCCGCTCACTGCGGCTGCTGGCCACTCATGCTAGCTGCTGGCTACACACGGTAGCCCATGGCAACCCACTGCCACAGGGGCTGCAGCCTACGCCATCGCCGAGCTCCAGGTTGAGCTGTTGTTCAGCATCTTAGCTGTGGAGGGCAGTGTCACTGGCCCTCATATGTGGAATCCGAACCGGGGCCCTCTGGCATTCCAAGCCAGTTCTTAACCATCACGCCACTCGGCCGGCCCTACAATTATTTTTTAAGCTGAGAAACTTGAGTATCCTGATGGAGGAATTGAGCTGGAAAAGTATAAACAATTGAGTGACAGGTATTTACACATATAATAAATATTAAACACATATTTTTATATGTGTTTATGTTTTATTTGGGAAGGAATTAGCATGTTACCCTCTGTGTATTTTAATTCTTTTATTTACCATTGACTTCCCACTAGTTGTTTAAGTTTCCGATTCTCTTCTTTTTTTTCCTTTGTAGTCAAGGGTACATCATAGACCACCTTACCTTAGCTGAGAGCATCATACTTGTGACAGCATTTTAAAGTATACCACATCAAAAGTGGGAAAGAGAATTCGTTTATTGGCCCTGCTTAAGCCTCCTCTCACTCTGAGAGTCTGCCCCAGGGCCCCAACGGATCCCACCCATAACCATCTCACCTCACTTTGAACCCAGGTATAATCAGTATCTGTAAATCTCATCTGATTCTCACATCAGTAACATTATTTCTCTCTTCATAAATTTAGGTTTACACTTAAATGCTCCATTTCCCCTCACACCAGCTAATAATAATAGTTACTGTTGACTAGGGATTTACTATGTACCAGACACTGTTTTAAAATTACATGAGTTAACTTATTCAATATTTGAAATAATTCTGTGAGAGAGGCGCTATTATCCCCATTGTATGTATGAGAAAAACTGAGGTAGATGGATGAAGTGTTTGCTCCACACCACAGAACCAACCAAGTGTCCAGCTGCACGTCAGGCTCCAGGGCCACTCACTGAGTCAGGAAAGCTCAACAGGAGTCAAAAGAAAAATGGTAAAAGAAAAGGAAATGCAAAAAAAAAAAAAAAAGAAAAAGGAAAAGAGATGAAAGAAAGAAAAATAGGAGTCAAGACTGCCTCACAGCTCAGGTACCTCCAGCACCTACCCATGATTTGCATTCAATACAGGACCTGTAAAAGCCTTGTCATGGTTGCTCTGTGTAAACAAATCCTATTGCTATAGAAAAGATCAAGAAAAAATGGCTAGGGAACTTTTATTCTTCTGATGTAAACTTATGTTTTTGTTTTTGTTTTTTTCCTTTTTCTCTATGTTAAATTAAAACTTTTAGATTCAGTTGACTTGTAGTGAGTGCAGAATCAAGGAATGTGAATGACATTGAGGCTTTTCTGGCACTGATTTTTTTTTTTCCTAAGTATCAACGTGTGGTTTGGTGACATAACTGTAGAGACACAGATAGAAACTCCCTATTGTGCAACAAACCACTTCCTTTATCTGCTTATTTATTTATCTGCAGTGTTTTAGTTAAACTTTCCTCCATTTATAGGGTCATATAATTACAATTGTCAACTACATGGGACATAAGTATCACATACTGAAAAGCATGGACTTGATGGCCAGACCTAGGGGTTAGGATTCTGTACCTCATTACGGCAATAGAAAGAATTACCTATGTTAATATATGTAAAGCACTTAAAACAGTTCCAAGCACATAATAAGTGCTTTTAAAGTGTTTGTTGTTATTATTAAATCCACACAATTTTAGGAAATTTCTGCAATCAGAAACTGAAGGATAACAAAGTGAAGCCTCTATTCTCATCAGAACATCAGATTTTAGATTTGGAAGGAAACCCAACCATATGCTACTCATACTTCTCTACAATATGCCTAACGGGTAGTAATTATGATTTGGCTTGAACATTTCCAGTGATGGGGAGCTTACTATCACTCAGGAAATTTCATTCCATGATTAGATAGTTGAATTTTGAATAAGCTTATACTGTATATTGAACAGGAATTTACCCTTCTGTAAATTCCATACACTGGTTCTAGTGGTGGATCAGTAAAGCAGTGGTTTTCCAATTTCTTAGGTAGAAGTGCTTCAGGAGTCCTTAAAATATTTGATTCAAATTTTATTTAAAAAAAATACTTTTGAGAAATTCAAATTAGTAGTTACAAAATAGTCACTGGGGTGTAAAGTATGCCATAGAGAATATAGTCAATAATGGTGTAACAACTATGTATTGTGCCAGGTGGGTACTGGACTAATGGGGGGATCACTGCATAAATTATATAAATGTCTACTATGTTCTACACCTGAAATTAATATAAAATAATATTGAATGTGTACTGTAATGGAAAAATAAAGAAATAAGTAATTAAAAAATAACTTAATAAAATAAAATAAAATACATTTTTGAATTATTTGTTAAAACTGAAATTCCAAAAAAAGTTGTGTGATATCCCTGGGAAGATTGCTTAGCCTCTCCAATTCTCAGCTTTTTTATATGTAAAATGGGTGTAATTAGTAAATGAATAATCAGCACTCAATAAATACTAGCTGCATCTTTAGAATTATTATCATCGTATTATTGGCATTTTGATAAAGCTATTAGGAGGCGTTCTTAAAGCTCTGTGATTCAGTAAAAGACACATTGCCATTAACTCCTCTCAAAATACTCCCCCTCACTTTGAACACACTTATCCCATCGTTCTTGCCACTTTCTGAAGCAGTTCTGGGAGTCCTTTCATGAGTGACTTTACTTCATCCTCCATCATGACAGTGCTGCGTATCACACATCACTTCTGGTATGCAGCAATTTCTGTCAAATAAAGACGTTACAGGTTATCCCCATCCACCTTATTCACTGGATCTGGCACTGTGTGACTTCTGGCTGACCCCCAAAGTCAAAATGACCATGAAAGGAAAACATTTTGATTTGATTCAGGACATTAAGGCAGCCACGACAGCACAACTAAAGATACTCATGAAAGAGGACTTCCAGCACTGCTTCAAAAAGTGGCAAGAACTATGAGATAAGTGTGCTTCAAACAAGGGAGAATGGGCAGCCAGTTATCTCAGGTGGTTAGAGTGCAGCTCATAACACCAAAGTTGCTGGTTTGATTCCCACATGGGCCAAGGAGCTGTGCCCTCCACAACTAGATTGAAGACAACTACTTGACTTGCAACTGATGGGTTCTGGAAAAACGCACTGTTCCCCAATTTCTAAAAAAAATTCTAAAAAAACCCCAGAAAACAAAACAAAAAGAAACAATGAGGGGGGTATTTTGAAGGGAATTAATGGCAATGCATCTTTTAATGTAATGAATTTTAAAAAAATTTAAACATTCACTGTATTTATTGATCACACCTCGTATATCCCTAACCACTATCATCCCAATTCTACTGCCCATGATAGATCTCCTTATAAATCGTTGCAGAAATTTCATGCTCTTATACATATGATTATGTATGTATGCCTATTTTTATAAGAAAACCAAGGAAATCTTATAAATATGTGCTTCACATATCTTATTATATATTTTGGACATTTTTCTATAGCAGCACATATAGGTTACTTATTTCTTTTCAATGGTTCTATAACATTTCAGTAATTTAAAAAATTTCACTAGTACCTTATTAATGAGTATTGAGATGTTTTGTTGTTGCTTTGTTATTCCTAACTGTGGTAACTGCCCTCAAAAGGTGGCCTCCAATAAGCCTCATCTCCAGGTATTCATGCCTTTGTGTATTCCCTTCCCTCATTGAATTGAGCTGACCTGTGTAACATGAAGATATTGTGGAAATGTGATGTGTGACTTCCAGGAGTAGCTCATAAAAATCATTGTGGTTTCTGCCTTGCTCTGTCTTGGATCACTCACTCTGGTGAAAGCCATTTACCATGTAATGGGGACTCTCCTACAGTTCTATTTGAGTGAGAGGTCTGTGGGCTAAGGAACTGAGGCCTCCTAAAACGTGTCTGCATGAATGAGTCACATCCAATGAGTCACATTGGATCTTCTAGCCCCAGTCACACCTTCAAACAACTGCAGCCTCTGCCAACACCTTTACAGTTTCATGAGACACCCACCCAGCTAAGCTGGTCTGCAACCCCTGAGACACGGAAACTGCACGAGATAATTATCTTTATTATGATTTTAAGCTTTTAAGTTTTGGGGTAATTTCTCAAGCAGCAATAGGTAACTGTTACACAAACAATGCCACAATAATCATCCATGTCCACTCATTTTTGTGAGAGTATGAAAGTCTATAAAACAAATTCCTGGAAGTAGAATTACTGAGTTGAAAAGAATGTGAATGTTAAATTTCATTTAATAATGTCAAATTTAACTTAACAAGTCCCACAGTGAATGAATGGGTTTCCCCACATCTACCTCAACTTTGCAGCTCATCCTACATTTTTTGCCATTTTATAATTTAAAAAATATTTCTTTTTCAATTTAGATTTCTTAGTTATGCATGCAGTTGAGCATTTTTTCTATATATTTATTTGGCTAGTTATATGGATATTTCTGTCAATTAATGTATTTTACTCAACTTTATATTGAATTACTCATCCTTTTCCTATTAATTTGTTACAGCTCTTAAAAAAATTAGCCCTTTAAAAATATGTGTACATATTTTCCACTCTTTTGAAATTTTCATTTTAACATGACTTATGGATTATTTTTCAGAGTAGAAGATTTTCACTTTTTGTAGTAAACTGTATTTAAAAAAATATTTTGGATTTTACAGAAAGCTTTCTCTATCACCTTTAAAATTATTAAAAGAAAGACTCTCATGTTATCTTCTGGTTCATATCTTAGGTGTTTTTTCCTGCAGTGGTGACTGAAAATTAGGTCTCAGAAAACAACAACAAAAGTCCTGATTTGTAGTATTTGCCAATTTCTAAAGTGTAAACACTCCCACCATGCCCAATTGCAAGCTATCAATGTGACTTCTCTGAAAACAGAATTAACTAGGAAAAGATGTGCTAACAGTTGACTCTTGCCAGCTGGTATATGCCCACTCTAGTATATCAATGCACCAAAACTATATTTTGATATAAGGGATGAGAGAGATCCAGTTTCTTTTTTTTTTATGGCTTTCTGTCCCACCCGCAAATGGCAAATTCATTTTTTATATATTGATGTGCACAATGCTATTGTATTCATATCTCCAAATGTATTTGCATTTATTTCTGTACCCTTCATTCTCTTTTATTGATTGTCTGTCTATTCTAGCACACCAACAGTTTGAATCACTAGAGTTTTATATCTTTTAATATCTGGCAAGGCTAGCCCTCTCCAACAGTCTTCTTTTCCAGAGTTTTTCCTGGCTCTGTTCAGATACTGCTTTTACAGATGTGCCATTATTCACAAAGGTTTATACCTTTGCACTGGTCATTTAAAAAATTTAATCCTATAAATGTGCACAACTGGAAGTATACTGTGATAATGCTTACATGGTCATGTCCCTGGCAACACACCGGAATGCTTTTTCGTGAATGTTTTTCTCATAGACCAATACTCTATGTTAGATAAAACATAGAGTATTAATAAAACATAGAGTTAGGTAAAAGCAACTGCACATATGACTTGGTCATATTTTGATAATATTTTGACATAGATGGTGTTAATGCTGACTGTACAGTTTAGGTATGTGTCAAACTTTTATGTTTATACTAAAGAATGCAAGCAAGTTGTTAGTGCTCTTCAAAACTTCTGATTCAATGTAGTGGAAGTAGACTGCAATGTGAGTTATTTTAAAGAAACATTTGCAAATATTTATTATGATGAACTGGGATTTCTTCAATGCAATTAAACTAAATAAAAAATAAAATAGACTGGACGCTGCCAGCTGAGGTACATGCTGAGGTGCATATGAGATTATAACTTTAATTAAAATAGCTAAACTTTCTAACAAGAATTTATATCAATTACATTCTTTTTAATATATTATGTATATAAATGTAAGCTTTTGTTTCAACATAGGTTTTCACAGTTAAAACATGTGAAATCTACTGAGTTGAGTTTTCAGCAAGATGTGGGGATGGGTGGGGCAGAGAGAGGTACGTATATAAAGTTGCTCGAGTTTCTCTTTAGCTCTTTAATTCCTCCCGCCCCACATCACCCCATCCATATACCTTAGGTACTTAATGCCCTCATTTTCTGTGCTTTTTGTTTGATTGCTTTTGAGTCTAATTTTTTTTGTTTGTTTGTTTTTTTGTTTTTTTTTTTTTTAAGCTGAGCCATCCTGCTACCTGTTGGCAGCTCAGCGGCTGCTCAGCTCGGGCTGGACTCGAACCGCTGTTGCTCAGAGCTCAAACTCTTGAGCAAGCTCTTAACCAACTGAGCCACTCGGCCGGCCCCTTGAGTCTAATTTTTATTCCCTTCCCTGCACCCCGCATCCAAAACTGATCTCACAGTATGAAGATCAGTGGCTGCAAGGGGTTAGGGTGAAGGCAGGCAGGACTGGGCAGAGCACAGAGGATTTTGAGGGCAGTGAAACTACTCTGTATGATGATATTACAGTGGTGGATACATGTCATTATACATTTCTCCAAACCTATAAAATGCACAACACCAAGAGTGAACCCTAATGCAAACTGTGGATTTGCGGTGATAATGATACCTTAATGTACGTTAATCAATTGTAGTGAACATACCAGTCTGCTGGGGATGTTGGTCATGTGTGGGGTAAATAGGAACTCCGTGCCTTACACTCAATTTTGCTGTGAACCTAAACTGCTCTAAAAAATAAAGTCTGTTTTAAAAATGGATGTCAGACTCTTTGTGATACTAATGTGCAAATGACTGGTGAAAGATTAAAGTGTTACCTGTCCCAAGGGCCTTTGTGTTTTAATGGAACAAAGCTGGAAAGCTGGCTGCAGATAGATGTGAGACTTTATGGACATCACAGCCTTCCCACGAATCGCGAGGTGAGAAGGGGAGCAGAGATGAAAGGCAAGATGCAAAACAAAAGAGCAGAAGAATTGATAGCACAAGATTTGTGTTCTGGTCTTGGCTTTATCGCTTCCTGGCTGAGTGATTTTGAGAACTCCCTGAGACTCGTTTTTCTCACCTGAAGAACAAGCCTGAAAATAAGAGCATCTTATTGTGCTTTAATGAAGATAAACTGAGATAATGTATGAGGACACGCTTCTTTAATTGGAGGAATACAAAAATATTATTTGTCACAAAGAACGTAAATGTGCTTTTGAAACATTTAGACCCCAGATTGACAGGGGGACCAGTCTGTCTGCCTGGATACCATCAGTTTTACTCTCTTTTCCATTAAAGCAGTGTCTCTATCATCTCTGAAATTAGAATAACAATATTTACTTCTCCGGGTTGTTTTAAGGATTAAAATAGATATGCTTGTAAAGTATTTAGAAAAGTGTCTGTCGCTCCCCACTCTCATCCTAGTAGGTATGCAACAAAGGTTGTTGCTGTTGCTGCAAATCCACATGGAAAGACATTAGTGTCTGTCCCTGACGTTCAGCTCAATCAAAATTCATGCCTCACTGCCCCAGGAAAAAAAGAAACTCTGACTTCCCCATGTCCTCTCAGGGCATTTATCATTTTCTACGCTCCTCTGCTCACTGTTCCCATTGCACACTTCTCAGTCCTTTGGGTGGGTATGTGGCTTTTGCACCCACCCTTTTTAAAAACACTTTTAAAATTGCACCTGTTTTAGAGGAAGTCAGCTATAAAGGGTTTTTTGGACAGTTAAAAGTGAAGTGATGCATTTAAGAAGGGAAAGAATGTTTAAAACAGAACATCAATCCTTTTTTAACTTGCAATTTATAGTTAAGAGGATTAGTATAGGTGAGAACTAGAATAATCCTGATTATTTGTTACTATTGATATATTTCTGAAAAAGATGTTTATTCTTCTTTCTTCATATTTGTCTTTTCAGTTGTCTTCTTGAATAGAAATAACTCCCTTTATTCAAAGCTGCTGGGTTTCCCTGGGAGCGGAAAGGTTCTGAACCTCGCGTGTGATTGCTTTCCTCAGTTTAGTATAGAGATCAGTCACCAAGACACCCCTTGCTCTCCAGTGATGGGTGCCACCTCTCGTTTTCACAAGAAATGATAAAGCAAATGAGTCAGCCTCTAGGACCCTTCAAGAATGGCACGCGATGCTCAGGCTAACCTCAATCTTAGCTGTAGCTAGAGATTTCACGAAAAGCCTTCAGAAAACCTTCTTCCAGAAATACAGGCACACTTCTGGCTTCCATCTTTTTTGTTCTCTCTCTCTCTCTCTCAGTTTGCCTCTTATTTGGCTTTCCAGGTTTCACTTAACTTTTTAAAAACACCAGTCTGATTTTTAGTTTGAATTAAAAAAGCAGTGATATAGTAGCCTGTCATCTTCCCCTTAAGATTCTGCATAATTATGTGTAAAGAGAAGGTATATAGAAGAGGCCGGCATGTTTATTCTCCTAATTATCTGTCACCTCCTAGTCAACAAGTACAATATTAGAAAGATCTTTTTGCTTATGTTGCATTGTTGGTTTCCTTTTCTTCCTGAGATAAATTTTATTTTAATTACTGTTTTCATACCGGTGCCATGTTTTCTCCTGTTGTTTTTCTAACTACCTTTTTAAAAATCAGAACATTTTTTGTTTTAAGTATTTGCAATGATATGTACAATAAAATAATTCGTAAACAGTAGGAAAAAAACAAAATATGTGACTGAGAAGTTCTAAATGAAACCCAAATCTAAACTACTTTTTAAATCAGCTTTGTAAATAATCACTTGTTTATAAAGAAGGTGGCAATTTATGAGGTGGGAGAGCAAAAAGGATTTTGGTTCCTTTGAACTTTAATTGTTGTTCCTGTATGTGTATCCTCTAGGAAGAAAGCAAAACAGGAGCATTTTTGAAATTGTTTACTCACTAGTCATCATATTCTTTGAGAATCCTTTCTTGTTTGCTAGAATTCAGTGTATTGTCATCAGACTGGGTTAAGTGAAGCTGTGGAAATAAGAACTTGGGCAGCAGGAAAGTTAAAGTTGGTGTTAAAAGCAAAACAAAACAAAAAAACCTTGATATTAGAGAAACAGTTTTAGCCCATTACACAGGATAGAAAAAGTCAACCACTGGGCCAAAGTACCCATCTTTAAAAAGAAATAGAATTTTAATCAGGGAACATGTAGGATTTCAGTTGGAATGTTATTTTTGTCTATATGTACTCATTCTTTATAATTACTCAGATCAAACTGTTTGGATTAGATAGCATAATGCTTATGTATTTGAGTAAATCAACAGCCATAAGAAAAATGTCGTAAGATTATTAGAAATGCCAAACGGCCAGATATAATCCACCCACCCTCATCCCACCTGTTTCAGGCTGATTCAGGGGTAATACATGTAGTGACCTGATGGTTGGTTACCCTCCAGGCAACTTCTTAAGTTTAGGAAGAGCTTATAAAAAATGCCAATAACAGTGCCTGGCAAATATTTGCCTTCGTAATGATTAATATTTGTTGAATACATAAGTGAGCCATAAAGTCAGTCATCGTATAATTATCTACATTCCCTTGAAGCTAATCTTAATGTTACCTACTGTATATGACAAGTTCTTTTTTTTAACTGTCTTGTATTATCTTAAAAGTTACCCATCTTCAGCATTAAGAAAGGTGGGATTTTTTTTCCCAACTTTGATATTCCAGGATTTGATTTATCTTAAAGCATAAAACAGGGAAGAATTGAAATATCCCCCTAGTCGATGTGCTCCCTGCATTGTTCGTACCCCGGCTTCACTCAGAAGTAGAAGAATTCTGGCTTAGGTTGTAAACAACAAACCCGTAAGAAAACAAACTGTTTAATTTACTAGGGTATTTATAGCGTGGCCAACCTGAAGGATAAATGTTAATTAGGTATAACTACTGCTTAACACCAGGCATATTACAAGATTAACAGGAGCAGATAAGAAAGAGAAGATGATGCTGGCAGCAGGTTAATTACAGGGGTGTGAACTATTATTATGTGGTAATGATTTATTGCAATAGACCCTAACAAGGCTTTTATAGTATATATGAATAGCATTTTTGAAAGGCCTGGAGGCACTAAAAGAGGAAGAAAGCACAAATGAATTCCTTTGGCCAACAGAGAATTTGTTGACAGAGACACTCACTGCCATGTTTTGCAATTTCCAGGAACTAGAAACGGTTGATTAGTCACATCTGTTGTGAGCATGGGACTGAAGTGTGGAATCACTTCACTATACCTTTGCTACCCTAGGTTAGATGGTGTAAAGAATTTGGCTTATTTTTGGGGGTAGAAATGCAATTAAGAGTATAGATCCAACTGGGGTTTTTAAATAAATATACCAGATAAAGCAGGACACAGTATAAGACTCTCAGATTGAAATAAGTCTATGGTACAGCTACACAAGCCTAGCCCCAATGGACTTGTGAAACAATGTTGGGTGTTTAAGAGGGGACTGTAGAGTGACTTCCCTCCAGTTTCAAATCTAGGAGTTTGGTCATGGATTAAGTATTGGGTTGTCGGAAAAGTCATGATGCATTTTTGCAACGAAAAACAGAAAAAATACATCATGACTTTTCCGACAACCCAATATATTCACACTGGGTGTATCCAGAAAAAAAAACAGTCTCTTATGTATTTAATCAGAAAGAATAACAAGTAGTAAAATTTTAGAATTTTTTTTTGTGTTAACTTTTTAATCTCTGGACGAGGAGCATATTCTGGAAGTAAGAAATAGTTTTAGATTCATATACTTATACCTATCCCACACCAAAAAATCTGCATTGCTTTGAGTGCATTGGTAAAAGAATTTACTTCCGCTGGTTTCTCCTCAGTAAGGATACACTTTCAATAGATTAAGGGCATTAACAGAATTACCGTATTTGCCGGCGTATAAAACAACTCGGCGTATAAGACGACCCCCTAACATTTCCACTCAAAATACAGAGTTTGTTATATGGTCGGCTGTGTGCGATTTTGCGAGTGTGGTAAAATCGCATAACAGCAAAATCGCATAACAGCAGAGCATACACCCAGCAGCGCTGCTGATGCCTGAACGGTATGTGGAATGAAGTGGGCGGGCATCGGGAGGCCACTATGGCACAGGGCAAGCACTATGGGCAGTCTATCTGAAGTGTACCTGGCGTATAAAACGACCCCCCACTTGGAGGCATATTTTTCAGGGCCAAAAAATCGTCTTATACGCCGGCAAATACGGTACTTCAGGAAATACTTCAACTAGCAAGGATTGAGATGTTTTCTAAGTGTCTTGTATTGGCTTCAAGGGTATTTATTCCCCTGACTCCCTCCCTGTAGGGTTGCTTAAGCATCTAGAGATGTTTAGAGAGGGCTGCACAACTCTCTTCTTTCAGATTCTGGCACTGTTCCCGCTCCTCTTCCTTTTGGACAGAGATACAAGCTTCGTGTTACCAACCCCAGGCTACTATACTGTCCCCTGTGATCTCCTGTTATTAAGCTCCCCCACCCCCAATTGAATCAGCATAATTTTGGCAAGCCATTATTTTCCTCCTGGGATCCTGATGATATTAGGTGTAATATCATGAAAGAATATGAGAGGCATCTTCAGTGTGAAGTAAGAGTTTCATGTAACCTGAGAAAGAGAGAACATGAGAGGAATGAGAGAGAGTGTGTGTCCACTAAGGAATCACCCAACTGGTGAGAGGGCTTTGGACTCACACCTGGTATTAGAACATGGAGTGCAGAAAGAGAGCCAGGTAGAGTAAGTGATGCCAAGGTCTGCTTGCCCAATAGGACCCACTGCCTGGGAATGGCTTGGTCTATTGCAGTTGGAAGTCTTCTTTATTTTCATGTAAGATCATTTAATGGTGTACCACTTTCCTTAGGAATCTGCCCCTCAAACTTTCCTTTGCTAATGTCACCATCTTCTCAGGGAAGGGGTCTTCTTTTTGTTCATAACTGAGGGTGTGAGATCATTGCAGCATCCACGCCCTGCTTCTTTGTGAATTTAGAATCAAAGTCATAGGATTTTCAAGTTGCTAGGGTCACTTGAAGCCATGTAGCACAACTTCCTCCTTTCACGTGTAAGAAATTTAGGTTTCTGTAACCAGATGGTAAAGGCCCTTATGCAAAGCCCCATAGATAGTGGTTACTGCGAGTGCCAGATCCCGTGAACTCCCCAGCCCTGTTTTCCCTGGCCTAACCTTTCTGTCCTGAAACTTTGGACTTGACACATGCCACTACTCAGATTAGAGGCTGGAGGAGGAACGGCCTCTGTGGGGAGTTTTGCAGAATGAATGAGCAGAAGAGAATAATACCAAAAAGGAAAAAATATTTTTAACTTTTGTGGGATTTTTCTGAGCTTTGAGAACCGTGTTTTACCAGGAATCCTACAGCAACCCAGGCACCAAAAATTCCTGCCATTTTATTTTAAAATAGGAAGGATATTTTCAGCAAATAGTCAGGGGTGAGGGTCATGCATGAGGCAGGTACCCCAGGAAAGCAGTTCACTTCCTCCCTTTTTTTTGTTTTAGTCATACCCAGTAAATGAGGGCCTCAGGGTAGTGTGTGCAGGGCTGAGCTGGGCTTTGACTTGTTACTGGGAATAATCCTGTAAGGGAAGCCAGTAAATGTAGATTTGTAGCCATTCTTTGGATCCCAAGATTATTCATTGTAATTAAAATTTATTGTTAATGTAACATGGCTGGTTTCTAACACCAATATTTTATTTTTAAATGTGGCAACCTTAGAGCAGAAATACCTATGACCCCCTTCAGTAAAAGACATGATTTCTTAACAATTTGAAATAAAAATTGAGAATACTGAAATATTCTTTTTTTATTTTTTATTTTTTTTATTACAGTGTTGGGGAATTGGGGAAGGGGAAGAGCCAAGTTGTTGTATTTTAATCTTAGTTGTGGAGGGTGCAGCTAGCTCAGCTCTAAGTCCAGTCACCATCTGGCTGCCCATAGGCAGCTCAACGCCACTCAGCTCAAGGTACCATGTTCAGTCTTAGTTGCAGGTGGGCGTAGCCCACCATCCCATGTGGGAGTTGAACCCGGCAGCCTTGTTGTTAAGAGCCCACACTCTAACCAACGAGCCATTCAGTCACCTGTTGGCAGCTCAGCGGCAGCTCAGCTCAGACGCAGCTCACTGGTCCATGTGGGAATTGGACCAGCAACCCTGTTGCTCAGAGCTCACGCTCTTAACCAACTGAGCCACTTGGCCGGCCCAATATTCTTTTTTTTAAAGATTTTTATTAAAAAATATCTAACATACAATATTATCTTTCAGTTATTCCACACTTACCATATTTTGCCACGTATAATGTGCACCCACGTTTTTGGCCCAAACTTTCAGGGGGAAAAAAATCTTTCATTTTAATTTTTTAATTCAAATTTTTATTTGTTTGCATTTAGTTGTTTACTTGTATTTACTTGTTTCTTGTATTATAAAGGAATTTAAGCATTTATTTTTTAACAGATTATGGTATAAGAAATTTTATGTTACAAACGATTACAAAACACAAGAACAGGTACAAGGTACAAACAATTTTATGCACCGGTAACAAATTTATGATATTTACACATCATAGAAGGCCAAGAACTCTTCATCGTTGTGAGTTTGCCATAAATTCAATAAACTCGATTATCATATTCCAGGGTATTATTTTGCATATGGCTATCGTTATTGATTTCTGGAGTTACACTTTTAACTCATAAACATAAATAAAAGGATTGAAAACATTTATATAGATACACAATTAGTACTACCATGTATAATGTGCATCCTTATTTTTCCCTCACAAATTTTGGCAAAAAAGTGTGCATTATACATGGCAAAATATGGTATATACCCAGAAGACCCCCAAACCATCCTCATTTTCCTGGATTCTCTTTTCCCTTTGCTGTTCTGTTTGGGTGTTTTCTGCTACCTTATCTTCAAAATCACTGATTTGATCCTCTGCTTCACCCTATCTACTGCTGATTCCCTCCAATGTATTCTTCATTCCAGTTATTGTATTCTTTATCTCTGATTGGTTCTTTTTTATGTTTTCTATCTCCATTTTTATGTTTCCTATCTCTTTGTTGACATTCTTCCTGAACTCATTGAACATCTTTCTAACCAGTGTGTCATTCTTTTCCTGGAGCCTTGTTCTGTTCTTTTATTTGGGATTTTTTTTTGTCTCCCCATTTTGGCTGCCTCCCCATGTTTGTTTCTATGTATTATGTAGGTCTGCTGTGTCTTCTAGTCTTGGTAGAGTGGTCTTATGTAGTAGGGACCCAGTGATCATCCTGGTCACTGAGCCAGGCACTCCAGGTATGTCTCTTGTGTGGGCCATGTATACCCTCCTGTTGTAGTTGAGGCTTGGTTGCTGTTTGCATGTCAATGGGAGGGATCAATCCTCAGGCTGACTGGCTGTGATACAGTGGAGGAACTGCTATACAGGGGTCGACCCCATGGAGCAGGATTTGTTTTAGCAGAGCTCTGGTGCCTGTCCAGTATGCCCTTTGGGTGTGTTGTCCCCAGAGGCATCCAGGTGATGCTCCAGTTGTGTCTGAAGCTGGCCACTGGGCATGCCAGTCCCAGGGCCTCCTGGGAGGGGCTCCACTCCAGACCAAGTTCAGCCACAGCCTGTGTCCTGACTGAGGCCACCCTGCATAAGTCACAGAGCAATCCACAGATGGCTGTCACATACACTGGGCCTGGAGGTGCTTTGAGAGGCTAAGCTGCAATTTGAGGTTGGCTGTCACCAATGCCAGGTTTACAGCTGTTCAGTCAGAGTTATGGGACATGCTGAAGCCGGATGCCTCTTGTTTGGGTTTTGTGAACCTTTGAGAGATTTTAAGAAAGTCTGCAGCATGAGCCAAGACAAGCCATCTATACAGAAAAGCCACTGGAAGCAGCCTGGCTGGCGGAAAGTTGGGTAGGACTGGGTCCCAAGGAGTCAGAGCGGGCCAACAGTGGTAGCCAGGTTAATGGAGACTCAGATATGGTGGCCACCTGCGTCTGCATGCAGGGAAGGGAGAGGGATCAACAACAAAACAATGGCTTCCACCAGCTTTTCCATCAAGCCACTTAGCCCTTGCCCTGAGGCCAGACAATTCAGTTCCTCCCCATATATCCCTGCTTCCCTTCAAGCAGCTGCCCTACTGCTGGAGCTCAGAGCAAGTGCATCCATCAGTGAACAAGTCTGTGTGTGGTTCCTTTGATAAGAGCACCCAGGACTGCAGCCACGCTCTATCTCCCTCAGCCACCATCTCTGCAGGTTTTCACAGCCATAAGTTATGGTAACTTCTCTCCCACGTACTGGAATCCTGGGCTGGGGAGCCTCTCTCCTTTGGTGGTAACTCTGCAGCTGAGATATCCCTCCTGATCTTCAGCAGCCACTCACAGGTGTGTAACACAAGCCAATCCCACGCCTCCTCCCCTCCTACCAGTCTCCAGGTGGCTTCTTCTGTAATGATATTCTTGTCAGTTTAATTTTATCTCCTTTGTATTTTCAGGTTGCAGCATTCTTCTATGTATAAATTTCTACTGACTTCAAAGAGGAGGTCTTGAGATTTGATGAGCTTTTGGAAGTAGGCAGAAAAAAGTATGGGACAGCTGATTTTAGTAATTTGCTTGTTTGGAGGGACATACTTTCATACAGTGTATTAATTTCCTAGGACTGCTGTAACAAAGTACAACAAACTGGGTGACTTAAAACAACAGAAATTTATGGTCTTTCAGTTCTGGGGACCAGAACTCTGAAAGCAAGGTGTCAGCAAGGCTATGCTCTCTCTGAAGGCTCTAAAGAAAGATCTGTTCTGGGCCTCTCTTTCTGGTAGCTTTAGGCACACCTTGGCTTGTAAATGGCCATCTTCTCCCTGTGTCTTTTCACATTGTGTTCCCTCTGTGTACATCTGTATCCAAATTCTGCCCCCCCACCCCCCACCGCTTTTAAGGACGTCAGCCATATTGGAATACAGCCCACCCTGATGACCTCATTTTAACTTGATTACCTGTGTAAAGAACCTATCTTTTAAAAAGGTCACATTTTAAAGTGCTAGGGGTAGGACTTCAATATATATTTTTTGGTGGGGCCACGATTCAACCCAAAACAATACAGCCTATTGAAACTGTGAATGGAATCGCTACTCAGGGTTTCTGAGTTACTCAAAACCAAATGTTCTGAGACTTTTCAGCAGCTCATTCAGGGCCCACCTTGGCTTGGTATGCTGCTTGCCAGCAGTGAGAACACAACTATGTGTTTAAAATTAGTGGCCTTGAGGAGTGTGCTGGTTGGGCTTGCTGTTTTCTCTCTGCCCTTTCTGAGTTTCATGTGCAAGCAAGACACTGCTCAAGAAGTAATACACATGGTATTTGTCTTTCTCCAACTAACCTATTTCACTTAGCATAGTGTTCTCTAGGTCGATTCATATCGTTGTAAATGGTAAGAGATCATTTTTCTTTATAGCTGAGTAATACTCCATTAAGAAACCACAGTTTCTTAATCCAGTTGTCTACTATATGATCTCACTTATATGTGGAATCTAAAGAGCTGAATAAGTGAGAAAATAAACAGAAATCGTCTCAGAGACATAGAGGAAAAACTGACGGTTGCTAGATGGGAGGGGGGTGGGGATGTGAGAGAAGGGGAAGGGACTAGACAACATACATTGGTAACTACAATATTGCCACAGGGACATGAAAGATAGTTTGGGGAATATAATCAATAATGTAAATATTTTGTAGGGTATTAGATGGACACATGTCTTGTTAGGGAGGCCACTTCATGGATAGTGTAGAGGCTTGACCACTGTACCGTACACCTGAAACTGCCATTCAATAATATTATATGTCAACTATAATATATATATATATATATAGTCACGGGATGTGGAGTATAGTGTGGGGAGTGGAGTCAATGGAATTGTAATAGATATGTATGATGTCGGGGAGGGGCAGTGGATTGGGGGAGAGGGCTAGTTACTTTGTGAGGGATAAAAAGTATAACTATTGCATTGTTTTGTACACCTGAAACTAATAAAAATAAATCAACAACAAAGTAATGTCAATAGTATGCATGTCTTATAATCTAAGTCATAAGATTGTGGTCTCAGGCAGAGATGTGAGGGTTGAAAATTCACAAAACAAAAATGATTTCACATTTTTGGGAATTTGGTTATAAAATAGACAACTTGTGTTTTGTAATTATTATATTCTTACCCAAAGTTGCTAATGATGTTTTTTCTTTCAGATTAAGCATCCTCCTTTCTCTAAAAATTACCTGACAATAATGATAAAATAATTTCTAATTATATACCTTTCTAATTCTGTGAAAATGATGTTCAACATTTCAAAAAAACTTTTATCTGACTAAATACAAGAAGATACAAAAATCATAGTATTTTTTAAAGGACTTTGGAGGCATTTTGATTCACTTAGCCATATTCAAATATATAGAAATATTTGCTTTTTCAGACCTATAGAATTAGAAACATATGTATTTGCAAAATGACACAAGTGTCTCAATGTAATTAAAACTCTGTTTGCCATTTTATAATTATCACTCAAGCAGCTCCAGTACTACTAACTGATACTGATACCAATGCTGATTCTATTACTACTAATAATAACAGCAATGTTTATTGAGCCCGTATTCTGTGCTAGGCACTGTTCCAAGTGCTTTTCCATGGTTTGACTAATTTCACTTCCACAACAACTTAGTGAGGTAAATACCATCATCTATAATTAAAGAAACTGAGGCATAGAGCCTAAAGTTGCACATTAAGTGGCAGAGATAAATTCAAATCTGGACTCAGAGCTCTCACTCTTAATCACTAAAAAAAAAAAAAAAAATTCTTGTAGGTTGATACTTTCCAAAGTCTGTTTCACAGAACACCAATTTTATTAAAAGTTTCTGAAGAAAGGGGAAAAGTTAATGTAGTTAGATACGTTTGGAAACTACTGTAAACTATAACCCCTTTGTGTAGACTCATAATGTATGCTATATTAAAAGTCATGAGAATCGTCCCAGAATGGAAACCTATCTAACAGAATGTAAAATTGAAATTTCAACTCGGCATCAAGATAAAATAAATGCAAAATTCCCAAGTGAGTTGCTAAGTCACTATACACAGGCTGTACAAGCATACTATCCCCACAACTCTTGGATCCTTTCTGAGGTTTGGTAAGATTTTCTTAGGAGAGACTTGTACCTGCGCTCAGGGCCCCCAACGTTTTTCACCTGGGGAAGGTTTGCTACATCCTACACCAAGCCCAGCGAGCCAGGGCATCAGCGTGAGTTGCTGTCTCCCACCCCCTTGTTTGTCTTCCTCCCTCACTGCCCACCCCCCCGCAGCCCCCAAACAGTTGATGATTCCAGAGGGCAGTGTTGTAGGCCCCAGAATTATAGGCAAGAGGGAAGAATATTGTATCTGTTTCTTTTTTTTTTCTACATAGAGACAATGCATAGAACGGTTGTGATATATTGAATTTTGGGTATGTCAAATGGGGCATTTAAACATTTGTAGATCTATACAGTATTTGTAAAACTTTTGCACTTTAAATCATCAGAAATGTCATGGCTTTGACTTTCAAAGAGAGCACTTCTTGCCTGTTGCTATAATAACATTTTCTCCTAGCTTCAGAGCAAAATCATGGCTTAGTAGATCATTAGATCCCTCTCTTCCTTTTTATATGTAATTTCTGATAGAATTATATCTATATATGCATCTGTGTTAATTAATCCATTTGAAAAACTTTACTTACAGAGGCTTTTTTTTTTTTAATTGGGGAATTGGAGGAGGGGAACAGTGTGGGGGAATTGGGGAAGGGGGATAGCCAAGTTGTAGTCCTTCAATCTTAGTTGTGGAGGGTGCAGCTAGCTCAGCTCCAAGTCCAGTAGCCGTCCGGCTGCCCATGGGCAGCTTGCAGCAGCTCAGCTCAAGTTGCCAAGTTCAGTCTTAGTTGCAGGTGGGCGTAGCCACCATCCCATGCGGGAGCTGAATTGGCAACCTTGTTGTTAGGAGCACATGCTCTCACCAGCTGAGCCATCCTGTAACCTGTTGGCAGCTCAGCTCGGGTGCAGCTCACTGTCCCATGTGGGAATCGAACCAGAGACCCTGTTGCTCAGAGTTCGCATTCTTAAGTTCTTAACTAACTGAGCCACTGGGTCGGCCCCTTACAGAGACTTTTAAGGATAGACATAGATATGTCACAGGAATAGGAACTTGTCTTATCTATTTAAAGCTGTCTTCTGTTACAGCACTAACTAGAGCTAAATAATAAATGTATTATAATGCTTTGAATCAAAATAGTTCTCAAAGATAATTTATAAAATTTGCTGCCCAGAGGCTAAAATGAGTTTATTAACCATGAATGAGGAACCTGGTTCTTTGGGTCTGCATATTTAGACATGTATATATTATGCCTAATATATATAGTTTATATATACTCCAACAACTTGAGACATCTTAAGTTTCCACAATTTAATTATTTAAAATTTGTTTTTAAATATATATATATATATATATATATATATATATATATATATATATATATATATATATATATATAAGTGTTTGTGCATATGAGATGAATAAAGAATATAAAAACAAAACGAACATTACTTTTATGACCTACATAAGTTAGCTCATTTATTTAATTCTCAATAACTCAAGGAAAATGATGTTATCCTCCTTTTACAGGTGAGAAAACTGAGGCAGAGAACATCAATAACTTGTCCAAGGTCACACAGACTTTATTAGTGGTTTGTTGTTATGGTTTCCAAATCAAATATTTCTGATTCTAAAGCCATTATATTTCCCACTATATGCCACTATGGTTTTTTACTCCATGATTTTAAGCCATTCTTCATTTTAATTTTTCCATGGACATGGGAGAAAGGTTGGAAATAGTAGAAAGGTATAAACAGATAAAACTCTAATATAGCTATGATATTAATCATCACTATAGTACAGGTAATAAGTACTAAAGGTAATTATTACTTTACCTAAGGTGTCATTAAGGACTTTTCTTAAACCAGCTAATCAAGATACATCTCAGAGGCACATTTTTACAATTCTCTGTTTTAATATATAACTTTAGCAGTATGAAAACGTACAAAACATTTGTTATTCCATTGCATAGCAAGGTCCACCTTTAACATATCTGAAAGAAAGCATTTTCCAAAAGGATTCTGAACTCTCAGAAAATTTATATTCTATGACTATTAAGGGTCTTTTGTAGTTTCATGCAAATTTTAGGATTTTTCTAGAAATACATTTATGAATATTTTAAATAGAGTATTTGGAATAAATGGTAAAATTCATAGTCAACTATTATCCTATCCAACCAATTCTAATTTGTACTTAATTGAAAAGTTGAAATATTTAAAAATAATATAAAAACCGCATTTATATATACATAAACTAGTCTGACGTTTGACTTAATGGATAAATCAATTTAGTAAAAGTAATTTGGAAGCTTTAAACCAAACAATGACCTTCTGCATTCAAATATGACTTCATTTTTAATTTGATAAGGATTCTTCCAAAGTTAAATCATCCCAAAGTTGTGGGATTTTAATTTAAAATTGAACATGACATTTAAAAAATTCCAACTTTGACTTTACAGGATGAGGCAAAATTGTACTGAAATATTAATATATGTTTTATGCCACATGTGACATTTATTTCAGCATCTTTTAAAGTTCAGAAAAGAAAAACACATTCATTATAGAAAATGTAAAATATTCACAAAAATAAAAAATAAAATTAAAAGTGAAATTTTATTTGGTTCTACTACCTAAAACAACTATTGTTAACATTTTAATGCACTCCCTAAATAAAGCAAGCTGAAGAAATTATTCTTTGATGTTAAAAAATACATAACATACTCGAATACCATGATATTCTTATTCTTAAAAATTATGTTTCCTTTTCTCCTATTGAGTCAGTAATCATTAAACTTATTATCATTTGACTTCATAAGATTCTTAACTCTACTGACTAAAAATACTGACTGGAAAATATTTATTTAAAGTAAATTTAAATCAAGTTTTTACTTTATGTTTGGGACAGTTTATAATGTTCTTAATTTGAGAAACCATTACGTTTGTTAATACTACATTTGGGAATCACTATTATAATTAGGAAGTCAATTTTACAAACACTCCTTTTGAAAAGTGTAAAAGAAGTTCCTGAAAGTAATATATTGAATTTCTTTTGGACACAGACAGTACAGCTTCTTGTCATAAAAGCATTTAATAAGAAAGATGGTGGAAGTTTAACCTTCTGATACCAGCTTAGGTTGCTTAGCCCATAAGCACACGGTCTACAGGGTGAGCTTAAATTTACTTTTTCTTCTTGCTATTGTAATAGTATAAGAAGTCTGTGAATAGAAAAATTTTGAGGGATAAAGAAAATGAGACTATTATTCTTATAATAGTACATATATGTTTTTTTGTTTGTGTGGTTGGTTTTTTTAGAAAAGGTTTTCCTGTGGGGGCCATTGTCACAGGTGCTGCTATCCTTTAATGTGGGATTGGGTGTGAGGTGGAGTGAAATAGAAAACTGTCCATTTTTTAAATGTAACATGCATTTGATTGTCTAAATAAAGACTTTTAGTGACCGCTGGAAGGAATAGAAAATGTCATTTCTGATAGATCACAATTAAGAGGTTGTGTTACAGAGAAACATGTTACAAGAAAACATCTTTGGAAAAAAATTGAAAATACAATGATCAAATAACTTCCTCCTCCCTCTAGCAACATTTTCTTTATATTAGTCATGAATAGGCAAAGGGCTTGGTGATTTGAAATATTTGCATTGGAAAAAAATAAGAAATATGGTTTGAATTTGTGGATTATTGGAGGAAGGCGGGGAGAGAGAGAGAGAGAGAGAGAGAGAGTATAAACAGAATCAAGGGCAGGTTGTAGTGTTAACAGAATCTATTAAAGAAGCTGGGAAGCAGAGAAAAAACGTGGTAAAGTGAATAAAACATGAACTTTGGAATCACATAGGCCTGGGTTTAATTGAAATCATGTTTTTTTCAGTTCATTAAGGATTATGTGAAACCTGATTTCTTTGAATCCTATTTTTTTCACCTAGAAAATGGAATTGTTTTTCAACTATCATTTATCAGGCTCTTAATAGGTACCAGATACTGTGTCAAATTCCTTCCACTCTACTTCAATTAATTAGAGCTGCCAATATTTAAGTCAAATATAACTGTCCCGATTTCATGGAGAGAAATAGACTCAGGAAAGTTAAGGAACTTATTCACCTTCCATAATAAATAGCAAATTTCTTGTGTTCTTTAGCCACAATATTATGCTACCCTACTAGTGGCAGCAGCTATATCATAATAAATATTATAAACTGATGATTTAAACATTTTATATCATGGTGTTAGAGTTAGCTCTGTTCTTTTTAGGCAGTGCCAGAAACAGACTATTACCATATTTCCCCATGTATAAGACGCACCCCTTTTTGAAAAATTTGGGGTCTAAAAACTGGGTGCATCTTATACAGTGGTTGTAGTTTTTTTACTTTCATTTCCCGCAAGTGATGAGGAGTTGTATGAATTTTATGATGAATAAAACTTGAGTTCAATAACATTATGTAATACATTTTTTTCAAATTTCGGGCCCCAAAATTAAGGCGCATCTTATACATGGGGAAATATGGTAACTGATATAGTTTTTCATACTGTATGTGGAGTTTATCTTCCAGTCAATTATTTGACCCATAGCACTGTTCTGACTTCCTCTCAAAAGTGCAGTCATGTAAATTACTTGTTGTCTAATGTGGAATATAGGCTTGGAGTTTGTGAAAAGACATAATATTCTGGCAGTAGCTAAAAGAACTCTTGACTATCACAAGTTTATAATTGGAAATCACCATTTTTTATTACAAATCATATTGGATTTGCATTAAGAAAAGTCTTCCATTTAAATAGGAAATCAATGGCAGAGAAAAACAGCCGACTAGGAACCAAGTAAAAGGTACTGCACCACTTATATCTCTAACCATAGTACAGCTAGAATTACATAAAAAGTTAAAGTTTGGGTACCCTACAAAATCTTTACAACATTATTGATTATATTCCCAAAACTTGTCTTATTAAGGAGTCCACTTCATGGGCGGTGTAGATGCCTGACCACTGCAGTGTATGTACACCTGAAGCTGAAGCTGAATAATAATGAATGTCAACTATAACTATATATATATATATATATATATATATATATATATATATATATATATATATTATATGGTTATACACACACACACACACACATATATATATATATATATATATATATATTCACAGGATGTGGAGTACAACATAGGGAATAGAGTCAATGGAATTGTAACAGCTATAGATGACATCAGAGGGGTGGTAGATTGGGGGAGGGGGATTATCACTTTGTGAGGGGTGTAAATGTCTAGCTATTACATTGTTTTGTACACCTGAAACTAATAAAGGAATATAAAAAAGTTAAAGTTTGTATCTGTCCAGATTTCCCAACACCACATATTGAAGAGACTGTCATTTCTCCATTGTATATTGTTTCTTCCTTTGTCAGAGATTAATTGACCATATAAATGAGGGTTTATTTGTGAGCTCCCTATTTGGTTTCATTGATCTATGTGTCTGTTGTTAATGTCTGTACATGCTGTTTTGATGATTGTAGCTTTGTAGTGCAGTTTGATATCAGAATGTGTGATATCTCTGGCTTTGTTCTTTTTTTCTCAGGATTGCTTTGGCTGTTTGGAGTCTGTTGTGGTTCTATATAAATTTTAGTGTTATTTTTTCTAATTTTGAGAAGAATGTCATTGGCATTTTGATAGGTATTTCATTGAATCTGTAGATTGCTTTGGGTAGTATGGGCAGTTTAATGATATTACTCCTTCCAATCCATGAGCACAGTGTATTCTTCTATTTATTTGTATCCTTTTCAATTTCTTCCTTCAGTGTCTTATAGTTTTTACAGTACAGGTCTTTCTCCTCCGTGGTTAAATTTAATCCTAGGTATTTTATTCTTTTTGATGCTATTGTAAATAAGATATGTTTCTTAATTTCTCCTCTGATTCTTTATTTTTTGTGTATAAAAATGCAATGGATTTCCTCATATTAATTTTTTATCCTGCTACTTTACGGAATTCAATTTATTACAACAGGATGAACTTAGAGGGTATTATGCTAAGTGAAATAAGTCAGACAAAGAAAGACAAGTATCATTTGATTTCACTTTTATGTGGAGTCTAAAAAATCAAAACAAACAAACAAAACAAAAACAGACTCAGAAATAGAGATAAAACTGAGGGTTGCCAGAGAGAAGGGGTTTGGAGAGGATGAGTGAAAAAGATGAAGGGGAATATAGACAATAATATTGTGATAAATTTGCACAGTGACAGATGATTACTAGACAGTGTAGTGATCACATCATAAGATATGTAAATGTCAAATAACTATATTGTATGCCTGAAACTAAGATAATATTGTATACCAACTATGCTTAAATTTAAAAAAAAAGTTAAAAGAAAGTGGCAAGATTACTGTTCCTAAATGAAGTATGACTAGCATAGATTTCTAGCCCCACCTTAGTTATAACACATTAAAACCAAAAGAAGAAGTACAAAATTCAAATACTTAACATTTGTGAAATTTCTTCATTTTAATTTTAGCCAATGGTGTGATATTCCTAGCATGTTCAGTGTAGTTCAATAATCACACGTGATTGATTTGGAACAAGGATGCGGATATACAGAAATGAAAACATGGTTTTCCCTTTCTCCACCGGGAGCTCTCTTCCTAGCTGGGGACAGACCACTGAGTGATTCCATATGCAGGTTGCAATAGCTGCTGTGGTGAGGGAGGGGACAGGGAGGTGGGGCCTTGCTTGAATGTTGGAATAGTCAATCCCTGGTCAACCCTTCATTATCATTAAAAAATTTTTAATGTATAACAGTTCTGAAATTGTTGCTCTTAATGAATCAGATACTTGTACAGGTAATAGAAAGGCCATCTTAAAAAGAATCAGAAGATTACTAGGAAAGGGCTCAAGCCATTGTAGGGATTATATTCACTGAGAAATCAGAAATATAATAAGTACAACGAAGAACTGGAGGACCTATGATTCAGAATTGACGTTTTACAACAAATTTAACTACTATTTTTATCTTTTGTACTTCGTTTAAAAGTACAGCTTTTTTCTTACTACAAAATTAATGCATTTTTTTTGTGTGGAAAATACAGGTAACAATAAAAATAAAACTCACTTTTAACCCTACTACCTAGTGGTAAACATTTTGCTGTAAGCGTTCTGGCATTTTTGTATTCTTATATGAATGAAATAGTCACAGAGATGTGATTATCCTGTAGATACTGCTTTATAGTCTGCTTTTTCACTTAATTTTATTTAATTTATTATGAAGATACTTTTCATGTCAGTGCATGGTACAATATTTTTAAAGGCTACATAGTCTTCCATTGTAAGGATGTGTAGGAACCTTAATTTATTCAGTCAATTTTCTGTTAATGGGCATTTAGGTTGTTTTTGCTTTTCTACTTTTGCAAACAATGCTGCACTAAAAATGCACGTACATATATCTTTGCATGTGGCCATTATTACATTCCAGAGTAAAATCCTAGAAATGAAATTGCTTTTCATATATATTTCTAAATTCCTCTAGAAATCAAATTATACTCAATAGTCCAAGAAGTCTCTTGACACCCCACACCTCCAATCCTGGTCAACGTTAATATTTAATGTTTAAATCTTTGCCAATTTAATAGGTAAAAATTATGTTTTGTTATTTTAATTTGGCTGTCATTGATTATTTATCATGCTAAATGTTTTCATAAGTTTATTTGCAGTATTTTTCTATGAATTATAGAAGTGAAATTATTATGATTTTAAATTATTTAATTAATCGAATTAATTCTAAAGACTGTATGTTATGCAGGGCTGCATTGTCTTTATTCAATTCTTTATTACTTTCCTAATTTTATTAGGAAACTAGTTTTATTAATGCACAAAAGTCAGAGCTGCACTACACGAACATACTTTTCATTAGAAATATAGTAGCCATTTCGACCTACCTTCAATTCCTCTGATCTGTATTTTTTGCTTTAAACATGAAACCACAGGTCAAGTTTCATTTCTCATTTACCACTTCTCCACCTTAGTTGTCAGTTTTGCTTTTGGTCTAAACTGAGGGTAAGTGAGAGGGCATCTTACTAAATCACTGTCTTTAGGCAAGATTCGAATAGAGATATTTACTTTGCATACTTTGTTTAGTTTGTCATTTGAAAATAAATTTAAACCTAATACTCTTCAGAAATGTGTTCTTGTGTTTAAAATAATTTTTTACACCTAATAATCTTTAAGGACAATGGAAGTATTTCCATTTGGGGGTGCCACTGTGAACATTTCTTTAAGGAAATGTGACAATATCTAGGCAACAACCATATCAAAATGGCAGTTACATGAAGTGACTAGTATGTAGACTAAGTATGGGCTTTCCCCTAAATATTGGAAAAGATCAAAGAAAAATGATTTGACTTGTAATTTTATTTTTATCTATCAAACTCTTCTTTTTGGGTGTTAGTACTTTGTTCTTTGGTTCAAAAAATAAGTAACTCTGGGTATTGTAAACTTCATGAAAAAACAAGTTCTACATCGACCTCTTCAAATCCTACTATATATAGTAGTTGATTGTGGAATAGGCTACTTGTTCAACCTTTTAATAGGGAATTTTGATCCATTTATATTTTTATTGAAAATGCTGAGATATATTTATACTTATGAGTGTCATTTTATTTTGAATTTTGTATTTATTATATTTTTCTTCGCTTTTTTACCCTTTCTTGTATTCTGTCAAGTACTTTAGTCTGAATATGAGCAACAAGATTCAGTACATGCTTATCAGTTGCATTTGTATACCATGTGTTTTTGTATTTTGTGAGTGAATGACTGCAGTAGAATCTTTAGAATCCATCAGTTATAATAATGAATGCATCGGTTATAATAATAAATTTATGGTTGTCATAGTGCATTGTGTATATTAGTGAAGACACATTGTGTATAATGTGAAGACACATTGTCTTCACAGTTTGATGTTTGAAATATCGCCTATTTTCAAGGAACTCCACTGGTGTATGGCATTATAAGGCATAAAATTAAACCACTGACCTATGATGCAATAAGAAACGAGTGACTTAACTAGCTGGCCAGGACAAACACCCAGGATTGATATCTCAATTCTGTTTTATTTTCTACATATTATGCAATACCTCTGAAGAGGTTACACTTTACTAAATTTGTATGGAGCAGAATACATGCTGTATTGGAATTTGCAAATTTAGGGATTTGTGAAAGTTTTGCAACAGATAGTTCTTAAATACTGTACTTAAATAGTTAATATATTTTAATTCCTAATTACTGTCTATATCCTATAAGAAAAAGAGCAAAGTTGCTTGCTGAAGACTCTGCCACAGAAAAAAATTTTTTTAATTAAAAATAGTCTTTAGTCACACATAATTTTTGATGCATAAAATTTTATTTTGTTTTAAGGATATCACAAGAATAGCTATCCCTTCTGTCTTGTGTATAATTAAGAGCAAATGGGAGAGCACATTTATAAAATATAGATCATAAGTATTCTAACAAGGAGAACCTTTATGTTTCATTTTGAACTAATAATGATATGGAAATGACATCTTTCCAATCAGAATTGATAAGAGCTAGCTGATAGAAATGTTGAATTTCCCATCAATGTTGACAAACATGAAGTATTTATAGATGAAGCTTAACTCTCGTTAGCATAGGAGAGATAAGAATCTAGGTAATTATGAAATCTTCTTAATTCACAAATAAGAAAATCACTGAATAATATCAGACTGATGATATCCTTTACTAGGTCTGCAGACCATTATAAAAATAATATAAACATTGTATCATAAATCCTTTAAATGGACCACTTGCTTAAGTAACCACAATGAAACTTAACCATAGGTGGTCAACTCAAAAAAGTTCCACTGTAATTTTACAAAGTTCCTTTGTATCTTAGAAATGTGGTACTTATATACATAAACCAATAATTTTTTAGTTTATTAGTGTTTGCCAACTAACAGAATACTTCCTTCCACTTTTAGATTAATAAATGGACATATTAATCATATTAATAAATAAATATGAGTTTATATTTCACTATGATTAAACCTGTTATAAGAACCTTCACTTTATTAACAGTTTGACACATTGGATACTTAAAGTAGGTTTTTCTTTATTTTTTTAATGCTGTAGGTTAATCTTAGGATGCAATTCCTAGTTGTCAAATACACTTAGGAAATATGACAAAGGAAATGACTAAGATAACAAGAGATGAGTAACTCATCCTTCAGTGGATTTTTACATCTGTAGTATAAGATTAGGTCACTAGCACTGTTGTTTTTCCCTGTATATGTATACGTAAAGTTTAGTCATAATTGTTTACTTGTAGAATTGATAAAAACAAAGAATGTCAACTCCAAGAAAAGAGCTTAAACTAAGAACAGACATTTGCCAGGGACAATCCAATCCACACCAGCGTCTGTGGAAGGCCAAAGCTAATAATATTCTGGTAGTTAGCATTACCCTCCTGCTTTTTCTCTAGAGGGCATGTCTCTCTGTCTCTTGTGAGACAAGAGGCATTACCTTGCTAGCAGGCAACACCAGTGGTTCTTTTAGAAAGGAATTAGTAATTCTTGTAATATCACTTGACTTTTGTGAATGAGCTCTGCAGGAAAATTGAGGCTTACTGTTCTCTGTGGCATGCATATTTGACAAGTCATTTCTCACCTCTGAGATGGCTACAGGGAATAAAGAATGATTTGAGGAGTCAAGATGAATCATACAGGAAGATTTCTTTCACTCATATACTGAGTATATCTTCATCTATTTAAAAGTTAACTTGTGACCTCTAGTAATAGTCTACTCTCAGTCACGCACATAGCTCCTTTTTAAGACTCTTATTCTCACTTAGTGTTATTCTCACTCAGGGGTGATTTTGACGTTAGAGCGGACAAATTACAGTACTCCCAGGAATATCAGGTTAGTTTTAATCTTTAAGTTTGGCCCAAATAGAATACATGTGTGTTTGTGACTGTGTTTGCCTTGAGTGTACCTATTTTAAAATTAATTATGTTATCAGAAATCTTACTCAGGCTTTAATGGAGAGCTTTTCTGTGGTAAATTCAAGAAAAATTACTTGAGAAATGCTTGGGAGATTACTATCCTTTTATATGTGTAAGTAACTTCCTGGCATTAGCTTTGGACTACTTAAATAAATGACAATGAGTAATGTTACTCTGCAGTGATGTCCTTATAGTTTTACTGTTATTAAATTTTATTTTGTTTTTCTAACTTTGGATATAACCGGCAAGGCATGATTATGTTAGGGTGTCAGATTAATTTTCTAGAACTTTATGGCAATCTGTGGCAATTTGTTCTATAATGACACCGAATTACCAGAAAGTAGCCCTCAGGGTAGTTTAATTGAGATAACAAAAATCTCAAAAAGTTACAAATATATGTCTGTTTGAAGATATACCTGTATCTACATATATATAAATAGAATTTGTTCATATTAAAAATGAGGAAACAGTATGGTTTAAAAATATGCAAAATGAGACCTAACCAAATAATTTATAACAAAACTTTTAATGCTATTATAATGTAAATTACATTTCATAGCAGAGGAATCCATATATGACAGTAACATACCAGCTTAATCAAATTTTGAACTTTTTTCTATGAGAGTTATGCTGTATGTAAAATTGTGTCTCTTTTTCCTTTTATCTGTGGTACATTATGAACATAAAATACACTAATTTTTTAAAGGAATAAAATTAGTATGTCTATTTAAAGTATTAAAAAGTACAACAGTAATTTTTTTCAATGTTATTTTAAACATTCCCAGCAAAAACTAAAGGGATGAAACAGAAGTAAGACAGATTCTTAATATTTGTTAAAGGAGAGTGATTGTTATTTGATATTTTAGTTTTGAAAATTTTAAGCAACATTTAATAATTAATAATAGAAACCCAATAGCTTTATATAATAATCTTTTGCTCATTTTTAAAACAAAACCTTATGTTTTACAATATCTTGTGAATTCAATAGATGTGAATATTACCATCTACATTTAAATATGAAAGATTAAAATGGTTTGCTCAATATCCCAACATTAAGGATGAAGTTAAACCTAATAACGCAGGTTTTCTCATTTCATAACAAATACCTTAGCTGAGTGATTTTGTAAAGGTAGCATTTCTCAAAGACAGTGATTTTCATGATTAGTAATAGTGCTTTTGTTGATTTGTTATAAAAAAGTGAATGTCTTCTACCTTCTATATTTTGTTTTTGTTTAACCTTTGAAGATCTATTTAATTGTTTTGAATTCAGTTTTGAAGTATTCTAAGAAGTTTTATTTCTTATGATTTACAGTCATTTTTTCTATATCTATGATAAATTACTAAAAGGCTTAGAATATTAATATTAACATTAGTGTTTTGATGGAAATTAGTACAACATAGAAGAACACTTATGTGAAGACATTATATTTTTATTTAATAAACATTTAAGATAAATAAACAAATTAACCAATTTATAAAACAAAAAACTATATTTTCAACTTCTAAATTGATTATAGAAGGTGCCCAATATTTGAGATTTTTCCTAATGTGAAAGATAACATAGAATGAACTTACTTCAATTACTTAGTCTCTGAAAAAAGTTCTAAGCTTTCTCTGATTTTCAAACCTAATAGAAGTAAAATAGTAATTCATTTGAGTTAACAGTTAGTGTAAAAACATACCCCATGTTCTCTTGAATCAAAAGATGTTTACAATAATTATGTTTGTTGCTGCAAATCCTTTTGTGGTTACTGCTAATTACATGTTTTTCACTTCAAAGTCTTTAAAAGGAATAGTAGGTACAAGTCAACTCAATAAATATGTATTGGGTGAAGGAATTGAAGAAGGTCTCTGGGTTTGGAAAAATGTATATAAAAATACCAGTATCATCTTTGTTATGGATTTTTCACTTTAGCTGAATACAGGGCACCCTGACTTCCTATATTACTGGATCAAATCTTGAAATTATATACCCTGAGCAAATGATGTTATGGGGAATGTGTGACACTAGCATTTTAATTAAAATACAAAATGATAATCTGTACAAGGGCATAACTAAGCATTTGATAACCTCTAATTATATTAGTAATAACATTTTCATTTGATAACTAGATAGCTGGGTAATTAAATACATGTAATTAAAGCAAAGTCATATCCTAATTTATAAGGCAAGTAAAACAAAAGAGCATAGTAAAACACCATTGAAAAGTCATTACTACATCATTATAATGAGATACATTTTTACCAATATAAGGAAAATAAAGGTCAAAACTTGCCCTATGCTTTCTTATTAAAATAGTCTACAAGACCAGGTGATAAAGAAAGTCCAAAATCATAAATACAATACAAAATGATTTTATCCCCATGAGCTTTTGCCAGTCCAAAGTTATTGTGAAAGACATAGGGTGGAAGATGGCAAGAATCCCCATACAAAGTGTTAAAGATCAAGGCCAGAACCTCACTTTGTTACCCAGGAACAATTAATTACAGAGCAGAGGTATATTTTTTGCTACGTGCATTATCACCACATTTCTCACCAGACAAAAGTGGGTAGAGTCCTTTAAATGTAGTCCAATTTGGAGCCCAGTATGAAGGGTGGTGTGGATCAGGTACCATGGTTCTTGAGAGAGGAAAGGGCCTGATTGTGCATTAACAACCATAAAGAAAGGATCTGGTCCAAGCAGGAGCCTTTATCTCAGAGTTCAAGGACATATAGGAGTTGTATTTTGCCCAGTGACCTTGATTGCAAGGGTCAAATAAGGCCATTCAGCTCAAAAAACAGCATACAGCCTAATTATATCCACAAACACAGGGACTTTTCAGTCCTCTCTTTTAAAATGCACTCTTCCTTGTATGTATGAAGCAATAGAAATACTTTCAGCAATACTTTTCTTCTTTCTTTGTCGCTGACCCACATTAACTTGCTGATCCACCAACAGAGCTTGAAATGTCACCCATTTAGAGTGACACAGACCTCTTTCTCCTTCTGGTAAAATCCTCTGTATGAATGAAGTTGGAGACAGCCTTAGTGAGGGGACTATCTGATGTCTCGGTGCTGCTCCCAAAGTCATAGTTCTTCAGGCAAGGGCACAGGCAATGCCCAACGGCCCGGCGGATGTAGCTGTCAAAGATATAGTAAATGAAAGGGTTGACACAGCTGTTGGCAAATGCCAAGGGCCCACTCACCTCCATGCCCAGCTGGAGAACCTCTGAGGAAAAATAGAGCTCTTGCTGCAACCCAGAGACAATGGCCAGGAGCTTGAAAGTATTAAAGGGCAGCCAGGAGATGACGAAGGCTGCCACGACAATAAAGATGATCTTTATGGATTTCTTCAGCTTTTTGTTATGCTTTCCCGACTGCTGGTAATGGGCGTACAGCTTCCTTGTGATGCAACAGTAGCAAGTCACGATGCTCACCAAAGGGGCAAAAAAGGTAAAAATCAAGCCCACCAGGGCCCAAGCCAGTTTAACTGAAGTGGCCCTCTTCTCTGCACAGTATGGTTTATCACCAATCAGGGTGAGCTCCCTGGACAGAAGGGTAGGCAACCCCAGGAGGCCGGAGATAAACCAGACACTGGCACAGACTATGTATGCACAGTCTCTCCTTCTGAATTTCCTAGAGATGGTGGGACACACGATGGCCAGGTAGCGGTCAACACTCATGCACGTGAGCAAGAAGACACTGCAGTGCATGTTGACCGAGATCATGTAGGAGCTGCCTTTGCACAGGAAAGAGCCCGTTCTCCACAGTCCTAAAGACGCTTCTTTATCCACCCAGAGAGGCAATGTGACCAGGAAAATAAAGTCGGAGGCAGCCAGGTTCATGATAAAGATGTCGATCAGCCTTCGGCTGCCCCGTTTGAAATGCAATGCACTCATGAGGACGAGGTTCCCCAGCACTCCAATCAGGAACACGGCTGTGTAAAAGATGGGAAGGAAGACTGATGTATAAAGAGTGTGGGAGCGGGTCTCCTCAGCATCAGGGCTTTGGCTTGTAACGTAGTAGAAATAATCCGAATCAACTGACGTTGCTTCTGGGTCCATCACTGAAGATCAGGTGCCAAATCTGGTAAGTTTCCTTACCTAGGAAGTTTTTGTATGAATTTTAGAAATCTCAAGGCAGCTTCTTTTATACAGTGCCTGCCCCCACCAACCCCCCATCCTCCCTCCCTTAAAAGATCTTGGGACAAGCATAAAAACAGACACACACACACACACACACACACACACACACACACACACACACACACAAAGCAGTTTCTACCAGTCCTCAGATAGGGCCCGCCAGGAACACCACCCTGATTGGCGTTGGGTGGTTGTGGTTGTGGTTTTCTTTATTTGCATTTGCCCAAGAAACTGAGGTGCTTTTTTACTTCTTTCTTCAAAATAGTTAATATGTTTCTTTAAATCCGCAAATTAGGAAATGGATTAACTTGTTTTCCTTACCTACCTTAAAGACATCTTTTGCTTTTCTGACAGTGAGAATTCTTTGGATCTAGCCTTCTGCTTCACACATAGGGTACTGTTTTACTTTCTGAATTTAAGGTGATAATGATGATGAAGATACTCTTTATTTACATCACTGGGGAAGTGTGAAGAAAATAGTGTTTCATTGTATAAAGAGTGAACTAAAAATTTCCCAAATCATCCCAGTCCACATCTATGGCAATCATCATGATTCCACTTCAGGTACGAGATTTTCCCCATTTGTTTGGCTCTTTTAGCTCATATGGAGTCAATCCTGTCTTATTCAATAAGTTTTTTAAAATCCTCAAAAGGCTGAGACCACATCTTGTGTTTTATTACTATTTGAAAAAGATTTCCACTATACTTAGCATAGCATCTTGCATATAGTAGGTAACTTGGAAATGTTAGTTTACTTGAGTTGATTAGAAAAACTCTTGTTTTTGTTGTTCAGTATAATTGGAGAGAGTAGCTTCACCGGCATTTAACTGCAGGCATTGTTGTTATTTATGTAGCTTATAAAAGCATGTTTAAAAATCACAAATTGCTATTTTTACCTCCTTATCTGTTATTGTAATTCAACCAATGAAATTCCCTTTGTTAGAGTTAACATCTTTGATTAGGAGATCTTCTCCTTACTAAACCTCAAATAGCTATTCTTCATTAGATTTTAGATCCCTTCTCTTCTTCATACCTCACCCTTGTAGCCGTAATTTTTTTAGCTTTTGAGTTATGACTTTTCCTTAAGTACCTCCACAAATCAGTGAACTTCTCTTTTGGAATTGTTGACCCGGCAACAGACAGACCCATATTAAATGACATTATAATGGCATTGACAGTGTAGGCACTATAAAAGGAAGATTTGGGCTAAATAGGCTAACATCGCAAGGATGCTATCATACATTTTTCTCATCTGTCCTCTTTCATATTAGGAAGACCATATAAAATACAACAAATTCTGAAACTGTCACCATTTATTTCAATTCTCTACTGGCTGAAGTGGCTCAAGCTTCTCTTACACTATTCTCTCTTTCCCTCCGCCTCATTTCATCACCAAAATTACAGTTTCAGGTTGCTATTACTATTGCATGGAAGAATGTATGCCTGTAGATGAAAATACGATTGTTAAACATTCGAAGTCTTTTCTAATGAATTTTTATTTCTTCTGTAATTAATATATTGAAAAGAATGATTCTGCCTTCTGTATTTCCTCCTTCTCTCTTTTTCCTGATGTCACCTCAGTCTTAGGCATGTGAGTCGAGGTCAGGGAAAGATGAGGGCTTCCCTGATCTGGGGCAGCCCCAGGAAGTCACTTGGGAGTTGGTTTATGGGTCTGGGTCTGCCTTCTTCTGTGTCCCTGGCTGCTCTGTGTTGTTCATGGGGGGCATACCCTTCATTAAGTACAGGCTACGGATGAGAGAAACTAATTCTTGGCATTTCTGGGATAGAAGTCTTTTCCACTGGGTAAGCCTTAAATATTTAATAGAATAATTCATTTTGTCAAATAGTATAAAATAGGACAATATTTACTTGAAAACGATTGAGGGGGTAAATGTAGAATATTCAAACACTATATGTGTTTGTGTATATTAAAGTACCAATCATATATATGATTGTAAAGTATATATATATATATATATATATATATATATGTACATATATTTACTTTATTTGTAATTGTACTTTAAGTGTACAATTAGAATTTTGCATTCTGCAAACAGAATTTCTTTTGGCATTTAAGAAAATAAGATTAATTCTGGGCCTAAGATATTTAAAACAATTTTTTAGATGTCTCAAAAATTCCACATAAAATAAAAAAGAATTCATGCTCCTTCACTAGAGGGAAACATCTGGTCATACATTTATTCTGCAGGCCTTAAATTCTCTTTCAGCATTCAAAATTGTTGACCTCCCAATGTAAACTATCTCAAATAAATCTGATTTTCTCAGTAAACTTTAAAGTAGCTGGAGACAAAATGATTTTCTTTATGATAACAAAGAAATACAGTAATTAGTGATAGAATACTGTAATATGAAAATATCTAACATGGATCAACAGTATCTTGGGACCCAAGTTAGAAAACAAATGAAGTATTTTGAGCCAAAAGGGGAACGAATAGCATAGTACTGGGCTTTTAATAGCTCAAAGAATACACAGATATTATAAGACAGAGCCCACAATAAAAACTGACTAAGTAAAGTAGGGGAGGTCATTGTACTAATAAGCTTGGGTGCAATGGTCATTTTCAGGATTTTGAATGTTCTTTGAAATAAACATGAGGATACTAAGAATAAAACAACCAATTTCACACACGAGTAAACCAAAACTCAAAAATAGCACTGGACACCATAATAAGTATATGAAAAGGCAGTACAAACAGGGTGATAAAAAAGAGTAAGATGTAAATATTAGCAACTGAATTACAGCATACATGCCATCTCAAGAACAGTTGGCCCAGATAAAAATGCTCAACTTTCCTCCTTCATCCCTGTCAGAGATAATTGCTTCCACCTTTGTGTTCTCTAAGACCTGATACAATGCAGCTTATAAAGTGCTTATTACCTCATTTCACATGATTAGTTTTGGTGTCTGACCTCCTGAGCTGATGATCATGAGCAACTTGAGGGGAGAGGCCATCCATTATCTCTCCACTGGTCTCTAGCTTATGGTAGTCACCCAACTAAAGTCTTTTTTGGAATCTCGAAGTCATCGTTTTGAAACTGTAGGTGCCAGACCATATTACCCACATTAGAGTCTCCTGGGGTGCTTACTAAACTGTGGCTTTCTAAACCCAATCCCAGGTCTATTGAATCAGAATCATTAAGAGCAGAGTCTAGGACTTTATAATTAACAAATATCCAAGGTTATTCTGATACACACTAAAGTTTAGAATCACTGTTATAATTTATTTATCTTAACTTTATATCTTATGCTTTGTTATTATTTTGGCTAACTTTTAAAAAAAAGTTTAAAATCATCTTTAAATTTAAACTTCTTAGAAGTCTTCTAGCCTGGATCTCACACACTTTTAGAAGTTAATTTAGACTTCTGAGTTCTCCCTATTCTGTGTCGCAGTTCCTGGGATATGTTCAGGATTGAGTTAGATGTTAAGGATGGGGAGGGAGTAAGTTTTGTTCATGGAGACATCTGCTCAAGTGAATCTACTATTATCTATCATGCAGCCATAGCTGTGACTTGCAGCCTCTGTTTCACGGGTGGCTGAAGGTTTTGTGTGAATACAGCCACCCCAACTGGCATTACGATATATTACTTCTGCTTCTCTGTCAACCACTCTGGCTCCCATACTACAAAGTAACTCATCAGATTATGTAGCATATAGCACAGATGAAAGAAACCTCTGTTCATATATGCTCTAATGATGTGTCCTAGAATAAATGACAAATATTAAATTGTTTTTCATAAACTTCTCATTGATATGTTTATTTGTTAGAGAATAAACACTTGTCTATTTCTTCCTTGAGTATTATAAAGTATATAACCATTTAAATAGTCCAGTTAAAGAGATTGATTTACATTCTAAGAGCTAATGACTTTTTTATTCTGACAATTTCTCAAGAGAGTTTAGTGCAATATAATAGAGGGTGCAAAAAAAAGTATACACATTTTAAGAAAGGAAAAGACGGTATTAATTGTAATACTCAATATATACCAATAACAAAAGATGAATACAAGTCACGTTTCTCCACAACTAGACTGAAGAACAAGACGACAGCACCTTGTCCGTTCCCCTTCCCCTTATTCCCCAGTACTGTTCCCATCCCCCCAATTACCCAATAAAAATCTTTAAAAAAAAACAAAAACAACAAAAAAAAAACAAGTCACGTTTGACTTCTGCAATTACAAAAGGTGATCAAAGTGGTTACCATCAGCGTCCAGATATTTCTGATTACAGTGAACTACTGCTTGAGCATACTGCTTGAACATCTCTTAAAATGTGTACACTTTTTTTGGCACCCCTGATATATCATGCAAAATTAAGTGGTATGTATTGGGTTGTCGGAAAAGTCATGATGCATTTTTGCAATGAAAGACATAGAAAAAAGTCATGACTTTTCCGACAACTCAATATTTGCTGTTATCAGGGTCCTCCCATGCTTTATTTATTGTGTTATTTCCTTTGGTACCCCCTATTTACATAAACAGTAGTGATGGTACTATTCTAGGAATATATACTTTAGGCTTCTTCATCATAATTGATTTAGGGTGTGCATAACAAAAATTGAGTTTATTTATATTGGTGTCCCTTGATACCCAGCATGGTGTTTGGCATAAAATAAGTGGTCAATAAGTGTTTGTAGATCTGGACTGAATTATGCTTGAATTTTCAATCATTTCCAATAAATAGGAGCTTTTTGCAAACTTCTTGGACAGCTTCTATTTCCCATGCTTACTGTTTATCATTGAAACAGCAAAAGTTTGTGTTGCTGTATCTTTTCTAATCAGAATGCATACAGCCTTCCTCTTTTTCCTTTGTCCATCTTCACTTCCCACTATCTCTATCTTCTTGTACATTGCCTCTGCTGGAGATGTAGGATACATGAATTCCCCAAGGAAGCTTTAAGGCTGTGGATCTATGACAACCATATTTTGGAGTGATATTATTCTTCTTCCATCAGAATTATGAATCATAAAATTTTAGAGCTTCAAGTGGTATTCAGTGATCATCCAATACAACCATTTTACCAATGAGGACACTGTGGCTCAGAAAGAGGTCATCTACCAAAGACTCACATTGGTGATTTAAAAATAAAGAACAATTTAACCTTCTTTTCTACATATGGTTCATTCACTGTCCTTCAGAAACAAGAACATCTAAATGACTATAGTTTGTATAGCTCTTGACAGGAACTGCCAAGAGGAAAGAGCCATTTTAGATGCAGTTTTCTGTTTGCCTTGTCCTTGGTTAATTTTGTCATTGTTCTACCATGAATTGATACAAGGAAATTTTTGTTTAAATGATACTTTTTTTGACAATGGTTGTGATTGGAACCCAGAACTTACTATATTTCTGTTTTTCTCCTTTCTGCACTACAAAATTCACAAGGAAAACAACCTTGAAAAAATTATAAGAAAAACATAATGTAAATATATCTTGCTTAACATTAGTTCCCAAAAAATGTGCAATTAAAAGGTAATATTTAAGTAGATTAGGGAATTTGTTATTGAAGGAAATTCTTACATGAAGACATGAAGAGTTGTTTTGTAAGCACACGATAACAAGTTAAAATTATATCTGCATATCTAGATTTTCAGTTATTGGTTTATTTAAACTGTAGTGTAACTGTAACACTATCCTGCTGAAACTAGAACCATCTTTAACAAATTAAGCCAGAGGTCTAGTTCAACTTTTCTTTTAAATCTAAATTTCATAATCTGTACACGGTTGCACTAAATTATCTTTTAACATTTTGTGAAAATATCTCAGGCCAGCTATTGCTTTCCAAACAGCAGAGTAAGAAATGGAAGCAGAAATTTAACTTCATTATTTTATTAAGGATTTATTTTGCCCAGCCACACAAAAAGCAAGTATAAATAGGAAACACTCAAGATGCAGCGATAAATAAGAAATATGGTGAGTGCTTGGTGGTACCGCGTGTGATGAGGCAGTGCAAGTCCTCTGTGCTGAGTGGGCAGGATGGTCACAACATCAAACATGCAGACAATTCCAAGTCCATGCTAAACTGGTGAGTGAAATGTATCTTATGTCTTTTCCAGGCATTCTGCAGACTTGATGAAATGTCATTCTCCTTTGCAGGTCTCCCCAGAAACATCCACCTTCTGAATCATGAAGACTTATTTATGTCATGAGCCCAGGCTGGGAATCTCCTGAGAAGAGCTATACAAGGATGCCTGAAATCTGGTCCTAGCAAATCATTCCTAGCCAGTTGGCAGTTAATCCAGAGTTAATCCTGCTGAAGTGAGCAAAAACACATACATCTATAAATGACTTATTTCGACCATCCACCAGGTATCGAGCTTTTAAAAGCTGTATATACTGACTCTACCTAAACCTTATAGATGTTCAGCAAATATTTGCAAATACTAATAATTTAATGACTGCTCACTGTGCCCCAGGCCTTGTGCTGGGCATTTTATATGTATTTTCTCATGTAATCCTCACAATGACCACTTGGGACAGGCTATTGTAAATATCCATAATTTGGAGAAAAGAAAACTGAAACAAAGAAGTAAATTGTCTAATGTCACAAAGCTAGTCAATTTACCCCAACAGTCAAGTTTTATAAGTCAGTTATTCACTGAGCTCAGTTCCCGTTTCTGTGAATTAAGGTGGTCTTCCTGTTCCTCTTTCAAACTGTAGAACCTGAGTTATATAGGTCACAATCAATTACTAGTGGTGACTGGAGACAGTATGCCTTATCTGTGGACCCTCGTCCCTTCCTTCGTAAAATTTAAGAATCCGTCAGTCCAGACCTCCCTTTTGCAGACTTTCGCTCCGAAGCTGAACTACAATTCCCACAATGCGCCGCGCGCGACGCCAGGAATGCTGTCCGCCGCCTCTCGCAGTTTTCCTTCCGTCCCTCCTACAACTCCCACAAGCCCCCTCGGCCACGGGCCTTGGCCCGGCCTGGGGTGGAGGCGGGGGCGGAGGCGCGGGAGTTATGGAGGGGGCGGGCTCTGCAGGGAAGTGCGTCAGAGGAGGCGCGGGGAGAGGAGGGTGCTGTAGTCTGCGCTTAAGGGTGAAATTGGCGGAGCAGAAGGATGGGCGGTGAGTGAGCCGGCCCGGCGTCGCTGGGCGGGGGTCGCGTAGCCGGTCGACGTTTCCAGCGGTGTGAGGAGCGGTCTCCTCCCCGTGTGCGGCTGGGCTGCGGCCGGGCGGGTTCCGAGCTGCGGGGCTGCGGCGGGGTTTTTCCCTCGGCCGAGTGGTCAGGGAGGGGCCTGGCTGGGTACTTGGGGGCCCCTGGCCCGGGGCCCGCGCAGCGCTGCCCCAGCCCAGCCCGGGCTCGCCTCCACCTCCCCCGACCGGTGACAGCACCTGGCGCCGAACAGCCTCTCGCGGTGCCGGGACCTTTAAAGGTCATTTGAGAGCACCAGGATGAAAGAGGATTAAACAGAATAAACATACAAACCCAACTTATGGGGTTATCGTTGAGCATTGTAATTGTCCTGATCTCTCCTGAGTCCCTTCCCGTCTTCCAGACTCAGCAGCCGCAGTTTGCGAGCCTGTTTTTCGGGCTCCTTTGTGAGGCGTCGGGTACGGTCCTGGTCTGCGCGTATACTTGCAGGATTTGACTCAGCTTGATCCGCCTTGAGTCATTTTACTGCGGCCATTTACTACTGTACGGCCTTTGAGCCCGTGTCCACGCCTTGGGAGTGTTCATATTTTGCCTGATACATTTTTCTTCTCTGACTGAGGAGAGATCATTGAGTTTGTAAATGAGGAGGCTCAAAAGTAGAAGGAAGGGGGAAGAGTAGATCAGAGCGAAGGATTCGGATGCGTAAAGAAGCTTGGCTTAGCGTTAATGGATAAGGGGCAGAGAGTGATATCTAGTAGTAGTACGTATATGTTCTCTCCGCTGTTCTGTGCGCCTGGAACAACCTTTTTTTGTGGGTTAACGAACATGTTCAACTCTGCCTTCCGTATAGCTTCTGACTCTAAACCCTGTTTTGGAAGGTTTCCCTCTGGGAGGAGCTGATTTCCTCTGCTTCCCTTTCCTGTCTCCTTTTCACACTCACACCCAGAATACAATGCTGTGCAACTTGTATAAAAATGCAGCCTGTGATTAAAAATGTATGCACCGTGCATTGCTGACTCTGGGCATATCTGTTGTTTGTATCTGTAATGTGTATGTCCTTTTCAGTGTTGTCTGTTTTAGTGTGCAGGTGATAGACTAGAGAACAAGACCTCTGTCTCCGTAGCATCCTGGGTATGTGAACATTCAATAAATACTTTCGTGATAATGAGTTTTGTTTTGAACTTAATTAAAAACCATGCTTTAAAAAAATTCCTTAATGATTATACATTACTTTCAATAGCCAAAGGATGGGGAATAAAGGGTGATTTTTGAGAGAATGTATTTCAAAATAATCTGCATTTGTCTTTGAAGTCTAACTTTTCTCCTTTCTTCAACTTTTAAACAGAGCAGTCTGAATGCCAGAATGGATAACCGTTTTGCTACAGCATTTGTAATTGCTTGTGTGCTTAGCCTCATTTCCACCATCTACATGGCAGCCTCGATTGGCACAGACTTCTGGTATGAATATCGAAGTCCAGTTCAAGAAAATTCCAGTGATTTGAACAAAAGCGTCTGGGGCAACTTCGCTAGTGATGATGCAGATGAAAAGACTTATAATGATATGCTTTTCCGATATAATGGCACAGTGGGATTGTGGAGACGGTGTATCACTATACCCCAAAACATTTATTGGAGTAGCCAACCAGAAAGGACAGGTATTTCTCTTATTTAAATTTCTGTTTCCTTTACCTACTCAACTCTAGACAAAGTGATGTGATGATGGCCCAATTATTTATAAGCAGGTTTGTGGGTTCTTCCTCTCCCCAAAGAAATAAATCTTACGTGTCTCTTCTCTCCCTATCACCTTCTCCCCCCAACTTCCAATGAGTTAACCATTGTGCTCATAAATATTGGTTGGATGAGTAACTGTCCTTATTTTGGGAAAACCATTTTAAATCTTTGTACTTATTTACCTATTCACTAAAAACCTTTTTCTTAATCTGATATTTGAATCTTAGTAACCATTTATCATTCATTCAACAAATATTTTTTGTATGTTTCAATGTTCTATGGCCTACTAGCTTGGAGTATCAAGGAAAAAAAACAAACCCTTACTCCTGGGTAACTACTTACATCCTAATAAGGGGTGACAAGCAATAAACATAACAGTATAAACAATAAATAATTATGTAGTATGTTAGAAGATGACATGTGCTATGAAAAAATACAGCAAAATAAAGGAGAATTGGAAATACATAGGGAAGGTGATATTGGTGGGCATAAGTTATGATATCAGTGGTATAGGCACGATAGGCTCCAACAAGAAGACACCACTTTAGTAAAGACTTGGTAAAGGTGAAGGTGTTGGGCAAAATAGGTAATTGTGGAGGCAGGGAGAATCTTTGAGGTTGGAAGGAACAACTACTTCAAAGGTCCTATGTTGGGAGCATGCCTAAAATATTCCAAAGACCAGCAAGGCAGCCACTGGGCTGGACTGGAGGGAGAGTGAGTATTTTGTTTGAGACATATGTACTCTGGGAGTAGGAGTAGGACAAATCATACAGGATTCTCTAGACGTGATGAGGAGTTTAGTTTTTACTCTGAATGTGATGGAGCCATTGTGGGGTTTTGAGCAGAGATGATTCCATGGATGATCTGCAAACCTAGGTTGATATGTTTATAGGCAGCAGGCAAAGGTGGAAGTTGGGAGACTAATTAGGAGGCTTATGCAGTAACCCAGGTGAGAGATGATTGTGACTCAGACCAGGGTGGTAGTACTGAGCAGTTGCTGGATTCTAGATATATTTTGAAGGTAGAGCCTCTAGGATTTCCTGATGGAATGCACGTGGGCAAGAATGACTAAAGTTTCTTGTCTGAGGAACTGGAAGGGTGAATGTTACTACCTGAGATGGGGAAAAGGGCTGGTGGAATAGGTTAGGAGAGAAGATCAAAGCTCCTTTATTTCAGTCTTTGTCCCTCCTCTTCTAGCTTGACGTATCTGTCCTCATTAATTTTACTGCTCCTACTTTCCTTTTCCTTTCTTGTGCCTATGTTTTAAACCTGCCTTTGAGAACCACTGGCATCCATTGGGCATTGATCCTGAATGTCAGTGCCAAAGAGGTTGCTGTCTCCTTTGGGAATGTCTTTCTATATCACTTTTTATTTCAGAGAATAAGTACTCAGAAATTTTTGTTAAGTATTTATAATTAAAACAAGCAATCATTGTTATTCTTGTTCCAGAATCATTTGATGTGGTCACAAAATGCATGGGTTTCACACTGAATGAACAGTTCACGGAGAAATTCGTTGATCCTGGAAACCACAATAGCGGGATTGATCTGCTTCGGACCTGTGAGTACTTCGATGTCAGCAGGACAATTGGGGGAAAATGGGAAATAATTTTGTATTTTGTCAAACTCCGATTTTGGAACAAGATGAGTTAAGTACATTGTGTCGAAGCAAGATCTCTAACAATATCCCAACAAACTGATCTGTTAATAACATATTTTAGAAGTTAGTACATATTTACCAAAACAAATAGGAAGTTGAGAGATGCAGAATAATACATTGCATGACAGAATCCAACCTGTCAGAAGATGTTATTAATGAGCCCATTTAAAGAGGAAATTTCATAGGGATAAATCATAATTCCTATGTTTGAGTTAAACACTTCAGCTGCCTGAGTTCAGGTAGGGATATGTGAAAAGAGTTGACTGACAGCAAGCTCTATATGAGTCAACTGAGTGGCAGGCCTGCCACAAGTATTAATCCAGTCTTAGGTAGTAGTAACAGAAGTGTAACGGTCAAAAATAAATGAAAGTATTTATTAGCATTCTATTCCTGGAGGGTCAGGTTACCCAGGAAATACTGTCTTCATATTTTGATCTAGTTTCCAGTCTGTAGAGACTTACTGGAATTTGCCTGGAAGAATGACCATGTCATGAGAGGAAATATTGAATAAATGGCAAGTATTCAATTTTGCATTGTAAATGCACAGGAAGAAGTTTATTACTATCAGAGTTTGAAGGAAAGTTAAAGACTTGTATGTTGTTTTAGAAAGTAAAACCAGCACTAGAAGGTGTATTTGGTTTGGAGTTGATATTAATACATTGCTAATAATTAAAATAATTTAAAAATGGAATAGGATGCTTAGTAAAGTCATCAGTTTTCTTCCTATGTTGTTGAGGAAATTTATGATAATTAAAACTGCCTTTTATTGAGTGCCTGGTATATATCAGATCCTCTACTTTGTGCTTTATGTATATTCTCTTAACAGGTTTGTTTGTGTTTTTTTATCATTATTCATTAACTTGTTACTGTTATGAAATAAATCCTATAAGGACTTAGATTTGTTTGTATGTAGAACCAAATGCTTTGCTTCAAATGCTGACTCTACCACTTACTGTGTTACCTTCTTCAAGTTATTTATACCTGTTGTGTCAGTTTGCTCATTTATAAAATGGAGATTACAATAGTACTTACTTCATAGGGCTATTGGGAAGATTAATACATAAAGTGTTTGTATAACAGTGCCTGACACATAGTAAGCCCTGGCCTGCTGAGATCATAATTGTTAACTGTTATTGTCCTTTTACTTTTTTCAGAACAAAGTTAGCATCCTTTTGAACAACGTGCTTTAGAAAAGAAACCTTAATATTCCTTTCTCAATTTTTTGAGAAAAGATCTAATTGGAATATGAAAGAAATTGTCATTGTGGGAAAACTGTGGAATCATGGTAACTTTTTTTTTCTTCTCTTTTTTAAAATCAGATCTTTGGCGTTGCCAGTTCCTTTTACCTTTTGTTAGTCTAGGTTTGATGTGCTTTGGGGCTCTGATTGGACTTTGTGCTTGTATCTGCCGAAGCCTGTATCCCACCATTGCCACAGGCATTCTCCATCTCCTTGCAGGTGGGTCTTGTCATCATACTTAACTTTTCATCTTCTTGTCTCCCTAGAGACCAGAAAGTTGTAATTCTTAAACATTGTCACGTATTATTATACTATCCTGTCACATTGCCTGAAAAGCTCTTACAGTGCTCTCATCTAGCTATGTTTTGTTTTGTTTTCTAAATTTTCTTTCAAGGTCTGTGTACACTGGGCTCAGTGAGTTGTTATGTTGCTGGAATTCAACTACTCCACCAGAAACTAGAGCTGCCTAAGAATGTGTCTGGCGAATTTGGATGGTCCTTCTGCCTGGCTTGCGTCTCGGCTCCCTTACAGTTCATGGCTTCTGCTCTCTTCATCTGGGCCGCTCATACCAACAGGAAAGAGTACACCTTAATGAAGGCATATCGTGTGGCATAAGTGGGACGCCACCTGCTTAGTGATCGCCATTTTTATTATTTTTTAATAGTAATATTTTCCTTTGTTTCCCCCCACCAATTGTTTTTAATTTAAATTTTTTTTTTTTTTTTTTGCGGATACGTCATTTTATTCTGAAAAATCTATTTTTTTTATTCACACAGTTGTTTTTTTAACAACAATAAAATTTACATGGATTCTTTGAGCGATTCCATATTGCAGTCAAACTAATCTAGTTTCAGAGCCTAGAAAGAAAGAAATGAGTAGACACTTGGCACAGATTTGTGAAAGAAAACTGATAGTGGGAAATTGACCCATAACAGGTTCTGCTGATGTCTGCTAGACTTTTCAGTAAAGTAACTGTATTCAATTCACTCAACGAGAAACTTTTTATTTTCGTGGTGAAACCTCATCATTGTCAAAACTTATGTTTACTTTGCTGTTGTAGATAGCCAGTCAGCCAGAGCTAATAGTGCTATTTTCTAAGACTTAAACGCGATAAAAAATATCTAAGATCCTTTTACCTAAAGATTGGCATATAGCTTCATCGAGATGAAATATGGCAGCTATTTATACAGTGTCTGTCTACAAGAAAGGAAGTGAAAAATATAGTATTTACTTGGAATTTTAAGTTTGGAACTGCCAGAATTCCACTTCAGCCAGACAAGAAGATTAACCTTATTTTGCTTTTTTAAAAAAAGCTCTCCTTAATATGCAGTAGGATTTTCAGTACTACCAAACCATTTTGGATTTTTGCTCCTTCCCTCTTCACATACCAGACTTATTAAGAGCGTTTTCTTTTTAATACTACATCGGGGTCACAGAATAAAATTCTTCAACTGCTATCTCTTTGTTCCAGCTAAGTACCATAAAGAACGTTCCACCATAATGACCACCCGGAGTTAGGAAAACTGCCACAAGACCTGGCTGGCCGTTAACTTCCAACTGTGGTCTTTATTTCTTGTGGTGAAATGATGTGCCTTTCCTTGCCTAAATACCTTCCTGGTGTGTATCAACATTATTTAACGTCTTCTAATTCAGTCTTTTTTTTATAAATATGTCTGTAAACATTGAACTTTAAAAAATTTTATTTATTCCATTACTGTAGCACTTGACAGATTTTTTAAAATGTAACTTAGTAATTTCTTATAATACTTTAAATCTGTCTTTTTTAAAAAATAAAGTAAAAAATGAGAAGAGACTCAGTTGGTTTAAATCGTAATACCTTAGGATAAAGAAGTACAAGATTCTAAATGAGGATCTCTGCAGTTCTCTGTGGAAAATGCATTGTTACTCTATGGGCTTATCTGTATGTCTAGTGTTTGGGTCTTTGTTTTATCTTCTAGAAAATGTGGGAACTCCTTGCCCCCATTAGAAAATAAGACACTCTATGTTTCAGAATTCTAAAACGTGTTTTCAAAGTAGTTTGGTGATCTGTGTCATACTTAATGTGGCTAGTTTTTCATAAAGTCACTTAATGCCTAAGGATATTTGTGTTCTATATTAAAGAAATATTCAAATCAGCTTCTGACTTCCACTAAAGCCAGTATTACTCTGCAGCTGATTATTGCGTATGAAATGGCTGAGTATTCAGTTTTATATCTCTTCCTTGGAGTTTCCTTGCCCTTCAGCGCCTTTGGAAGATAGACAGGAGAAAAGTTAAGTGAATAAACACAAAACACTTTTGGGAATGGGATTTTAAAATTATTGAACAACAGGGCATTTTTGTATTGGGAATTTTTTATTTTAAGCAGTATCCCTGCCTCTTGTCACTCCAAAGTTTTCTGTGACTGTCATTGTAACAGCAGCCTTTAATGTGCACTGTGGAAACTCAGTCAGAATTGGCCTTTGGTGTTAACAGCCTCACCAGTAGCATCTTTTAATATGGAAAGCTGGCACCATAAGCCCTGGTGCTGAATATGTGTTGTAGTTGATACTTTAAACACATTGCAGAGTAGCTGAGGTCATACTGTCCTGTGAAGACGTTTTTCTTTGGAATACATAGGCCGTGCTTCATTTGATGTGAAAATTAGTTTTTCATCTGTCTCATGATTCTAAAGAACTAGAATCATATGAATTACTGATATAGGACCATTTTTTAAAATTAAACTAATACATGAAAATAAGTGTCAAGTAAAGTCCTATTAATCTCTTTTCATCTAATCTTTGAAAGTAACTCCCAAAATAAAAAGTTAATTTTCACATTTTTTTCAGAACATCAGTTTTATGAGAAGATACCTGTTTTAAAGTCCTAACTTTATGGTTCCTAACCCCATAACTAAATGATGTGAATAAATATCTTCTATATCCTTTTTAGCAAAAGACTCATTTTAAAATTTCTTAAAGATAGCCATAACAACAGTAAAAGTTGACTCAATAAAAAGCATAATTCTAGAAGAATTTGTTCAGTTAACACTATGCATACTATCTATGTCATGCTAAACTAGGGTCTCAAGAATTTAATAGCAATGTGTTAAAGTTTTACCTGCTCTAAGTATTGCGCGCGCATGTGTGTGTGTGTGTGTGTAGATTAGACTTGATGAGTTACTTGTAGGTGAACTGATGTAGTTACAAGAGTGAGAAGAATGAGATGACCATAGAACAAATCAATTTAGAGTTTGATTGTTGTTCAATTCCAAAGACATCATCAAATTGCAGACTAGCAGTTAAAACTTATAGATTCAGTCATCTTCAATTGACTGTTAAAATACACAGCATGATGGCATTTTAAAAATTTAACCCTCATGTAGGCTTTCACCAGAAACGAAAACAACCTGTTGAATTACCTTGATTTGCCAGTTGCAACACTTCCTGAGGTTTCCTGGCAGCTAAAGGAGCAGGTAATGGGTACAGTTCTGAAGATGCAAATTATTTCACAAGCTCCATGAAGCTTAGTCCTGGCACAAATGGGTGGAGTCTTTTGTCCTCCTTTCAGATCTCTATTTATTAGGGAAAAATGATTCATACCTTGAAAAGAAAGAATTAAAACAAGGAAGCACATCTATGGATAGGAACTCTTTCTGTTGCTTATCAGGTGTTCCAACATTATTGTTTCCTTTTTTTTTTTTTTGAACTTTATTGGGGAAACAATGTGTTTTTTCCAGAACCCATCAGCTCTAAGTCAAGTTATTGTCCTTCTGTCTTAGTTGTGGAGGGCGCAGCTCAGCTCCAAGTCCATTCGCCATTTTCAATCTAGTTTCGGTGGGCATAGCCCACCATCCCATGTGGGAGTCAAACCAGTAACCTTGTTAAGAGAACGTGCTCTAACCATGAGTCATGGGGCCACCCACCGGCAGCTCAGCAGCAGCTCAGCCCAAGTCGGCAGCTCAGTTCAAGTTGTTGTCTTTAATCTAGTTGCGGTGGGCACAGCTTACTGGCACATGTGGGAATCGAACTGGCAACCCTGTTGCTCAGAGCACTTGCTCTAACCAACTGAGTCACCCGGCCACACCAGTTCCAACACTATTGTAATGAGATACATTTTTCCCTTGGATCAAATGACATGCCAATTGTCCTGCAGATTCATTATGTGAAAATTCTAAATTGAAAAAAGAATAAATTAGACTGATTATTTGCTATATAGAATTTACCGTAGAGTCATTTAAATCCTCTTCAATGCTAAAATTTTTATTAGCAAAAATAATACATTATCTGACAATATTTACATACTTTCAGCAAAGTAGTATAAGGCAAGATCCAACATATTTTTATCTTTGCAGAGTTTAAAAATATGAAATAAGGAGAGAAAAATAATTCTCTTTGTTTTGTCTCCACCTACCTGAGGTATTGGGTAATGCATCACCTTTCATCTTCTGAGTCAGTTGGCGTCTCAGGATATGAACTTGACCTCACCACTCCTGCAGCCCTCAGCCCCTCCTAGTCTAGCCTTCTGTTGTTGGTTTTCTCTACTGAGCTTTTGTTGTCATTGGTACATTCACAAGTGACTTATTCTCTTATTTCCATAATCTCCCTTGGCACCTTTCTCTACAGTCCTTAGCCTTGTCTTTATATATGCTCTCTAATTTTCTTAGTCTCAAGATGCCAAGCTGTTCACACCTATAAAGTGATTCTGTTAAAAAGATTATGCTCTTTGACTTTAGCTGCTTGACAGCTTTAACCATCTCTGCCTTGATTGGTTACTCCCTGCCACACAGTTTCCAAATTCCTAGTAGAGTTGAAAGCTGTTACTCTTCCTCACCTTCCAGGGAAGGAATTGATGCCTTTTTTTTAAGATTTTTATTGAGGAATTGGGGGGTGGGAACAGCGCTGGGGAATTGGGGGAAGGAGAACAGACAAATTGCTGTCCTTTTGTTCTTCAGTCTAGTTGTGAAGGACGTTGCTTCACTGGTCCAAGTTGGCACCATCATTGCGCTCTTCCCAGGCGAGGCAGATCAGTCGCCGGCTTCTGGACAGCCACTCACGGCGGCTGCTGGCTGTTCATGCTGGCTGCTGGCTACTCACGGTAGCCCATGGCAACCCACTGCAGCAGGGGCTGCAGCCTACGCTGTCTCCAGCGACTCACGGCAGCCCAGCTCCAGGTTGAGCTGTTGTTCAGCATCTTAGCTGTAGAGGGCAGTGTCACTGGCCCTCATATGTGGGATCCGAACCGGGGCCCTCTGGCGTCCCAAGCCAGCTCTTAACCAACACGCCACTCAGCCGGCCTGATGCTTTTTTTTAAGGAGGGAGTATTGGAATGGACTATTTCAGTTTCTCCAAATCTTAGTTGTTCCTCCCTAGAAAAGAAGGGATGTATTATTATCTGAATGGAGAGATTGCTTGGATAATGGCATCTGCAAAAGGCAGCAAAGTGTATGGTGGTTAACTATCCAGCTCAGGAGACAGAATACTAACTTTGTGATCCCAGATCTGTCATACAGCCTTTCCAAACCCCACTTTTCCCATCTGTGAAATGCTATTATACCTGCCTTTCTAGAGTTGCGATGAGGATTATGTCAGTTGCTCAGCTTAAAGTAGCCACTTAAATGTTAGTCATGATTGGCTGCAATAAGGAGTTGGGGTTACCAAGCCTATAAAGCTGTGATTCTCAGGCTACACATTGGCGTTGCCTGCAGAATGCTAAAAAATATGTCCTAGAGATTCAGATTAGCTGATCTGGGTGTGGCCAGGTCACTGCAACTTTTTAAACCTTTCCAAATAATTCCAGTGGGCAGCTGTTTGAAAATTATGTTTGGAAGCTATGTTTAAAAGGAAGAAACAGGATTCTTTCTTAGGCAAATTGTTAGAATGAGACAGTGAGCCCTGTCAAGTAAACAGACCTGGCACAGTGCCTGCTTTCTAGAAGCCATTTCTCTCCTGTACTTGCCTGCACTCTTCTGCTAATGATGGACTTTTTTGAGACAGGCCCCAATCCATCACACCACTCCTGGCTGGAGATGTGTATGAAGAATCTGCCTACAGACTGAATACACTCCAGTGGCTGGTCTGAAGGTTCAGATTTGGCAGGAGGTAAGAGGCAGGCTTGTTTTGGCTTCAACTCCAAATTACTTTCTCTAACCCAGTACTTTTAGGGACCCTGTAGCTGGGGTGCTTAGGTCTCCATAAGAAAGTGAATACTTTGATCTCTGTTTGCTTATCAGTTCATTGCATTCCTACTGGTTCTTTTGGTTAGAACCAGTAAGGACAGAGGTGTGAGTGATTGATACCTGTACATAAGCCAGAAATGCTTGAGAATGGACATAAAAACTGTGGATAGAATAGTACCTGCCTTGACAGATTATACTGAGGGTTAGATAAGAAGGTACACAGATCTTGAAATGTAAGAACTCGATAAATGTTAGGTGTTATAACATAGAGGCCAGCACAGCACGGGGAAGAGGCGCCTTTGCCTGGCCTTTGTGGTCAGGCTCCAGGACACACAGGAATTAATTGGAGCTGCGTGGCGTGTGTGGCTGCACTCCAGCAGTGATTAGAGCTGGGGCTGTGCTACATTATCGGGGAGAGTCTAGTTTCCAGTGAAGGTTCATTTCAAAATAGTTTAATTACACGGGCTTTTTAGCCAACCTTGCATCTCAAGGTGGAAGGATTTTTTTAAAGCTTGTGTTTTTATGCTTTTTCTCAAACAGAACTGCACAAGTGTGGGATTTTCGGTCTTTTGATGATTTTGCTAAGTATCAGTTGGTGACTCAAGATTAGCAGAATCAAAAATCTGTCTTTATCTTGTTGAAATTGGATCCAGGTCCATTGACAGAATGGGAGGAACTTGGATTCCTGTAGCTTGTTCTCAGTCTCCTGAAATCAACTACTACCACATACAATGCAATTTGATTTGAATGGTTAATTTTTATTAAAGTATAGTTCACATACAGTATATATTTGTTTCAGATGCAAAGCACAGTGATTTGACATAAGATGTGATCACCATGATCTAGTAATCATCTGTCACCATATAAAGCTATCACAGTATTAACTATATTCCCTGTGTGTGCACTACGCCCCCATGACTTACTTATTTTATAACTGGAAGCTTCTGCCTCTTATTCCCCTTCACCCCCCACCCCAACTATCAGTTTGTTCCCTGAATCCATGAGTCTGTAGATGGTTAATTTTAATGCTGAGGGTGGCAGTGGATCTCAGGGGCACATACCGGTAATAAGGCCAACCACTGGGCATTATTCATGAATGGTTAAGTTGCAGAGTGGCACTTTTCTTGTTGCCCTGGACTTAAAGGAGTATTAATAGGTATGAAAGATAAGAAATTATCTTTAAAAATTTGAGAGAGAGTTCAAGCACTTGGGGCTAAAACCCCTTCTAGGACTCATTTGGAGACAGCAGAACCCAATTTTATTATGCTAACTAGCCAACCATCACCCCAGGCAGCGCTCCCCTTTTCTCCTCCCCATTTGAAATAAGATGATTGGGGGAAGGAAAGGGAGGAAAAGGCCTTGAGTCTCAGTGGATGGTGCTATGGCCCCTCTCCTCCACCACAAAAGGGAGGTATGGACTCCCTTCTATGTACTATACACCATTCTAGGTGAGAAAGCAGAGCGACTCTAGTTAATGTAGGATGTTCACATCTACAGATCTGCTTTAGATTTAGACACATCTGCTTGAAATCCCAGCTCTTCCTTTTACTGGTTGAGAAACTTTAGGCAAGTTACTTGCATCACTTCTTTAGGTCTCAGTGGGATAATAATGTCTACTTTTCATGTCTGTTGTGAGGCGTAAATAAGACAATACATTGAAAACACAGCACAGTGTCCAGCACTACTCGAGCATTCAATCAATGCCATTATTAATCTGCAAATGATTTCAAATTCCTAGCCCTGCCTTCTCTCCTAAACTTAGGTCTAAATTTCTAACTGCCTTCAAGATAGCTCCACTTGAATATTTTCGTGGTACTCAAAACTTAATATGGCCAAATTTAAACCTATGTCTTCTCAATTTCTCCCATTCTTATTTTCTGTATGTTTCTCCCATCAGCTAGACTGTCAATGGTGACATCATCTTTGACTTCTGTTCGCTTGCCTTATGTATCTAAACCAATTACCAAGGCTTTTTAATTCTACTCTCATAATGTCTCTCTCACTGAAACCCTTGTGTTCTACCCTGGTTCAGGCTACTGGATGATGACAGTACCCTCTCTGCTAGACTCCTGGCTGCTCTTTCTCCTGTTATCCATTTTGCACATCCTGCCAGTCTGATTTGCAAAACCATAGGTTTGATCACATCAAGCTTTTACTCAAAAACTTTCCATGACTACCCATTGTTTATAAACACAATCTAGAATAGTCTAGATTTCATCTTACATCCAAGCTTTAGCATTTGTAGTGCTATCTTTGCAACATTTTCTGTTCCCCTCCTTTTACTTTATTCAGACTCACTGTTAATTGTAACCTGTTTGCACTTTATTAGAACCATGCTCCTTGTTACCTTATATTTCTGGAATACTGTTCTCCACATATTCAAATCCTGTCTATACTAACTTCACTAAAATTAGTTTCAAAAGTCACAACTACTTCTTTACCAGACAGAACAATTTGAAGCTCATCTCAAATGTCTTATTCTTTCGAATTCCTTATAGCACACTGAGTGACCCCTTCTTGTGACTTTTGTCACTTTCTGCTTTGTATAACGCTGATTAATATGCATATCACCTTCCCTATTAGAACCCATTGCCTATCTAATCTTTGTACCTCCTAACATCTCCCACACTACACTGCCTTGTGCAGAGTAGTACCTCAGGAAATAAGAGAGAGGTTTCTGTTAATCCTTGAAATTATTAGTAAACCCCATTGTGGGGCCGGCCAAGTGGCTCGTTGGTTAAGAGTTGGCTTGGGAGCGTGAGCTCTGAGCAGCAGGGCCACCGGTTCAGATCCTACATGGGCCAGTGATGCTGCGCCCTCTACAGCTAAGATGGTGAACAACAACTCAACCTGGAGCTGGGCTGCCGTGAGTCACTGGCGACAGCGTGGCTGCAGTGGGCGGCTGTGAGCTACCGTGAGTGGCCAGCAGCCAGCGTTGAGCAGCCGGCAGCTGGCGTGAGCTTTTGTGAACCACCATGAGCGGCCATCCAGTGGCCAGCGACTGATCTGTCTCACCCGGGAAAAGCGCAATGATCACAATACCAACATGGGCCAGTGAAGCGACGTCCTCCACAACTAGACTAAAGAATAAAAGGACAGCAACTTGTTGGTCCCCTTTCCCGATCCCCCAGTGCTGTTTCCCTCTCCCAATTCCCCAATAAAATCTTAAAAAAAAAAAGAAAGAAAGAAAACAAACCCCATTGTAAAATATATACATGAAACTAGACTATCTAGGAAGGAATTGGAATTGATAGACAAGTGCTCAAGTTTAGCACTGTGGAAGGAAAGCTCTCTAATGGGTTCTTCAAGGTAACTCTGAGATACAGAGATGTAGCGCCGCCTCCCACTCCCCTCCCCTCCTCACAACACCCATCGCCCAAGCTGAAAGAGGAATTGGGTTAGAGTCTTTGTCAGTTGTGATGCTACATGTTGTGATGCCACAACTTAACTGAATCACTTAGGTTTTTGTGGTTTTTGCACATTTCATAAGCGCTTATACTAGAAAATGTTTAAAAAATTTTAACTTAGAAGAGAAAAATTCGGAATTAAATACAATATATTTAATACAACTGTTGGAGAAATTTGATGGAGTCAATGTATCTCTATATTTAAACTATGAAGTAAAGTTCTACAATGAAGTCAGAGCATTATTAAAGTTATAAGTTTAATAGATAAATGGAGGGGAGCATGAGTACTTTAGTGGATATAAAAATGTAGGTGCCTCTTATTCATCAAGGCATATTCATCAAGAGGTAACTTCTTATCAACAGAAAATTTTACATTTCTAACTTACATTTCTAGTCAGGCCCTGTTTCCAAAGAACTTTGCTCAGTATTATGCAGTTCTCTCTAGATTCCTGAAATAGTGTTTATCTTGATTAATAGTAGATGTTTAATAAACTATTTCTTTTGAAGAAAATTAGATTCTTGGTTAATGAATAATTTTCTCTTTTTTTTTAGCTGAGCCATCCTGCCACCTGTTGGCAGCTCAGCGGAAGCTCAGCTCGGGCTGTGAATCAAACCGGTGACCCTGTTGCCCTTGAGTGAGCTCTTAACCAACTGAGCCACTCAGCCGGCCCTTCAGTGAATAATTTTTATGATCTAAATTCTTGATATTATCAACAGCCTTTTAATTTCATTCCATTATTCTTAGAATAGTTTACAAGTTCTTTAAATGGCCTTACACTCTTACCAGCAATTTCTATACTTCAGACACACTGACCTTTGAATTTTTCCAGTGGGCCCTGCCTACAGCTGTTTTAAAAACATTGCCCTGTAATTCTTTGCTCATTCTTCCATTGAGCGGTGGGTTCTCTGTCCTCTTCCTTTGAATCTAGGCTGGCTTGTGATTGCTTTGACCATTATAATTTGGTTGAAGTGATGCTATAAGGTCATATAAAGCTATGTGGCTTCAGATTGATTCTCTTGGAACACTTGGTTTTAGAATACTCACTTGTGGGATGCGCCCTCTCAGTACCCAGCTGCTGTGCTGTGAAGCCCAGGCCACATGGAGAGGCCTTTTGTAGGTGCTCCAGCAAAATCCCAAGCTAAGCTCCCAACAGACAGCCAAGATTGTCTTCCAGCCACGTGCACCACCCATCTTGGACGTAGCCCTGCTGAGCCTTCCGATGATTCCAACCCAACCACCATCTACTGTAATCCCATGAGACTCCAATCAAGCACGACCCAGTTGAGCCCAATCAACCTACAGAACTGTCAGAGATAATAATAAATTGTTGTCTCATGCTGCTATATTTTGGGGTCATTTATTATACACAGTATCTAGAACAATGCTTTTTCCTACCACAGGCTTTCAAAAGGTTTTCTTTTTTTTCTGACCCCTCTCCACTTCCTTCCCCGCTTTTTTACCTGGCTAATTCCTATTTATTTTTCTAATCAAAGCCTATAGTTACGTCTTCAACAAAGTTTTCCCTGACCATTTCTTTCTGGGCTTGTTCTCCCTCTTATTTTTTCACAGCACTCTGAAGTTCTTGAATGTGGTAAGCAGTAGAGTTCAAAATTGAGAATGAGTCCATTTATCATCACTCCTTTTAAACTCCACAGATTCTGTCTTCATAAAATCTCTGGTATGTTTTGGGGTCACTAAATAATTAATGAAGTTGTCCCCTTTGAGAGGGATATGAAAATGTTCAGTCCAGTCTGATCATCACACACCAAGCAGTTGTGGAATATCAAAACTAAAATACCATTCAAAGTTAAAACTCCCTCCTGTCTTGGTTTAGGCTTGCCTCTGGCTGTGAGGCCTACAATAGGGGAGGAGACTTCCGTTTCTTCTCTCTGCCCTCAGTCACTGTCTCCTACATTGACAGTTACTGTTTCTGACCCCTCTCTGGTCAAACTTGGGGAAGAGTCGATTAGGAAAGAGTAGTTTTATTTATGTGGCTGGTACAGTTGTCATCTCACCTTGAGGCTGTAGAGGGCCCATGCACAACTGCAGGCTCTTTCTCTGTCAAGGGCCACCTTTGGGAATTTCTCAAGAGACTTTCTCTCCGCAGACCTTCAGACTGGTTCTTTTAACAAGTGAAATCAGTGTCTCTCCTTCAGCTGTCTGAAGGACAGCTCTCCCCGCTGAGTCCCTGGGTTCCTGGCAGGCTGGTTCCTCTCTGCTGGGGTCATGTTCCTCTCAGGGTGTTCAGGAGTTGTCTTACAGGGACCCTTGGTCAGCTCCTTCTGTGGGGAAGACATTTAGCCCCCAGGAAACTAGAGCGGCTAATGGCTGCCTGGATGGTGAGGATGTAGGTTTCTCTCAGCTCAACCTGAGGTCTTGTTGCTTTGCTGCGTCAGGCCCATGTAGTCAAGCTCTTTCATCTTTAAACTTTTCAAGAGTGAGTCAGATATTCTTCCATTGGTTTCTCAAACTCCAGAGGGCACATGTCAAGCTCTCAGAGTGAAGCCCCTCTCAAGTGGCTTAACAGAGTGAGTCTGTTAAGTGGCAGGATGCCAAGCCCCCTCCTCACCACAATGGGTGAGACTAGGGGAAAGCCCATAAGCCTCCAGCATATTTCTCCAGAGCATGTCTCCTAATTCTCCAAACCCTGATGAATCCTGAAAGCGCTCCTTGAGCTAAAAGCCACAGATCCATTTTTAGACCACCCTCTGCAAATTACAGGGGTCTAACACCTCAATTTGGAAGGTGGAATTTCTGATTAAACTGAGATAACTGAATGAATTACATTTAAATCCTGTTAAGCATTATTTTAAAAAATTATTTATTTATTTACTTAAAGATTTTATTGGGGAATTGGAGAAGGGGAGCAGCCAAGTTGTTGTCCTTCAACCCTAGTTGTGGAGGGCGCAGCTAGCTCAGCTCCAAGTCCAGTCACCATCCAGCCGCCCATTGGCAGCTCGCGGCCATTCAGCTCAAGGCGTTCAATCTTAGTTGCCAGTGGGAGTAGCCCACCATCCCATGGGAGGCATCCCATGGGAGTCAAACTGGAAACCTTGTTGCTAAGAGTGCATGCTCTAACCATTGAACCATCCAGCTGCCCCGTTGGCAGCTCGCAGCCACTCAGCTCAAGGTGCCATGTTCAGTCTTAGTTGCCGGTGGGCATAGCCCACCATCCCATGCGGGAGTCGAACTGGAAACCTTGTTGTTAAGAGCGTGCCCACTCACCAGCTGAGCCATCCTGCCACCTTTTGGCAGCTCATTGGCAGCTCAGCGCGGGCGCAGCTCACTGGCCTATGTGGGAATTGAACCGGCGACCCTGTTGCTCAGAGCTCGAGCTCTTAACCAACTGAGCCACTTGGCTGGCCCCTGTTAAGCATTATTAAATTGTAATAATTTTTGTTTAACATCTTCCCCTGCTAGGATACTTAAAACCACCAAGAGCACAAATCTTTGACTTCATGCATAGCACACATGCCTAGTATATAATAAAATGCTCAGTAAGTATTTGTTGAATGATGCATGATAAATAAATACATTTAGATTATGTAATTGACTTTTCATCGTCTATGAACTAATCTTTTAAATCTGGTTACCCATAGTACTCATTTTTCTGATGTAAGTACATAGATATACTCGTACACATAACTATTAAATATTGAGCTTCATTGTTTCCTCCTATCAGTCCTCAAGCAAATAAAAGTTATTTTCTTGGTGTATATTTCCTCAGGAGGAGAGTAATAAATCGTTCTATCTCAAAAATTAGTATTTCCCTGTAAGTAGGGGCTACATATTTAAATATGAAGTTAGTTAAATAGAAAACAAGAGTCAATGGAACTGTAATAGATAAGTATGATATTGGGGGTGGGAGGGCAGTGGATGGGGGAGGGGGGTGTTACTTTATGAGGGTGAAAAGGATAACTATTGCATTGTTCTGTACACCTGAAACTAATTAAAAAAAAAAAGGTGAGGAAGCATTGTGAAGAATGAAGTTCTGTTTAGTTTACTACTAGTCAATTACGTTGAATGCATTATGAATATCTTTCCTTTTTAATAGCCTGCATTAGATGAATTTCTAAGAAGCAAGGATTATGCCTATGTAACTCTACTGTGTGTTACCGTATATCATTTCCCACACTAAAAGGAGCTAAACTGAGTGCATACTTTCCTGGGGATGACAGGAAGAAAGATGACTCACTTTACAGGATAGGGTGAAGAGTAGACTTTGGAGAGGGTAACAAAAGAGGACAACCCTCAGGTTGCTGAGGAAATGATGCCAAGATTTCATCTTTGGTGCTCATAGCTTACCTTTGCAAGATTTCTTGTCGTGATAAATTTCAGCCTTACCACTTGTTTCTTGTGACAATGTAAGACTAAGAGAGCACTCAGGGGCTGCATTCTTTGGAGAGTCACATTCCTAGTTCAGTCAACACAAAACTGAGAGGGTAACTTGTTTCAGGGCCCTTCTCTCTCCCACTTTTGTTTCGGCTTCTTCCTGTACAGCCTAGGGGCCACAGACTTCCCCTGGCTTTCTAGGAGACTCACTTTTGTGGCGTTATCTGGTTTCAGTATGTGAGAGTAATGGCTTCCTAGATTTATGCCTCATTCCTGCTAAATAGCTGGAAAAATAGCTATTGAATTGATTTGTGCTACTGAGATAACGAGTCACACCTTCCAGCTAAGTTTTTTTCATTTTAGCACCTGAACTTTCAAGACCTTAATCTTAATTTTTTCTTCTTGTCCTTCTCCCTTCCTTCCCTCCTATCTTTCTTTCTCAGTATAGTTTTTGAGTACCTCAGCTGGTGCCAGGCATTGGGATATAGGCTGCCAATCAAAACACAACAACAACATAAATAATTTTCTTTAATATAGAAGAATAACACATTTCATTTTTCAGCCCATGAGTAATACTTCTAATTATCAATCGTGCTTTTACTTGCTCGTTTGGCAGGAAAGATGAAATCTATTCACTATGCAACATTCTGATGATGGAATATGTCATCGCTATAGAGATGAAATATTTTGACTAGGAGAACAGTTTGGAGCCTCACAAATTACATTACTTTGTCTACTCATAGAGCTAGCCTTTACATAGTTGTCTTCCAAGGATGAATAAATAATTTTTTAGTGCTTTGTTGTCCCCAACTGTGGTAACCTCAAGTAACTCTTTTATGCTCCAGATTTGTTGCAAACTTGCTGAACATCTCTCTCCCCCGCCACCTCCATCTTTGTAGATGACACACCAGTAAGCTTAGGGACCTGCGCTTAGATGTTCTAACCTGCCCATCAGGGTGTCACAACCAAACGGGATTCTTTTCTCATGTTCTCTCTCTGGTTTTATGAAGAACTAGTTCAACACAGATGCAAATCGCTGCATGATATCATGTTTTTAAAAAATTCCCGGCAGCTTTTATCTCGTAATAGAAAGTTTTAGATTTTTATCTGTCAATTTTCCTTTTTTTTCATGGTGTATCTCTTTTACGTAGATTTTCTTTATCTCAGCAATTTTTGTAGTTTCTCAATGTTCAACTTTTGCACTTCTTTTGTCAAAATTATTCTTAAGTGTTTTATTCTTTTTATGCTATTGTGAATGGAATTGTTCCTTTAATCTCATATTCAGATTGTTTGTTGCCAGTATATAGAAATACAAATTTTTTTTGTATATTGATGTTGTATCCTGAAACCTTGCTACATTGTTATTACTGCTAGTAATTTTTTTGTGATTATTGATTCTTTATAATTTTTTTCTATACATAAGGCCATGGCATCTGTAAATACAGTTTTACTTCTTCTTTTTCATTCCATATGTCTTTCATTTAATTTCTGGCTTTATGTCACTAGCTAGAACCTCCAGTGCAATGTTGAATCAAAGTGGTAAAAGCAGACTTCCTGATTATATTCTGAATCTTAGCTGGAAAATCATCAACCTTTCACCTTGTATTAACCTTGTACCCTGCAACTTTGCTATAATTACTTATTAGTTTCAAGAGGTTTTTTTTTGTTTCAAATTTGATTCTTTCAAATTTTCTGCATAGACAATCATGCCATTTGAGAACAGTTTTATTTCTTCTCAATCTGTATCCCTTTTATGTTTTTCTTGTTTTATTGCATTAGCTAGTACTCACAGTTAAATATTGAAAAGCTGTAGCTCTTTTCCTTGCTTTGTTCCTGATCTTAGTGGAAAACCTTTATGTTTTTCACCATTAAATATGATGTTAGCTGTAGGTTTATTGTAGATATTCTTTATCCAGTTGAGGAATTTTTCCTCTATTCCTAGTTTACTGAGAGTTTTTATTATGAGTGGGTGTTTGATTTTGTCAAATGCTTTTTATGCATCTATTGAGTTCATTGGGTGATTTTCTTTATCCTATTTATGTGATAGATTACATTAATTGATTTTTTAATATTGAGCCAAACTTGCCTGGGATAAACCCCACTTGATCATGGTGTATAATCTTTATACATTGTTAGATTCAATATGCTAATATTTTGTTGAAATTTCTGGATCTATGTTCATAAGAGGTATTGGTCTATATCTTTCTTACAAAGTCTTTGTCTGGTATTGGTATTAAAGTAATGCCAGACTCATAGAATAAGGAAGTATTCTCGTTTCTATCCTTTGAAAGAGACTGTAGAGAATTGGTATAATTTCTCCCTTAACTCTTTGGTAGAATTCATCAGTTGAACCTATCTGGACATGGTTCTTTCTTGTTTTGGAAGGTTATCAATTTAATCCTTTAATACATATAAATTTATTCAGTGTTTATTTCTTTTTGTATGAGTTTGGTGATTCTGTCTTTCAAGGAATTGGTCCATTTCATCTAGGTTATCAAGTTTATTGGCGTAGAATTGTTCATAATGTTCCTTTATTATCCTTTAAATGTCAATGAGATGTGTTCGATTTTTAAGAGTTTGAATAGTTAATGAGTAAATATTTTTCTTAAGAAATATTTTTAGGGCTGGCCGAGTGGCTCATTGGTTAAGAGCTGGCTTGGGACGACAGAGGGCCCCGGTTTGGATCCCACATATGAGGGCCAGTGACACTCGCCCTCTACAGCTAAGATGCTGAACAACAGCTTAACCTGGAGCTGGGCTGCTGTGAGTCGCAGTGGATGGCTAGGCTGTAGCCCCTGCTGCAGTGGGTTGCCATGGGCTACCGTGTGTAGCCAGCAGCCAGCGTGAGCAGCCAGCAGCCACAGTGAGCGGCCATCCAGAAGCCGGCGACTGATGTGCCTCGCCTGGGAAGAGCGCAATGATGGTGCCAACTTAGGCCAGTGAAGCAACATCCTCCAAAACTAGACTGAAGAACTAAAGGACAGCAACTTGTCTGTTCCCCTTCCCCCAATTCCCCAGTGCTGCTCCCATCCCCCAATCCTCCAATAAAAATCTTAAAAAAAAAGAAATATTTTTAAACATATTCTTTGTCATTATGAAGTCATAAAGAAAATTGTTACATATATATTTTTTAATTAAATTTATTAGGGTGACAATGGTTAGTAAAATTACATAGGTTTCAAGTGCACAATTCTATAATACATCATTTATGTATCACATTGTGTGTTCACCACCCAGAGTTAGTTATCCTTCCATTGTTACATATTTTAAAAATTATTTTTAAAATTCAGTTTTCTGAAGTTTTGATACTCTTTATCCATTAACTACAGGGTCCATAGAGTATTAGTAAATTGTTGATGATGCCAGTACAATGTAAATGTTGTAATAAAATATAACCTCTCCTATGTGTGACCTATAGAAGATGAAACTGAGTTATGACTACATTTATTAAGTATATACACATGAAATATTTTTGAATAAATATAGTTACTATGCTATATTGTATGTTTGTGTTGTTTTGTATCACAGCATGCTTATTTTCCTACCTAATATACCCAATGCTGGTGCTACAGACATCTTAATAAATACGTTTTTAAAGAGGAATGAATTCAATCCACTTGCAAGTTTACCCACTTTGAGACACAAATGTAAAAATCATGTCTTTATTTAGTTAAAATTTTGTTTTAATAAATAAATTAATGAAAACTTCAAATTGATAGAAATAATTCATTATATTAGTTTTAAATTTCTTTTTTCTAAAAAAATATAGCTAACATACAACACTGTATCAGTTTCATGTGTACACCATAGTTGTTCAACATTTACATGCCTAAAGAAATGATCATCATAAGTCCAGTAACCATCTGACACCATTTTGTGCTATCAAAATATTATCAGTTATATTCCCCATGCTGTACATTACCTTCCCATGACTTATTTTATACCTGGAAATTTGAACCTCTTATTCCCTTTCACCTTCTCCCCCATTTTTTTAATTTTTCCATTACAGTTAACATTCAATATTATTTTATACGAGGTCTGCCAATTAAGTTCATGAACTTGTTGCAAAGACGTTGTTAATCTTTTTTTTATATCAGAGGGATTATTCATTATGAATTTGTACCAACTGGACAAACAGTTAACCAAGTTTACTATTTGGACGTACTGAAAAGACTGCGTGAAAAAGTTAGACAACCTGAACTTTTCGCTAACAAGTCATGGCTCTTGCATCACGACAATGCACCAGCTCACACGGCACTGTCTGTGAGCGAGTTTTTAGCCAGTAAACAAATAACTGTTGAACACCCTTCCTGCTCACCTGGTCTGGCCCCCAATGACTTCTTTCTTTACCCAAAGATAAAGGAAATATTGAAAGGAAGACATTTTATGACATTCAGAACATCAAGTGTAATATGACGACAGTTCTGATGGCCATTCCAGAAAAAGAGTTCCAAAATTGCTTTGAAGGGTGGACTAGGTGCTGGCATTGGTGCATAGCTTCCCAAAAGGAGTACTTCGAAGGTGACCATAGTGATATTCAGTGACATAGTGACATAATTAGGTATGTAGCACTTTTTCTAGCATGAGCTTGTGAACTTAATTGTCACATATTAATTTCAGGTGTATAGCATAGTGGTTACACATTTCTATAATTTAAGAAGTGATCCCCCAAATAGTCTAGTTCCTACCTGGCACTATACATTATCATATTATTGACTATATTCCCTATGCTTTACCTTACATCCCCATGACTGTTTTGTAACTACCAATTTGTACTTCTTAATCCCTTTATCTTTTTTACCCTGACCCCAACCTCCCTCTCATCTATCATCCCAATAAATTTAGTACCCATGTGACACCATATATAGTTATTACAATATTATTGATTATGTTCATGTGTTATACCCTATATCCCCATGACTGCTTTGTAACATCCAATTTGTATTTAATCCCTTCCCCTTTTTCACTCACCCCCTCAACCCCCCTTCCATCTGGCAGCCATCAAATTCTTCTCTGTATCCACGAGTGTGTTTCTGTTTCATTTATTTTGTTCTTTAGATTCCACCTACAAGTGAAATCACATTGCATCTGTCTTTCACTGTCTGACATACTCCACTCAGCACAATACCCTGCAGGTTCATCCATGCTGCCGCAGATGGCAAGAACCCATTCCCTTGGAATATGGCTGAGCAATATTCCATTGTATATATGTACCATCTATTCCTTATCCATTCATTTATCGTTGGACACCCAGGCTGCCTCCACATCTTGGCTATTGTAAATAATGCTGCAGTGAACATATGGACACACATGTCTCCTTGAAGTAACGTTTTGGATTTCTTCAGATAAATACCCAGAAGTGGGATTACTGGATGCTTCTTTGTCTCTTGTTACAGCCTTTGTTTTAAAGTCTATTTTGTCTGGTATAAGCATTGCTACCTCAGCTATTTTTTTTTCCCTATTTTCGTGAAATAATTTCTTCCCATCCCTTTACTTTAAGTCTGTGTGTGTCTTTCAATGTGAAGTGAGTCTCTTGTAGGCAGCATATGTAAGGGTTTTGTTTTCTTATCAATTCATCTAGTCTGCAGATATTCCTTCTAGTGCATTCTTCATTTCAGTTATTGTATTCTTCACTTCTGAGTGGTTCTTTTTTTTATGATTTCTATGTCCTTTTTTATGCTTGCTGTCTCTTTTTTGAAGTTCCCACTATTCCTTGAGCATCCTTATAAATGGTGTTTTGAACTCTGCCTCTGGTAGGTTGCTTGCCTGCATTTAGTTTAGCTTTTTCTTTCTAGAGTTTTCTCCTGTTCTTTCATTTGGGATGTATTTCATTTCCTCATTTTTGCTTTTTCTGTGTTTGTTTTTATGTATTAGGTGTATCTCCTACATCTCCCAGTCTTGCCGAGTGGCCTTATGTAGTAAGGCCGAGTGGGACCGAATGGCACAGTCTCCCTGGTCACCCGCACTGGGTGCTCCAGGAGTGCCCCTTGTGTGGGTTGTATGTGCCATCCTGTTATAGTTGAGCCTTGGAACTTCAGTGGGTGGGATTGACCCTCAGTCTGACTGGCTGTGGAATTTGGCCAAAGTCACAGCTTACGGGTTGCTATGTGTGTTTGTGGGGGCAGGCTTCCACATGAAGCAGGATTCCCCCCAGTGGGCTCTGGTGCCTGACAAGACCACCCTTTGGCTGTGCCTCTTGTGAAGCTAATTTGATGGAACTCTGCTGTGATCTGAAGACAGCTGCCAAGTATATTTGTTCTGGGGCTTCATGGGAGAGCCTCTGGTGCCAGCCCAGGTCAGCCATTGCCTGTGATCAGCCAGAGACTACCTGGTAAGAGCTACAAAGCTATTAATGGTAGGTTGCGGCCTGTGCTGGACCTGGAGGTGCGTAGGAGAGGCCACTCTGTAAACCAAGGATGGCTGCTACCAGTACTGTGTCTGGGGAAGCTCCACAAAAAGTCAGGACACTGAGGCCTGCTGCTGGTTGCTGGCTCCTATAAGGTTCAGCCTCTGATAAAGCCTTGTGCAATGCAGAGTTGAGTGTGGCAGGGGGTCAGCAGGGTGGAGCAGTGGAGCTCACCAGGCCAATCAGTTTCAGATTTGGCCTGTGGGGGCGGGCTCAACACAGGAAAAATGGAGACTATCTTCCAGTCCATACCCCAAAGCCACACACCTCAGTCTGAACCCCATATGTCTCTGAGGCCTCCTGAGTCACTGTCCCTCCACCAGAGCCCAAGGTGAGTGCCTGCAAACAAGCCTGTACAGACCCTTTAAGAGGATGTCTGGGTTTCCCGCAGCCTTCCATCCCATGGGGATGTTTAGAATCCCCACTGTTTTTCACAGCTAGAAGTTGTGGGGGCTCCTTTTTCTGGCACCATACTCCGGGCTGGGGGGGGGGTTGGTATGGGACTAGGGTCCCTTGTTACTCCATAGAGGAACCTCTGTGGCTGAGATAGCCCTCCCAGTGTTCATCCACCACATGGAGGTTTGGGGCCCGTTTTGTGTCTCCACCCCTCCTACGGATCTCAACATTTCTTCTTTATATCCTTAGTTATAAACCTTCTGTTCAGCTAGGCTTCAGATGGTTCTCCAGGTTGATTGTTCTATAATTTAGTTGTAATTTTAATGTGGTCATGGTATGAGGCAAGTAGAGCATGTATCTACTTTGTCATCTTGGATTGCTTAGTTTTAAAGTTCTAAAAGGCTGTCAAGACTCAGGCATATCCAACAATGCAAGGAAGTATTTTATTTACTCTGATGTAGGAACAATTATCTCCTAAAACAAAGGCTTCTTCCCTCCCCTGCACACAGTCCAAATATAGTTCCATTTTTTAAAGTTTTGTTTGTTTTTTAATTGTGATAAAAACACATAATATAACATTTACTATTTAAACCATTTTTAAGTGTACAGTTCAGTAATGTTAAGATATTTGCATTGTTGTGAAACTATTTGGAACTTTTTCATCTTGCAAAAGTGAAATTCTATACCCATTAAAAAACTCCCCATTGCTCCCTCCCTCCAGCAACCATCATTCTATTTTCTATTTCTATGAGTTCGATGACTTTAGATATCTCATGTTAGTGGAATCAGTTAGCTTGACAGATTAAAAATATAAGCTGAGAGTTATAATATTAATCTGAAGAATTAAAGTTTTTAACATTTATTATGATTTCTAGAATTGAATGTGGTATAGATAGTATATTCTGCTTCTATGATACTTCATCAGCATCATTTATGAACAAATATTTAAAACCATGTGGTGAGATTGGCTTGTTGATAAAGCAGGCCTGCACCAGCAAGCAATGCCAACTTTAGAACAATTTTTCTGGGCTGAAAATGGGTAGGATATGAGGACTAATTAGATCCTAAAGAAGAATGATCTATAGAAAGGACATAAATGGCATACATAGAATATTCTTCAGTCTAACAAATTCTGTATACTCAGATAGTTGGCAATTCATTCTGGTAACAAAAAATAGCACATTAGGATTCAGGTAAAACCCCAATAATTAAAATGTAAAAAGAAAATATTGACAACATTTGAAATATCTACAAATTAGCTCAAATGTTAACTTTTGTATACATCATGAGGTATCATTTTGGTATTAACTGATGAACCAACACAGAGGTTCTTGTTATCCTAGTATCACTTGCAAGTCCCTGAAGTGACAATGCTTTCTTAGGGAAGTAAGACTTCTCATAAAAAAACAAATATTCCTGAATGAACCAACTACTTAAAAATTAATTTCCTGTTAAATATCCCTCCCTACTTAACACTGTCTTCTTCCATTGTGCCAAGACCTTACTCCTGATTTTCTGATACAGTTGACATTATTCAAATTCAGTGTGAAATGACCTTGAGAAAGATGCAATAGACTTCATAAAGTTGGTGAATGTGGGGTTCAAGAACTGCCTGAAAGAAATGTAAAGTCCCATAGATAAACAGAGTCTGGTAGAGTTAGAACAATTAAAAAGTGGATAATAAATGGGAAAAATAAAAACAATTTCAACAGATAAGAATTTGTAAAATAATAATTAAGAAGGACCTTTGGGGAAATTGGTGGAGCCTTTGGATATTTTATAAAATTCCTCCATTACTATTCTTCATTGAATTCAGAAGTTAAATATTGTTTCTAGTTATCACACTTTATTCTTCTGGAAAATGATACCAAGGAAAACATTTGACACTTGATTCATTCTTGGTTTGTAAAATTAGTACACATTTGTGATTATAACTAAAATTTGGCTAAATATGAAATACTTATTTCCATAACTTTTGTTTATATTCTTCAAAGTGAAGTCCTAAACAACTCTCTTTTTCTCCACTTGCTATGAAATATTAGTCAAGATTTTAAAAGGATTCATTATATGACCTTTTTCTTCTTATAACCAGTAACATTTAGATGAAGACTGTCTGTAATCTATTTTGCCCAATGATGTTCCTACCATTTCAGACAGCAGCTTGTGCAGTTCAGGCTTATTGCTTTAAGAGAGGGAGACCAGAGCACAACAATATTAATCTCACATGTTATCTCCTGTAAACATACATTTGAAAACCCAGACAGTGAGACTAGATTAAAAAAAAGCCTCACTTTTGAGCACTGTTCCAGAGTCAAAATTTATTCCATAAAAGTAGATTGATTTGGGAAGTATTTATAATGATGTAAGAGCTAGGTATCAACCTAGAAATAAGAATTCAGTGAATTAGAAGGAAAAAAGCCAGAGGAGAATAATTGGTATTTGCTTAGGTGAAATTCTGTGACGTAAATTCCCAGGGTGTGTCCTGGGAATGAGATGGGTAGACAATCAAATGCTCATAGAAGTTTGGAGATCTATGGAGAAAAGAGACCTTCTGGAGAGACCCATGAAAATTCTTTTAAAATCCTGCATTGTACCAGAACTGTGTGTCATCAAAAGTGTAAAAATGCTGCCCTTCAACTTTTCCTGGACTCTTCTTTCAAGTGGGTGCTGGGACATATCAGTTACCAAAACACCAGCTTTTCCATCTCCTTAAATCCTTTTTGAAATATCCTAGAGGAGGAGGTCAAGACACTACTCAGAAATCAGCAGAGAAAGAGCAAGAGTGACCGAGCCAGCAGACTTTAAGCCTTGTAGACTTGAAAAGTAGACATTTTAGCAGAAATCATGGGGACTCGAGATGAATGCAGATACCTAAACTAACGGTAGCATGAAAAGATAACCAGAAAGTCAGAGAGGATCAGACATTCTAGAGGAGCATCATGGACAGAGCTCAATCTGTAACATGACACTTGTCTTTAATACCCTGATATTAGGCCAGTACCTACATTTAGATTTAACCAAGGAAGTAAGGAGGTGGGGTTGGGCAAATCCTAAATTAATGGGGTTTACATTTGAAACAACCAAGAAAATCTTGAAATTTCTCCATTTCAAACTTTGAAATGTCTGATTATATAGAATGAGCTAAATTAGGTTTTTTGGAAGTTACAAATAGGGACCAAGTGGTTATGATTTTGTATGCATGAGTTAGGGAATTGGAAATACTGTAGCTACGTCCCCACCTTGTTTTCTATTGGGTTGTGGGAAAAGTCATGATGCATTTTTGCAACAAAAAAACATAGAAAAAATACATCATGACTTTTCTGACAACCCAATAAATAGATTCAACATGTTCATTTTTCATGTGAAGTCAGCCTCAGGTGGCTGGTTAGCTTGGACCTTCATGCAACATGACAATCACCTTTTGGGAATTCAGATGTGACCTGAAAGCATCAAGAAAAGTGGAGGGAGACATTTTCTTTTACTTTATATGGGCCCTCTTTGATCCAGAAATTAGTTATTAAAATTACAACAATGTTCTATTATTTAAGGAGATGGAAAAACTGGTATTTTGGTAACTCATATATCCCAGCCTCTCTAGAGCAGTGCTTCCAAATAGCAGGCTCTCAGTGAATCTATGGTAAATGAATAATTGCAAAGTAATTCTTTCATTCTGTCATATTAAGATTGTTCAGTTCTGCTCACATTCCACAACTTCAGATTTTGCAATGGTGGAAAGAAAAAAACATAAATTATTTTATATAACTTCTACCCATAGTTCAACAGCGATACTTTTCTTCATGTCTATGTATATGTATTATATATGAATGTCCCCATTGTTGAACCCCTTCCTCATCTCTCAGGAAGTGAGATAGAGAAGTTTAGCCTAACTCACTGATAGCCAAGCTCTTCAAATCAGGTTTGACTACTTGCCTGAAACTATGTTATAGCATCTTTGTGCATGTATATATGGGAGTAAATAAACCTCTCTGAAGATAACTACTCTTGGAAATTGACTTTCTGTGTTTAATTATTCAACTCCATAGGAACTTCAAATTGGAAATATAATATTCACTTTTGACCTTCACTTCCTCACTGCCTCTTTCCTAACTATAATAGTGTCCCCCCAAATGCTTTTAAAACAGCTTCCTCATAACTCCCTTGCCTCGGGCTGGCCGAGTGGCGCATTGGTTAAGAGCTGGCTTGGGATGCAAGCTCTGTGCAGCAGGGCTCCGGTTCAGATCCCACATGAGGGCCAGTGACACTGCCATCTACAGCTAAGATGGTGAACAACAGCTCAGCCTGGAGCTGGGATGCCATGAGTCACCGGTGATGGCGTAGGTTGCAGCCCCTGCTGCAGTGGGCTGCCTTAAGCTACTGTGAGTGGCTGGCAGCCAGTGTGAGCGGCCGGCAGCTGTGTGAGCTACCAAGAGCCGCCATGAGTGGCTGTCCAGAGGCCGGCGACCGATCTGCCTCACCCGGGAAGAGCACAATGATAATACCAACATGGGCCAGTGAAGCAACGTCCTCCACAACTGGACTGAAGAACAAAAGGACAGCAACTTGTCTGTTCCCCTTCCTTAGATTCCCCAGCACTGTTCCCCTCCCCCAATTCCCCAATAAAATCTTTAAAAACAAACAAACAAACAAACAAAAACTCCCCTGCTCAACTTTGTCTCTCATGGTTGTGATTTCTTGGGTTGAAAGCTCGCATGCCCTTACACCCTGTTAGCTTAACTGGGGTGTTCATACTGCAAGATATTAAAGTGAGCTGGCTACAAATGTTTAATGTTATTCTTCTTTATATTTATAACTGCTAGTTTTGTTGTTTTTCTTTTTTACAGTTTGACAATTTTTTTGACATTTTTTTCCTAGTTTTATTAAGGTATGATTTTCTTTTGTGTGCCGATAATCCCTGATGCTGACACATTCTATGAGCTTGGCAACATACTAAGTTGTTTCTTGAATGTATTCAGTTTGGTTTTGATTTTTGTTATTTTGAGTTAAGATTTAGCACAGTTTACCCCTTCCTGTATATTTTCTCCTTTATGTACTATTGCTTAAGTTAATTTTATTATGACGGTTTTAAAATATTTTATATACAATTTGTGCCTTTTCTCTGCGTAATTTCACTTGGAAATTGTTTCTGCATTTAAATTATTGCACTACAGTAGACGTCATTTTTTTCAAACTTTCTTGAGATTATTTTTTCTTAAGAATTTTTCTGAGAACACTTATTACTTCCTTATTTCTCAGGCTATAAATAAAAGGATTTAGTAAGGGAACTACTATTGTAAACAAAATAGCAGCTGGTATATCTTTATCTCCTTCTTCAAGCAAATTCGGTCTAATGTACATGAAAAAAAGAGATCCATAGAATAATGAAACAGACAAAAAGTGGGATGAACAGGTAGAAAAGGCTTTGACCCTTCCCTCTTTGGATTTCATTTTGAAAATAGTAAAGAGGATGTAAAGATAAGATATTAAGACACTACCTATGGTGAAGACTTGAATTGAGCCTGAAAAGATAAACAATACCAGTTCATTAATATAAGGGTCAACACAGGAGAGTCTGTATAAAGGAAGAATATCACAATAAAAGTGGTTGATGCGATTAGATCCACAGAAAGCTAGCCTAAATAGAAGCCCTACGTGAATCATGGAATGCAGGTTTCCAGTTATGTAGGCCCCTGTGGTCATCTGAATACAAAGTTTCTTTGACATCATGGTGTGGTATTGCAGTGGGCTGCATATGGCCACATAGCGATCATAGGCCATTGCTGCCAGGAGAAAGCAGTCTGCAGTTTCAACAGTGCAAAGAAAATAAAATTGTGCCATACATTCATAGAGGGAAACTATTCTGTTCTCAGAAAAGAAGCTCCCTAACACCTTAGGAGTAATGGCACAGGCACAGCAAGAATCCACAAAAGCAAGGTTGCCCAGAAAAATGTACATTGGTGTGTGAAGACGATGCTCTTTTGAAATTAATATGATCAGGCCAAGATTCCCCACCATGGTGATCAGATAGATGGCAAAGAACACCACAAAGAGAAGGATCTTCAGCTCTGGGTGATCTATAAATCCTGAGAGGATAAACTCAGTTTTCATGGTATGATTTTCTTCAGCCATTTCTGGTTTCTCTGTTGAGAAAAAAAAAAAAAAGTGGAGAAATGAGGTACTAATTTACAATATGCCCAATCCAACTACCGAGCTCTTTCTAGCCCAGAAGGATGAGGAATGTCTTCCATCATGCTTTCACACGTCACATGGATTTTGGTGCATGCCCAATTCTGGGAAAGCATAATTTCCTGAAGCTATGACCTTTTTAGGTATTTTAAAAAATATTTATTTAGCATAGTTTCAAGAAAAACATCAGAGTAGATGCACAAAGATGACTTTTGAGGTCTTGAGAGAAATATTCCTCTTTGTGGGTTCTTCTGTATGGTTTAGGTAAAACTGATTCATAATTTAAGTGTCAGCAATTGGTATCAGTATCCCTAAAGAATTTTAAAGACTGTGTATATCCTGATTAATAATGTTGCTTAAAGGACTATTTTTGTACATCCATATTTATAGCAGCATTATTCACAATAGCCAAAGGTGGAAACAACTGAAATGTCCATTGATGGATGATGAATGCCTAAACAAAATGTGGTATATACCTACGAAGGAATACTATTATTCAGCCCCCAAAAGGAATGAAATTTTGACACATGTTAAAAGACAAATGATCCTTGTGCTAAGTGTAATAAACTAAACAAAAAAGGACAAATACTATATGTTTCCACTCACAGGAATTAAAGTTGTCAAATTCATAGAGACAAAAAGTAGAATGGTGGTTGTCGGGGGGAGAGAGGTAATGGGGAGTTATTTTTTAATGGGTACAGAGTTTTAGTTTGGGAAGTTGAATAAGTTCTGGAGATGGATGGTGCTGATGGTTGCTCAATATAAATGTACTTACTGCTATTGCACTATACACTTAAATATGGTTGAAACGATAAATTTTATGTTATGTATATTTTACCACAAGAAAATTTTTTAAAAAAAGAGATTACTTTCATTTGCATACTCTTAGCAATTTACTATCTCCAATGCTAGCGGAGTATGCATTTAAAAATAAAATGTGTTGGGGACAAAGGAGGGCTATTTACAAGGTATTTATATCCCTGGGAGTTATTTGGGGGAAATGATATGGATGGAAGTAGGGAGGAGTGGGAGAAAGGAGGGGTAAGAAATAAAAAAGGCTATATTAAAAACCTTCCAGGCCATTTGTAATACCATTTATGCATGCAATGTAAAGTTATTCACGTATGCATGTGTATAAGAAATTTAAATGCTACCAAATCCCAAGGATTAAAAATTGATAAGTTCAATTTTGTAACTATATGTCAACAAGATTATGAGTAAAATCAAATGAACCAGGAAATTATTGCAATAAATATGTTAATATTTCCATAGTTGTATTCTATAAAGAGCTTATACAGATCAGTGGAATAATCATAGAAAATACATAAAGGGCAGGAATTGAAAAATCTCAAAAAATAAAATTTTTTCACAAATTAAAAATGTTTGGCTTCATTACTAACCAGAGATACATCATTTGAAACAGTTATGAGAGTATATTTATTTTGTCTATCAAAATAGTTAGATTAAAAAAAAAAGAGAAAATGGGGCCAGCCGAGTGGCACAATGGTTAAGAGCTGACTTGGGATGCCAGAGGGCTCCGGTTGGGATCCCAAGTATGAGGGCCAGTGACACTCGCCCTCTACAGCTAAGATGCTGAACAACAGCTCAACTTGGAGCTGGGCTGCTGTGAGTCGCTGGCAACGGCTAGGCTGCAGCCCCTGCTACAGTGGGTTGCCATGGGCTACCGTGAGTAGCCAGCAGCCAGCGTGAGCAGCCAGCAGCCGCTGTGAGCGGCCGTCCAGAAGCCGGCGACTGATCTGACTCGCCAGGGAAGAGCGCAATGATGGTGCCAACTTGGGCCAGTGAAGCAACGTCCTCCACAACTAGACTGAAGAACAATAAGAGAGCAACTTGTCTGTTTCCCTTCCCCCAATTTCCCAGTGCTGTTCCCATTCCCCCAATTCCCCAATAAAGATCTTTAAAAAAAAATAATAAATAAAAAAATAAAAATAAAAAAAAAGAAGTGATAATATATAATCTTGTCTAAAACAGTAAAATGGGAAAGTAATTTGACTTCTGACAGAAATAGGTGCAATCATTGGAAAACAATTTGGTAATAAATTAAGGAAACTTGTATATTTTTACACCCTATGATCAGTAACCATGTATCTGGAAGAAAGAAATAATTAGAACCTTAAGACAAAGATTTACATATAATGATGTCCATTGTAATGTCACTTATAATAGTGAAAAATTCAAAATACCTAAAAGGTAAACATTTGGTCAGTATATTGTATAATCATTAAAAATGGTGTTTACTTAGAACATTTACTATAATGGTAAAATAGACATAAGTGTGAAAAATTAAGTTTTATATACAAAAATAATCCTAATTTTCTAAATACAATTTATATGTAAATGGAAAGACAGCACAGAAGCACATCAAAATGTAAATACTAAATTTCTCTGTGCAATGGAAATTATAGATCACATTTTTCTTCTTTATATTTTCCTCTATTTCAAATTGTCTACAATGAGTATTACTTTTATAATCAGGAAACATTTTTTATTAAATAGATAAAATGACATGTTCTTAGGTCTGCTATGGTTTATAGTTTGATAACTCCACAATAACCACTGGAAATCCAAATAGTATTTTCTGCATTTTACAGTTCTATAGTGGATAATATAACATTACATTGGATGTATTGACGATGCTATACCCCTGTGATAATTATATTCACAGTTATAAATAATAATTTGCTGACAATTTTGCATGTATCTCAAACCATTGAGGAATATATTCACATCTTCTGGTAATGCATTCTTAAGGCCACGTACCTCTGTGTAAAGCAACAACTCTTTGGTGTCAAGTTTTACTCTTTTGGATGTTATGTTTCCATGATATTCTAAGATTCTGTGATGCTCGCATTTATTAAACTTTTAGTCTATTTTTAAAACTTCAGTTATCTATCTCTTAAATTTTTCCTTAAAGATGGAACTCTAATCTATTGAGGAAAACTTTATTTCAATCTACCTTTGTTTATTTTAATTAATTCAAGAATCACTTATTTGTTGACCTGATATTCATTAAATGCCTGCTCTGTGTTACATACTTTCTTAGAAGATCGATTGACCCTCCTAGACATTTCCACACTGATAGTTTTCTTGATATTCGTTAACCATAACTGCAGTCCATATTTCAGGAACAGAGGAAAAGCATCTTAGAGGGCAATAGGAAGGTCTCTCTCCTTTTGGATTCCTGCAAACATTACTAACTTTCAAATCTCAGACTATTTGGGACTGATCCTTTTGGGAACAATAATTTAAAATGAACATTTGAAATCTATATAAGTATAATTTGAATAACTTTTTCATTAAATGCCTTAGACTTACTAGCTTGAAGTCATATATAGCAAGATTTCCTTCAGTTTTCCTAGTTGATGATAATTAATCAGAGAGAAATAAGTTTTACATTGATAATTAATTTCTCTAAACATCAAATGAGAAACTAGAATCCTCCCTCAAATTGCATCAGGAGTTTAAAAGAATGGCTTGAAATTATATTCCGTCCTCATATAGCTTATTTATAATAATACATAGGGAATGTCCAACACAAACATTTTAAACACCATTTCATTGTAGAGGTTGATAACCCATTTCATCTGTTAATTTGTAAGGTATACGGCAAACATCATTCAAAGAGGTTTCAAAAACTTCACTAATGTTTTCTGTTATTACTACAAAAGTGTGCCTTTACTTATTTATTTTTTGGTAAATTTAGGCTTCTCTTGAATTCAGGAGTGATATAAATAAATTATAGTAATTTGACAAGTACTTATACTATAGAATTTAGGTTCAAGGAAAGAATTTAAGGAACTAAAAAAATAGAAAAATAAGAATTGTAAAGACAAAAATCTTAAAGATCTTAAAGAAACAAATGTTTCTGGAGGTTAATAAAAATTTTAAATATTTTCTCACCTGGATTTCCCTGGTAAGAGTTTTATAAAGGTTAGTTGGTTCCCTGATGCTGGTTTTTAAAGTAGATCCAGAAACAGAAGTTTATCTTCTTGATAGTTTTGGAGAACATTTCTATCAACAGGTCAATGATAATATTTATGTCCTTGGTAGAAAATGGTTCGAATATTTAAAATAATTCTAATGGGATTTACTTGGCATTGACATCAGTGTATAGCCTGAGAGACCTAATCTCTTAAACATTGCCAACATACTCAGTTGGGATAATTAAATGTATCCTTTGAGACCTAGAGAGTAAGGCAAATGCCCATTTCTAAGCAAATTTTAAGGGTCATGTTTTGATTTTAATTCACTAGTGCTAATGCAATTGAATTAATACAAGTTAATATAAATTTATTCTTCTCAGCAATCTGAATATAAAATTCTAAGTAGAAAGAAAAACTTCTCACTGGATAGGTCAGCAAAGGTTTTAGAGAAGAAATAGGCACTGAGCTAAGATTTGTTGCCTCAGAGGAAAGAAGGGGTGATGTGAGCAGAGGTCACAAAGTAGCACCTTTCTCACCTCTTTTAAAAGTCATTATACAATTTCTAGACTCTTCCTTTGAAATTATATTTATAATGCCTTTATTCTGATACCGTAGTTACTAGAATACCCTTTAAGAATTTTTTGCTTCTCAAAAGACTCCTTCCCTCAAAATACTTCCTTATTTAGGAGTTTTCCATTATTTATAGTGTTATGAATTCATATTGCTCATCAATCTCAAGTTTCAATATGTTTGGTTAATTTTCTTGATTTATTCCTTACTCTGCATCCTTAAGACAGAAATTAGCTTTGCGTGTTTGAGGAATCCATAAAAGGCAGGGAGAAGTGGTTGATGATGAGATTGAGGAGTTGATCTTATAGGGTTTGTAACACAGAGTATGGAGTCTGCATTTTATTTTCAATTCAGTGAGAATCCTTGGGAGGGTGTATTAGTTTCCCATTGCTACTGTAACAAATTGCCACAAACTCATTGGTTTAAAACAACATAAATTTATTCTCTCATGATTCTGGAGGCCGGAAGTCCAAAAGAGTCTCTCTGGGCTAAAATTAAGGTGTCAACATCCCTTCTGAAAGCTGTAGAGACAAATCCATTTCCTTGCCTTTTCCAGCTTCTAGTCTTTCACATTTCTTGGCTCATGGTCCCCTTTCATTCTCAAAGACTGAAATGGCCAGTTAAATCTTTCTCACATTGCATCACTCTGGTTCTGACTCCTCTGCTTCTGTTTTCATTTTAAAAATCACCTTAGGCCCATGGGATAATCCAGTATTATTTAATTCCCCTTTGCCATGTGACAACATATTCACAACTTTTGAGCACTAGGATGAGGGCGTTTTTTGAGGGTGGGGATGGGGAGGCATTATTTTGCCTACCAAACCAGAGTTGTTTTGTTTTAGTTTTTAAGCAGGGAAATGGCATTACTTTATTTACATTTTTAAAAAGTGCACTCTCCCAATTTTTCAGAAAATGGATCATGAAGGATAAGGGTGGAAGTGGGGAGACTAGCTAGTAAGATATTGCAGTAGTTCAGAATTAGGATAATAGTGGATGTGGAGAAATGTAGGTGGATTTGGGGCATGCTTTGGAGGATGAGTCAACAGGATTTGCTGATGATTTACATTTGAGAAGGAGGTGTGAGGAGCTAAAAGGAGCTAACAAGGAAAATGCCTAGATTTTTTGCCTTGAGCATCTGAGGGGAAGAGGGTAATATTTATCAAGTTGGACATTAGAGGAGGAATACTTTTTTGGGGTGGGGGAGGTCTGGGTTTAGAAATATGTGTTCTATCTTATCCATGTTATGTTTGAGATGTTCATCAGTTATCTAAGTGGAAACATTGAGCAGGCAATTGAATACCAAAGACATAGATAGAGATTAGGAGTCATTAGCATACATACTTGTGTATTTAAAGCCTTGGAACTGAGTAAAATGACCTAGGGAGAGTAGGAATCCAGAAAAGAGAAGTGTGACTGGAGACTCTCTGGTTTATATTAGACCAGATTATCTAGCATACAAAATGCCTGGTGGGAACAGAATGCAGTGGTGTAGAAACTCCAGGAAGTATTCTGAAAAACATGAAGTCAGAATGCCAAATCAAGGAGCTTGAATTTTTTTTTTAGTAGGCCCTGAATAAATTTGTCAAGGGCAGGTTCTATCAAATCTGAGTTTCAGAAAAACAACTCTGTGTGTGACTCACTGCTTTATTCTCTGTGCTACATTTTGCATATTGGTATGGCATAAATAATAAATTAATTAACAAATGTTTGAGTGCCCCTTAGGCACCATGTAAGATCAAAACTGTGGAAGAAAGAATAACATCTTAAGTTGAGAGTGTTATTAACAAAAACCCAAGACAACAAAAAGATCCCAAATTTAATGTGATGTTTGTCTGCTTTTTTGGTCATGTTTGATCACTAGTTGATGGTGCTTATTACAATGCCAAGTATAGTACTAATAAGCAATAGTAATTCAAGGCAGTATAAGGTCCAATCCCTGTTTGCTGTCATGGGAAGGCAGTCATGTAAACAAATAATTAGAATGAAAAGTGATATAATATAGTATAAACATAATTCAGAACTATGGGAGAACAGATGGGAATGACTTAATTTGCCTGGGAGTGTTAAAAAAGCTTTCTGTAAGAAAATTGCCTTTTCTATAATAAAATAACACCCTAGTTTTGGCAGCAGGGAGTAAATACCCTTGTGGGAGGAGCAAATCTCCACAGTCCACGAACCTGTTCCCAGGTACTGGTATTTCCTCTGGGGAAGTAGTCACCATTGCTGCCAAAACCATGGTGACTACAGGAAGGCATTGCTCTGCCATTCACTCTGGCCCAAATGATTCCCTGAAGCATAGAGAAGATTAAGAGGAATCATTTGTACACACCTTCCCAAAACTTGAAGATAACCATTGGGAAACAAAATGTAGTAATATACAACTAGAAGAGTAGTTCTCAATCCTTCCTCCCATTGAGAAAGCACATTGGCGGACAATGTTGACTGTGACATACTTCCATGGACTTCCTCATGTAACGAATGAGCAATTACCCACTGGCTTGGCTATGACTCCACTTCATTTTCTCCCATTCAAGATAGCGTATCGTAATGTAAAGGAGTGGGGAAGGTATTACTAAGATAATCTGGAATCCACTCTAGTTATATAAAAAAGTAAATCATATTAAAACTATGGTACTTTGTTATTTGGAATGCATGACTTACCAGGCATCCCATAACTGATTGTGACAGATCAGGGTGTTGAAATAATCTGAAGGCTGCTGATCTTGACAATCTGGTTTATATGAGTGAGTCGCTCATCTTATTCTTATGGTTCCCTATAGTGAGGCCTCCTTACCTACTTCCAAGTCTACCTCTGAGAAGCAGTTGCTGTCTTTTCCCTGTCCCCAGGAAGTGTAGGTATGGCTCAGCTCCAGGAGATCTATTTCCAAGAGTGTGAGAGACAGAGAGGGGGCCAGAACTCCATCCTGGTTTCTTGTCTGAAGACTTAGCTCTTCCCCATATAATTGAAAGTGGGAATGCCCACCCCTTCAGGGGAGCTTCCAACCTTAAATACAAGGATATAGCCATATCCTCAACAGAACAATCATATTACAATATCCTGCAGTTAGGTCCAGTATCTATAACACACACACACACACACACACACACACAAAACAAACAAACAATAGAGGGGTTTTTTATTACAGAGGAGAAGACATTTGACCCTAGCCTTGAAAGATATGTAGACATTTTCTCAGAACAGTAGAGTTGGAAAGAGGGTGCTAAGTAACGTTTCAGAAGCATGAAAGCTCATTAAGTGTTGAGGAGTGAAAAGTAGCCTTAGTCCACCTGGAGAGTGGGGTGTGTTAGAGAACTTGGTACTCTAATTATGTTATGGGTCTATTAGTCAATGGTTGATCCAGTTTTGACATGCTCTGCCTAAAATAAACGTTGACTGAATGAGCTATTCATAATCAAGAAATTGTTCAGGAGAAGTTCTAAAGTCATTTGGTATGTACCAGACAGGATCTCTGAATTTCTTGTTGTCAGAATAAAAGTCAGAATTCCTAAGACAGGTGTAGGAATTAAGAGATAGAAAGGGGTAGACTAAGCCATGCTTAACAGAGGAAGTATAACTGGACACATGGAACTTGCTTTCTTTTCCATCCTTCCTCCCTCCCTCTCTGCCTCCCATATATATATATGGTATCATATTATTCAAATATATTGTGTGTCTACTCTACACCACCCACAACACTAGGCACTATAGTTTAGCAATAAACAAAAGCAGATATGGTATCTGCCTCCTGTCCCCTTAAAAAATTGGAAGTTACGGGAGATAGACATAAACCAAATAATCACCCCCAAAAATTTAACTTACATCACTATTATGAAGGCAAGGTTATTGGAGATGTGAGACTTACAATAGAGAGGTTTAGCTTACTCTGAAACCAGGATGTCTAAAATTGAATCTTGGCTATACCATTTTCTAACTTATCATGGGAAAATTATTTAACCTATCTGTGCATCAATTTCCTCATCAGAAAAATGGGTATATAATGAAAATGGAGACTAAAAAGTTAGTTTTAAGACTTAATGAATTGTGTGTAAGATACCAGAAGAGAACCTAATACATACATAATAAGTGCTCAATAAATGCTAAATGCTATCATTACTACCACTGCCGCTTCCACTGTCATTATTACTTGTGGTACATGGAGGAGGTGGGAAGGTAACAAAAGATTTCCTTGAAGAACTGATGACTGAGCTGAAATCTGGAGGCTGAAGAGAATTTGCCAGGGAAAGGTGGAGTGGGTGATTTGTGAGGAGACCATAGGCAAGCTGCTGTTTCTGGAGGGAACATGATAATTTAAGGCACTGAAAGAGGGTCAGTGAGGTAAGGCAAGTTAGTGGGGAAATGGCACAAGGGAGGGCGGGGAGGTGGGCAAGGGACATATAGTGTGTGGGTATTGTAAACAAGATTACAAATTTGGGTCTTGATTCTAACAGCAATAAGAATCCATGGAAAGTTTTTTTTGTCTTTTTTTTTAAAGAAATTGCTCTTTTCAGGTTAGGATTTTTAAAAAAGATTTTATTGGGGAATTGGGGGAGGGGAACAGACAAGTTGCTGTCACTTTTGTTCTTCAGTCTAGTTGTGGAGGACGTTGCTTCACTGGCCCAAGTTAGCACCATCATTGCGCTCTTCCTGGGCGAGGCAGATCAGTCGCCGGCCTCTGGATGGCCACTCACGGTGGCTCTTAGCAGCTCACACAACTGCCAGCCGCTCATGCTGGCTGCCGGCCACTCACAGTAGCTTACGGCAGCCCATTGCAGCAGAGGCTGCAGTCTACACCTTCACCAGCGACCCACGGCAGCCCAGCTCCAGGTTGAGCTGTTGTTCAGTATCTTAGCTGTAGAGGGCAGTGTCACTGACCCCACGTGGGATCTGAACCGGGTCCCTGCTGCTCAGAGCTGGTGTCCCAAGCCAGCTCTTAACCAACACGCCACTCAACCAGCCCCCACCATGGAAAGTTTTTATAAAGAAGGCTGACATGGTGAGATTTACATTTTATAACTTAATTCTTGCTGAAGTATGAAGGATAGATTGAGAGCTGGCAAAACTGGATGTGGACAAACTATTGAAATTGCCCAGGAAAGAGATCATGGTGTCATGGACTAGGTGGTGAAGATGAGTGGAATGGACAAATTGGAGAAATCTTTATGATGTGAAATGAGCAGGACTTCATGATAGATTGGATGTAGGGTTCAACGAAGAAGGACCTAAAATTCTGGCTTCAAGGTTCCCTGGTGCTCTAGTGGTGAGGATTGGATGCTGTCATAAAATTCTGGCTTCTGCAACAGGGTGTTGATGGCACTCACTGAGGCTGAAACACCGGAAGAGAATCAGGTTTAGGGAAGAGAACAGGAGACAAGTTTGATTTCACACATGCCTTGTCTGAGGTGACTTTGAGACTTCTAAAAGAAGATGTCTAATTGGCAACTGAATATATAAGGGTTTGGGGCTCAGAGGAGATGTCTGAACACACATTTCTGTGAAGATTTTATTGATGCATCAATTATCTAGAGGTGGTTTCTGAAGCCTAGAGGTAGTAAGGTCTAGAGCAATGCTGCCAATCTAAATATAACGTGAGCCATATATGTAATAAAGAATTTTCTGGTAACCACATTAAAAGATAGTAAGTGGAAACATATGAAGTTAATTTTAATAATGTGTTTTATTTAATAAATACATCTAAAATATTATTTCAACATGTCATCAATGTAAAAATTATTAAGATAGTTTATATTACTTTTTCATACCATTACACTTATAGTACCTGTAATTCAGATTATATACAGTTCATGTTCTCAGTTGCCATGTGTTTAGTGGCTATCTATTGAACAGCACGAGTCTACAGGTAGCGGGGGAAGGGGGTAAAAAAAGAAAGAGGAGAGGAAGCAAAAGGGAAAGGAAGAGAGATAAGGTAATATAGTAACAGCCTAGGAGATAGTATTCCTAAAATATTGTTTGTGGTCAAAAGATTCAACTGACTTCAGACGTTTTCACTGTAAAATTTTTTTCCTAAAGTTCATAGTTCTGTCCTATTTTGGAAAACCTTAATTGACTTCATCTCAACTCTTTAGTTCCTGTCTCACTGCTCTCAATTTTTAGCATCACACTTCTTAAAAAGCATCCTATACGTGCTAATTTCATTAACTCGCTTTAATTGCCAGCAACCTAGATTTCATTCCTATCATTTTGTGAAAGCTGCACTCTCCAGCGACCTGTCCATCAAATCTAATTGTCTTTCCAGAACATTTGTTCTCCTTGACCCCTCTAAAATATTTGAAGGGTTAAACATTATCTCATTCTTAAAACTTTCTATCTCAACATAGACATTCTTTTTGAAGTTCCATCTCTGACCATTTCTTCTCTTGTAGAAATTAATAACTCACAACTGAAGGCAACTGGCCTCCAAATCTTCATTTGCAGCCCTAATCTCTCCACATAACTGATGTCTGTGGGGGTATTTCCATAATATCTCATCAGCATCTCAAACTAGCCGTACTTGAAAGGGAAATTACCTTGTATCATGAAGGAGCTTTTCCTCCTCACCCTCCTAGGCTGTCACAGCATGTTGCAGAGATTGGTCAGGGAAAGCATCCTTGAGCAAACAATACATAAACTGAGGCCTGGAGGTACATAAGCGTTAACCAGATAACAGGTGAAGAAGAGAGGGGAACAGTATTTCAGGTTGTAGATGCCGTTTTTCCACTCAAATATCCTTCCATGCCTAATGAACAGGGTGTCAACTGCCTACTGCTAAGTGCCATGCTCTGTGCTAGTACCTTGGAATAGGCAGTGAGCAAGTCAAACATGGTCCCTGCCTTCATGGAGCTTATCATCTAGTGGTAGAGAGACGTATTCAACAAATCATTACAATTGTATTAAGAGCTATGAAGAAAAGTACAGAAAGCTATAGGCGCCTATTATAGGGTCTTACCCTAGTCTGGAGTTGGGGGTAGAGAAAACAGCATATAAGCTGAAGCCTTGAGAGTATTTGAATTAACCACCTAATAGAGGAAGAAGCGAGACAATTGGCATTTATGTCATAGATAGCATTTGGAGCTCTGAGTTGGGAAGTAGCCTAGTGGAATCTGGGAGCTGAGAAGTCAGCACTCCTGTAACACAGTAAATTAGGGGGATAGTGGTAATAAATGACACTGGAACAGGAGTCAAAGGTCAGATATCACAGGGCCTTGTAGTCCAGGGTCAAGATTCCAAGTGTGTCGCAAGAGCAACAGGTTCAAACCTTCAGGATCATCTATGACACCTGACATTATCCTCACTCCCATATCCAAGTTATCATCAAGGTGCCATCAGGTTCCCTTATAACATCTCTCATGTCAGGCCCTTCTGCTATTCTCACTCAGGACTGTGTCTTGTGATTCTCAGCTCACGTGTTTCAGTCTCTACACAAGGGTTCCACAAACTTGAAACCAATAAGATCAATTGTGATCAAATTATTTTTCCATATTTTGATTACTATGTAAACTTTACTTTTTCTACAATTGACCATACATTCTGAGATAGTACCACCCATCAGATGGACTACTAATTGGTGGGGTGGGGGTGTCCTATGGCAGTGTAAGGTAGGGTGTTGCTTGCAGAAAATAAGTGGTCAGAAGGGCTCCAAAACACTGAACTGGTACCACAGAAAAATGTAAAAATTCTGTCTAATGACTATGTAAGAGAACTTGGTCAAACCAGTGAACAGTTCTTTCAAAATAAAAAATAGTATGTGAAGGGAAACCAAAAAAACTTTTCAATAATAGTGGATGCTTTCATAGATACTATGAAATTTTATTATACTAGAGTAGTAATTTTGTTACAATTGTTGCTGCTTTGTTCACTGCTTTTGTGTCTTTTCAGTTTTTAGAGCATGTTGCTAAAATCATTAATGTATGTGTATGACTTGGTAAATTTTAACTTTAACTAGTTAGCTCGGGAGATTTGCATGAATTAATAGTATCCAGTGCAATTTTTAGTAAAGCTTAAATGTCCTCACTGGAGGCTTTATTAAAAGTTTGGCCCTCAGAGACTGGAAATTGGGTAAGTTTCATAACTGCAAATGAGTTTTGTTGCATTTGCAAACAATGCACAATGGACATTATTAGGAAACAGATAGGGATTTCTGGCAAAGGTACATTAGTGTTACAGAATAAGAAGGGAGTTAGTATTGAGGCAGCCCTTTGGGCCAGAGACATCATTAACAAGAGGAACTGAGCTCATTCTTCAAGGATCACACTTGCATTATATGAAACAAAGAGCCCTGAAAAATCTTTCTGGAAGGCTGATAAGCAACCCTTTTATGAAAGAAAATGGCATTAATCCGATATCCAGCAAATCACCGTAGTGTCCTGTCCCCAGAGAGTCTGTATCAAAGGTTTATTTCAGAAAGAACTGCTACACTCTTCGGCTTCAAAATGGTGTGGCTTCTCTAGCGAAGGACCTTGAAGTGCTATTGGCCTGAGTTCCTCCCAGCACCATCACACTGCCATGATTTAATCAACAAATATTTCTTGCCCCCCTTTCCCTTGTAAAATGTTGTGAGGGTTTCCAACTCAGAAGCACCCAACAACAGTAATAATGGCTGCTTTTCTGAGAACTTAAGCCTTCTACAATTATAACTTAATACCAACAACAAAACCCCAAAGTTTCACCTTGGAGGAGGCATTAGTAATTTTCAGAATGCAATTTCTTTATCCAAGAGAATATTCAGTATTTTCTAGTCTGGAGCTAAAAAAAAAGAAATCATCTTTATATTGTGTTGTTTGAAGTATTTTGGTGCTCTAAAGCAGAATCTTTTATTTGTATCCATATTGATATAACTATCAAGTTACTTGTATCTTGATGATTAAGATAGTAGCCAAGCCTGAGGTAAAAGAAAGAAAATAAATTGCCATTTGTTACTTCTTTTTGAGGAAGCCATAATTTTTTTCTTCCATTTTTTTGTTTGTTTTTACTTTGCTCCCTACAAGTGTGCATGGATTGTCTTTGCCTCCCCTCCCTAATAACCAGGGACCTTTCATCCCTCAGAATCTAAGCTCACACCTAGAGCTAGACGTGTTTTTAAAAATTAAGATATAACACACATGTAATACAATATACAAATCATACGGGGATGGTCCAATGAATTTTACCTATTTATATACCTGTAATGTAATCATCGCCACTGATATCAACCTTAGTGCTATTTCATTTCTCCTGAGCGACATGAACTCTGAAATATCCTCTACAGCTCTCTTCCTCATTTTATATCTCCTCTCTTCCGTTTCTCCATTTTCCCTGCTCCCATCTCTCTGTCTATCCCTATTGCTCCCCATTTTCCCATCTTCACATCTCTCTCTCTCTGCTTAGAGCAGCTCTTTCTGGTTCTGTTCTTCCTTTTGTTTTCCTACCCACTCTCACATCTACTTGTGCAAATGTGTGTGGACGTTCCTGGGCTCCTTATAGCTGGTTTCTCAACTTCGTCACTCACTACTCTAGGTTCCTGCTGGAGCTCTTAATGGGCCCAGAGCCAAAGCACTTCCAGAGAGGGTGAAGAGGGTTGACTGTGGTTGGCCATTTCTAGCCCTCAGTGTTTGGGAGAAATAGGCCGACTCTTCTTTTAATGAATGAGCAACACACTGACTCCATGGCATTGATTCAAGTTAGCTTTCAAACCTGAGGATCAAGTGTTGACTCAAGCCAACCTGACTCTGGATATGTCAACCTGACAGTGGCATAAAAACAGTAAGTGAAGCTAGCTTTACAGACAGAAAGGAATGCCAATATTCTTTAGTATTTTATGAATATATGAATAAAAATTCAGTTCTTATTATAAAATTATTACTTTAGAATGCCTACAGAAAAACTAAAGCAAAGAAGATAGAAAAATCAAAATGTATAAAAGGATATTAAAAAGATTTTTGTTGTTATTGTTGTTGTTTTAATTTTATTGGGAAACAAACAGTGTGTCCTTCCAGGACCCATCAGCTCCAAGTCAAGTAGTTGTTTCAATCTAATTGTGGAGGGTACAACCCCGTGGCCCATGCGGGGATCGAACCGGCAATCCTGGTGTTATGAGCACTGCCCTACAACCAACTGAGCTAACTGGCCACCCCCTAAAAAGTTTTTAAATATGCCTAGTTGGTGGCTACCTATAACAACTACTATCATTTTAATGTATATCCTTCCAGAATTATTTCTCATATTCCTTTAGGAAAATGGAATCATATTGGAAAGAACATTTTAACAGTATTAAAAAGAAATCTATCTGTACCAACAAGCAAAAATCTACATCACAGTTAAATGTCTGGGATGAGAAACACCTGGGTGCCCCAGGTGTCAGAGGCCCCTCCTCTCAGACTCTTCTGGAAGCAGTCCCGTTCATGCCACCTATGAAGCAAAACCCAGTCCTTGCTGAAACCTCCCTCTAAGCCCCAGTCCGAATCATGATGCAGAAGCACCTTACCCCAGGAGGTCTGCCAGGTGAGGAGGACCAGGCTGTGGCCCAAAGGCTGTGCAGTGGAGGGGCCACCAGCGGCCAAACGATGGAGTGAGCTGCACACGTGCAGGGTCGCGAGTCTATCGCTTTCCAGGTGGCGAAAGACCCTGGGTCAGCTCTACTGGCTTCTGGCTAGGGACTCAGGGCCCCACTCCAATGTCTGCCAAGGTCCAAGGCTACAGCAACCCAAACGCAGTGTTAGTGGGACATAACATAAACATATTCCTGGGCCAGTTCCTGCTGGCAGGCTGAGGTGTCTAGAATTCATCTCGGGAGACCTCTGCCTGTTCCTTGAAGCTTTCCCCTGAAGAATAGCCTCAGAAGCATACAAAATGGTGTGTACCATTTTCCTCCCCAGTTTTATTGAGATATAATTGATGTAACATTGTATAAATTTAAGCTGTACAATGTTATGATTTGATAAACATGTGCATTGTGAAATTGCAACGATAAGGTTAGTTAACACCTCCATTACCTCACATGATTACCCTTTTCCTGCGTGTGGTGAGAACTTTTAATATTTATTCTCTTAGTAACTTTCAAATATATAAATAACAGTGCTCTTAACTATAGTCACCATGCTGTTCATTAGGTCCCCAGCATATTTTCATCTTATAACTGGAAGTTTGTTCCCTTCGACCAACATCGCCCCACTTCCCTCACCCCTCAGCTCCTGACAACCACAATTCTACTTTCTGTCTCTATGAGTTTGGCTTTTTAAAATTTTACATATAAGTAAGATCATTCAGTATTGGTCTTTCTCTCTGAATTATCTCACTTAGCATAATGCTCTCAAGATCCATCCACATTGTTTCAAATGGCAGGATTTATTTCTTTTTTGTGGATGAAAAATATTCCATTGTGTGTATAATCCACACACACAGCAGACCCTGGAATAATGTTGTTTCGTTCGACGTCATTTTGTTATAACTTTAATGAGAAAAAAATTCCTGGCAGGGGCTGCTGTCTGGGTGGAGTTTGCACATCCTCTGTGTGGGTTTTCTTCGGGTACCGTGGTTTTCTCCCACATCCCACAAATGAGCACGTGAGGTGAGTGGCGTGTCTACATTGTCCCAACCGGGGTGAGTGTAGGTGTGTTGGGAGTGTGCTCTGCACTGGAAGGGCACCCTGTCCAGGGTGGGGGGTCCAGCCTTACTTTCTGAGCTGCCAGGTTAGCCACTCACAGTCCTAAACATTTAGAATAAACCAGCTGGAGAATCATTATCTTACTTGTTTTTATTCATCTTTCTTAAATGTATGTATAGCTCATATTTATTTCAATGTTTAATGTTAGAAGTGTTTTGCTGCTTTATTTAGAAGTTTGGTAATATTTTTATATTTTTATGACAGGAAATACACTATAGGAACTTAACTCTTGTTTATGTCTATTAGCTTATGGCAAAACTGGTTTTGTTATATATATATATATATATATATATATATATATATATATATATATATATATATATATATGGGGGGGTGTGCCAAAAAATGTATACACATGACTTGTATTCATCTTTTGTTATCAGTACATATTGAATATTACAATTTAAATACAATCTTTTCCTTTCTTAAAATGTGTATAGATTTTTTTGCCAACCTCTGTATTTAGGGGATATATATATATATATATATATATATATATATATATATATATCACATTTTCTTTATCTTTTCATCCCATGATGGACATCTAGATTGTTTTCATATCTTGGATATTATGAATAATGCTGTAATGAACATGGGAGTGCAGATCTCTTCAAGATGGTAATTTCATTTTCTTTGGATAGACACCCAGAAGTGGGATTGCTGGATCATATGGTAGTTCTATTTTTAATTGTGAGAAGTTTTCATACATTTTTCTATAGTGCTGTACCAATTTATATTCCCACCAACAGTACATCAGTGTTCCCTTTTCTCCACATCATTGCTAACACTTGCTGTCTCTTGTCTCCTTTTTTTTTAAAAAAAGATTTTTATTAAAAAAATAGCATATAATATTACACGAGTTTTAGGTATACATAATAGTTATTCAACACTTACATACCTAAAGAAGTGGTCACCATAAATCCAGCAACCACCTGACACTGTACCATGCTATCACAATATTATCAACTATATTCCCTTGCTGTATGTTACATCCCCATGACTTATTTGTTTTACACCTGAAAATTTGGACCTCTTATTCCCCTTCACCTTTTTCCTCCCTTTTAAAATTTTTAACTACAGTTGACATTTAATATTTTATATTAGTTTCAGGTGTACAGCATATTGGTAAGACACTTATATAGTTTAAGAAGTGATCCCCCTGACTAGTCTAGTACCCACTTGGCACTATATAGTTATTACCATATTATTGACTATATTCCCTATGCTTTACTCTACATCCCCATGACTACTTTGTAACAACCAATTTGTACTTCTTAATCCTGTCCCCTTTTTCATCCACCACTCCAACCCCCCTCCCACCTGGCAACCATCAAAATGTTCTCTGTATCTATGAGTTTATTTCTGTTTGTTTGTTTATTTTGTTTTTTAGAGTCTACATGTAAGCAAAATCATGTTGCATCTGTCTTTTTCTGTCTAACATACTCACAACACAATACCCTCCAGATCCATCCATGCTGTCAAAAATGGCAAGAACCCAGTCCCTTCCATGGCCTAGTAATATTCCATTGTATACATGTTTCACCTACTCTTTATCCATTCTTCCATTGATGGACACCCAGACTGCCTCCACATCTTGAATGGCAAAGAGGCAACAAAGATTTCTTAGCAAAATTTGAGAATGAACCCTGAAGAAGAAGACAGAGAGCTGGGAAACAGAGGCTAACACAGGAAACCAGCAAAGGGAAGTCTCCGCAGGACAGCTGATCACTGGACCCGGAGAACAATCTCTCCAGACTGGAACAGGAGGATAGAGGGCACCAGGAAAGATTTCTAAGATAAAAAATGAACAAAAGATTTTTTAATACAGTTGAGTTTTTAAGGAAGATATTTGATAGACACATGATGGATCTAATTGAACAAATGGGAAGTTTTATTAACTTTTTAAAAAATCCCACAAAAATCATACAGAAAAGAAACTATAAAGCATGGTACAATAGTTGTTTCAGTAATGGAAAGTATTTGCATGTTCCTAATAAAAACTGATTATCAAATTATTGAAAATTGTGATATGCTCTCAAGGATGAGAGAAGTGGGGAGGTATAAATAAATAAATGAATAAATATTAATTTACTGTAACAGGAAATTAATATGTCTGCAACTGATACTAAGATATATAAAGGTAAATTTTCAGAGAAATAGCTAAAAAATTAGAAAGTAGCTGTAGCTAAAATGCATAGGTCTTGGTGGGCAGACTAGCCATTTTAGAATGCACCTTTAGTACTATTTTAAAAATTGGTTGCTAAATAAAAATTTTAAAAATTATAAAAGGAGCAAATAGAGACAGAAACTAATCTGAAGCATTTGTTAACATGTAGGTGAGAGATGATGGCAGCATGGAATTGTGTGAGGTAGTGTAAATGGAGAGATTTGGGCACATTTTAGATGTATTTAATGAGAGAGAGTTGACAGATGTTGTGAAAGTTTGGATGCAACAGCAGAGAGACATAAATTACCCCTAATTTCTTCCTTACCCAACTGTTTGGAGATTGCTACCATCAAGATGAAGAAGACCAGGAAGAATAATGTTTATGGGGCAATTTGAGAGTTGCTGGTTTTTTGGGGGTTTTTTAACTAAATTTACTGGGGTGACATTGGTTAGTAAAATTATATAGGTTTCAAGTGTACAACTCTATAATATATCATCTCTATATCACATTGTGTGTTCACCACCCAGAGTCAGTTCTCCTTCTGTCACCATAAATTTGACCCCCTTTGCCCTCCCCCCACTCCCTTTCCCTCTGGTAACCACACTTCTGTTGTCTGTGTCTATGAGTTTGTTTGTTTTGTATGTTCATTTGTTGCTTTCTATAAAGCCACATTGTTTTAATTATTGGAACTTCACTGTATATTTTATATATAATACATCAAGTCTATTTTATTGATTATTAATTTTTTTAGAAAAATTTTAGCATTAATTTAGAATTAGGTTTCTAAAGACATACTCCTTGGATATTTGAGTTAAATTGATCTGTAAATGAATTTTGGAAAAACAAGCCAAATAAAGTTACGTCTTCAATTCATGCCATATGATACTAAAGTCCAAGCAGAATCAAGATTGAAATGCAAAAATTTAAGCTATCAAAAAAAGAAAAAGAAAGAGGAAGAGGAAAGCAAGGGGGAGAAGGAAAAGTTAGAAAAAAAAAAGAAAAAGAAATACTGATTAATAGTAGAATTCAGATTAGGAAATTCTAAACAAAAATCATAAAAGATCACATAATACAAAAATCAATATATATGAGAATATCCAATTTAAATGTTTATAAATTATAAATAACACAAACAAATATTAAAACACTGTTAACACACAGAGGAATTATTTGCCATATATAGTGGCAACAGTTTAATATGTTTTCTTTATAAACAGTGGTACAAATAAATTAGGAAATACCTGTAAGACTTAAGGAAAAAGGAACAGGTAATTCATAAAAATAAAATGACCAATAAACACATAAAATATTAATTAATTTCATTTTTGCTCAAAATATAAAATATGAAACAACAGTGCCTTCATTAGTGTTTTTAAATGCTTGGGTGTTTACCATGTAAGTTGTTGTTCTGTATCTCATAACACATAATATAATCGATGCCTTCAAAAAGATAAAGGGCCTTAATCATACTGCAGGGTAAAGTAGATCTTAATCTACTGTAGCCAACTTATTATAATTTATTGTTAATTATTCTACAAAACATATGTGACTGTGTGTGTGTGTGTGTGTGTGTGTGTGTGTGTGTGTGTGTGTGTATCCCTTCTCACTCCATTTCCCCCATTCTTGGGGTCTTATCTAGCTGAAACTGCATTACTTTAAATATAGATTACTACAATTATTTAATTTACTTCTAGTCTCTTTTCCACAAAACTAACCTACGTATGTCTCTGCCGGGTCAGTTTTCTGAATGAAAATGATCATTTCAGTCTGCCAGGAAATTTTTTCCCCCTATACTTTTTTCTTTCAGTTTTGTTGAGATATAATTGACATACAGCACTGTATAAGTTTAAGGTGTACAATGACTTGACGCACAACATATTGAGAAATGATTACCACAATAAGTTAACATCACTAATCTCATTAGATACTAAAAGAAAAAACAAAATGTTTTTTCTTATGATGAGGAGTTTTAGGATTTGCTCTTAGCAACTTTCAAAGATACCATACAGCAGTGTTAACTATGGGCATCATATTGTACATTATTAATATTGACTTATTTTATAACCGGAAGTTTTTACCTTTTGACCACCTTCCTCCAATTCCCTAAACCCCCAACTCCCCACCTCTGATAACCACACATTGATCTCTTTTGCTATGAGTACAATTTTTTTTTTTTTTAAGATTCCACATACAGGTGAGATTATATGGTATCTGTCTTTCTCTGTCTGACTTATTTCACTTAGCCTAATGCCCTCAAGTTTCATCCATATTATGGCAAATTCCTGCCAGGAAAATTTACATGCTTTAAACCCTCTACATAAGATTACATATAATGGGGCCAGCCGAGTGGCTCAGTTGGTTAAGAGCTCACTCAAGAGTTTGAGCTCTGAGCAACAGCGGTTCGAGTCCAGCCCCAGCTGAGCAGCCGCTGAGCTGCCAACAGGTAGCAGGATGGCTCAGCTAAAAAAAAAAAAAAAAATTAAATATAATGTTCATTAACTAGATGAGCTTAATAAAAGCAGACTCTTCTACACATTTAATTTTGATGCTACGTTGGTTTATTTAACTTTGGAACAATAGTCTGACACAATTCTGTGAGAGTAATGAAGGTTCATAACGAGGGTTACTGTTGAGTTTCCTCCTGATTTACTTGGTAATTGTAGAATTTGAATTAAGATTGGCAGAGGATTTTGAAATTCTATTCATACATCTTTTAACAAGCATAGCACACAATCTAACGATTTATAGATTAACCTTTTACATAAATAATAGTTTCCCTTTTCTAGTCCCTTATCTATGAAACCATTTTAATAAATTCAAATCAGCTTACCAGAGGATGAAGTCTGTTTAAGAATATTATAATTCCTCATATTTTTTAAAAAGCATTTATCACCTCCTTATTTCTCAGGCTATAAATAAAAGGGTTTAATAAAGGAATTACTATTGTATAAAAAATTGACACTGGTATATTCTTATCTCCTTCTTCAAATGATTGAATATACATGAGAAGACAAATATAGAATATTGCAAGAGATAGAATGTGGGATGCACAGGTAGAAAATGCTTTACCTCTCTCCTCTTTGGATTTCATTTTGAAAACAGTAAATAGGATGCAAATATAAGAGATCAAGACAGTAGCAATGGTGAGGATTTGAATTGGCATTGAAAAACATATGTATCATTAGTTCATTGATATAAGGATTGGTACAGGAGATTCTATAGAATGGAAGAATATCACAAAAAAAAGTGGTCAATTTGATTAGACCTGCAGAAAGTTAATCTTAATAGAAGCCCTACATGGATCATAGAATGCAGGTTACTAGCTGTGAAGGACCCTATAATCACCTGAATGCAGAATTTATTTGACATCATGGTGTAGTACTGCAGTGGGCTACCTATAGCCACATAACGATCATAAGCCATTGCTGCCAGGAGAAAGCAATCTGCGGTTTCAGCAAGGCAGAGAAAATAAAACTGTGTCATGCATTCATTGAGAGAAATTTTTCTGTCCTCAGAAAATAAGTTCTGTAACATCTTGTGGGTAATGGCACAGGCACAACAGGAATCCATCATAGCCAGGTTACCCAGAAAGATGTGCATTGGTGTGTGAAGACGACACTCCATAAAAATCAATGCCACCAGGCCAAGATTCCCCACCATGGTGATCAGATAGATGGTAAAGAACACCAAAAACAGAAGGATCTTCAGCATTGGATGATCTGTGAATCCCATGAGGATAAACTCAGTTGTCAAGGAGTTATTTTCTTTGGTCATTCCTGGCTTCTTGGCTGAGATAGAAATCATAGAGAAATGAGATTCTAAATTAGAATGTTTCTAATTCTCTCTTCTAATTTTTGCATGTAAAAAAAGAAAAAAGCTCTTCTTCAATCATCCTATGCTGTCTCCTGAAAACTAGCACATGCACAATAGGTCAAGTCTGTGAGAAAAAAGATATCACAAATTGTGTACCCAGGATTGTCTAGAAATGCCTTTGTGAATTGCCAGGACAGGAAACCTTTTTTTTTTGCATAAACTGTCCAATGCTGATGTACAAATTTTGATGTTTCCAAAATTAAAAGACATTTTTCTTATGGAGTCTTTTTCTCTAGAAAAAAAATAAACAAAATTTAAATACTATACTATGGGACTGATGTGTTGTTTGAAAATAAATTGCTTTTTAGACATTTTAAATGTCTAATTTTAAAAACTCCACAGAATCACAGTGGGGTTTTTAAATGATTTCTCTAGTTTAGTATTCCCTCACAGATAAGTTTACGGAGGGATATTTTAAAGAAAGACTTATTCATCCTTTAAGAGACAATAAGAATATGTTAATTTTGATACAATTTTTATATTTATTTCAACACATCTTAGATCCTACTCCTATATTTGTATGACACATTCTCCCCCAAATTATTACTCTTAATTATCCATTTATCCTAATATTTTCTGTCTCTAGTTTTAAGTGTCCTACATACATGTCTGTCATCATGAGTTTGGTGACCAAGTCTCCATTCTCAGGGTTTACATTCCATGGTAAATACCTATCTTATGCTCTTTCAAACTTGTATAATGTCCTCATTTTTGGTGAATCCCATGGAGGCTCTGCCTTTATTATAAGATTATTTACATTTATTTATTTATTATCATTATTAATTTTTTATTAAATTTATTGGGGTGACATTGATTAGTAATATTATATGTTTCAAGTGTATGATTCTATAATACATAATCTATGTATTGTATCACTGCCCAGAGTCAATTCTGCTTCCATCGTTATACATTTGACCCCCTTTATCCTCTTCTGTACCCCTCTCCCCCCCTTACCCTCTGGTAACCACTAAACTGTTGTGTGTGTCTATGAGTTTTTGTTTGTTTGTCTTGTTAGTTTGTTGCTTTCAGTTTTATATCCCACATATAAGTGAAGTCATATGGTTCTTGATTTTTTCTGTCTGAATTTTTCATATAGCATGATAACCTCAAGATCCATTTAAACACTAATTATTTACTCCTAATCTATTATATATTTGTTGGAATTCAATGATCACCCAAATTTATAGCAACATAATATTACAAGAAAATGGGTTTTAAAGAATGCCAAAATCACCTTTCTTCCAGAAATTGCTAAAAGCATTAGGCCTCAATATTTTTCAGATAGACAATTTTGAAGATGAGCCTACAATGGTTTATCAAAGTACATTGTTTTTAAAACATATTTTGGTTAGACTTTTTCTGTTTATTATCATCCTGTACACTGAATTTAATATACTGTTTTTCTACTTACTCAAATAGTATATGGTAAGGTTTTCTGGAGTCTTATTACTAGCAGGTTGTAATCAAGTTAATAAAATAAGTTTGCCCTTTATATTTTAGGTCTATAAAACTTAAAAAAATGTCTTTTAGAATTATAGTATTTTGGAAAAAACTTAATAAACATATTCAAAGGCAGCTTTTTTATCATTATTTTAGCAACACCTAATGCTAAATCAACTGAAAATTCTTACCATGTGAACTCTACTTTAGTTTTCAAAATCACTATTTTATATAGAAGATACTAGATCAGAATAATTAGTGAAAATTCATTCTCCCTCCCCCAATTTGAAATAAATATTGTTCAACTGAATTAGAAATCAATTTTACTTTACATCCCAGAATTATTTTATAGAGTCATTTATAGCCTTACCTGTATATTTACTAGGACAGTGGTGTATTTGAACTCAGTATAGGACAGAATGATCCACTGTACTTGTCTCAATATGACTTTCTATAATGTCTTCAATTTAGAGACAAACCAGAAAATAGGTGGATGAGATGCAAAAACCAACTAAAAATGCTGAAGTATTTTAGGGAAACATATTTTTTTGCATTTTAATACTTTAAATAAATTAGAAATCAGTCTTCATCTTTAGAGTTCACATTTTATGATAGCTGGCCACCTGATGTTACTTGTTACTTGTTTTTAGAGAAATTAATAATAATAATATTGGTCTTTAAAACATTTGGAAATAAATTATGTAAACCTAGGACACTCTCTCTACCAATAGGTCAGTGACAATGATTATGTTAGCCTCAGGGCAAAGTTAAAGCTTTCCATTGATTCTAAAGGGATTTCCTTGGCATTGTGGCATTGGCATTGTGGTATTTCAGCAGAGACTCTTAACTTGAGAGACATGGTTTCCAAAGAACACCAATTAAAGATAAATGTCCTTTGAGATTCTAGGGTTAAATAAAATGGCCAGCACTAAAGTCACCTTACAGATCATGTTGTTGATTTCTTTTTTAACATACTTGATATCTCTCTCTCTCTCTCTCTCTCTCTCTCTCTCTCTCTCTCTCTCTCTCTCTCTCTCTCTCTCTCTCTCTCTCCCCTTCTTCTTCTTCTTTACTTGAAAACTGTAATAGAGAGGATGAAATTCATATTGATCACTTAATGGAGGAAGTGGGAGTGAAACCAAGATTTGGAAGAGCGATTTGGATTTGCAAAAAAGAGGCAAAAATGTGGTTGCATTCTTCTCCATTACTCCCTTTTATGAATCTGACCATCATATAGATTCATTGTCTGAAACAGCTCTGACATTTCTTTAGATTCACTTGTGCATTATAAGAGAACTTAAAAAATTATTTTGTTTTTCAATTAATTACCATTGACATATGATATTAGTTTCAGGTGAACACCACAGCGATTAGACATTTATATAACTTGTGAGGTGATAACCCCCATAAATCTAGTATCCTCTGACACTATGCATAGTTACTACAATATTATTGACTATATTCTTTATGCTATACTTTACATCTCCATGACTACTTTGTAACTACCAATTTGTGCTTCTTAATCCCTTCCCTTTTTCACCTATCCCCCAATACCCCTTCCATCTGGCATCCATCAAAATGTCCTCTGTATCTATGAGTTTGTTTCTGTTTTGTTTTTGCTTTTTTCATTTATCTTGTTCTTTACATGTAAGTGAAATTATATGGCATTTATCTTTTTCTGTCTGACTTATTTCACTCAGCATAATACCCTCTAGGTCCATCTATGTTGTTGCAGATGGCAAGATATTGTTCCTTTTTATGGTTGAGTAATATTCCATTGTATATATGTACCACCTCTTCTTTATTTATTCATCCATTGATGGACACCCAGGTTGTCTCCATATCTTGGCTATTGTAAATAATGCTGCAATGAATGGGTGGATACACATGTTCTTTCAAAGTAGTGTTTTGGGTTTCTTTGGATAAATATGCAGAAGTGGAATTACTGGGTCCTTCTATATCTTTTGTTATAGCCTTTGTTTTAAAGTTTATTTTGTCTAAGTATTGCTACTGCAGCTTTTTAAAAATTTTCCATTTTCATAAAATATCTTTTTCTATCCCTTTACTTTTAGTCTGTGTGTGCCTTTCAATCTGAAGTGAGTCTCTTGTAGGAAGCATATGTAAGGGCCTTGTTTCCTTATCCATCCAGCCACCCTATTTCCTTTTTAAAAATATTTTAATTTTTATTTTCCATAAAATTTCACATATTCATACCTTCTGAAATGGCCGTAAACAAGTAGTTCCGCACATAAATCTTAGTATCTGCTTGTGGACTCACTCTCTCAATGGGCCTGTGAAAGTGATAAGGCACAATGACTGAAACATGAGCAGACAACCATATCATTATTTTTCAAATTTCTCTGCAAGGACATTCTTGTTTGGTTCATACATTTCAAGTATGTTCTTTTTTTATAACTTTTTATTAAAATATATGTAACATACACTATTATATTCATTTCAGGTATAACCATAGTTATTCAACATTTATATACCTAAACAAGTGATCACCGTAAGTCCAGCAACCATCTAACAATGTACCATGCTATGACTATATTCCTCATGCTGTACATTACATCCCCATGACTTATTTGTTTTGTACCTGGAAATTTGAACCTCTTGTTCTTCTTTACCATTTTTGCTCCCTTTAAAAATTTTTCAATAACAGTTGACATTCAATATTATTTTATATTAATTCCAGGTGTACAGCACAGTTGTTAGACATTTATATAATGTAGAAAGTGACCCCCCTGACTTGTTCTCATACCCACCTGGCACTATACACAGTTATTACCATATTATTGATTATATTCCCTGTGCTTTATATTACATCCTTGTGACTATTTTGTAACTACCAATTTGTACTTCTTAATTCCTACACTTTTTTCACCAATCCCCCAACCCCCTTCCCATCTGGCAACCATCAAAATGTTCTCTGTACCTATGAGTTCATTTCTGTTTGTTTATTTTGTTCTGTAGAGTCCATATGTAAGCAAAATCATGTTGCATCTGTCTTTTTCTGTCTAACATACTCCACTCAACACAATACCCTCCAGATCCATCCGTGCTGTCAAAAATGGCAAGAACCCATTTCCTTCCATGGCCTAGTAATATTCTAGTGTATATATGTACCACCTACTATTTTTTTAAAACAATTTTTATTGGGGAATTGGGGGATGGGAACAGCGCTGGGGAATTGAGGGAAGGGGAACAGACAAGTTGCTGTCCTTTTGTTCTTCAGTCTAGTTGTGGAGGACATTGCTTCACTGGTCCAAGTTGGTACCATCATTGCGCTCTTCCCAGGTGAGGCAGATCAGTCGCCGGCTTCTGAACGGCTGCTAATGGCGGCTGCTGGCCGCTCACGCTGGCTGCTGGCTACACACAGTAGCCCATGGCAACCCACTGCAGCAGGGGCTGCAGCCTACGCCATTGCCGGCGACTCACAGCAGCCCAGCTCCAGGTAGAGCTGTTGTTCAGCATCTTAGCTGTAGAGGGCAGTGTCACTGGCCCTCATATGTGGGATCCAAGCCGGGGCCCTCTGGCATCCCAAGCCAGCTCTTAACCAATGCGCCACTTGGCCGGTCCACCACCTACTCTTTATCCATGGATCCATCTATGGACACCCAGGCTGCCTCCACACCTTGGCCATTGTAAACAATACTGCAATGAACATATGGATATACATGTCCTCTAGAAGTAGCATTTTGGGTTTCTTCAGATAAATAACCAGAAGTGGAATTACTGGTCCTTCCTTGTCTCATGTTATAGCCTTTCTTTTAAATTCTATTTTGTCTGGTATAAGTATTGCTAAACCGTTTTTTGTTTGTTGTTTCTATTTTCATGAATTACTTTTTTCTATATCCTTTACTTTTTCAGTCTCTGTGTGTCTTTCAATCTGAAGTGAGTCTCTGGTAGGCAGCATATATAAGGGTCTTGTTTTCTTCTCCATTCTGCCACCTCTGTCTTTTGATTGGAGCATTTAATCTATTTATGTATAAAGTAACTGAAAATAGATATGTAGTTATTGCCATTTTATTATTCATATTTATAATTTTGTTTGTTTGTTTTAAAGAAGTCCATCTAACATTCCTTGTGATACTGGTTTGTGGTGACTAACTCCTTTAACTTTTTTTATCTGGGAAGCTCTTTATCTGTCCTTCTAGTCCAAATGATGGCTTTTGCTGGGTAGAGTAATCTTGGTTGTAGGTCCTAACTTTTCATCACTTTGAATATTTCATACCAATCCCTTCTGATTTATATAATTTTGGGTGAGAAATTAGTTGATAGTCATTTGGGAACTCCCTTGTAGGTAGCTAGGTGTTTTTCTCTTTCTGCTTTTAAGATTCTCTCCTTGTTTTTAAAATTTGACATTTTAATTATGATGTATCTTGGTGTGAGTCTCTTTGGGTTCATCTTGTTTGAAACTCTGCACTTCCTGGGCTTGTATGTCTATTTCCTTCACCAAGTTAGGGAAGTTTTCCATTATTTCTTCAAATAGGTTTTCAATTCCTGTTCTCTCTCTTCTGGTACCCCTGTGATGTGAACGTTGGTACACTTGATGTTGTCTCAGAGTTCCTTTAAACTATCCTCTTTTGTTTTTGGATTATTTTTTCTTTTAGCTGTTCTGATTAGGTGTTTTTTTGCTACCTTATCTTCCAAATTGCTGATTCAAACCTCTGCTTCATCTAATCTACTGTTGATTTGTTCTAATATATTCTTCATTTCAATTATTGTATTCTTCATTTCTGACTGGTTCTTTTGTTATGGTTTCTATGTCTGTTTTTATGTTTCCTGTTTCTTTGTTGAGCATCCTTATAACCAGTGTTTTGAACTCTGTATCTGGTGGATTGCTTACCTCCATTTTGTTCAGGTTTTTTTTTCTGGAGCTTTGTTTTGTTTTTTTATTTAGGACATGTTTCTTTGTTTTAACATTTTGGCTGTCTCCCTGTGTTTGTTTCTATGTATTAGTATGGCTCCTATGTCGTCTGGTCTAAATAGTGTGGCATTATGCAGTATATATCTTTTGGGTCCCAGTGGCACTATCTTCCTGGTCACCTCAGCCTGGTGTCCCAGGTATGTCCCTTGTGTTGATTGTATGTGCTCTCCTGTTGTAGTTGAACCTCAATTGCTGTTTGCACATCAGTGGGAGGGATTGACCCTCAGGCTGATTGGTTGTGAGGACCAGCTGTGACTACAGTAGAGGAGCTGTTATGTAGGGGCTGACCCTATGGAATAGAATTCACTTTAACATGGCTCTGGTGCCTGCCCAGTCTGTCCTTTGGGTCTGTTTTCTGTGGAGGCATCCAGGTGGTGCTCTGGCATGGTCTGAAGCCAGCCACCATGTGTGAGCCCTAGAGCCTTCTGGAAGTGGCCCCACCACAAGCCAAGTTCAGCTGCAATCTATGCCCTGCCCAGGTCCACCTAGAATGAGCCAAAGCAGTCTGCAGATTGCTGCCATCCACACATGGATAAGGGTGCTGGAGGTTCCTGGGAGAGGCTAAGCTTCAAACCAAGGCTGGCTGCCGCTAGTGCCAGGCTTGGGGCTGCTTAGCAAGAGGTAGAGGTTCATGCTGAGGCCAAATGCTGCTTGTTTGGGGTTTGTGAAGTTTTGAGAGATTTTAAGAAATTCTGCAGCATTAGCCAAGACAGGCTGTTTGTTTAGAAAAGCCATTGGAAGTGGCTTGGGTGGGCTCACAAGTTGGGTGGGGCAGGGTCTCAGGTAATCACCACGTTGGGGTGAAAGGTGTTAGCCAGATTGATGGAGACTCATATGGTGCCCAGCTAAGTCTCCTTGCCAGGAGTAGGGCTCAACAAAGGAACAATGGCTTCTGCCAGCACTTTTGTCTATGAGAAAGCTGCCCGTCCAGTCCTTATACTGGAGCCAGACAGTTCAGTTCCTCCCTATATGTCACTGATATCTTTTGGGCTGCTGCCGTAGGGCTGGACCTCAGAGAAAGTGAGTCCATCAGCAAGTAAGTCCATGCACGTGCCCTTTAAGAGGAATGCCTAGGACCCCAGCAGCCCTCTGTCTCACCCAGCCACAATCTCTGCAAGTTTTCACAGTTAGAAGTTGTGATGACTTTTGTTCCCAGAACTGGATCCCTGGGATGGGGAAACTGGTGTGGGGCTGGGAACCCTTGCTTTTCTGGGGGACCTCTGCAGCCAAGATATCCCTTCCAATTTTTAACTGCCACACATGGGTCTGGGACCAGCTTGTCCATATCTGTGCCACTCTCCTACCAGTCTCGATGTGGCCTTTTCTTTATAACCTTAGACATAGGACTGTTGTTCAGATGGACTTCAGGCAATTCTCCATGATGTTGTTCTGTCATTTAGTTGTAATTTTGATGTGGTCATGAGAGGGTGCAAGCACAAAATTTACCTACTCCACTATCTTGGAGAAGAATTCAAGAAAGCTTTTTAATTGTGTTCCATATCCATCTTTTTACTATTATAGATATGCTCTTATGAACTGGAAATGTTTTTGGATAATTATTCTTCAAACTGAGTCTTTTTCCTTTGTCTTAGTATCCCAAGGTCTCCATAGACTGGACTTACAACACCTATGATTTTATTTTCTATCATTCAAATTTAAGAATCCATCTTCAGAGGTATACCCATTATTTCTCTGTTATATGATGCACAGTAATTAAGTCCTATCTCAGAATATTTTCTCAGAATTTACTCAACATCTAAAATGTCCTTTTTGACCTATTTGTCAACCCAAATTCTCTTCAATTTTTATATGAGGTCTGATTCTTAACATGAAGACATCATTAACTTTCTGATCTGCAAAATAATTACTGTCTTTATAGCACAAAGAGCTCTTACTCATGCTTCATTTTGATGTTTGTTCAGCTTTTCTTCATATAAAAATCTCATTTATTCTCAGCTGAATTAATTCTCTTTTTGACTTTCCATGCTGCAAACCTCTCATAGTTCCAGATAATGTCAGCCCTCAAACAATGCTTATTGCATTGGTTGCAGAAAGTTCAATTAAATTAGATTCAGCATTTATAAATTGATTATAACAGCAAATCACTGAGTCATACATTGAGTAGAGAGAAGCCCCCAATAGGGGTGGGGTTGGGAAAGAATTTGCATAAATAAAGAAGAAATAATCCTGTCTTCAAGGAACTTCCAATTTAGAGAGTAAAATCACTTACACAACTGTATATAAGGTTGATCAAACTAAGTTAAATATTAAAATAGAATATAAGGAAGGTATAAGGGAACACAAAAAAAGGATGTAATTTAGAAGACTAAGAGAAGACATTACAAAGAAATGGCATTTCCTATGATTCTTGAAGGATAAATTAGGTTTCAATAAGCAGAAAATGTGTGGTAAGATATTGTAGGATAAAGGAACAACTTGATTAAAGGTGAAGCCATGGAAACCTAAAAGCGTAAAGCATATTTAAAGAATGGAGAGCAAACCAGGGTAGCCAGAGTCTGGGTGCATGTTAAGAATAGGAGGAGGAGTTGAAAAGTTCAGGTTGTAACTGGTTTTGCTTCTGTCCCCTCCATTTCACTGACACTGCTCTCTCACCAAGATCACCACTCGTATTCTAGTCACCAAATCCAAAGCATGCTTGTTAATAATTACCTCAACTCACTATGTGATTTGGCACTACTGACCACACTCTAAAATTCATTGCCTCTTTAGCTTCTGTAATAACACTTTTTATTCCTACATCTCTGGCTGTGGTTTCTCTGTGTTTGGCATTAGACTGTACTTTCTTCACAAATGCACACTCATTGAAATAAAAAAGTATATCCTTGAGTATGTTTACTAAGTTATGGCATTTTGTTTTAAATACAAACTACTGATTTATAAAGAATTTTTCTAATATTTACCTAGTAAATTACATATTTCCTGATGTCATTGAACTGCTTTTGCAAACTAATCAAGATGTACTGAATTTTTATATATATATATTTTTAAAAATAGGCTCAAACCTTATTGAAATTCTTTGAAATATTTTTATATAAGTGAGAAAATTCTGCTTCCCATATTTTTAAAAATATGCAGACATGAAAATTTTTAATATGTTACTTATATAATTTTTGCACAGGAAATCATATCAGGATATACAAGTATGGATATCCAAATATGTTTTCTTTTTTTTCAAGATTTTATTGGGGAATCGGGGAAGGGGAGCAGACAAGTTGCTGTTCTTTTGTTCTTCAGTCTAGTTGTGGAGGACATTGCTTCATTGGCCCATGTTGGTATTATTATTGTGCTCTTCCCGGGTGAGGCAGTCGCTCACCGGCCATTGGACAGCCACTCACGGTGGCTCACAGCAGCTCACGAAAGCACATGCCAGCTGCTGGCCAGCCCCACTGCAGCCTACGCTGTTGCTGGCGACTCACGGCAGCCCAGCTCCAGGTCGAGCTGTTGTTCACCATCTTAGCTGTAGAGGGCACAGCGTCACTGGCCCTCATGTGGGATCTGAACCAGGGTCCTACTGCTCAGAGCTGGTGTCCCAAGCCAACTCCTAATGAACACGCCACTCTGCTGGCCCCCAAATATGTTTTTGGAGAGAGGGAAAATGGTGACTGTGAAGAAGACTCACTGAGTTCTCCCTTGGGAATCACCGCAATTTGAACATCAAAGGAACTCATCAAAGGATCCTCTATTCATCCACACAGAACAGCTAAGAGACTTGCATGCTGATTACTGGAAGGTGGGCAGACCAGGTGAGTGGGAGAAGTGGTGGGAGGTGAGACTCGTGGAGGCATGGTTCACACCGTGGCTGCGGAGATGCGGGACCCCAGGAGGCGGAAAGAAGAGCATTGCAGTGCCAGGGTGGGCTCAGTCCCTGTGCCCCCATGGTCAGGAGCTTGACTGGAGCATCTGAAGCAGAAGCCTCAGCTCAAAAATGGCTGTGGGACATTTTTTTGTTCTGTTTTGTTTTGTTTCTTTTCTTCTCTTTCTTTTTTTTTTCTTTTTCTCAGACAGAAAGCAAAAAACAACTGCATAGATAAGAAGCCACCCCCACCCTCCCTCAGAAACCCTGGCCCCTGCCATCCCAGAGTCTTAAGATGACCTCTGAATGGAGGAGTAGTGTCAGATTACAGAGGTGCTCCTACTCTGAGGGGGTTGAGGAACTCTGCAGGGAAAAGGCTGCAGAGTGTGAGTCTACCTACCTGCACCCACCTCTCCTCTGCAGCTTGGGAGGCAGGGCAACTTCAGCTGCTGACTCACTTGCAGGAGCCCCGGTAGGTGGCTGTTAGTGGCTCAGAAATCTCACCCCCCACAGCCTCCAGCGAAAAAAGTGCCCGAAGACGCACATGGAGTCTTCTGGCTGCGCAGTTCTCAGTGTGTCTCTGGGCAGGTGAGAGCAGAAATGGCATTGACTTTGTAAAAACTACCAATCACACCTCATAACCCCATTCATCTAGACCTGCATTGCCAGGGTCACTCTAGGCACAGGTGGCCGGCTCTGCCCCCACAAGCTGCAGAGGAGCTTTTGTATAGCAGAGGACAAACCGGAGGTCACTTGGTGGACTTTAGCCAAAGCTGGCACTGGTGTTTTTGGGGTTTTTTGATGTTTTTGTTTGTTTGTTTGTTTGGCTTTCTGGGGTGTTTTGGGGTTTTTTTGTCTGCTTGTTTTGAGTGTTTTTGTTTTTTCTATTTCATTATTATCATTTTTAATATTTTATATAGGTATATATATATATGTGTATATATATGTGTATATATATTTATGCGTGTATATATGTGTGTGTAGACGTATATATATATATATTTTTCTTCTTTCTTTCTTTCTTTCTTTCTTTCTTTCTTTCTTTCTTTCTTTCTTTCTTTCTTTCTTGTCTCCCCCCTCTCTCCTTTTATTTTTTCTTTTCAAGGCTCTACTTTTTCTTCTTCTTCCCATTTTTCTGTATTTTTTTGGTATGTTTGATACTTCTCTGCATGCTTAGTGTTGGTTGTTGGTTGTTTTTTACATGTGAGAATATCTGGTTTCTTTTGGTGGCTGCTGTGTTCATGCTTGTTGATCTGTTTAGCTCTAAAACCCACTCTGCAGTAGGGCCCAGCCAAAGAGGCTCAAGAATCATCACATCCAGAGGCCAATTTTAGACCAAACCAGAGCATTACCAGGTTTGACCTACAAGAGTCACACTCAAAGGGAAATCGCTACAGGCACAAGAGCCCATAGGAACCAAGCTTCATTGGAGGGGTTAACCCTCACGCAGCAGCTCATAAAATGTGGACACAGCTAATTTTCACAGCTAGTAAGCCTGGGAGTCAATTCCATCTACTAACAAGCCAAAAGCAATCAAAGCTCAGCTTCAACAGTAGAAGAAACACAACACAAAGAACACCTCTGGTACACATGCACAGGAGAATAGGGAGACTGAGTAATTCAAATATAAAGAACACATACCCATAAGTCCATCCAGAAAAGACTGAGAGACCTAGGGGATCTACCTAATACATTGAAGCAAACAGAAAGAGTAAGCCAGAACGGGAAAACAAAGAAACACAGCCCAAATAAAAGAACAGAAGAAACCTCCTGAATCAGTGGAACTAGAGGAAATAGAGGCAACCAACCTATCAGAGACAGAGTTCAGAACACTGATGATTAGAATGTTCAAGGAAATTAGTGAGACTATAAAGAAGGACAGAGAAATCATGAAAAACAACCAGCTAGAACTAAAGAATGCAATCTGGAATAAATAACAAACTTGAAGGAATTACCAGCAGATTGGATGAATCACAGGATCGAATCAGCAGTTTAGAAGACAAGATAGCAGAGATCATCCAAGTGGAACAACAAAAAGAAAAAAGAATAAAAAACTTTGAAAATAGTTTAAGAGAGCTGAGTGATAACATCAAGCGGAACAACATGCACATCATAGGAATACCAGAAGGAGAAGAGAGGGAGCAAGGGATTGAGAACATATTTGAAGTAATAATGATTGAAAATTTCCCTAACCTGGCAAAGAAAATCGACATACAATCCCAGGAAGTGCAGAAAGTTCCAACCAAGATGAACCCAAACAGGCCCACACCAAGACACATTATAGTGAAAATGGCAAGGGTTAAAGACAAAGACAGAATCCTAAAAGCAGCAAGGGACAGGCAGCAAGTTACTTACAAGGGCACCCCCATAAGAAAATCAGCCAACTTTTCTACAGAAACTCTGTGGACCAGAAGGCAGTGGCAGGAGGTTTTCAAAGTGATGAAAAACAAAGGCCTACAACCTAGATGGCTTTATCAAGCAAGCTATTATTTAAAATTGAAGGAGAGATAAAGAGTTTCCCAGAAAAGAATAAGCTAAAGGAATTCATTACCACTAAGCCAGCATTGCAGGAAATGTTAAAAGGGCTTCTTTAAGCAGAAGAAAGAAAAAAACAACCTAACTAATAAAGACCAGAAACACAAATAACTAAAAACCAATAACTCCACTGCTGTCAATAATCATGTTAAATGTAAATGGATTAAATGCTTGAATCAAAAGACATAGGGTGGCTGAATGGATAAGGAAGCAAGACCCTTGCATGTACTGTATGCAAGAGATTCACCTCAGATCAAAAGACACATACAGGCTGAAAGTAAAGGGGTGGAATAAAATATTTAGTGCAAATAGAACTGAGAAAAAAGCTGGAGTAGACATACTTATATCAGATAAAATAGATTTAAAAATGAAGAATATAATAAAGGACAAAGAAGGGCACTTCATAATAATAAAGGGATTGATCCAAGAGGACATAACCCTGGTAAACATCTATGCACCTAACATAGGATCTCCTCAATATATAAAACAGATATTGACAGACATAAAGACAGAGATCAACAGTAACACTATCATTGTAGGGAACTTCAACACCCTGTTGTCACCAATGGACAGATCCTCCAGACAGAAAATCAATGTGGAAACATTAGACTAGCTGGATTTAATTGACTAGACTTAAATGGCACATTAGACTAGCTGGATTTAATTGATATTTTCAGAGCATTTCACCCCAAACCTACAGAATATACATTGTTCTCAAGTGCACATGGAACATTTTTCAAGATAGACCACATATTAGGCCACCTACAGCAGCCCAGCTCCAAGTCAAGTCATTGTTCACCATCTCAGCTGCAGAGGGCGCAGCATCACTGGCCCTCATGTGGGATCTGAACCGGGCTCTGCCGCTCAGAGCCAGCTTCCCAAGCCAACTCCCAACCAATGCGCCACTCAGCTGGCCCCCTTTTTTAGAAATTTTATTGGGGAACAGTGTGTTTTTCCAGGACCCATCAGCTCCAAGTCAAGTATTATTTCAATCTAGTTGTGGAGGGCACGGCTCAGCTCCAAGTCCAGTCACCGATTTTACTCTAGTTGTGGGGTGCAGTGGGGGGAAGAGGGAGGAAAGGAGGCAAAGACAACATAAATTGGTAACTTCAATATGGCCACAGGGATAGGAAAGACAGTTGGGGAATATAATTAATAATGTTGTAAATATTTTTTAGGGGGCCAGATGAACTAGTGTCTTATTGAGTCCATCTGGCCCTCATGTGGAAATCAAAGTGGCAACCTTGTTGTTAAGAGCACGTGCTCTAACCAGCTGAGCTATCCAGCTACCCACTGGCAGCTTAGCGGTAGCTCAGCTCAAGTCGTTGTCTTTAATCTAGTTGCAGAGGATGCTGCTCACTGGCCCATGTGGGAATTGAACCAGCAACCTTATTCAGAGCAAGCACTATAGCCAACTGAGCCACCCAGCCACCCCCTGATTTCCTTTTTAAAAATATTTAACTTTTAACATTTTAAAATTATGGTTTACATACAATATTATATTAGTTTCAGGTGTACAATATAGTGATTAGACATTTATGTAACTTATGAAGTGTCCACCCTGATAAATCTAGTACCCATCAAGCACCATACATTGTTATTACAATATTATTGACTATTTTCCCTATGCTATACTTTACATCTTCATGACTTTTGTAACTACTAATTCATACTTCTTAATCTCTTCACATTTTCCACCCATCCCCCAACACCCTCTACCTGGAAACCATCAAAATGTTCTCTGTATCTATGAGTTTGTTTCTGTTTTGTTCATTTATTTTGTTTTTTAGATACCACATCAAGTGAATTCATATGGCATTTGTCTTTCTCTGCCTTACTCCACTCAACATAGTACCCACTAGGTCCATCCATGTAGTTGCAAATGGCAAGATTTTATTCTTTTTTTATGGCTTACAATATGTATGTACCACCCCTTCTTTATTTATTCATTCATTGATGGACACCCAGGTTGCCTCCATATCTTGGCTATTGTAAATAATGCTGCAATAAACATATGGATGCACATGTCCCTTCGTAGTAGTGATTTGGGTTTCTTCAGATAAATACGCACAAGTAAGATTACTGGGTCTTTCTTTGTCTCTTGTTATAGCCTTGTTTTACAGTCTATTTTGTCTAGAATAAATATTGCTAACTCAGCTTTTTTTTTTTTTCATTTCCATTATCAGGAAATATCTTTTTGTATCCTTTTACTTTCAAACTGTGTGTGTCTTTTGATCTGGAGTGAATCTCTGGTAGGCAGCATATGTAAGCATTTTTTTTAAAATCCATTCAGCCACCCTATGTCTTTTGTTTGGAGCATTTTACCTATTTACATATAAAGTTACTGTTAATAGATATGTAGTTATTGCCATTTTGTTACTCATATTTTTTTATCTTTTTTTCTTTTATCTTAAAGAAACCCCTCTAATAACATTTCTTGTAATACTGGTTTGTGGTGATTAACTCCTTTAACTTTTTCTTGTCTGGGAAGCTCTTTATCAGTCCTTTGATTGTAAATAATAGCTTTGCTGGGTAGAGTAATTTTGGTTGTAAGTCCTTGCTTTTCATCACTTTGAATATTTTGTGCCAATTCCTTCTGGTGAGAAACCAGCTGATAGTCTTATGGGAGCTTCCTTGTAGGTAACTTACTGCTTTTTCTCTTTCTGCTTTTAAGATTTTCTCTTTGTCTTTAAGCTTTGGCATTTTTTTTATGTGTCTTGGTGTGGGCTTCTTTGGGTTCATCTTGTTTGGGTCTCTTTGTGCTTCCTGGGCTTGTATGTCTATTTCCTTTGCCAGGTTAGGGAAGTTTCCCCATCATTATTTCTTCAAATAGGTTTTCAATTCCTTGTTCTCTCTCTTCTCCTTCTGGTACCCCTATGATGTGAATATTGGTACACTTGATGTCCCAGAGGCCCTTTAAGCTATCCTCATTTTTTTTTGAATTATTTTTTTCTTTTAGCTGTTCTAATTGGATATTTTCTGCTGCCTTATCTTCCACAGTGCTGTTTTGAACCTCTGCTTCATGTAACCTACTGTTGACTCCCTCTAATGTATTCTTTATTTCAGTTATTGTAATTTTCATTTGACTGGGTCTTTTTTATGTTTTCTTTCTCCATTTTTATGTTTTCTATCTCTTTGTTGAAGTTATCACTGAGATAATTGGGCATCCTTATAACCAATGTTTTCAACTCTATGTCCAGTGGGTTGCTTTCCTCCATTTGTTTAGTATATTTTCTGGAGCTTTGTTTTGTTCTTTCATTTGGGACGTGTTTCTTTGTCTCACCATTTTGGCTACTGCCCTGTGTTTGTTGAGCTATTTATTTTTATTTCTTTTTTCTTTAAGATTTTATTGGGGAATTGGGGGAGGGGAACAGTGTTGGGGAATTGGGGAAGGGAACAGCCAAGTTGTTCTTCAGTCTTCATTGTGGAGGGCACCAGTCGCCATCTGGCTTCCCGTTGGCAGCTTGTGGCCTCTAAGCTCAAGGTGCTGTGTTCAATCTTAGTTGCTGGTGGGTGTAGCCACCATCCCATGCAGGAGTCGAACCAACAGCCTTGTTGTTAAGAGTGAAAGCTCTATCCACTGAGCCATCCCGTGGCAGCTCAGCTCAAGGTGCTGAGTTCAGTTTTAGTTGTGGGTGGGAGTAGCTCACCATCGAACAGGCAATCTTCTTGTTACACCAGCTGAGCCATCCTGCCACCTGTTGGCAGCTCAGTGACAGCTCAGCTTGGGCACAGCATCACTGGCCCATGTGGGAATTGAACCGGTGACCCCGTTGCTCAGAGCTCAATCTCTTAAGCCAACTCTTAACCAACTGAGCCATTCGCCTGGCCAAGCTATTTCTTTTTTAATGTACATATTTATCACTATAAACTTTCCTCTTAGAATTGCTTTTTCTGCATTCTATAAGTTTTGTTATGTTGTGTTTTAATTTTTATTTTTCTCAAGATGCTTCCTGATTTCCCTTTTGATTCTCTTTTGACTTATGTGTTTTTTGATTTTCACGTGCTTGTCAGTTTTTCAGATTTGCTCCTGTTATTGACTTTTTGTTTCATACCGTTGTGGTTGGAAAAGATACATTTATGATTTAATATTTTTTAATTTGCTAAGACTTGTTTTGTGGCCCAACATATGATCAATCTAAATGAATGTTTCACATGAGCTTGAGAAGTAGGTGTATTTTGGTTTTGGAGGAAATGTTCAATTTGATCTAGAGTATTAAATAGGTTCGCTCTTTCCTTATTAATTAATTATTTGTCTGAATGATCTACCCAAAGTTGAAAGTGAGGTATTGATGTCCTATATTATTATTGTAATGCTATCTATTTTCCCCTTTAGCTCTGTTAATATTTGTTTTAAATATTAAGGTGCTCCAAATTTGGGTGCATATGTATTCACAATTGTTATATCTTCTCAATGAATTGACACCTTTATAAATATATAGTGAACTTCTTTGTCTCCTATTACCAATTTTGACTATAAGTCTATTTTTTCTGATATAAGTATAGCTACCCCTATTCTCCTTTGGTTATCATTTGCATATTCCTGTGTGTGTTATTAAAGCTAAAGTCAGTCTATTGTATGCAGCATATCATATCTTATTGTTTTGTTTTGTTTTTATCCACTCAGCCTTTCTGAGACTTTTAGTTTGAGAATTTAGTATTTTACATTGAAAGTAATAATTGATAGTTAAGGATTTACTATTACACATAATTTTATTTTGGCTGTTTTTTTATTTTGTAATATTTTTGGTTATTAATTTTTTTCAGTTACAGTTGACATTCCATATTATTTTATATTAGTTTCAGGTGTGTAGCATAGTGGTTAGACATTTATATAACTTACAAAGTGATCCTCTGATTAGTCTAGTACCCACATGGCACTATACATAATTATTACAATATTATTGACTATATTTCTTATGCTGTATTTTACGCCCCTGTGACTATTTTGTAACTACAAATTTGTACTTCTTAATCATTTCATCTTTCTCACCCAGCCCCACAAGCTCTTCCCATCTGGCAACCATCAGTTTGTTCTTTGTATCTATGAGTCTGTTTCTGTTTTGTTTCTTAATTTATTTTGTTCTTTAGATTCCACATATAAGTAAGATAATATGGTATTTGTCTTTCTCAGACTGACATATTTCACTTAGTATAACACCCCCTAGGTGCATACATGTTGTCACAAATGGTAAGATTTCATTATTTTTTATGGCCAAGTAATATTCTGTGGAATATATGCATTACTTCTTCTTTATCCAATCATCTGTTGATGGGCAATTAGCTTGCTTCCATATATTGGCTACTATAAATAGTGCTGCAGTGAACATAGAGTTGCACATATCTTTTTGAATTAGTGTTTTGGATTTCTTCAGATAAATAGCCAGGAGTGGAATTGCTAGGTCATAAGGTAGTAATATTTTTAAGTTTTTAAGGACCCTCCAAACTGTTTTCCATAGTAGCTGCACCAATTTGCAATCCTACCAAAAGTGCATAATTGTTCCCTTTTATCTCCATTCTCACCAGCACTTGTTTGTTTTCCTGTTTTTTGAGTTCCTTTCTTCTTCTCTTGCTGTCATCCTGTGTATTTTTTATTGTATTAGTATGCTTTAATTTTTTTCTATCTTTTGTCCATTTCCTATAGGTTTTTTCTTTATTGTTACAAAGAGGCTTACATAAAACATTTTTTAGATTTAACAGTCTATCTTAAGCTGTTAACAATTTACCGTCACATGCATACAAAAACTCAACTCTTTTACTTCTTCTGTTACTACATTTTATGCTATTGTTGTCACAATTTACATTTTTTTTATATTGTGCATTCATTAACAGATTGTTGTATGTAGTTATTTTTAATATTATTGTTTTTTAACTTTTATATAGAGATAAAAGTGATTTATTCATCACCATTGCAACATTAGGGTATTCCTAATTTGACTATATATGTACCTTTACCAGTGAGCTTTATACTCATATATTTTCATGTTGTTACTTAGTCTTCTTTCATTTCCACTAGAACAGCTCCCTTTAGCATTTCTTGTAAGGCAGGTCTAGTGGGCATGTATTCCCTTAGCTTTTTTGTGTGTGGAATATCTTTGTATCTCCTACAATTCTGAAGGACAGTATTGCTGAATATAATATTCTTAGCCAGAAGTTTTGTTCTTTCAGTACCTTTTATATATCATTCCACACCAACCAGGTCTTCAAAGTTTCTGTAGAGAAACCTGATTATCCCTTGTACATGTGACAAGTTGTTTTTCTCTTGTTGCTTTCAAAATATCTTTATCAGTTACTTTAACATTTTGATTATAATGTGTCTCAGAGTAATATTCTTTGGGTTGATTTTGCTTGGGGTCCTTTGAGTTTCCTGTACCTGTATATCTATATATCTCCTGAGATTTGGGAATTTTTTAGCTATTATTTCTTTAAATAAGCTTTCAGGCCCTTTCTCTCATTCTGGAACTCCAATGAAGTGAATTTTTGTTTGCTTCTTGGTATCCCATAATTAACGTATGCTTTTTAAAATCTTTTTCATTTCTTTCCCCTTTAACTGATTAATTTCAAATGATCTGTCATCAAATATTCTGATTCTTTCTTATGAATGATCAAGTCTCTTGTGGGAGCTCTCTGTTGAATTTTTAATTCTGTCATTGTATTCTCCAGCTCCAGGATTTCTATTTGGTTCTTTTTTGTTTGTTTGTTTGTTTTTCTGTTAAACTTGTCATTTTCATCATGCATTGTTTTCCTCATTTCATTTAGTTGGCTATCTGTGTTCTACTGCTTTCATTGAGTTTATTTCAGACTATTATTTTGAGTGTTTTCCAGGGAAATCATAGAGTTATATTTCTTTTTGGGGGAGGGAGAAGAATTGGGGGAGGGAAGTGTTGGGGAATTGGGGAAGGGGAACCGCCAAGTTGTTGTTCTTCAATTTTAATTGTGGAGGGTGCAGCAAGCTCATCTCCAAGTACAGCTGCCCCATTCAGCTCAAGGTGCTGTGTTCAATTAGTTGCGGGTGGGCGTAGCCACCATCCCATGTGTGAGTCGAACCAGCAGCCTTGTTGTTAAGAGCGCATGCTCTATCCACTGAGCCAGCCGGTCGGCAGCTCAGCTCAAGGTGCCGAGTTCAGTCTTAGTTGGGGGAAGGCATAGCCCACCATTCAAACCGGCAGCCTTGTTGTTAGGAGCATGTGCTCTCACCAGCTGAGCCATCCTATCACCTGTTGGCAGCTCAGCAGCAGGTCAGCTTGGGGCGCAGTGTCACTAACTCATGTGGGAATCGAACTGGTGACCCTGTTGTTCAGAGCTCGCACTCTTGGGCAAGCTCTTAACCAACAAGCCACTCGGCTGGTCCAGAGTTATATTTCTTTTGATGTTGGTTACTGGAGTTTTATTAGTTTTCTGTGGTGTTGTTAGTGTTATACTGAGTGTTCTAGTCAATGAAATGAGACAAAAAGGAAACAAAAATAAAAATAAATAAAAGGTGTAAAAATCAGAATGAACAAAGAGAATTTAATTATTGAAAAACGATAGGGGAAAGGAAAAGTTGTAGTTGATAAATTTACACAGGGAACATCTTGAGTGCACACAGTGTTCCATGTCTGGATATTTTTTATTACTATATGGGTGTTTGCTCCCTAATAATTTATCATGCTGTATATTTTTTTTGTGTTTTCACTGTTTGTATGTATTATATTCACAATTTTTATTTTTTATATTAAAATATAAATTAAATTTTATATTGAGATTGGCTTGAACATGCCACTGTTATAGCTCATCCAAAATGTCCTGAACCACGGGCTTCTTTAAGAATGGGTACATGACTGCTAACTGTGGAGAACATCCTGTTAGCCACTTGGGGATGGGAGCAAGTTTGCAGTTCCACCCAACTGCTCATCATAGCCTCCAATCTCTCCTCTCTGAGAAGTGTAGCCACAGATACCCACCAGCCATGGAGCACATCCTATCGACTGCCCAAGGCATGGAGCCAAGCCAGTAGCTCTGCCTAACTGTTGAGCTTAGCCACCGGCCCCATATAACCAAGGAACCTGAATAGTGAGTCTGAACAACCTTGGAGCCCAGTCTACTGTACCACTCAGCATCAGAACCCATCCTACAACCTTACTCAGTAGCAAAGTCCAGCATGTGGCCATATCCAATTGCTAAACGCAGTCTGAAACTTCACCCAGGCAGGGAGCCCAGTCAGTGACCCTGACTATTCATGGAGCATAGCCTGCAGCCCCACCCAAGCAGAGACCCCAGACAGTGACCCTACCTGACCACAGAGTGCAGTCTCCAGCCCCAACTGTGAGGTACAGTTGGAGGCTCCACCTGACCAGAAAGACCAGCCAGTAACCTCACCCAAGAGCAGATCACAGCAATGGCTTACCCTATCACAAAGCCCAGCTTGCAGTCTGCCCAACTTGCAGCCTACCTGATCACAGAGCACAGCCATGTACTTGTCCAACCAGGTATCCGAGCCTATAGCCCATATCAACATGAACATCAGGCAGTGGCACTATCCGATTGAGGAACGCAACCTCAAACTCTGCCTGATCAGAAGTAATTGCAGAGGCCAGCTAGTGGCCTTAATGACCATGGAATACAGCCAGCAGCCCTGTCATACCAGAGAGCTTACCTGGTGGGCTCACTTGAACATAGATCCCAGCCAGCAAACCCACACAACCACAGTGTTCAGACAGTACCACCCCACCACTATCCCCTAACTAGAGAACTCAATAACAAGCCCCACCTCCCCCTAGACATTACCAATTGACTCATCCCATACCCTGAGTTGAGCTGACTGGGAACAATCTGTCCCTGCCCAAACAAACCTATCAAGCCTATAAAGGGACTGCTTACTCAAATGCACAGATACACACACAAAGATGCAGGGATCACAAAGAGTCAGATAAACATGACACCACCAAAGGAAACTAATAAAGCTCCAATAACTGACCCTAAAGAGATGGAGATCTAGCAACTGCCTGACAAATATTTCAGAGTAATCCTCTTCAAGTATTTCAGTGAACTATAAAAACATTCAGACAACTAAATGATAGGAAAACAATGCATAAATAACATGAGAGCTCAACAATGAAATAGAAACTATTAAAATTAAATCCTAGAGCTGTAGAATACAGTGACTGAAATAAAGAATTTAATAGAGAGAATCAACAGCATACACAACCAAGCTGAAGAATCCATGAACTAGAAGACAGGTCACTTAAAATTATCTAGTTGAAGGAGCAAAAAGGAAAAAGTGTAGAAAAAAATGAAGAAAACCTAAAGGACTTATGAGATACCATCACAAAAACAAATTCACATTATAGGAATCCTGGAAGGAGATAAGAGAGACAAAGGTACAAAAGTCTATTTAAAGAAATGATGAATGAAAATTTCCTAAACACGAGGAGAGAAATGGTATCCAAATTCATGAGGCTCAAAGGACCTCAAATAAGTATAATCTCAAAAGTGTTACACCAAGACACATTTTAATTGAAATGTCAAAAAAGAAAGATAATAGAATTTTGAAAGCAGAAAATAAAAGCAATTTTTAACATACAAGGGAGCCCCTCTAAGAATATAAGTGGATTTCTCAGCAGAAGCTTTTCAGGCCAGGAGAAAGTGGGATGATATATTCAAAACATTGGAGAAAATAACCCCAATAACCAATGGTAACCAAGAATACCATACCTAGCAAAACTTTCCTTCAGAAATAAAGGAGATAAAGATTCCCAAACAAACAAAAACTGAGGAAATTCATTACCACTAAATCTGCCTTACAAGAAATACTAAAGGGTGTTCTACAAGCTGAAAGGAAAAGATGCTAATTAACATTGTAATAACATATGAATATATAATACTTACCAGTAAACATAAATATATAATCAAAGTCAGGTTTTCCCTAATGTTATAATGGCAGCATATAAATCACTTACAATTCTAGTTTAAAAGTTAAAAAAAAAGTATTAAAATAACCATAACTACAATAATTTGGCATTGGATACACAAAATAAAAAACCATGTAAATTGTAACATCAATAATCTAAAATATGAGGGAGAGAAATAAAAGTTTTCTATGCTGTCAAAATTTTCAGCTTTAAACAGGATATTATACTTATAAGATATTTTATGTAAGCTATTCTTCTAAGTTAGGAAGAAGATGAGTGTACCCACTCTCACCACTTTTATTCAACATAATACTGGAAGTCCTAGCCAGAGCAATCAAGCATGAACAACAAAAAAGCATCCAAAAGGAAGAAGTAAAATTGTCTCTGTTTGCAAATGACATAATCTTATATACAGAAAACTCTAAAAGCTACACTAAAAACTTACATGGTGTTATAAGTCAATTATATCTCAATAAAGCTGAGGAAAATATGTCTGCCTAGTAATTGAACAAAACATCATCAAAGTAAAAAAAATGCTCCCGAATTTTATAAAACCATGAAAAAAAAATGTACATTCACATTTGTAAAATGACCAGAATATCTAAATGTTCAATATCTAAATGTAACATAATAGCCCACATGTTCAAGTACATCTGTTGTATCATCTTCTCTGACCCGGAATAGTTGTATTCTATGCAATTCCAACAAGACTTCAGTTTTGCCAACAATATTCTGGCTAGCATTTGCTAGGCTCTTTCTGAGTGCCAGGTCCTGTGTTAAATATTTTACAATGATTACTCTTGCAAATCTTCACAACAAATCTTTGCAGTCAATATTATTCTCAACTCCCTCCTCAGTTTACAAATGAGGGAACAGAGGCACAGAGAGTTTGTGATTTATCCTGGGTTAAATGGCTAGTAAGTGGTAGAGCCAGACTTCAAAACCCAGAGGTCTAAACCTAGAGTTTACGTTCTTTATCACACTTTTGCTATCATTAATAATTGAGAATATTGCTGCCCTGGATCAGACCAATGTCATTTATTATATACGATTATTCCAGGGAGATTTGGGCACGGGGCCTGGGGATTACAGTCATTAATGAACTCCTGAAGCAGATTTCTATTAATATAATCTGTGGCCAGCTTTAAATTCAGATTAGAAAAAGGAGACCATTCCTCTGGAATACCTAGGATTTGGGAGTATCAAATTTGGGGAATCCTCAGAAAGGTACAGGGTGGAGTATGAAGTTAGATATCTGAGGGACAAATAATAAGTGCTAATAAATCAGAATAAACAGAGAGAAACGTTATAAGAAGTTTCAGAGATGAGTCATTACCATTAGCATCTTGCTCTAATGAGTCAACCTCAGCTTAATAGCAGGTGAGGGTTGGGAGAATGTGCCGTCAGCTTGGCTTAGGGCCAGAGCAGAGGAAAAAATCTTCTGCCACTTATACAAGGTTAACTTTTGCATCTTATAAATATTAATTATGTATACACTATTCTCATTTGATGACAGCAATGTTACCTTTCCTAAGAAATCCCTATTGATTCCCTAATGTCCACTGAGCATTGCACGTAAATGTAGATACATATTTATAATTACAGAAGTTTTCCTATTCCCAGTCTGTAAACATCAAACTTTTAATAGAGTCTCTAGAGAAGACTCTCATATTTACTGTTATATTTTCAACAGAGTGTTAATTGTCTACACATGTCCCCAATTAACAAGTGAGAGTATTAACCAGGATACTGTCCTCAATGATTCTCAGGTGATGGATTATTTTTCAAAGACTAATGATTGTCTCAAAAAGGGAAATATTTTAGTTATTTCTATTCTGAGAAATTATTGGATAAGCCCCATCCCTTTGTTACAGAAATAAAAGGGGATTCATTTGCCTGTGTGCAATAAACCCAAATGAGATACAAACAGGGGTTTGCAGCAAAGAAAGTAAAGGTTTATTTAAAGAAATGATGCCAAGCTGGAGACACAGGTGAGCTAGCGCTCAAAGACCTGGCTCCCTATGGCTTCTAGGGGGTGGGTTATGTAGGAGGAAGATCGTCAGGATTGCTAAGGGAATTGAGGTCATGGGCTCTACTGATTGGTCAGGGCTAGAGTTACGTCAAGTCTTGATGTCAGTCATGGAGTGAGTCTGCCTTTTCCCTAGGGGATGTGGCTGGTAGGGTCATTCTACTTTCATGGGTCTGGAGCTGAAACACAGCTGGGTCAAGATGCTATTTTTAGTTTGACTGAAACTGTATCTGTGGTCAACAGACCTGAGGCTTTTTTCCTAAGACTGTTTGATGCTGACCTAAGGGCTTAATGATGAAGGGAGTGGTCATGCAGTATGTACAAAGGTGGACGGATAAGGAAAGACAAGAAGCAGGGGCGTCGTGGTGTTGTTAGACAAGGCTGGTTTGAATCAAGGAGAAAGAAAAGAGAAAAAGTCATTTAAAGAAGTGAGGTTTTTGTGCGGTTAAACCTTGGTTTCATAATAAAAGGAAAGGAGACTCTCTGGGTCTTAAGTGTCAGATTTGTGGATGCCACTGATATATATTTATAATACATGGAAAATCAGTATAAATATTGGAGACCAGTCTAGCAGTAAACTTTGAGATACTGAATGGAGGAGGTGGGGGAAATGCCAGTTTCTTTTGGAAAGCTATTCCGTCTGTTGCCGGAAAACGGGTTCTTAGGGTTCATCACAGGAAAGAATTCAAGGATACACTGAATAAGCCAAGCAAGTGGATGATTTATTAAAGAAAGACAGCACACTGTCAAGATGGCAAGAGCAGGCAGGCTCGAAGAAGAGCAGCTGCCTCGAAGAAAAGTAAGGCTTGGGAATTTATTACAGTTAAAATGAAGACGCAAGATATTCAGGACTTAGGGGTGGCATTATAGGTGTTCCTAGGCAGGTCCTCGCTGACCACTCTTTCTGTCAGGAGGGATTTTTGTCTTTATCTAGCTCTGTCGGAACTGTACTGGTGACAAGAAGGGGGAGATGTCCCTAACCGCAATGCTAATATTATTATATTCCATTATAATTAGCTAAAGTTCACCTAAAGTGGCAAGATGGAGTTCTGGATCTGCTCTTGGCTGCTGAAATCTAGTTCTGGCAGGTCTGGTAGTAGCTGCACTTTTTAAAGGATGATCTCATCTCTTCCCTCCTTTGTCTCCCCTCACCTCCCCCCACTGTCTCCCCTGTGGTCCTATTCTTTCTACCTATAGTAACACATCCATTTTTTAATTGTGTAGATAATTGTAATGGGTATAAAGCATATAGATGTGACTTCCACATCTCTTTTCTTCTCTTTTTAATCCCTTCTTTCCTTTCCCAGTCACTAGCTCGACCTCTATCACTTGTCCTGACCTAAATACTTCTCTTCTTTCCCCTATTTTCTCTTTCTCCTTTGTCACTTTCTTAGTTGCTTTTCTCAGCACTCCTCTGCTCATCCTTTATTCTCCTGACTTGTCTCCAGGCATGAGAGTGGAGCTAGGATACTCGTATGTCTACCTTCAGTCTTGGTGTACTGCACAACTCTTTTAACCTTTACATGGAGGTCCAGGCTGGGTGTTTTTCAAGGAGAGAGCTGACTGCTTTGGATTTGTCTTGGACCACATCAGATCATTTCCAAAAGGAGGTCGATCTAATTTAAGTGAGACGAATAGGAAACTCATTTATTTTTGAAACCTAAACAAAAAAACCACAGGTCCAAAATGGTGTCACTCAAACTGAAAGCCCATGATACCAAACCTAGATTTGATACCTGATCCAATTGCAATTTCAACCTCTTCGAGAAACATAACCTTATGTTTCTGGAATTTTCTGGCCAGTACGTTAATCTATTTATTACTATTTATCTCCATCCTCCATAGAAAAAAGAGACAATCTGCATGATAAAAATCCCTTCCATTTTCTTCCCAAAGAAAAGGCACCTTGGCTCAAAAATACTTCTTTCTTTTCCTAAAAGCTCTCTTGCCCCTCCCTGCTTCCTATAAAAACCTTCCTGATAAGACCCTTGCCTTTTCCCCTAAGGGAAGGTGACATTGCCTAAAACAATCCATTCTTGAAACTTCTTAGTGCACCCTCTTTCTGCCTATAAAAACATTCCATTTTGTACAATTCCTGGGAGCATTGCTAGATGGGATGCTGCCTAATCTCTTATTTAAAGCTAATTAGATCTTCAAATTTACTCAGTTGAATTTTGTTTTTTAACAAAACAAAGTTCTGTAGCAAGAAAAATTGAAGCTAATTCTTCCATTATAAACTGGCAACCTATCACGTTGTATACCCAGCTACCTACTTGACATCTCCATGCAAATATCTAGTAGGCATCTCAATTTTATCATGGCCAAACCTGAGCTTCCCTATTACGATTAGCCCCTAATTCTATTTCTCCTGTGTCTTCCCTATTTTAGAAAATGGTGACTCTACATGTCCAGTTACGCAGGCAAAAAACATATGATTAATCATCAAATAAATATCAGTACCACTATCAAAATGTACTCAAAATCCAACCACTTTTACTATCCTGGTACAAACAACTATTTCTTACCTATTAATGTAAAAGGCATCTGACAACCTTCCCTGCTTCCACTGATGCACCCTACAGTCTGATTCCAATAGAGCAGCCAACATTATGAGTCATGTAATGTCACTCTGCTCAAACCTGTGGCGGGTCCCCATTTTAGTTAGTGTAAAAGCCCAAGTCTTCACAATGGCTTATAAGGTTCTGCTTAGTTTTCACTGGGTAGTTGTTCTTTTCCTAATTGTGTTATAGTTGCTTTTTAATATATATTGTTCACTAGTCCTTTGTCAGATAAAGTTCTGCAAGTATTCTCTCCTGGTTTGTGTGGTCTGCCTATTCATTTTCTTAATAGTATCTCTTAATAAACAGAGATTTTTATTTCGATGGTCTAATTTATTATTTTTTAAATGGTATTGTTATCTGTGTCCTGCCTAACACTTTTTTACTTGATTTATTTTAATAATAATTACTAAAATGTATTGAACAGATTTTTCAATATTTTTTATTAGAATGTATTGGGGTGACAACAGTCAACAAAACTACATAGGTTTCAAGTGTACAATTCTATAATACATCATCTGTGTATTGCATTATGTGTTTACCACCCAGAGTCAGTTCTTCTTCTATCACCATATAATTAATCCCCTTCACCCTCTTCTACCACCTCCCCTCCCTCCTTACCTTCTGGTGACCACTACCCTGGGAATTAACTCAGACAGAAAAAATCGAGAACCATGTGACTTCACTCATATGTGGGATATGAAACTGAAGGCAACAAAGGAACAAGAGAAACAAATAAAGAAGCAAAAACTCATAGACAAATACTTTTACTATCTTCAAGATAGTCTTCTGTTTTCTTCTAGAAGCTTTATGGTTTTAGCTTTTACATTTAGGTCTATTATTAATCTTGAATTAATTATTGTGTATAGTAAGAGGTAATAGTCAAAGTATATTTTATTTCCATGTGTGTGTGTTTTTTGTTTGTTTGTTTTTATTTTTTTGTAGTGAAATGTTAAATTCACTACACTTAACTCATTCCCTTCTTTGCATGTTCTAGCTATTTTCATTGTGGTTACCATGGAGATTAGATTTCATATCTTGAAGTTATAGGTCTTTGATTTGAATTTATACCAGTTTAACTTTAATAACATATAAAAACTCTGTTTAACGGTTCTGTCTCCACCCTTTTCTGTTTTGATGTCAAAAAATTACATCTTTATACATTGTGTATCCAAAAACATAAGCTAATAATTTTTTAATGCATTAGTCCATTAAATTATGTAGGAAACAGATATGGAATTACAAACAAGTTATAATAATTCCAGCTTTTATACTAATCATTTTAAAAAATGTATTTCTCTCTTACATCACACAGAAAACTAGTAGTAGAGTAAAACACCAATGTAACAATAGCAGTAGCTTTCATAGTTGCCTAGGCCTTACCATTACTGAGATCTTTTTTACTTTATACAACTTTGACTTCTGTCTAGTGTTCTTATACTTCAACCTCCAGGACTCCCGTTAGCATTTCTTGTGCTGCAAGACAACTGGTACAACATTGCTTCAGTTTTTGTTTATCTAATACTATCTTAATATCTCCCTCACTTTTGAAGGACAGTTTGTGTGTGTGTGTGTGTGTGTGTGTGTGTGTGTGTGTTTTCTTTTTATTTTTTGACATTGAATATTATTTTATATTAAATTGAGGTGTATTAATTTCATAGTGGTTAGACATTTATAATATATAATTTATGAAGTGATGTGCCTGACTAGTACCCACCTGGCACTATACATAGTTATTACCATGTTATTGATTATATTCCCTAGGCTTTACTTTACATCCCCATGGCTATCCCCATGGCTATTTTATAACTACCAATTTGTATTTCTTAATTCCTTTGCCTTTTTCACCCTTTCCCCAACCGCTCTCCCGTCTGTCACCCTGATAGATCTAGTACCCATCTTACACCATACGTAATACTACAACCTTTTTTACTATGTTCCCTATGCTTTACTTTACACCCCCATGACTACTGTGTAACAACCAATTTTTACTCTTTAATCCCTTCCCTGTTTTCACCCACCCCTGAACTCCCTCCCATCTGGTAACCATCAAAATATTGTCTGTATCTATGAGTTTGTTTCTGTTTCATTCATTTATTTTATTCTTCAATTTCCACATATAAGTGAAATCATATGACATTTTTCTTTTGCTGTCTGACTTACTACACTCAGCACAATACCGTCTTGGTCTACCCATGTTATCACAGATGACAAAATTTCACTCTTTTTTATGGCTGAATAGTATTCTGTTGTATATATGTTCCACCTCTTCTTTATTGATTCATCCATTCAGGGACACCCAGATTGCCTTCATATCTTGGCCAGTGTAAACAATACTTCAAGGAACATATGGATGCACAGGTCCCCTCAAAGTAGCATTTTGGGTTTCATCAGATAAATACCCAGAAGTGGGATTACTAGGTCCTTCTTTGTCTCTTGTTATAGCTTTTGTTTTAAAGTCTATTTTGTCTGGTATAAGTATTGCTACTCCAGCTTTTTTATTTTTTAATTTCCATTTTTATGAAACATCTTTTTCCATCCCTTTACTTTCAGTCTGTGTGTGTCTTTCAATCTGAAGTGAGTCTCTTGTAGGCATCATATGTATGGGTCTTGTTTTCTTATCCATTCAGCCACTCCATCTTTTGATTGGAGCATTTAATCCATTTACATTGAAAGTAATTGTTGATAGATATGTAGTCATTGCCATTTTATTATTCATATTTTTGACATTTTTTTCTTCTTCTTAAAAGAGTCCCTTCAACATTCCTTGTAGTACTGGTTTGATGGTGATCAATTCCTTTAGCTTTTTCTTATCTGGGAAGCTCTTTATCTGCCCTTTGATTCTAAATGATAGCTTTGCTGATAGAATAATCTTGGGTGTCCTTGTTTTACATCGCTTTGAATATTTCATTCCAATCCCTTGTGGCCTGCAAGGTTTCTGTTGAGAAATCAACCGACAGTCTTATGGGCTCCCTTTTGGATAATTTACTACTTTTCCCTTGCTGCTTTTAAGATCCCTTGTTTGTCTATAACCTTTGCCATTTTAATTATGTATCTTGATGTGGGCCTCTTTGGGTTCATCTTGTTTGGGACTTTCTGCACTTACTGGGCTTGAATATTTGTTTTCTCCACCGGATTAGGGAAGTTTTCTGTCATTATTTCTTCAAATAGGTTTCTGTCTTTTATTTTGTCTTGTTTAATTAAAGTTTATTGGGGTGACTATGGTTTGTAAAGTTACATAGGTTTCAAGTGTACTATTCTGTAATACATCATCTATATGTCACATTGTGTGCTCACCACCCAGAGTCAGTTCTACCATCACCATATATTTGATCCCCTTTACCCTTGTTTACCGCTTCCCTCCCCCCTTACCCTCTGGTAGCCACTAAACTATTGTCTATGTCTATTGGTTTTTGTTTCTTGCTTTGTTTGTCTTGTTCCTTTGTTGCTTTCAGTTTTATATCCCACATATCAGTGAAATCATGTGGTTCTCAACTTTTTCTGTTTCACTTATTTTGCTTAGCATAGTAATCTGAAGATCCATCCATTTTGTCGCATCAAATAGGTTTTCAATTCCTTGTTCTCTCTCTCTTCTACTTCTGGTACCCCATGATGCAAATATTGGAATGCTTGATATTGTCCCAGAGGCCCCTTAGACTGTCCTCATTTTTGGATTCTTTTTTCTTTTAGCTGTTCTCATTGGGTATTTTTTGCTACCTTATCTTCTAAGTTGCTAATTTGATCCTCTGCTTCATCCAATCTACTATTGATTCCTTCTAATATATTCTTCATTTTAGTTATTGTATTCTTTAATTATGACTGAATCTTTTTTATATTTTCTATCTCCATTTTTATGTTTCCTATCTCTTTGTTGAAGCTCTCCTTGAGATCTCTGAACATCCTTATAACCAGTGTTTTGAACTCTGCATCTGGTAGATTGCTTGTCTTCATTTTGTTTAGTACTTTTCTGGAGCTTTGTTCTGTTTTCCTTTTGTTTGTTTTTTTGGGGGGAGTATGTTTCTTTGTTTCCTCATTTTGGCTGCCTCCCTGTGTTTGTTTCTGTGTATTAGGTAGAGCTGCTATGTCTCCTAGGCTTAGTAGAGTGACCTTATGTAATGGGTGTCCTGTGGGTCCCAGTGGTGCAGTTTTCCTAATCAGCAGAGCTGGGTACTCCAGGTGTGTCCCTTGTGTGGGTTGTGTGTGTCCTCTTTTGTACTTGAGCCTTGGTTGCTGTTTTCATGTCAGTGGGAGGGATTGACCTGCCTGCTCATTGGTTGTGAGGACTGGCCATGACTACAGTGGAGGAATTGTGGTGCAGGGGCTGACCCTACAGGGCAGGAATTGCTTTAGTAGGGCTCTGGTGCCTGCCCAATCTGCTCTTTGTGTGTGTTATCCTTGGAGGTGTCCAGGTGATGCTCCAGCTCAGTTTGAAGCTGGCCACTGGGTGTGCAAACCCTGGGGTCTTCTGGGAGGAGACTCACTGTAGGTCAAGTTGAGCTGCAGCTTGTGCCCTGCCTGGAGCCATCTGGCATGAACCATAAAGCAATCTGCAGATGGCCACCACCTGCACTGTGCTTGGAGGTGCCTTGGGAAGCCAAGCTGTGAGCCAAGACCAGCTGCCTGTAGTGCCAGGTTTAGGGTTGCTCAGCCAGAAGTACAAGATATGCTGAAGCCAAATGTTGCTTGTTTGGGTTTTGTGAACCTTTGAGAGATTTTAAGACAGTCTACAACATGAGCCAAGGCAGGCAGTTTGTATGAGAAAGCCATTGGAAGTGGTGTTGGTGTGCCTGATAGTTGGGTGGAGCAGGGTCTCAGGTTCACCGGGGTGTGGCAAACAAATGATGTTAGCCAGGTTGGTGGAGACTCAGATATGGGAGCTGCCCACATCTGCACACTGGGAAGAGGAGGGTTCAACAAAGAAACAGTGGCTTCTACCACTCCTTTGTTTGGGGGAAAAGCTGGCCCATCAGCCTTCATCCTGCAGCCAGACAACTCAGTTCCTCACCATATAGGATTCTTGGCCGAGAGCTTTTTTTTTTTCACTTATTATTTAAAGCAGTGGTTGTCTTATCTTGCTTGGCTGCTATGACAAAATATTGTATACTCGGTGGCTTAAACAACATACATTTATTTTTTTACAGTTCTAGAGAATGGGAAGTTCAAAATCAAGGTGACAGCGATGAAGTACATGATGAGAGCTGCTTTCTCACTATGCTCACATGGTGTTTCCTGGGTGAGTACGCCTGTCTCTTCCCCTTCTTATAAGGGTATTAATCACATCAAGAAGGTTCTGCCCTTATGATGACATTAGCTAACCCTAATTACCCCCAAATGCCCCACTCCACATACACCACATTAAGGTTTAGGACTTCAACATGTGATTTGGGGGTATCTGAAATTCAGCCTTAAACAATGATTCAATAAACGCAGTCCCAAACCATCAGCATTAGCATTACTAAATCAGAAATTATATTGGTGGAGCCTATCAATCCGTTTTAACAAGCTTTCAAAGTGATTCTAAGCCCACTAAAATTTGAGAACCTCTTTTTTAAAAGAACAAAAAGAAAGAAGAAGAAGAAGAAGAAGAAGAAGAAGAAGAAGAAGAAGAAGAAGAAGAAGAAGAAGAAGAAGAAGAAGAAGGAGAAGAACAGGAAGAAGAACAGGAAGAAGAAGATAGAACAAGGAGGTTTTGAAACATACCTTATATATACACCATAGTATTCTGCCATGGTCAATCAACAAATCAGAGTTTAGAAATACTATTCTAGTTTTGATTGGTGTTTCTTTGTTTTTACCTAAATCCAATACTTTTGTTTCTTTGAACATGTTGGATAATTTTGTTAGCAATTTTCTAAACAGTAGAAGGTATTATACATTGATGAGAAAAGATACACACACACATACATGAAGAGAGAGGAATTATAAATTCTTTTAAATCTCCAGGTCAAGAAAATGAATACACTTTTATAATAAAGATTATTTTATGTATATTTTTAGTATTTCCATGGGATGGTTTAATCAAACATCACCAGTGTTCCAGACAACTGAGCGAACTTAGCAATATATCATTTTTTACACTTAATACGTATGTAATTTTATAGTTTCTTTTTAAAGGAATCAGCAGTGTGCCTTGTCGAAAATATGGTTTCTGCACAGGTGTATATTTTACCTCTTTCCCAACATGCCACCAAAGTGATGAAAATGAAGTACAAAAGCTAAAAGTATCTATAACAGAAGTCAGAATGGGGTCACTTCAATGGACTGGGGTTTTGGGTGGATTTATGGAAGGCATAAAGAAGTTGAGATTTTGCTGAAAAAGAAACCAAAGCAGGGGAATTTGTAGACCAGACACGTGTAAGAGAAGGCTACACAGGAATTCTGAGTTTCTAAGAGGCTTTTAACTGTTTTTCATAGTCGTCCCACCAAAAGTAAGACTTGACAGGTAACAAACTGCTCAGAAATTCATAGCTTGATGTCAACTTTCTGATTCAAGGAAAAGAACAACTAGGGAATCAGATCGTTATGATGGCAGAAGTTTTTTTGTATTTTCAACCTAGTTTTGGTGTTGTAATAATGAATGAATGAGTAAAAAGACAATTGACAGGTCCATCAGTACATTGAGAATATTATATAGCAACAAAAATATAAAAAACTACAGACATATGCTATAATGTGGATTTTCGAAGGAAAAAGCACAAAAGCAGCTGAGCTATGATCCATTACTCCCTTTCCTAGAGCTTTGGGGTATACCTCAGGGGAATGAAAAGAGGGCAGATAATCTGGTCTAATCTGTGAAGTAGACCTCCATATTATAGAATAATTATGTTTTTGAATGTTTATCTATTTTAAACAAAAAATGTTTTAAAACAACAAATGTTTAAACCCAACATCTAATTAAATAGGTTCCCCCTGATATTTTGTTATATTCTATCCCAGAAGCCAATCTGAGCAATAAGAACAAAAATAATTCACTTTTAAGTATATAATACTTGCTATTGTCATGAAAGAAATGTAAGTAGGTGAGCTGACATGCAACAGCCATCCCAAGACCGTAATCTCCTGGGGCTCATTATAATATTGAAAAAGAGTTATGCACTCTTACTGCATTCTATATATATGTGCTGTCAGAGTCAATTCAATTTTACAAATATTTTACAAATACTTATTTAGGATCTTAGGTGTAGTGCTTGTGTCAAGCACTACAAATTATGGAAAGGGACTAGAACATCGAATTTATAATAAACAAAGTTTGTAACCCCCAAAATAAGTATTATGCAAGGCCAAGTGTTGCCTAATAAGAATAAATAATCTGCTAAATGTTTCAAATGAGTAAGCATTACTGTCCTCATCAAGATAGCCTGGAAATCACAGAAGCTGTAACATTTGAGATAGACCTTGAAGAAAGGACACCATTACAACTGTAAATAAAGATGGAGGCAATTGTAAGGGGCATAGATTCTTTATGGAAAGACCCTTATTAACAAAAGCATGTGCCTGAGTAAAGGGTGTCCAGAAAGCTTTCTGCAACTCATTTTGGATATAACACAGGGTCCATTACAAGAATTCTGGAGGAAGATACTTCAGAGTTAATAAAACTCCAAGGTTTCATTTGAAAGGACCTCAAATAATGTCATGGTGAACAAATCAGAGTGAAGAAGACATAAATAGAGATGAAGCTGGGGTTATAGGGAGGTATGGATATAGGTATAGATGTGTGTGTACACACACACACACACACACACACTTGTGGTGTGATCAAAAACTATGGTGAATGCTGCTGCCGAGTGCCATCCAACAGAAAGGCAGAGATCTTCAATATGGGAAGCAGCACATCAAAACTTAGTAACAGCGTGTGACAAATTTCAACTTGTTCAGTGCAGTCAGTCAGGTGTGAGCTACGGTCGAGAGAAGGTGTGTTTTAAATTGTGCCATAAATCATCCTCCATTATGACAATGCTCTGTGTCACACATTGCTTCTGGTACAGCAATTTCTGTCAAATAAAAACATTATGGTGTATCCTCATCCACCTTATTAACTAGGTATGGTACTGTGCAACTTCTGGCTCTTCCCCAAAATCAAAATGACCATGAAAGGTAAATGTTGTGAATCAATTCAGGACATTGAGGCACTAAAGACACTCATGAAAAAGGACTTCCAGAACTGCCTCATAAAGTGGCAAGAACGATGGGATAAGTGTGTTTGAAGCAAGAGGGAGTATTTTTTTTTTGGGGGGGGAGATTAATGACAATGTGTCTTTTATTGTAATAGATTTTTTTAAATTTAAATATTCACCATAGTTTTTGATCACACACACACACACACACACACACGTGTGTGTGTGTGTGTGTGTGTGTGTGTGTGTGTGCCCCAAAAATGTATACACATTTTAAGAAAGGAAAAAACTGTATTAAAATTATGCTGATGGTAAACACTTTGAGCACCTCTTGTAACTGCAGAAGTCAAACGTGATTTGTATTCATCTTTTGTTATCGGTATATATTGAGTGTATTATCATTTTAATACAGTTTTCCTTTCTTAAAATGTGTATACTTTTTTGTCATCCTCTGTATGTGTGTATTATATATATATATATATATATATATATATATATATATATAGTATACAGCATGATCTGTGATCTCTCTCTCTCTCTATATATAATATATATATATTATATATATATATATATATATATATATATTACAATCTAGGCATGCACATGAACAAATAAACAAATGCGTGTGTATGTATACAGATCTAGATACATATACCGTATGTACATAGTCTAATAGCAATGACAATCCATTAAAAATTATTGAAAAGGAATATGATTTAATCTGATTTCTGTTTGTAAAGAATAACCTGACAGCTATGTTTTGGGAGTTAGAGTATCAATAGGATATAGAAGATAAGTAACAAACTCAAAGACAGACAATAGTGGTAGCAAGAGGGTAAGGGGGGAGGGTAAGTGGTAGATGAGGGTAAACAGGCTCAAATATGTGGTGATGGAAGGAGAACTGACTCTGGGTGGTGAACATACAATGTGATATATAGATGACGTATTATAGAATTATACACTTGAAACCTATGTAATTTTACTAACCATCGTCACCCCAATACATTTCAATAAAAAAAAAAAGAACTTTTAGAAAACACAGAAGTGGGTGGTCTTTAGGTAAGGGCTTTAGTGTATCAATAAGAAAGTGTATGGATTCCAGTGTTGAGAAAGGAAGGTCAGGAGGGGACCAGAAAATGGGTCACTCATTATACTTTGAATATGGATTGAGATGAAAACTAAAATTTAAGGACTTTTTGGGCACAAAACATTCAAAATCTTGCTCATTTTCATGTCTTTCCCAGACACCTACTGGGCGTTATGACATCTTATTATCTTAACATAATTTGAATTTTGGTAATATGCATTTAGAGCCCTCATGTCAACAACACATTCATATATATATATATATATATATATACATATATATATATGTGTGTGTGTGTGTGTATATATATATATATATATATATATATATATATATATATTTACTGATTTCTTTACCTTACTAGCTTTATTTATTTTTTTTTAATTTTAGGAAGATTGAACATTTTCTTCCTATTCTGCAACTTCTCTTTTCCTTTCTATGCCCATCCCAATTAAATTTTGTAATCTCAACTCTTAGCTTCCTGATGAGTGAAGCTTTTTCGAGTACCCTACAATATACAAACACAGCTGCAAAGTGCCTTTCAGCATATCACGCACTGAGGCAACTTCCCTCTTTTCATTACTCATAAAAGTATACTGAGCTAACTGCATCCTCTTATAATTTGGCCTGACCTACACTATCAAAACTCCCGTCTCGTTTTTTTTTTAAATCATTGCTTTACCATTTCTGTTTATTTCTCTCTGTGATATATGAGTTGAACCCCTACAAGAAGTGAAATTCACCATGTCCCAAATAAAGTGGAATGAAAGACCTTTTGGTGAATTTCTGGGATTTGTGTCTGTTCACTCAAGCACAACCTCTTAGTATCATATCATAACATATGATATGTAGAGTTAAATGTGATATGAGTCTTCAGGCTGCAGAGCTGTGTTAAGTATCAAAGTCAAAATAACCAAGTCCTGCTTAGAGGAATGACACTATTTCAGTGCTTAATGATTTTAGAAAGCTATATATAAGAATATAAAAGCATGTAAAATGTTTTCATTTGTTTTTAGCTTTAATTATTCTGGTACATGAACACTTGTTTAAAATTATTTGTATATTTTGAACAACATAGACAAATATTTTAAGGAGTATATTAGTACTAACAGCTAAAGTCATTAAAATATGAAGGTGATTATAATTGCAAAAATTTTGAACATTAACCAAAACAGAGCTACATCTATCTGCATAATTTTGTGACTGTTTTAATAAAAAGAGAACATATATTAGTACAAGATCTAAACATTTCTCCTCAACATTTTTGCCAGTGAATCTGTAACTTTCTTATTTCTCAGGCTGTAGATAATTGGATTTAACAAAGGAATGATGACAGCATAAAAGAGAGAATCCATCATATCTTGGTCATCCACTTGTGCAGATCCAGGGCGCACATACATGAAGAGAAGAGAGCCATAGTATAAAGACACAGATAAGAGATGGGCTCCACAGGTGGAGAAGGCTTTCCTTATGCCTTGTAGTGACTTCTTTTTTAAGATTGTAAAGAGGACAAGTGTATAAGAGACAAGAACAGTCACAATTGTGAACACCTGTATTGACCCAGAGAAAATAAAAACCATCAGAACATTAACTGAAGGGTCAGTACAGGAAATCTTAAACAGTGGCAGGATGTCACAGAAGAAGTGATGTATTATATTAGAATTACAGAAGGTTAATCTGAATAAAACACCTATATGAATTAAAGCATGAAGAATACCACCTACAAATGATGAGACTAACATCCGGATGCATAGTCCATTGGTCATAATCACTGGATAAAATAATGGTTTGCATATAGCCACATAGCGATCATATGCCATTGTTGCCAATAGAAAACATTCTGTGGTTGCACTGAATGCAAAGGAAAAAAATTGTGTCATGCATTCAGAAAGATAGATCATCTTATTCTTGGCTAAGAAGTTGACCAGCATCTTGGGGGTGACTGTGCATGATATCCAAGCATCCACAAAGGCTAAACTCCCAAGAAGTAAGTACATTGGAATGTGAAGTTGAGGGTCATTCCATATGAGAGCAATTAGACCAAGGTTTCCCACAATGGTGATGAGGTATATCACCAAGAACATAAAAAACAGAGATATTTGCCATTCTGGTTGATATGTAAGTCCTGTGAGAATAAACTTTGTCAACAGAGTTTCATTTTTAGTATCCATGTCGTTACTGGATGGCCCCTGAAATGAAATGCAGTAAATGTAAAAAGAACATTCACTAAGATTGTATAAAAAGAAAACTGGAAAAAAGTAGTTGAAATAACACCATACATAATCAGAATGCTCTTGATTTAATTACTATTACTATAATACATGGAAACTAATTTGGGGAATTGACGTAATAGAAAATGCAATTATTTCAGTTCAAAAACTGTGCAGGAATTAACAAATTTAGGCAACAAAAGACATTCTAAACATGAGCTAAATTAATTGGGATTCTTGGGTGTGTTAGGGAAACTGTGTGTCTGAGACATGGATGAAGTCTAGGGAAAAGAAGTTTGAATTGTTATAAAATGAATGCTATGGGAAGGATCTTGAACTTCATTCCTCAGTCAATAGGCATGTACTGAAAACTTTTATAACGAAGAGTGACATTGTAAGATATTTAAATAATTAAAATAAAATATTTTGAAATTCAATATTTGGTAGTATAGAACATATGCTGCAGGGGGGAGGGGTGACTAAAGTCAGGAACTGATCAGGAAGCTGCTACTATTGTCCAGTAGTTCCCAAACCAAATTACACATCATAATTATCTGGGAACATTTATGTTCAAAATATAGATTGTGAGGTTTTACTGTAGTTGATATTGATTCAGTGAGTCAAGAATGAAATCTAATAATCTGCATTTTAAAAATGCCCTCTGGTTGATTCAAATGCACATGAAGTTCTTAGTCCATATATGATATGATATTGGGAGTAATGAGGAGGACAAAAAAATAGATCAAAATTAATCAGAATGTAGACTTACTAGGACTCGGTGACATATTAGATGTGAAGAGTCAGTAAAGGAGAGAGGAGACACATGTATGTAGATGGTCATCAAAAATTCAACTCGAGAACTCAGATGCATTGGACAGTTTGTGAAGTGGTCATCCTCTTAAGGGGGGATATACTGAGTAGGGTGAGTCTACTGAAGCTTAATAGAAACAATGACTGGGAGTCATTGCTGTAGCTGAAGGCATACTTAGGGATGACCCATCCATCAGAGAGTGTGCCTAAGGTAAAAAAAGAAAACAAAAGTATGCAAAGAAACATGAGTATGTTATATTAAAGAGGTTACCAGTGGATACACATTATTTTTAGATTGCTCCCAACAGATCTCCTCTTTTACCACATGAGTCTTGGTGCCAGGCAAAGGCAACCAACCACTCACTCTAGAAGCCAAAGAGCCAGAAACTCACTTTCCCATGCCCCTTGCACCTAGAGTGAGAGGGCTTGCTCTAGGTTTGAGCAGTCAAACTCACCTCCACTGGATTTGGAATATAGGGAGGTAGCCTAAAGGACAGGGGAAAAAGAGAATTGGGGTTTCAAAGTCAGCCAAGGCAGCACTGTCAAGACCCCGGTAAATTAATCCTGCATCCACGCCAATGGCATTGTCAGTGTGAGCTGTGGGTTCCCAGTTCAGCAGCAGTGACAGCAACTCACATTGAGTAAGGCTTTGATTTTGGCTCTTGACTGACTGTATTACTTCCTTCTGCTCCTCCTCAATTTTCAGTTGATTTCTCCAATTTCCTAGAGTTTCTAAGTTGGGGCCGATTTCCATTCAACTAACTGATTTCCTGTTGCAACCAAGTGCTCTGACTCCAACCAAAGAGAGATAAGGGAGAAAACAGAAAGGAATACTGAACGGAGTGATCAGAGAAACAGAAGGGTAACTGGAGAGCTGAGTGTTGCAGACATAAAGATAGATAAGATACTCAAGAACATAGTGAAGTACAGTGCTACTTGCTAAAATGAATGCTGTGGTAAAACAAGGAGTGAACAACAGAAGTCATTTAATGTGGGAAATAAGAAATAAGAGATTTTTAGTGTATTTAATGAAAGCAGTTTCCATTTTGTGATAGACTTGAGGCCAGAGAATAACGAGAAATGAATGGGAAACATGGTACACAGCATAAGGGGAAAGTATTTGAGTACCCCCCGTAATGTGGAGCACAGTTGACCTTTGTCTACTGCCTGGAGACAAAAGTAAACATTTTTTCCTGTACAGCATTTTAATAAAAGTTTTCCAAATAGAAGAGAGGAAAAGAAGACATCAGGAAGAGAAAGGGGACAGGAAAAATGGAAAGGGGAAACTTGAGTGGGTGAAAAAAAAAAGGGAGAGTAAGAGAATAGCAGGAACATAGATGGGTAAGGGTAGGAAAGACAAGTCAATGGAGAGAGACAGGAAATGTCAGAGAAAGGCTGAAGAGGAAATAAAGAGAAAGGCTCAGAGGTTGCAGATAAATGTTTGCATTAACCTTGGTTTTCATTAAAAGTTATCAACACTGGGAATCCTTTCTCTTTTTTATTCAAAATTTCAAGTTAGGTTCCTATGGAATTTGTGTATAAAAGAGAGATTTTTCATTTTAAATTTTACTTTACAAAATTTGTATTGTTCTTAAATATACTAGCACTGCCTGAAAGTTCTTTCCAATTTTAATAGTTGCTTCATCTTTGTCATTACAAATCCTGATGGTTTTACTTCAGAGCACTTTCTTCTCCACCAGTTTTTTTTAGTAGAATAAAATTGATCCAAAGACTGGATCCTATTTCAGGCAATATAAATAACCAGTGCCAATAATTATTGTTGATAAATGTATTTTTATTTGGAATGAGCTTCCTGCCATGTAATTGCAAATCACTAACTAATTGAAAATTCTCAAGTTCAATTTGTGTGTGGGTGCTTATTAAATCATAAAGCTGGAAAGAGCATTGCAGGAACATTTTCTGCATATTTTCTGCTATATGTAAAACACTCAATGAAATTATTGTCAGAAGTGGGTGAAAGGATAGAGGAGTTAATACATAAATGACCTACCTTAAAATTTTAATCAGAGAATGTGATTAATTAAATAGAATGGATCTTTTAATCAGAGTAACCAAAAGATTTCTTATGTAGGAAACATTATGACTTGATATTTAAACCCAGTTTAAATTGTTTAATATTCTGGTTTACCAAAACTCATCTTATAAAGTCATTATAGTTATGTTGAAAAGATAAATCATTTCTAAAGGAACAATTAAATCTTATAGGTACTTTTCTTATTTAGGTTTATTTACAAAAATAAGATATAGAAATAATTCACTAACTGCTTTACATTTTTCATTTGATTTATTTGGCATCTTGTGAACAAATCTAGAATATTGCATATTATACAGTTTGAACTTTTTATATAAAGAATAATGAATTATAGAATTAATTTCTCTCTTACCCATATCTTGTAAGAAATTGTGGAGATCCTTTCAAAGAGTTAAGCTTTCTAAAGTAGGAAGAAATAAAATAGCACTAGACTGACCATAACATAGGTAGCAACTCTTTGCACATTAATTCATTTTGGAGGCTTCATTTCCCAAGCTCAGGAAAATGTTGTTTATATATATTGATTTGAACACAGGAGTCAGCCAATTGTACAACTGTGTGTGCTATTGCCAGAAGAGAAAGGAGTACAGAACTAAAATTCCCCTAATAGTGCTCAAGGATTCCCTTTAGGACAAACTAAGCTGTTCTTCTGGGTATGGTAGATTTGAACATGTATAAAAGTCCATGCTATCCCACAGGACAGTACAGACTAAAATTACAGACATCAAGTTGTAGACAGTTCCAGTTTTAACAGTTGAAATTTCACTTCATGCCACTATTTACCACAGATAACACTTCTGACATGTTTATGCAAACTTCAATTTACCTAAAAAATTTGGATATTCTGAGTGCTTTGATGAGTATGGTCTTGTCTGAGCTAATCATACATGATTTTAATGAAACCAAAGTTCTAGATTCCCTTCAGAAGCCAACCCCACGTTGTCCTCCTCATGCAAATAACAGCTCACATTCCAGACCTATACCTAACTCCCCACTCTAAGCTGAAACCTGATAAGAAACCTTTCTGGGCAAAGGTTAGTGGAAGAAGTGAAGGGAAACTAGGACAAAGGACCACAGTGGGAAGTGGTCTAGATCAGTGCTTCTCAAACTTTAATACCTATGAATCTCTTGGAGATTTTCTTAAAATATAGATTCTGTTTCAAAAGGTCGGGAGAGGGGCCCCAAGCATCTTTATTTCTAACACGGTGACGCCTCTGGACATTGCCACCCTTAGGGCCTTCCATCACTGGAGAATCTGGATGATCGGAGAGCTACATCATTGGAGAAGCAAACAAACAAACAAAAAATGAAAAGAAAGAAGCAAGGAGGAGCACGGAGGGGCAAGGGAGGCCAGCATGGGTGGCATCACAGGGGCTCTGGAGGCTAGGAAAGGAGATTTGTTCTTCATTCACCCCAACTTCAAGGAAAACAATTGAGGGATTTTGAAAATGATGATGAAGTGTTTATATTTTCTTTTAAGTATTAACAGAGAAGTTGACAATGAATGTTCATTCAGAAAAATAATGACATTGTTTATGTAAAAATCATATAATGAGAAAATAGGAACATTTTTGTTTGATATCTGAAGAGTAGAAATCATGTTAACCTCCACTTGGGATTGATTGGCAGCTAGGGGGAAAGCAAAGGGAATATATTTTGGTAGACTCACTGAGCAATTATCCTGTGTCTTTAGAATTTTGCTAGTGAAACCAAAGAAAGAAACATAGATAAAAAGAAGTCACTGTGAAAACTCATCAGAAGGGTGGAGTAAGCAGTATAATGTGTACTGATAGCTTCAACATAACACAACTTCACTTAAATTTACTGCTCCCTTCAATTTTGTGCAATTATCTGCTAATTCGTTTTATTGCCCGTCTATGTTACAACGGTCTGCATTGCTGTTTCAAGTATGAGTACTCTTCAGTTTTAGTCATTTTAATAAGTAGGTCATGATATCTTATTGTAGTCTTCATTTGAATTTCCCAAATGACAAAGTATATTGAACATATCTTTGTCTTTATTTGATATCTATATACCTTGTTTAGTGAAATGTCTGTTCAAATCTTTTGCCCATTTTTTACTTGAGTTATATATTTTCTTATTACTGAGTTTTGAGAATTCTCATGTATCCTGGATAAAAGGCTTCTATCAGATATGCGATTTGCAAATGTTTTCTCAAGGCCTTGATCTTCTTTCCCTCCTCTATCCCATGGTACCGGTCCATTATGCTGATTGGTCCGAGTGAGCAAGAAGTACCAACTACTGTAGATTTACTGGTTGATATTTGCATGCCAAAAGGTGAGAACTAAATTCAACAAAAATTCGGGGTCCATTTACCTTAGTGAAATTTCTAGGGGTCCAGTTGTGGGGGTCATGTGGAGATATCCCTTCTAAGGTGAAGGGTAACTTGTTGCATCTGGCCGCTCCTGCACCAAAAAAGAGGTAAACACCTACTGGGTCCCTACGGATTCTGGAGGCAACATCATCCTCATTTGGGTGTGTTACTCCAACCCATTTACAGAGTAACCAGATAAACTGTTGGTTTTGAGTGCAGCTCAGAACAAGAGAAGGCTTCACAAGTCTAGGTTGCAGTGCCAGCTGCTCTGCCATTTGAGCCATATGATCCAGCAGAAACAATGTTGCTTCAAGTGGAAGTGGCAGATAGGGATGCTGTTTGGAGCCTTTGTCAGGCCTCTATAGGTGATCACAGTGCAGAACCTTAGGTTTGGAGCAAAGCCCTGCCATCCACTGCAGTTAACGACTCTCCATTTGAGAAAGCTGTTGGCCTCTGCTACTGGAGAGACTGAATTCTTAACCATGGGCCACCAATTTCCCATGGGACCAGAGCTGCCTTTCACAAACTGAGTGTTATATGATCCACCAAGCCATAAAGCTGGGATGCACAGATACAACACCATCAATTGGAAGCAGTATGTACATGATTTAACTTGAGTAAGCCCTAAAGGCCCCAGTAAGTTCTATGAAGAAGTGGCCCAAATGCCCATGGTCCCCACACTGACTACCCTGGCTTCTCTATCCCAGTCTCACTTGTGGTCTTACTGGGGTTCTCTGGAATCAGTAGCCAGAGGAGGTGACCGGGGCCTGGTTTACTGATGTTCTGCATGATATGCAGACACCGCCTGAAAGTAGGCAAATACTACTGCATACTGCCACTCTCTGGGGGATCCCTGAAGGATGATAGTGAAGGACACATCTCTCAGTGGGCAGAACTTTGAAAAATGAACCTGGTCATTTACTTGCCTAGAAAGAAAAATGTCCAGATATATGATTATATAACAGTTTGTGGGCTTTGATTAGTGGTTTGGCTGGATGACTGGGAATTTTGAAGAAATATGACTGGAAAATTGATGACAAGAAAAATCGTGGAAGAGATACGTGGATATTTCTCTAAATAGGCCAAAAAAATGAAGATGTTTGTGTCCCATGTTAATGTTCACCAAAAGATGATCTCAGCAGTGGAGGATTTTAATAATCAAGTGGATAGGATGACCCATTCTATGGACACCAGTCAAACTCTTTCTCCAGCCACCCCTGTTCTTATTATGTTCAAATAGGCTCATGTAAAAAGGGACTATGGTGGCAGGAATGGAGGTTCTCCATGGGCTCAGCTACATGGATGTCCACTTACCATGGTCAACTTGGCTATGACCATTGCTTAGTGTCCAATCTGCTAGCAGCAGAGATGAATACTGAGCCCTCAACATGGTACCATTCATTGGGGTGATCAGTCAGCTACCCGGTGGCAAGCTGATGATATTAGACAGATTCCAATGTAATTCTAGGGGCAGTGTTTTGCTCTTATTAGAATAGACACTTATTCTGAATATACTATAGATATGCAATTCTGCAAGCAGTGCTTCTGCCAAAACTCTATTCATGGACTTATAGAATTCCTTATCCACTGTCGTGGTATTCCAAGCAGCATTGCTTCTCATTAAGGAATTTACTTCACAGTAAATAAAGTGCCAAAATGTTCCCATGATTAATTATAGAATTGACTTGTCTTACCATTTCCCCAACCATCCTGGTACAGGATGTTTGATAGAGTGATGGGATGCCATTTTGACACTCAGTCACAGAACCACATGGATGACATTACCATCCAGGGCTACACAAGGTTCTCCAGAGGGCTGTGTATTTTATGAATCAGCATCCAATACATAATACTGTTCCTCCCATAGTTAGGATTTCACAGGTCTAGGAATCAAGTGGTGAAAATGGGAGTGGCACCACTCACGATTACCATATTTGCCGGCGTATAAGACAATTTTTTGGCCCTGAAAAATATGCCTCCAGGTGGGGGGCCGTCTTATACGCCAGGTACACTTCAGATAGACTGCCCATAGTGCTTGCCCTGTGCCATAGTGGCCTTCCGATGCCCGCCCACTTCATTCCACATACCGTTCAGGCATCAGCAGCGCTGCTGGGTGTATGCTCGGCTGTTATGCGATTTTGCTGTTATGCGATTTTACCACACTCGCAAAATCGCACACAGCCGACCATACACCCAGTATGATAGCGCAAAATCGCGAATCGCGATACCATACTGGGTGTATGGTCGAAAGAGGGGGTAGTCTTATACGGCGAGTATATAACAAACTTTGTATTTTGAGTGGAAATGTTAGGGGGTCGTCTTATATGCCCAGTCGTCTTATACGCCGGCAAATACGGTACCCTTAATGAGTTACTAGTATATTTTTTGCTTCCTGTTCCTGTGCCTTTATGTTCTGCTGGTCTAGAGGTCTTAGAGCCAAAGGGAGGTATGCTTTCACCAGCACACAGGACAATTATTCCAATGAGCAGGAAGTTAAGACTGCCATTGGGCCACTTTGTGCTCCTTATTCCTCTGAATCATCATGCTAAGAAGGAAGTTACGGTAAACCCCCTTTATCCATGGAGGATACCGTCCAAGACTGCCAGTGGGTGCCAGAACCTGTGGATAGTACCAAACCCTAAATATATTGTATTATGTTTTTTTCCTGTGCTTACATATCTTTTCACTTAAAGGAAGTATTTTAAGGCTTCTCTTTGGTATATCTGAATTGACAGTATCACCACTCTTGTGCTTTGGGGACATTAAGTAAAATAAGGGTTACTTGAATACAAGTACTATAATGCCTTAACAGTCAACCCGATAACGTAGATGGCTACTAGGTGACTGACTAATGGACAGATATACAGTATGGATACAATGGACAAAGGGGTGATTCGTGTCCACATGAGATCTTATCATGCTACTCAGAATAGCTCACAATTTAAAACTTATGAATTATTTATTTTTGCAATTTTTCATTTAATATTTTTGGACCATAGTTGACTGTGGGTAACTGAAACCATGGAAAGTGAAACTACAGATAAAAGGAGACTACTGTGTTGTGCTGGGTGGTGCGATTGATCCTGACTACCAAGGAGAAATTAGACTATTACTACACAAAGAAGACAACGGCAAGTACAATATGTCTGAAATTCAAATCACTTAAGGTACCCTCTCCTGTAATTAGGTCAATGGAAAACTCTAACAAACCAATCCAAGCAGAATTTCTAATGGCCCAGACACATCAGGAATGAAGGTAAATAAAAATGACCAGATAAAGAAAACTGACCATCTGAGGTGCTTGCTGACAGCAAAGGGAGTATGGACTGGGTAGTGGAAGAAGATAATTATAAATACCAGCTATGACCACATGACTAGCTGTAGAAATGAGGACTGTAATTACCATGAGTGTTTATTCCTTGGTTTGGTAAGAATACGTGTGTGTGTGTGTGTGTGTGTGTGTGTGTGTGTGTGTGCGTGTGTGTGTGTGTGTATACACACTTACATATTTGTATATTTATATATACATATATACACAGCAAATATCTTTGTTTTATTTCCACTGTTATTCCTTATCATGTAACACAAAATGTGTTGACTTTATATCATAGTAATTAAGTCTTGTCAATTTGACATTACAGTATGTAAGTTACCAGAAATCTAGGAGAAGAGTAAATATCACTCAAGGATTCTTTTCTGAGGGAAGAGGTTAGTGCCTTTTCAGTTTTGCACAGCATGATTGTATCAGGTTAGATGGAATTATGACCTTGCTATTGTCTTTATTTGGTTTAAGGAATTGTGCATGAGTACCAAGTAGACAACAGGTGAACTTGTGATGGTTTATTTTATGTGTCATCTTGACTTGGCCATGGATGTCTCAATATCTGGTTAAATATTATTTCTGGTTATGTCTGTGAGGGTGTTTCTGGAAGAGATTAGCTTTAAATTAGTGGACTGAGTAAAGTAGTTGGTTCTCCCTAATGCTTATGGGCCTCAACTAATTCATTGAGAACCTGAATGGAACAGAAAGGCAGAAGGTTGGATTCACTCTCTGCCTGACTGGTTAATCTGTGGCATTGATCTTCTCTTGCCCTTGGCCCTCTTGGTGCTCAGGCCTTCAGATTGCTGACATCTAACCACAGGGATTTGATTGTCTCTCACTACTGCCAGTTCTGGCTCTCAAGTAAATAAGAACAATGGGGATATTATGTAACAATAAATGTCAACAAATACAGATCTGTGCAATCCCATGGATTCTCCAGTGAGAAATAATACAAGTGTCTGGACAGTGATATAGTCACTCCCTTTCCTGAGAGTAGTGGGAACCCCTCAGGGAAACAAAAAGAAGGCAGAACCTATCTAACCTTGTGAAGTAAATTTTCAGAAATATAGATTAATGATATTTGTTTTAAATACTTAATATGTTTTGTATCCTTTAAGCCAAATGTCCAATTGAATAGCTTCTACCTGACATTTTATCATAGTTGATCCTTAGAGTCAATCATAGTGATGAAAAGAGCAAGGATAATTAGCTTCTAGTGTATGGTACTTAAAATTGTCATTAAGAAATTTATGAAGATTAGTTGACATGCAGCAGCCATCTAGGCCCAGTAATCTCCTGGGGATCATTGTAAGATAAGTAGTAAGGTGGTCTTACTGCATTCTATATACTTGTGCTGTCATATTTATTTCAATTTTACAAATATTTCCCAAATATTTATTTAGGATTTCATGTGTATAAACTATTGTGTTAAGCATTACAAAAGACAAAAAGCGTACTAAGACTTCCAAATTATAATCTAAAAAAGCCGGAAAAAATAGGTATTACAGAAAGCCATTTGTGTCTTAAAAGAATAAATAAACTACTAAATATTTCAGATGAGGGAGCATACTTATCCTCTTCAAGGTAATCTGGAAACGCATCATGGAAGCTGTAATATTTGAGATAGATCTTGAAGAAAGGATAGCATTTAAATTGTAAAAGAAGATGGGGACATTTTGTCATGGGGTAGGGGCTTTTGGTGTATTAACAGAAGCATGTATCTGAGAGGACAGTATGTCCAGAAAGCTTCCAGTAACTAATATTGTATATAATACAGGGTCAATTAGAAGAATTGTAGAGGAGGAGACTTTGAATTTAAGCAAGGTTTTATTGGAAAGGACTTCAAATAATTCCAGGAAGCAAATGTAAGATGAAGCATGAATATATATATTTATAATACATGTTATAATATTATTATACATAATTATATTATGTATATTCTGTAGGGATTTTCAATATATATTATATATAAAATTTACAGTTTATATATAATGTACTCTGTACATACATAAACAAATAAACATAAAAATACATATATACAGAGGGTGCCAAAAATGTATACACATTTTAAGAAAGGGAAAAACTGTATTAAAATACACTGATGATAACCACTTTAAGCACCTCTTGTAACTGCAGAAGTCAAATGTGACTTGTATTCATCTTTTGTCATCAGTATATATCGAGTAGTACAATTTTAATAGTTTTTTCTTTTCTTAAATTATGTATATGTTTTTGACACCCTCTGTATATACATATATGCACAGATCTAGATGCATATACCATACATGCATATAATCTGTTAGCAATGACAATTTATTAAAAGTTGTCGAAAGGGATATGGTTTCATCAGAGTTCTGTTTGTGAAGAATAATCTGACAGCAATGTTTGGGAAGTAACAGAGTATCAGCAAGATGTAGGAGATAAGGAGCTAGAGTTTTGCAAACCAGAGAGGCTGTTAGTGATGAGGCTGAGGGCCACAGTGATGTCAGGAGGAATATGTATGCAATCAATTGTGAGAGAGAAGGGGGAGGTGTGGACATGAACACAGATCACTCATTATACTCAGACTATGCAGTGTGACAAAAACTAACAGTTAAGGACTTTGGGGACACAAACCATCCAAAATTTTGCTAATTTTATGTCTTTCCCCAATACTCACTAGCCACTATGACATTATGTCATCTTATTATTGGAACTTTGGTAACATGCATTTGAAGCCTGTCATTTTCAAAAAGATTTTCCAATAATTTTATATATTACTATATTACTTATTGTTTTATCTTATTATATTCCTCCTTTCTTAACTTTAGGAAGATTGAAACAATTTCCTTCCTATTCTACCACTTCTCTTTTCTCTCTATGCCCATACCAATTAAATTCTTCACTCTCATCTCTTAGCTTTCTGGATTAGTGAAGCATTTCATATTATCCTGCAAAATACAAACAGTTGGAAAGGGCCTTTCAAGACCTCATACTTGTAGATAGTGAGAGACAATTTCCCTCTTCTTGTTACTTACGGAAGCCCCCCAGGCTAAGAGCATCCTCTTATCACTTGGCCCAACCCTCACTGCCTTAACTCTTCTCATTTTTCCTTCATTGCATTCCCATTATTGTTTGTTTCTCTTTGTGTTATATGAGTTGAATCCTCATAAGAAGTGAAATTCGCTATGTCCCAAATAAATTAGAATGAAAGGCCTTTTGATGATTAGCAGAATTTCTGGGATTTGCCTTTGTTCACTCAAACACAAACCTGCCTCCACTGTGGATTAAATGTGATATGAGCCTTTAGGCTGCACAACTATATTACTATCAAAGATATCAACATAAGTCCTGTTCAGAGGAACCACACTATTTTATTGCTTAATGCATTTATGAAGCCACAATGAGAACATATAGGCAACTAAAATATTTTCTTTTCCTCTTTAATTATTTTAGTATGATTAAATTTGTTTAAATTTTTGTCTATGTTTTGGAACATATATTAAGGAGTTTATTAGGTACTCCCACTTTAAGTCATTACAATGCTAGAGCAATTATAACTGCAAAAAACTTGGAACACTAACCAAATCAGAGCTACATCTAATCTGCACAATAATTTGGCTGTTTTAATATAAAGAGGAAATATATTAGTACAAGATCTAAACATTTCTCCTCAACATTTTTGCCAGTGAATCTGTAACTTTCTTATTTCTCAGGCTGTAGATAATTGGATTTAACAAAGGAATGATGACAGCATAAAAGAGAGAATCCATCATAACTTGGTCATCCGCTTGTGCAGATCCAGGGCGCACATACATGAAGAGAAGAGAGCCATAGTATAAAGACACAGATAAGAGGTGGGCTCCACAGGTGGAGAAGGCTTTCCTTATGCCTTGTAGTGACTTCTTTTTTAAGATTGTAAAGAGAACAAGTGTATAAGAGACAAGAACAGTCACAATTGTGAACACCTGTATTGACCCAGAGGTAATAAAAACCATCAGAACATTAACTGAAGGGTCAGTACAGGAAATCTTAAACAGTGGCAGGATGTCACAGAAGAAGTGATGTATTATATTAGAATTACAGAAGGTTAATCTGAATAAAACACCTATATGAATTAAAGCATGAAGAATACCACCTACAAATGATGAGACTAACATCCGGATGCATAGTCCATTGGTCATAATCACTGGATAAAATAATGGTTTGCATATAGCCACATAGCGATCATATGCCATTGTTGCCAATAGAAAACATTCTGTGGTCCCACTGAATACAAAGGAAAAAAATTGTGTCATGCATTCAGAAAGAGAGATCATTTTGCTCTTGGCTAAGAAGTCGACCAGCATCCTAAAAGTTATTGTGGTTGATATCCAAGCATCCACAAAGGCCAAACTCCCAAGAAATAAGTACATAGGGATATGAAGTTGAGGGTCATTCCATATGACAGTAATTAGACCAAGGTTTCCCACAATAGTGATGAGGTAAATCACCAAGAACATCAGGAACAGGGGGATTTGCCACTCTGGTGGATACATAAGTCCTGTGAGAATAAACTCTGTCAGCAATGTTGCATTTTCCTTTCCCATGTCCTCACTCTGTGTTGCCTGAAATGAAATGGAATAAATGAAAAAATATATCATTAACGATTTATAACATTAAAATATGGGGTGAGGGGATGATAGTTGAAATAAAACCATGCATATCAGAATTCCCCCTTAATTTTATTATGTCTGTAATAGATGGAATTTATTTTGGGGCAATTGAACAAATGGAAGAAGATGCAATGATTTCAGTTAAAAAATGTGCAGCAGGGAGCAGATTTAGAAAAAAAGAAATTCTAAATTTATATATATATATATATATATATATATATATATATATATATATATATATATATATATGTAGAATCAAGGGAAGAGAATTTTGAAGGACCTGGGTCATAAAATGAATTGGATGCCATGTAAAGGATCTTAAACTTTATTCCTCAGGCAATAAGCAGGCACTGAAAATTAAGAGATGTGGAATAGTACAGTAAGATATTATAAAAAATAAATATGTGGTAGTGTAAAAAATAGGTTGTGATGAGGGAGAAATTAGAGTCAGTAATACTAGTCAGGAAGCTGATACTCAGATTACATATGATAATTGTCTGGGAAATTGTGCAAAATGTAGATTGTGAGGTATTACTGTAGAAATCAATTCAGTGCATCAAGAATAGGTCTAATATCTGCATTTTTTAAATGCTTTCCAAGTGCATGTCTAGTGCTTAGTCAAGGGGTGACATTCCATTGGGAATGACAAGGAAGAATGAGAGATAGATGCAAAAGAATTCAGAATGTACAGACATTAGGATTCACTGATATATTAGATGTGAAGGGGGTGGTTAGTAAAGGAGAGGGGACACACTTGGTGACTGGATAGAGGATCATCAAAACCAGAGATCAAGAACTCAGGTTCAGTGGCTAATTTGTGGAGTGTCTTTTGAGATGTACTTAATAGTGTGAGTTCTACTAGAGCTTAATATAAATAGTCTTAGGAGTCATTGGGGGTACCTGAGACATATTTAGTGATGACCTATCCATTGAAGATTGTATATAAAGAGAAGAAGCACATGGAAAGGCACTTAAGGAAGTTATGTGAGGTTATAAAGTGGATACACAGCATACATTAGATGACCAACATGTGATCCCCTTTTCTGCCACATAGTCTTGGTTACAAGCAGAGGCTACCACCCACTTAAGAAGTCCAAAGAGCTAGAAACTGACTTTCCCATCTTCCTTGCACCTAGAGTGAGGGGGCTTGACTTAGATTTGGCATATCAAACCTACCCAACTTGCATTTTGAATATGGAGAGAGGGAGAAAAGGGTACAGGGACAAAAAGCATATCGGTTGCAAAGGCAGCAATATGAAGAATCCAGTAAATGTATCCTGCATCCACAATAACGGCATTGTCAGTGTGAGCTGGCATTCCAAATTCAGCAGCATTGACCCCAGGTCTTATTGAGCTAGTGTTGGGACATGATTTTGGCTGTTGATTGGATTTTTGCTTTCTCCTGTTTCTGCCTTTTTTTTTTCCCCCAGCTGATTTCTCCAATCTCTCTTACACTTCTGTTAAAGCCAATTTCCATTCAATTAACTCCTTTCCTGTTGCAACCAAGAAGCTGGGCTCACACCAAAGAAAGACTTGGAAGAGACCAGAGAAGGATACTGATCAGAGTGATAAGAAAAGCAGAAGGGAAACTGCAGAGCTGAGTTTTAAAAAAGAAAAGATATTCAGGAAGAACGAAGTGAAGTACACGTCAAAAGCCAAAATAAATTCTCTAGTTATCAGATTTCACTGAGTGTAAAAATCCAGAGATTTTTAGTGACTTTAGTGAGAGCAATTGCCATTATGTGACAAAGTTGGGGCCAGAAAATGAAAATTGAAAGGGAAACAAGTGAGTGGAACCATACAGAGCACTCCCAGAAATGTGGAGAACGCTTGGCAGTTTTCTACTTCTCCTAGATACATGTAGGTTTTCTTTTTTTTTTTCTAGAATATTTCAAAAAAAGTTTTCAAAAGAGAAGGGACTATAGGAAAGCATGGAAAGGAGGAAGGAAACAGAAGCGTGGGAAATAAAATGCATTGGTGAAAAGCAAACAGGGAGGTGAGTAACAACTGGAAGAATAACGGAGACATAGATGGATAAGTGTAGGACAGACAAGCCAAAGAAGGCAGGGAGATTCCGTAGTTTGCCGTGTATAATGCACACTTTCCCCCCCAAATTTGTGAGGGAAAAATAAGGATGCATATTATAACTGGGTAATACTAATTTCGTGTCTATTGTATATAAATTTTTTTAATTCTTTTATTTATGCCTCTGAGTTAAAAGTGTAATAATAAATAAATGCAAAAACTCCTTTAAATATAAAAAACATAAATATAAACAAATAACAATCTGAATTTAAAAATTAACACGAAATATTTTTTTCCCTGAAAATTTGGGCCAAAAATGTGGGTGCACATTATACATGGGAGTGCATTATACACATACATGATATAATATGGCAGTTTCTGAGAGGCTGAAGGGAAATAAAATGAAAGGCTCAGAGGCTTGGGGTGAGTGTTTGTCTTAACTCTGGAGTTCCTTAAAAGTTGTCAGTCCTGAAAATTATTTTTTTCTTTTTTAAAAAAATTCAAAGTTTATTTTCCTATGGAATTTGTATATGAAAAAGAGATTTAAAATTTTATTTTATAAACTTTGTATTGTTCATAAATATATTGGCACTGCCCCAAAGTTCTTTCCATATTTAAAAATTGCTTTCTTTTTGTTATTACAGTGACTAGAAATTACCTTCTCTAGAAACCCTGCTTGTTTTACTTGAGAACACTTTTCACTCCACCAGTTGTGGGTTTTTTTTGTTTGTTTGATGTGTGTGTGTGTGTGTGTGTGTGTGTGTGTGTGTGTGTGTGTGTGTATGTGTTAGAATAAAACTTAGCCAAAACTAGACCCTGAATAGAGGCAATATAAATAATGAATGTCAATAATTCCAGTTGTTAAGTAGATTTTTAAATAAGTAGCCTTCATTCTTCCCGGAAATCCCAATGACTAAATAATTGAAAGCTCTCAAATTCAATTTATGTATGGGTACTTATTTATTCATAAATGATGTAAAACATAGTGCAGGGGCATTTTATATACATTTCCTAATATATATATACCAAAATTTACCCTATAAAATCATTATAGGTATGTTAACAAAATAATAAAACACATTAAAGGGAACAATTTGGTCTTAGAGATATTGCATATCTAAATTTTAGCCACAGAAGTAAAATACATAATTAATTCACTAGCTTTTCCCATTTTCACCTGGCTATTTTGACATATTTTAAACCCAATCTAAAATTTTTATAAATTAAACAATGTTTTAAATTTTATGTATGAAGAATAACAAATATTATACAAATCATTTCTCTCTTACCCATATCTTTTGAGAAATTGTGGCAATTCTTTCAATCCATCAGGCTTTCTAAAGTAGGAAAAGACACAGTAGCACAAAAACGACAATAACATAGGTAGCAATTCTTTGCACGCTGATTCATTTTGTAGGCTTCATTTCCCAAACTCAGGAAAATATTCTTTATATTAATTTGCTTTGAACACAAGAGCCAACCAATTATACAACTGTGTGCTTTGGCCAGAAGAGAAAGGAATGCACAACTGAAATTCTCCTAATAATGCCCAAGGATTCCCTTCAGGACAAAGCTACTGGGCATTATGGAAATTCCATGTGGTCCCACAGGGCATTACAGACTGAAATAATAAAATCGAGTCATCATAGACAGTTCAAGTTTTAACAAATGAAATTGCACTTGTTGCCACTATTTTCTACCACAGGGGACACTTCTAACACGTTTGTACAAACTCCAGTTTATGTATACATTTTGGTACTCTGAGTGCTTTGATTCATATGCTCTTGTTTGAACTAATCGTACATGATTTTAGTGAGGCTGAAGTTCTAGGTTATCTTCAGGAGCCAACCCCAAGTAAAGTTCTCATGCAAACTACAGGTCACATTCTAGACCTATAGCTAACTCCCTACATTAAGCTAAAATGTGATTTGAAATCACAATGGTCAATGAGAGAATCTTGGTCAATACCTTCCATTCACTCTTTTAAGTTGTTTTATTTATAAAAAATACTGTCCACTATAGGAAGATTTGAAAATAACAATAAACAATATGAAAATAATAATATCCTGTAATCACCTACATACTATTGTGTTGTCGAAAAAGTCATGACGCATGTTTGCAACAGACGGCACTAGTTCATTTTTGGAAGCACTAGAGTCATTCACATCTATGTTATTGCTATGTCATTTGACAGCTGACAGTTCTAGCTTCATTCTCAAAAAAATTGAGTGATTTGGTTGAGTTTTTGAGATTTTACAACAAGTTGAAGATGGAAGACCAAGCTATGCATTTTTGCCATATTTTACTGTTTTACTTCCATAAAGGGAAGAACACGTGTCAAGCTTGTGAAAAGCTGCATAAAGTTTATGGTGACAATGCTCTACAAGAACATCAGTGCCAATGATGGTTTATGAAATTCCGTGCTGGTGATTTTGATCTCAACAATGCTCTTTGGTCAGGGAGGCCCACCGAGGTTGATGACGACAAAATAAAGGCATTGATCAAGTCAAACCCACATTCCATGACACGAGAGATTGCAGAAACATTGAACATCCATCATTCAAGCATTCATGACCACCTGAAGAAGCTGGGATATGTAAGCAAGCTCGATATTTGGGTTCTGCATGAATTCAAATAAGTTCATTTGACAGTGCGTATAAACATCTGCAATATGCTCATTAATTGTGGGGAAAATGATCCTTTTTTTGAACAGACTGATAACTGGTGATGAGAAGTGGATTGTTTACAACAATGTGGTGCACAAACAGTCTTGGTCCCAACGATATGATTCGCTTCAAATGACATCGAAACCAGACATTCATCAGAGGATGGTTATGTTCTTAGTGTGGTGGGATTTAAAGGTGTCGGGTTTTTTGAGCTCCTAGCAAGGAACCAAACAATCAATTGAACTGTGTACTGTCAGCAATTGGACAAATTGAACAAATCCATTATCCAGAAATGTCCAGAGCTTGTTAATTGTAAAGGAGTTGTGTTCTATTGTGACAACGCGAGACCAGACACAAGTTTGATCACCCATCAAAAATTATTGCAGCTTAGATGGGATGTGTTGCCACACCCACCATACTCGCCTGACCTTGTGCCATCAGACTTCCACTTGTTTTGCTCTCTTCAAAACTCCTTGCGTGGTATAACATTCAATTCAGATGAGGCTGTAAATCAGCACTTTGTTCAGTTTTTCACAAATAAAGACAGGTCCTTTTATGAGCGAGGAATTATGCAACTCACTGAAAGATGGCAGAAGGTTATTGAACAAAACAGGCAATATATCATTGATTGATCTTTGTTCTTTATATAAATAAATGACCTTTGAAAAACATAGACAAAATATGTCATGACTTTTCCGACAATCCAATATTAATATTTTAGCATGAGTCTTTTCAATTTTTTTCTATCACATATTATACCAACATCTATATGTCTACATGTTTGAAATTATACAGTATGCATACAGTTTTGCAACCTGCTATTCCTGCTTCATAGATTTAGAGTGATAGCTCTAGAGAAAAGAATTAAAGTCGCTACTTTGATCCCTCTGCATATTTCTTTTTCCTTCTCCCAAAGAAAGGAGATACTGATATGATATATGAAATCACAGGATTCTGGTAGCACCACGTGTTTATAGGGCATCCAAAGGTCAGCCTGGGGCTTTGACTTACCATTGTTTTTTTCTTCTTTTAGCAGAAATGCTAAGTAGTCCCTTGGCATGGTCCCTTGAAACAGGCCAAGTCATCCTACTCTTTTTCCTGACCAGAGAAGTAAGCTCACTTGTGGACATTTTTAGAGCACCTAGAACCCCCCACACCTCATTAGCTGCTCAACCCCTGCCCAATTCCTGGCCCACATGGAGGGTAACACATAAGGGGAATGTTGGAAGCCCAGCCATGTCAAAGGGTCAACTTATCCCAGCTCCAGCCCTGCTGGCCCATCACCTACACCATCCCCTGGGAGTGAAAAGGCAAAATTTAAAGCCAAGTGTCCCACTGAGGGGAAGAAAGGAAGTTGTTTTTTATTTGGTTATAGAATTCTGAGTTGGCTGATTTTTTTTCTCGACAATTTGAAATATGTCACTCAGTTATTTCTGGGTGTGCACTTCCCCCACCACCCTCACCCCCCCTCCCCTGCCCCCAGCTACCTTCAAACTTTTCTTTTTATCTTTGGTTTTTAGGCACTTCAATTAATGTGCCTAAGTGTTTTTTGTATTTTTATTTTTTGTGATTTGATTTCTGTTTGCTTTGGTACTTATTTTGCTTCAAATTCTATGTGCTTCTTGGATCTTTGGTTCGATGCCTTTCATTATTTTTGAAACATTCTGGACTTACGCTTTCAAATCTTTCATCTGCCCCACTCTTTTTCTCTCAGATTCCAATTACATATATGTTAGATAACTTGATATTCTTTCAAAGTACTTGAATGTTCTGTTTTTACTCTTTGTGCTTAATTTTCATAATATCTATTGACCTACATTCAAGTTCAATGTTCTCTCCTCCACTGTATCTAACTTACTGATGAACTCATCAAAGGTGTTTTTCACATTTATTCTCATGGGTTTTTTGTTTTGTTTTGTTTTTGTTTTTTTTAAAGTAAAGCAAGGATCAGTTTATTCAAACAGAGAAGGAAGAAGCTGGCTATTCCATAGACAGAGCAGCAGCTCTCCTGTCGGGATTTAAGCCTACTATCAGTGTCGCTGTAATTATGGGCTGTACATTCAAATTTGTTGGAGGAATATTTAAGGATTTTATGGGAAAGGGTAAAGATTTCTCAGAAGGACTCCGTTGACCCTTTCGTGTCTTTTTGTGGTCTTTTCATTTCTGACAATGATAGTGTGTGTGTGGGGGGTGGTCTTTTAACATGCTAATGCATTGTAATGAGCATTTAATGAGTCTTAGTGTCACTGCTAGGTGAAATCTGTTGCCCTGTTGGTTTTAACTGGTCACAGCCTGTCTTAAGCCAGCTCCCAGACTACCAATGGTCCATCTGCTTTGGGGTCTGGCAATAAGTTTCAGAAGGGTGGAGATTTCTTGTCTGGTAGCCAGCCCTGCATCCGCAGCCTGCTTTTCATCTAACTCATTTTCCCCTCTGAGATTTTATTCCTCCTTATTCTTAAAGGTTGATGAAGGATGGAGATCTGGCTTCTGTAGTTGCTTCAGGCTGTTACAGGACCACTGACCTTACCTAGGGGAAGGAATAGAAATTTCTGGATGCCTGATTTAAGCGGCCTAAAGGAAGAAGCTGTAGAGGCTCTGCCATGACTGACTGGTATCCTTGTGTGACCATTAGTTTTACATGGAATTGTTGGAGCCTAGAAGATACAAACTTAACTAAAAAGTTAAAAAGGCAAGGATGGAATAGTAGCAGCAGTAGGATAGTTATTAAAGGCCTTAAGATGGATAAAAACTAAGTAAAGCTGGTCATGGCACTGTTAATTATTGACCAGATTTTGTTGGGACCTGTCTTTTGGTTAGAGCAATAGCACAAGAAGCCCTACAGGGCCTTTACACTTCCTTAGATTCACTAGCAAATAGTCTTTTTTCCTCATGGTTTTTTAAAAAATTATTTCTAGCATTTTAGCTTGACTTTTTAAAAATACTTTCTGTTCCCTCTCTGAAGTCTTCCATCTGGTCATACATGAAAATGGAAACTTTAACATATTAATCATGATCATTTTAGATTTCTTGCCTGATAGTCCCAACCTCTGAGTCATATCTTAGACTTGTTCTTTTTATTGCTGTGTCTTTAAACATTGAGTTGTTTCTTGCTTTTTTGTTTGTTTGTTTGTCTCACAATTGTGAATAGTTGATGAGTGAGAAAGTGAGGAAGTGAGATAAGAAAGGGAAGGTAGCCAGTGAAGGATGATTTATGAAACAAGTTACAACTCCAAGCTTAATCTTTTTTGGAAACACCATGAGCCAGTGTAGAGCATGAACTTCAAATTTATATCAACCAAAAGGCAAAGGATTGGGGGGTATTTATTCACCAAGTCCCATCAGTCATTGGTTGGTAAATGGTCTGGTAGAGATTCTATGAATAACATTCATTTACTAGTTCTTATACTATGCCTTAAGTGTGGGTAGAATAGATCTGGCCATCAGAGAAAGCCCTTGGATGTAGATGTACAATTAGAGAAGATATGGGCAGGCACCGACAGTTTCTGTGACAAGGAATCTGCAGGAATCAATGGACAATGTGATCTGTGACTCACACTGAATGAGCTATTCAACACTAACTATTATAGTGGGTCAGAGTACCCCTTAAGCAATCCATTCTTAAAAAACTAAAGTTGTGGTTTGTTCACAAATAAACAAAGAAGTGATAAAATTTGCTTTCATGGGTTTAGAAAAGTGGAAAACAGTGTCTCAAAGTAAGTCATAACATACAATTTGTTCAATATAATGCTTAACATAGGGCCTTTTAACTGGAAGAGAGCCTCCTCTGATATTGGCCAAAATTCCCCTAAGAGAGTGATTAATGTTAATTTATTTTATAGTCTTTAAAATCTAAATAAATACTTATAATACAGTTCCCAGTCACTTTATCACCATCCATTGGTTCAGTGTTTATGGAGTCTTATACACAGGGCAGCCAGCCACACAATATTGTGTCATAAATAGTGCCCCTGAGATGAGGACTGCACAGTCTGCTCGTCCATTCACAATCCCTCTGCGTACACTTTGTCTCAACACTATTCATGTAACCCATTATTTTTCTATCAATAGTTTATACATGTTGTCCCACTGTCTTTGTACTTTCAGTACACCAGATGGGAAGTCAGATGTTACTGTGCTTTCCTTTGTTAGTAACCCAGTCTCTCTGTCTGGAAGCTTGTAGTTCTTCTCATTAACCCTGGAGTCTGGAACTGTTTGCCAGGAGCATATTCTACTTGTAGTTAGTAGACTCTAACCATTATTTCTAGGAAATGGCTTGATGAGCTACAGTTTAGACTGAGTGAACCTGACTTGCCCATTCTAGAATCACCAGCTTAGAAGGTGTAAATGCCCTATAGCGCCCCTCCAGTAGTAGATTCTCTCCTAAATTAAAAGATAAATATTACAGTTTATGAAAATTTCTGAAGAGTTTTAAATTATATGGCTTTAAAGCTCTTGTGTTTTGAAATAGTGTCCTTCTTCACAATCTAAACTTATTTGCTCTGCCTGGTTGAAGAGAGAGCAGGGGACATTACAGAAGTATGGATGGATTGGACATGTGGATCTCCATCAGTACCAAAGATACTTCTGTTAAGTCCTTCCCTCCTATTATACAATGAAGACCATTTTCTCCTAGTACTGATTTGATTTGAAGAAATTTTGGATTCGGTTGGCTTCGGTGTGTAGAATGCAGTGTTGTGCTTCAGTCCTCAGCCTTGAATAGCTGTTATGTCCACACATAGGTTTTCTGTATACACGATTCTTCCTCTTAATTCTTCCTTACTGCTCAGCAATACAAAGCCATCACCTGGGGATTTTGTAGCAGCCATGGGTAGCCAAAGATATTGCAGCTTTAAATGAATCATACATTTACTACTTTAGAGTTCTTCTAAATTTAGGAGATGGCCAACAAAGGAAGTTACTACACATTCCTTACAAAGCAGTCAATGAAAGAAAAATAAATATTATATTGAAGGTTTTTACAGTCATTTCAGAAATGAGAACCATTCCATAGTGGCACCCAAATTAACATAGGTTGCATCATGTAATTGCAGAAGTAAATTATTTTTACTTAAATAATAATAAGTTATAAGAGGAGTGGTAACTAAGCAATTTCTGAGTTTCTGCTTTATTAAAAGCAGATAAATGCATGTAAAGATAAACACAATAGACTTCAAATATTTGAGGGGATATATGCTGAAATCTTCCAAAATCTGGAAATTCTTGAATACTAGTATTGCCTATATTTTCCTTAATAAAATGCACTATGTATTTTCATATAGTTGAGTCATACTTTTATCCAGTAGTCCACTTTTATTTTATTCCACCTTTCGTTATTCTCAATAAAATCCACCAATCTCTTACCTTCTATGCTTTAAAAAAAATTTCTTCGCTACAAAGAAAGTTTTCTCTTCTGTCCTCCAAGAAGTCACTTCCCCTGAGTCTCAGAACAGTTGAGACGCAACAAGAATTTTGGTATGCAAGCTCTGGACTATTGTCTTGGCTCAGTCACACAAGCCGCAAACAAAAAAACATGCAAATTCCTGCAATTGTAAAATTACAAACTACTATATCTAATTTAGAGTGAATTTACAGAGTTAAAAATTGCAAATTCTAAATGCTTAATTTTAAAAAGGATATTCTATTTTTCATAAAGAATACTGTTTTGTTGGTGTTAAGGTTTTCCATTAAAACAAAAATCCATTGAAGCTGACTTTCATCACAGAGCAAATGCCATAGAAACTATAAAATTATAAAGCCTTAGGTGATTTGCATGATTCCAGATGCCTTGTACTGTGTAGTTTGAAAAGAACAAGTTTGAAATTTGCTTTAAAAACTGTTTATTTACTTACTACTCTCCTCAAGGCACCTATAACCTCTTTGTTTCTCAAACCGTAAATAAAAGGATTTAGCAAGGGAATTACAATTGTATAAAATAAAGAATACATTATGTCATAATCTTCAGCAGGGCCAGACCCAGGACGCACATACATGAAGAAGAGAGTGCCATAGAACAAGGAGACAGAGAGCAGGTGAGCACTGCATGTGGAGAAGGCCTTGCTCCTGCCCTTTTCAGACTTCTTTTTCAGGATAGCAAAGAGGACACGGGTATAAGAGATCATGATGGTCATAAAAGTGAAAGCTTGTATAAAGACTGAAAATATAAAAATAAGGAGCATATTAACTCCAGGGTCAGTACAGGAAATCTTAAACAGTTGTAAAATTTCACAGTAGAAATAATGTATTACATTGGACTTGCAGAAAGTTAATCTAAATAACAAACCAACGTGCATCATGGGATGAAGAAACCCAATAATATATGAAACACCTAATAATTGAATGCAGAAGATATTGGACATCACTACTGGATAAAGCAAGGGGTTACATATGGCTACATAGCGGTCGTAGGCCATCACTACCAGGAGAAAACATTCTGTGTTTGCACTGGAAGCAAAAATATAAAATTGGGTGATGCACTCAGCCAGGGATATCATATGATTCTTAGATAAAAAATTAATTAGCATCTTGGGAGTCACAGAGGATGAAGAACAGGTATCTGCAAAAGCTAAACTGCTGAGGAATAAGTACATGGGGATGTGAAGGTGGGGGTCCCTCCAGATGAGCAAAATCAGTCCCAGGTTGCCCACCAAGGTAGTGAGATAGATGACCAAGAACACCAGGAACAGGGGGACCTGCAGTCCTGGACGATCTGTAAGTCCTGTGAGAACAAACTCAGTCAGCTGTGTTTTGTTTGCCTCCATTATATTCACTCAGGTGGATCACTGCAATGAAACAATAAGTGAAGAACATACTTATAAACTACATGAAAATAATAACATTTAAAAAAAATACCCCATATTCTTTGTTTATGTATCCCCTTTTAAATCAGAACATTTACCTTTACCCTTAAGTAAGAATTCTTTATAAGCAATAAGTATCTGGGAAGTTGGTCCTAAAAATTAGGGGAAAATATATAAAATGTAAATATTTTTAATTTGGAAACGTTGATTGCAATTTAATAATTATCTTCTAATTTTAAAATCCTTAAAAATAGAAATAAAATTAAGCTTTTTAAATATGCTAAAGATTAGTTATCAGAACTAATAAGCACACATTCTAAATAATAAAGCATGTCTTTTCATGTCAAGAAAAGATTGAATTGTCCATTTTAACTATCATTATACAGTATTATCTTAGAAATTGTAATACACCTAAGATACTAAATGAAATAATATAATAAAATATATAACAGTTATAGGACATAAATTTATATTTTTTGCTGATAGTATATTGTTATAATAAACAAATAACATGACTTTAGTATCAAGTGGAGGATGGATATGTAAATAATCACTAGATTTATTTCTATCAAAACCATAACCAACAAAAAAGATAAAAGAAAAATGTATCCATTATATTAGCCAAAACACTTTACAATATAGAGAGATAATTTTTAAAATACGTAAGACCTATGTGAAGAAAATTACGAAACTAACCAAAGGGCATTACACAATTTCTGAAGAAACAGACAGCCAAAATATGTTCTTAGATAAGAAGACTTATTATAAATATGTCAATATAATTGAAATTAATTTCAATTAGAATCCTAATTGCTTTTTAATATAGTAGTATCAGCAAAAATCCATGTAAAATAAAATTATTTTGAAGAGACAAGGAAAATATAAACAGAAAGTCAAGTGTGTAGCAGTGTTAAAACAAAGCTGTTCAACAGAAAATAATATGGCATGGAAACAGGAGAATATAATAGTGAAACCAAATAAAGATTCCAAAAAGAAATTCAAATATATATTGGAATTTAATATATTACATGGATGATTTTTTTTTGTAATTTTATTGGGGAACAGTGTATTTTTCCAGGACCCATCAGCTCCAAGTCAAATGATTGTCTTCAATCTAGTTGTGGAGGGCGCAGCTTTGTGGCCCATGTGGGGAATTGAATAGGCAACCTTGGTGTTATGAGCACTGTGCTCTAACCACCTGAGCTAACCGGCCACCCACATGGATGATTTTTTATTTGAGAAAATGATAATTTATTCACTAAATATTATGGTTATGTTTGCCTATATGGAAAAGAAGTAAGAAAGGTTCCCCTTCCTATGCCTGTTTTAGAAAAGCTACTGGATCAAAGGCTTAAAGGTAAAAAGAAAAAGAAAAAGTAATTAAAACATTCTAAGAAAATTCATGCAATAAATATAATTTACAGTAATACCTTGATTTGTGAGCCTAATTCGTTCCGGAAACAAACCACTTGTATTGTAAGACGTCACTCGTTTACCACGTTAAAATGTGTTAGAAATGTTTGCTCATCTTGCGAAGCACTCGCAAACCAAGTTACTCGCAATCCAAGGTTTTACTGTATTTTCCATCTTTACTCTGAGAATAGAACAAGAAAAAGTTAGCTTTTAAAATTTATCTTTTGAAATACCATGAAGACCCTGGAAACACAATACAAGCAGCAAAAAGACTGACTGATATGCCTCTGCTGAAAACTGGCCTTGTGGACACTGAGGATAATCATTGTTTTCACAGTGGAGGTTTTGTCCTCAATGAGCTTACCTATTGCCACATCCAAATGCATAATTGATATTTCTGATTTTCATAATTAGGTCAAGGGCTATTAGGCATTTGGGATCTTACACACACACACACACACACACACACACACACTCTCTCTCTCTCTCTCTCTCTCTCTCTCTCTCATCTCACCATGCATTTAAGGAACCTCAGGAAGTTATCATTGGTGACTTCAGCTACTTTTCTCATGATTCCACAAATAAACTTTTCTCCAGTTGAAATAGCCTCAAACTGTTGAGTCATTATCATTATTTTTTCCATTTGTCTCATTCTTTTATTATTCCAAATTTACTACTAAAAAGAAATCTTATTAAGCATACCTCCTCAACAGTAAAATATCTAGTATTTATGTCAGGCATCAAGAATTTTCTGTACTGAAGAGAAACAGAAAATCTCAGAGGGCCGCCAAAATTTCTATTTCTTACCTGGACATTTCATTATTAAATAGGCAAATTAAAATACTACAAATAATAAAAACTGGGCAGGTGTGGATGTCCTCACTGAGTTCCTGTAAGTCGTTGGGAGATTGAGAAAATCATTGATTTTTGAAGTAAGATGTTGAGCTTTCAAAGGAAAAAATAAAAGAGAAAATGTATATTTCCCTCTACCATACTCTGCACTAGGGCTAGAGTCATCTTTATAAATTGCCAAACTGATGAGGCCGCCATTGCTGTCACATCCACAGCTGCATTGCCTCTTAAAACCTTTATATGAAGAAACGTGGAAGGTGCAGAATGATGCAGTATTTACTTGTGCAAAGATTTTCCTTGGAAACGGCAATGGCAAGGACATATTTATTTGTGCTCTTTCAAATCTATCCATACACGCATAAGAACATTAGAATTCCCTCAATGGAAGTTAGCAATGGATTCCCTGTAGGATGAAGGCAAAGTTGTTCTACTGGGCATTGTGAGCTAATCATCGAATCACCCCCAAGTGTAACAATTAGAACCACACCTTGTTTCATTAGGGTTCACTGTGAGGGCACCCTGAAACTGCCCTTGTGCAGTTTTTAGGACATATTCATTTCCTTTATCTTATTACTCTTGATGTTGCCACTTTCCAACTACCTAATAGTTTCTTCAGACATCTCAAAGATTTATCAAATTCAACGTCTGAATCCAAATGGAGTCTTTTCAAACACCATCACTAAATCTGGACCTCACTCAGCCTGTATTCTTATTCCCTGTTAATGGCATACCCCATTTTTAAAGAAACAAATCTGATAGTCACTCTTGATGCTGAATTCTTCCCATCGCAAACCCTTGTCAAAACCACGATCAAATCTACAGCTTGTATCTCTTTAATGTCTGTTGAAACCATCCACTTTGTTCCAAATTCAAGAAAACTCCATTATCTGCCTGGAATACTGACATAACCTTTTAATAATCTATCTGTATCTTCTAATATTTTCTCATACCATTCTCTACATTTGGGCCAATGTCATCTTTATAAAAAGACAAACTGCTGAGATTCACTGTTCTCACACCCACAGCCACAACTCCACTTAAAACCCTAAATAACTCCCCATGACTCTTAGAAGAAAGTTCAAAATCCCTAAGCCTATGTATCCTTTCTCTCATCCTAAAATATGTCCACTAGTCCCCTAGACAGAGTTTCTGTTCAGTGTAGTTAGTAGATTTTTCAAGAACAAGATTCTTACATTTCTTTGACAATAAAACGGATCTAAGAGTTGAAGTTAAAAATCAGAATTTCATTTATGATTTCTGTATGCGATGTTGCTAAGAAAAAATATCAGAGTTTATTCCTTTGTTTTTCTAATGTTATAAAAATGAAAGCGTTCTCTTTGAAAAGTGGTCAAGTTACCTGTATCTCTCCAGGCCCATTAGGTTTCTGCCTGACATGCTGCCCCTGTGAGAAGAGGAACACACATGCTCTGTGAATGAGGCTGATTGAGCTCATGAACCCAGGCAGGAGCCCTGAAATTGCCAACTGTTGGCACTAAGTTTTCTTCAGCAATATAAGCGGTTCATAAAAATTTCCAACTCTGAAAATGACAAACAAGATCATGAGCTTGTCTTTTTCACTGACTTGGATATAGTAGATAGAACATACAACAAAATCTTATCTAGGCACAAGATTCTAAAACTCCACAAATTTCTGACAAATATGAGAATTTATGGCTCAGCTCTTTTCAGCTGTAAAGGTTTCCTCTGAGAGATACTTGTGGTGTAGTAACTGAGTAAGATTCACTCAGTGGAAAAGGAAATTATGCTGCCTTTAGGTAGCTCTATAGTTTGTGAAAATTTAATACCAAAGACTTCATGGTTTCTTGTCAGAGCAGTAACTTTTAAACATTGCATTGTGTTTTACTCTTGGGCATAGAGGCTTTCCTATCTAGTCCAGCTGGAAGCTTTCTTCTCACCACCCTGACTCAGAGCATTAGCTTGAACTTTAATATAATATTGTCATCAGGCTCTGTTTATCTACCATTACCCACCATTACCCACAAGCGCTTTATCACTGTATTGCTTTAGTTCTCTGCTTTTTTGTTAACAGTGCCTGAGATACTATAATACTTATTATAATACTACCTAATTATAATGTCTGTGGAACTTAAAACTGGAGTCACAAGTAGTTGATAAGTGTACAGAATTCTCTCGGTAGCCTAATTTCAACATCTTCTTAATCCAGCTTCTATTGATGAAGAGGAAAGTCTTGTAAAGATTATAGTAAACGCTCAGATACTATAGCCTGACCATGGCCTTTATGAATAAATAGTGCATCATAATTGACACTGATGTGAGAAATTATAAACCCAGTACTTGGCACAATTTCTGTTCAGATCTACATGCAAAGGGGTCCTTATATTGCTGTAAAGATATTTATTAATATATAGAGATCTGTGAAGCTCAAAATGATGCAGGATTGTGCGCGCTAGCGCGCGCGCGCGCGCGCGCGTGTGTGTGTGTGTGTGTGTGTGTGTGTGTGTGTGTGTGCGCGCGCGCGCCAGTATTATGGTCTCGCAGTACCGAAGAATGGAGGCACAGACCAGAGAGGTAAGGTTGCATAAAAGGACAGTTTTATTAGAGCAAAGAGTTACAGCTCTCTAAGAGAGAGGGGTTACCCGAAACTGGGACGCCCACTAGCTAAAGCAAAAGGCTTAGTTTTTGTATATTTCTTAGTATATTTGTGGAGAAAAACTGGTGCCTACTGGTCCAGATTTATCAGATTTACTTTACTGCTTAGCCTGGAGGAGGCTTTTCTCAGGACAGCCTAGTTGTTTCAGAGTGTAGTTGATGTCTCTGTTCTGGCAAGAGTATGTTATCTTAAGGCTGGGACTTTCAAGGCTGAGGCTGAGGCTTTGAAGACATCTTTATCTTCTGCTCGTCCTACCAGGGAATTTCTGACTGCTTGATGGTGATAGTGGGGAAGTGTGTGTGTGTGTGTGTGTGTGTGTGTGTGTGTGTGATGTCCCCAAAGTGTTTGTGTAGTTTAAACTTCACTAACTTCAAAGAAGTAAGTGCTACAGACTTACCCCAAAGATCATTTAAAGGTTCAATTCTTTACATTTATTTTATACTAATTTCCGTTTTGTGAATGTTGAATAATGAATAATTTATTTAATTATTTGAGTCAGTCCCTCTGATTGAAGAGAGTAAAGGCTAACTGAAACAAAAAACTAAAATTTGCTATCCAACATTCAGAAAACTAAGGACAGAAGAATTTTAGGTTCTATATCTGGGTTCACGTAAGGCAAAACATTCAACAGGAAAGAAGGATTTGAGGACATAGATGGCCCTGTAAATGTCTGGGTACAAGCAAACATTCCAGGCAGTATTTCAGGCTTTCAAGGTAGTAGACATGGTTAACCCCAAGTCAAGGTCTCCACACAGTTAAGAGGGACCCAGGTCATATCTGGGTTACAGGTGGAACAAGCAAAATATTTCAGTAATGTAAATATATGATATGATGAAAGATGGATTGGAAAATAGGATGGCAGGGTAGGGCAGAGGGACCTAGAGGCCCAAGAGGGGTGGAGGGATCTGCTGGGCTGGTGTGTGGGGGGAGGGGTTCTGTCACAACCCTTTGTGACTCATCAATGGTCTGTGATGCAGGCCTGGCAATAAAGTCAAGAGCCTGCACTCTCAGAGCTCAGTTGCCTCAGGCAGCTTGGTGATTCAGATAATGGAATTCACACAATGGATATTTTCTCATTTCTGAAGCCTTTTTGAAACTTGTCTGAGACTCAGCTTAATATCTTCAGATGTTAACCTGACTTGCCTGTGTGGACTGTGGTGGCTACCTCTGTTCCTGTAGGGCCTGGTGGGGATTCCATCTTTACCACCGTCTGGGAAACCAAAAACATCCCAAAGGTAAAGAACCCTAAGCAAGCTCCATTAGAGTTTCTTTAGTGTTGTGTTCATTTCTAGTCCCACCTTTTTAAATGATTGTGGTTGTCTCAGAGCAACAGTTGAGGTGGGGAGTCTGAGAGAACAGAACATCCTGCGAGGAGAACAGGCTGGGCTGGGTTCGGGCTTCAGCTGCAACAGTTTCCTTGGAAGCTCACAGACCATGTGGGTGTGGTAGAGGACTGATTCCAGGATCCAACCCCCAAAGAGTGATTTCCTAGCCCTGGCTTGGCTTACTCAGAGAGTTTGGGATCTCTGCAGAAGAACTAAGTTCCCCAACACTTCATCAGGAGTCATATTCCAATGTCAGGCATCATTTCACGGAGACTTCCTCTGTGTTGGGCTGATCAGGAGAGCAGTGCTGAGCCTCTGGGAGCCTCTGGGAGCCTGTGCAGAGGCTGGAGCTTGAGCTCTGCCCCAGGTTACAGGGTCCTGTCTGAGGGAGCAGAGATATAACTCTTGGCCTCAGCTTCTCTGCCTTCCTTGAGCAGAGGACTTCTGACTGAGAATACCAAGTGTGGGCCTCATAGACAAAAATTCATCCTTGAGTTTTTCAAAGAAGGAAAAATTAAAAATATTTGGAACCCATAAAAATTGATAAAAGGAAGAAACCAAAGTCTTAGTAATTAAAAGTCATGTTATTCTTGGATCATGACTATCTGAGTCGCCTATGGAGAGAAGTGACAGAAATGATTCTCTTCTTTTTCTCAGCATCAGGGCAGAGCCAAGAGGAGAGGGAAAGGTGGGACATGGAAAGATAAGATTCTGCCTCTTTCACCTGAGCTCCCCAAGGGTGACCCTGTTTTCCTTTCCATGATCTCTGAGGACATTAGTTGGTAGGTACATTTCCTCTCAGAAAACAGAGCCATCAGAGGAGAGGCTCATGGGAAGGCTGCCAGACCCTGATGACTTCTCATGTCCCCTGCTCTGCCATCCCTGGGCATGAGCAGTAAGGGACCTGTGCAGGAGACATTGCCCAATAGATGTGGAGATGCAGAACTTCTGTCTCTTGACTTTCTTTAAGGACTTTGACCTCTTGAATGACTGGATTCCTCTCTGAAGTAACCACTGAGCTCTCTGCTTCACAGAGTGATTTTGAGCATCAAATGAAATAATGTATGTGAAAGTACTTTCCAAATGAAGCAACAGACACAGGGGAACCTTGTTCATATTATCATTGACATTTGACCTTATCTACTGATTTTTGGGGCTTTCCCAGTCTAACATCACAATGGTCCCCCATAAAGGAACTCCTGTATACTAGCTATGCTTCTGCCTTCATCCTATATAACCCTCTCTCTCTTGGTTTCCCAGGTTGAATATGTTACCAGAGGGCAGAAGAGTATACAAAGAGCCTGATTTCTATCCTGAGACTGTGACTAGTCTTCTTCCTCTTTGGTGACCCCTGTTTGGCGTGTTCTACGCAATTCCAGGGACTCAGTGCAGCCTTCCATAGTCATGGGGTGGAGTAGTCATAGGACCAAGGATGGACATGAAGGTCTGGGGTGAGCGCTATTGAGGATACTGAGAAACCAGGGATGTGGAGCCATGTGAAGGGCAGCAGGCTTCAGGTGCCACATCCCCACAGGGCCATGAGGTCCTCCTCTCCTTGTTCTGGTCCTGGCTGTGGCTTTGTACCTTCTGTCTCTTGCAGCCCCCTGGGCCAGCATCATGATACCCTGCACTTTCATAAACTGTTATGTCCAGACCCCTTCTGTCAGATGAGCAATAACGCAACTGCTGAGGTCAATTGTCTACTGTTCCTTGAGGCCCTGGAAGATGTTGCTCCCTGTGTGTCCCCTTTGGCTTCCACAGATTCTGTGACTGAGTCATCCTTCTCTCTGTCCCCTGCCTTCTCAGCAATATCTCCAGGAGACCCCATACCAGCCCTTCTGCCCTGAGCCTTTTCCCATCACCACTCCCAGTTCTCTCTCCAAGGCCAATAACCCTATTATCTGACTTCTTTCACCCTCAACACTGGTCACTCTTTGCTACCAGAACCTTTACTTCCCTTGGAATCTGCATTCCCAGTGGACCATTCCCCACCCCAAGCCCTTAGCACCCCACACATGGCACCCCAAGAGCAGATCCTCTTCTTTAACCAGAAGCCCTTTTTACTCTGAATGCCATCTTTCTTAAACCCTCCCTTTCCCAAGATATCAACCCCTTACCAGATTTGTCACAGACAAGGAATCCCAATAGTTCATTGGCTTGTCTTCAGGTAACACCAATGCTCTCTACCTCACCACCACTAGGCTACAATTTCAATGTGACTCACTCTAAATCAATTTCTATCCCATGGAAGCCGGATCCAGAGACCACATCTCCAGATAGCCCCAGTGCATCGTCCACTTATGTCCCAACAGTCACAGGCATTGATGATGCCAGCCTGTCAATTTCAAATCTTTCCTGGTGTAGACTAGCTCATGCCACACACTTATTTCCTTCCCCTTTGGCACAATGTGATTTCAAGCAAGAGTCTCTTGCCCTCTGATCTTCCCAGGCCTCTTTGGGGGAAGACCCCACTGTCAACCCTGTAGGGTATGGTCACCTGTGTTTCTCAGCTTTGACATCCTGGCATTCCCTGAGGGACAGGGCCAAAGACAAATGATTTCCTGAAGTGGAAGGGAAAGGCGAAGGAAAATGATTCTTTTCCAAAACAACTTAGGCCAGACAACTACCTAAATTCTTCAGGGAAAATGTTAGCGTGAACTCCTGATAAGCGTGACTCGGTGGTCGCCCTTCCTTTTTTGGAGCAACAAAGGCAAACCCACGGAACTGCATGTCCATCAGCAGCCCTTGCATTCTAGGATCTGGAAGGATCATTTGGTGGAAAATCGTATGTAACTTTTCTGGATTTTCCTATCTTTGCCCAGCGAGTCCTTGCCTTTTGCTGTCCATGTCCTGGGTGACTATTTCTCAATCTTTACTTTCAATAGAATCTCAAATGCCTCCACAGGCCAAGTATACCCAATGCTTTTCCATCCTCCACCCTTGCCTGAGGCCCAGCCTCAACCCTTCTCTCCAAACCTGACCCAATCCCAGCGCCTTCCTGTCACTCAGATCTGACCCCAGGTCCACCTTCAATCCACAATCCAAATCCTAGCATCTGGTCCTGTACCTCAGATTAGGATCTGTGGAGTGTATTTCCTTCGCTTCCACAATGAATCGGACTATCCCACCTCTCCTGAAATTCAATACTTGGGATGGAGCATGGTGCGCAAGCAGCTGGAATGTTTGTGGGATTTACTCTGCATGGTCCAAAGATCTCAGGAGGATTCCTGTTGTTCAGCTCCCAACACTGCTTACCACACCAGCTCCCCCAGGTTTTAATCACCATCCTTCCAGGAGAGTTTCCTCTTAGCAATGAGCTTCGCAAAAATCCAGAGCATCACCTGTGAAAAGTGCTCATCCAACACCAGTGGGACCTGCTCCACAGAATCCATGAGTATCTGGCACTGATGAGGCCTGTGAGCGATTATTCAGAGCTACCTGAGCTGGAGAGTAATTACGGACTCTCATGGATCTCTGTATATAAAGGACAAAGTAGCAAAAACCCAAATGTTGGATTGAGCCAATCCGGAAGCTTCTATGATGGGCTCAGAAATGCTTCAGCTAGAGGAAGATGAGGGGAAGGACAAGGGAAACAGCCCTGAGAATGATGGAAAAGATCATGTATTGAGTGGCTCACAGAACTGTTCAGATAAAGATCTGGCGGATGACTCTGAGGAAAACCTAGAGGGTCACAGGGTAAATCTATCAGAGAAAATACAATGGTATCAGGGAAGAGTCCACATCAGAGAAAACTGGTAAATGTCCTAAAAGTATATTTGATCATCAAGGTTGAGGAATCAATGTGGGTTGCCGACCCTGGCCTGTGCATAGTATATGGCATGCTATCAAGCAGACATCGACTCTTTCTATGAAATCCCACACTGAAATAAAACAGAGAAGTTTGCCACCAGCACTGGGTGGGTACTACTGCCTGTCTATCCCAGGAGCTTTCCTCCTTTTGGTCCCATGCACAGAGATGCTGGAAGCCCATATTAAAAAATAAAAAGTTTCATATGAGGATGTTGGGGTGCCTTCCCTCCCAGGTCCTTGAATCCATTGAGATATCTACGTGGAAAGAGACCACAACATATTTCTTGTTGCATTCCAGACAACCTGATATTTCATCAAACAACCTGATATCTAGGAGGAATCCAAATCTGGGGGCTACATGCCCTTACAGGAAGTTCTCTATTTGTCTTCATGGAGACAAAATGGCAACAGCATATTTACCCCCAACCCTGTACCGTCTTCTTCCTACCTCCTCGCATGTGGCCAAGGAAGAAGATGGAGCCCTGAGTCAGTCACCCTCAGATATCCAGCATGGGCTTGCAGAGGCTGTTGAGAGAGTATGGGATGCCAGACAGACTCTTCTGCTTGTCACATACATCATAGGGAAAGAGAGTCAGAGACCGATTCCCGTGCTCAAAACACCCCCACCAAGTCCCCCCAAAAAGCTAAGGCCAGATATGAGCTTAAGGATAAGAGTGTAATATCCACAGGTACAGTAGAATTGCATCAGGGCAAAGAGATGAAGAAAAAAATCAGAACCTGTTTCCATACCCATGTCCAGGGAGATAATCAGGGCTGAGGAGCTCGATGGTCTTCAGTCAAAGCCAATGACATCCTGACTACCAGAGCCAGGAATCTCCCAAAAGCGAAACATGAATGAGGCCCAAGGCCAACCCAGTGACATATCCGTTGCCTCAGACGGCTTGATGTACAAAGTCTCCATGACTCATGCTCAGGGTGTCGTCTTCAGTGTGGCCGTTGTGGCTTAGGATGATACAGTTCCAAAGAGACTGCTTGGGCTTAGCTTTCGAGTCTCTAAAAAAATTGTTTTTCGGACTCCGTAAAAATTTGTTTCTTCTGAGTAACTCAATATAAAGTTTAATGAAAAGCTCACGTGCAGTATATATGCCCACCAGCATGCATATAGCTCTCTTCTTATCTAGAAGGTCTGCAAAGATAGTACTAATATACAGTAATACCTTGATTTGCGAGCATAGTTGTTCCGGAAACAAACTACTTACATTGCAAGACATCGCTCGTTTACCATGTTAAAATATACTTGGTTTGCGAGCATAATTCATTCTAGAAACAAACTACTCATATTGCAAGTTAAAATGTATTAGAAATGTTTGCTCGTCTTGCGGAACACTCGCAAACCACTTTACTCGCAATTTAAGATTTTACTGTATTCCATACTATCAGTATAGTGTCTGTTGGGGCCCCAGTTCAACTTATCCCCTCAAAATTTATGGATCAGGCAAGGCCCCATATTTTAGCTAGATATATTAGCATTTTGGATTAGCCATTTGTGTCACCACAGTCCTTAATTCTTAGGTGTCTTCTGCCTCTGAGAGATACTTTTTATAGTATTTCCACTGTAATGAATTAGTGTCTTCTTTGTATGGATTAAGTCTATATCTTATCTATCCAAGGTGTATGGCTACCCTGGGGTGATTACCTATGTCAAACATGTATTGAGAGTTTTACCAAATGAAAGAAAATTATTTGACTTCCTCTGAAATTGGAATGAAAACATAAATTCTTGCCCAATTTTATAGTAGCATAGCCATCACCTTTAGTTCTCTGTACTTCTTGAACAGCTGTCACCATCCCTAGCACAGAGAAGGCTATCCGCAGAACTGTTTAATTCAGTCCTCAGCAGTCATGGTTAATCTCCATGAACTATCATTTTCCTTAAAGATCAGACATAAATTTTATATATTAGTCAGTGGGATTAATATCCCTGTTTCTATCAGATCTTAAATCAAAGCAGAAATTTATTCATGTCCTCTAAGGATTTGGTATTGCTTAATATTCACTAGAGAGGAGAATTTGCATAATTCTAAATATTCTCATTTGTATCAAATTAGGAATGAGTGGAGGCACACTTGACTAACAGCTGATTAGAAATTAGGAAGCAATGGCGAAGCCCCCCATTATCACAACATATCAAGTCTGATAAAACATTCAGATAGAGGTGACATTTCTACAAGATATTCTTGCTTTCACATTTTCCAATTTGTAATTTAATGTAACTCTGGTACCTTCTACCATAGATAGCATCACGTTATCTTTAAAGTTTTATCTTTGGCCCTGTGATGTTGCTCTCTCTTTTGCCGATATCAACATGTATTATGCTCCAGCTTCTGAAAATCCCAGAAAACTCTGTTCATCATCCCAAAGCCATTCACTTACGGCAATCATATATCTTTCAATTTACCTGCTGATAATTTTGCAAGTAGATCTCAATCTCTTTTTATTCTACTATTGTTTGCATTAGATGCATTTTCATTGTGTGATTCTATGGTTTATCTATGCACAGTCTAATGTACCTGCATTTTGAACTTTTATGCTACTTCTGTAGGGATATTTCATTTACCATTTGGTGAAAGAATTGGACACATTTTTGAGGCAAGCTTATTAGATTTTCATCTAACTACAGTATGTCATATTTGGAATAAGAAGTGTATACTGAAGTTCATAGTAATCAGGCATATAATTTCCTCCGTCCAGACTCAATAGATACTCTACTATTACAATATTTCTCCACGGATCATGTGGTCTGAATATCAAAACCAACGAAAACTCATTAGGTTATTTGAGTTTTTGACAAGCTGTCCCAATTATTTAACAGCATCCTCTTGTTTCTATGGCTACCTGACCTCAACTTCTCACCTTGGGGACAGTTTGTATGTTGACTTTGGTTGACCAGGTAAGTATAATATCTGCCAAGGATCCCACAAAGTATCTCAAGGTACATCTTCCATTTTACATACTTGCCTCAGAATTTCCATTTTGTTAATGCTATTAATAATAAACCAGCAATGTTTTTAACCATTTTTCTGGTTTACCTTCATTAGCCCATTGTACTAAATCCTAGAGCTTTGAAGATATATCATCTAAGTTTCATTGGCAAGATTATCCCCCATAATTTGCCTCAAAAAACTTCCAATTGCTCAAACCAAGGGTTAGTTTGCAGCTATCCCAGTGCCAGTCTCAAAAGATTCTCCCTACCGACCCTTCTGCTTGAGGGCCACTTAATAAGACCACTGTACATTTCAAATACAGAATGATAATCAAAATCTACAAGACTAAATAGGCGTACCCAGTGTTTATTTATCTAACTTTATTACTCAGTTTCATTTAGCTTTAAGCAAGAATACCAAACAAGTAAAGCAGCAGCATCACAGCAGCAGCCTGACGGAGAGAATTTGGATACTCAGAGATAGCTTTCAAAGTGTCAATCACTGAATGCAGACTTAAAGAAGTACAGATCACTTGGCACAGAGAAGTTGCAGGGTCTAGAGTCTCTCAGCTTAAGTAACTTGCTTGTCACCTAGCACTTATAGGGATATTTGCCTCACATCCATTGGTTTAGTCAGGGCATTCCATATAACACAAGCTATGCAATAAATAGTCTTGATATACTTGACATACAACACACTTAGGAACATTTCAGATCATCAATCAGTTTATACCAACTCTAGCAGGAACCTAATTTATCCCAAGTTGATGTATATCCTGAATTGACATTGAAAGATTGTGAAAATAATCCTGATAAAACCATGTATTACTTGTGCAAGTATAAAGATAGCAAAAGTGTAAAAACCGTAACAGTTGTTTTTTCACATATTAAAACACATGACACCATGTACATTAAGAAATAAATGTACTTACATACAGACATAATAAGTATGTAAGGGATTACCTTAAAAGACTAATAGTAAATTATAGAAAAGGGTTTATTTAAAAAGAAAGTAAAAATGTTAAGAAAACAGATATAGTTTACAGTGTTTGCAAAACGAATCTCAAAGCCTATGAAATTGGTGAAAATTGCCTACGAGTAGAGCTAGTTTTTAAAGAGAACAAACTTAATCAGGGGTTATTTCAAATTTTGTTACTAGAGACCAATTGGGATTTATCTTGAGATCATATGAACAAACAACTTGACTTTTTTCCAATAATGTTTATATAATAAATACATTTAAATGATAAAAGATGTTTATCATATGCCTAAAGTTTTAGTACATTTAGTATATTTGTACTGTTGAATTGACAAGACATAAAGCATTTCTAAAATATTAGAACAGGCATATCTTCATTCTTCAACAACTTAAACTTAATTCTTATTTTGTATAATTATTTTTTCTAAGTGAATATGTTGGGGAAAAAACATTGTTCAAGGAAAAAAACATTGTTCAACGAATATAATTGTTTTGCTAAAAGAGGAGTTGAATAATCTATGTCTATATAATAATTGTAAAATTTATTTTACAATAAATTGAAATATATATACTTTTAAATGACCATGTCCCTGTATTGGAAGTAAGTTAGTGGTAGAGCATTCACGACCCTAGGTTTTCATCCAAACCTTTTTTACACTAAACCAAGTTCTTGTCTCGGATCTAAACTCCTTGCCTTCTGCCCAGTCAGCTGCTGCTGAAACTGATTGAACAACAAGGCTTGTCTCTGAAATTGCTTTTCATTACACTCAAATACTTCTAAGTTTATAAATTATGGAATATCACACTATATGCAATATTTTTGATAAAAATTGTATGTGGTATTATAAATATATGATGTGATTAATTTTGATGCTCTAAATCTTAAATTTATCCAAGTTTCATTTTTTTCCTAAGATCCACCAGTTTTCTAGAACTTTTCACTTTTTCCCAATGTTTACCACTAAACAGTACATTTCTTCCCATGAATATATTCTTCCAAGAAGCAAAGTTTATTTTTATCTATCTACTGGAGCTACTGGGTATGGCAGAGAACAACAAAACCTTATTAACTTGCAGGTCCAGAGCAGTGGGCTGAGCTCATTCATGAACTTGATGACTAACACTGTATGCCAGCCTCAGTTACAGCTATTTCTCAGTAAAATTGTCAGTTACTATCCGGAATTGTGGAAGTCCCTAGAAAATAGCTAATTTACAAAAGCTAAATGCTTAGATAAAATGGAGCACAATGTTTCTCAATAAGCGAGTTATGAGTAATGTTCCCAAACTTTCATGGGACCCATATCCAAGTAAACATAATAGGAGGCAGTGTTCCATTACACACAGTTCGTGGACCACCCCGATCACTAGCCCCCTGGTGAAATGGCACAGTCATGGCTAATCTATAAGACATTTTTCAGCAGAAGGTAAAGAAGAAACAGCTTGAAAATTATCTGGCAACTTTTAATTTCTCCATTATTTTTCTTATGGCACCTATAACCTCTTTGTTCCTTAGGCTGTAAATGAAAGGATTCAGTAAAGGAATTATTACTGTGTAAAATAAAGAATACATTTTATCATGCTCTTCCGAGAGGCCAGACCCAGGACGCACATACATGAAGAAGAGAGTGCCATAGAACAAGGAGACAGAGAGCAAGTGGGCACTGCACGTGGAGAAGGCCTTGCTTCTGCCCTTTTCAGACTTCTTTTTCAGGATGGCAAAGAGGACACGGGTGTAAGAGACCATGATGGTCATAAAAGTGAAGCCTTGTATAAAGGCCGAAAATATTAAAACCAGAAGTGTATTAACTGTAGGATCAGTGCAAGAAATTTTGAACAGTTGTAAAATTTCACAGTAGAAATAATGTATTACATTGGACCTGCAAAAAGTTAATCTAAATAACAACCCCACATGAACTGCTGAATGTAGAAAACCAAGAAAATATGAAACACCTATAAATTGAGTACACAAGTTATTGGGCATCACCACTGGATAAAGCAAGGGGTTACATATGGCTACATAGCGGTCGTAGGCCATCACTACCAGGAGGAAACATTCTGTGGTGGCACTGGAACCAAAAAAATAAAATTGGGCCATACAGTCAAAGAGAGATATCATATGATTCTTCGATAAAAAATTTATAAGCATTTTAGGAGTCACAGAGGATGAAGAACAAGCATCTGCAAAAGCTAAACTGCCGAGGAATAAGTAGATGGGCTTGTGAAGGTGGGGGTCTCTCCAGATGAGCAAAATCAGTCCCAGGTTGCCCATGATGGTGATGAGATAGATGACCAAGAACACCAGGAACAGGGGGACCTGCAGTCGTGGACGATCTGTAAGTCCTGTGAGAACAAACTCAGTCATCAGAGTCTTATTTTCTTCTGCCATATTTGACCTGACCAGTCACTAAAATGAAAGAATAAGTGGGGAAAGAGTCACAAAAAATCATGAAAACAGTGATTTTTGTGTGTGTGACTAACATATTCCTAAGAGATGCTTCTCATTTAATTAACTTTAAAATTTTTACCTTCATTTATCTACTTTTATATGCATTCAAATTTTTCCATAATAAAATGTTTCAAAACAACAATTCACCTAAAGTGACAAGTAAATTTTAAAAAATCTTTTTCAGTCTAACAGGGTTTTTTTTTTAGAACTGTATACACCCATCTTAAAGTTCATATAAAAATTTTCCCCAAGAAAAACATAAATAGTAAGAATAGTCAAGAATATCTTAATTGATAACTATAATATAAAGACATAATAATCAAAATATGAAAATAGTGGCATAAGAATAGACAACAGTTTCAGTGCAATAGAATAGAGAGCTCAGAAATAAAATCCAATATGTACAGGAATGTAGCATAAGACAATGTTATGTTTTAATTCAGTAAGGAAATGTCAATTAATTTAATGGATTGTACTGACACTGTTGCCTATCTGTCTGGAAGTAAATAAGGTTTGGTTCCAATCACACAGTATAGGTATTTTTAAGAAATTTAGGAGACAATTATATTACATAGGGATTAGAGAAATTCTTGTCCAAGAGAAGAATGCCAGTATAAAAACATAGCTACTGTAAAATTTTAATGCATAGCAGAAGAAAATCTAACAGAGACAAAGGGCATATAATATGTCGGGAAATATATGTTGCCATGTATGTGAAATATACAAATTTGTGTCTATAATGTAAAAATAACTTAAAACTAGATAAGAAAAAGACAAACAATTTAAAAGAAGCATGAGTAAAGGATATGAATAGGCAAGTTTATAGATAAACAAACCAAAATGACCAATAAATAAAATTAAAAGATGCCCAAATGTTTGTGTCGTACACACACACACATGCATGTGTAGGCACTCACGTGCACACATATACCCCCATCTCATGTATCAGATTAGCAGAAATTAAAATGAATAAAAATACTCACTGCTGACTGAGGCGAGAAAAGTTCTACTCATATAATACTTGTAGAAATATGAATTGTAGTAGCCTTTTTGAAAAGCAATCTTTATATGATCCCATTTAATTTTTAAAAAATATACCTATACCCTTTGATCTACCATCTCTTTTATATTCTCTTTTACGCATACCCTATAAATACAGCACCACTATACAAAGATAAATATGCAAAGGCTATTATTTTTCAAGATAGCAAAGACCAGGTGCATCAATATTGAGATGGTTAAATAAGTCACAGTACATATATTTCAGAATATAATTTAGTCATTAAAAATACAGTTGTTCCACTTGAACTGGGAATTTCCAAGTGTATAAACTATCTGAGAAGAGTAAGATACAGAAAAGTGTAAATAATATTATCTTGTAAAATAAGCAATGCATTTTAAAATTTCTTTTATGTGGAGAAAATGTGGATAATAGACACTATATTTATAGCACTGGTTTTTCTGGAACAGGAGTAGAGGTAGGAATGAGGGAAGTGGAGGAGAGGGAAAGAGACAATCAAAATAAGAGTTCCATGAGAAAAGCAGCATATATACTATGATCTCTTTCATATAAAATTATGTAATTGATTTATTTGTTTGTATACATATCTACATACATCTGTATACACTTATAAAGAGATCTGTGAGAGAGCGGTCTCCAACATCTTAATAATAGAGAAAAGAAACAAGAACAATTAAATCCTCTTATTACCTTTTAAAGGAGATATTTTAGCACCAAAAATTCCAATGTAAAATTAGGATATAATCATCTGTAACATTTTGTGCATAAATATCAGTTAAAGACAGAAATAGCCTTCAGAGAAATTAGTATTTTGTTTTGGATATTATCAATGAGAGCCAACTTTTGACCATTGAGAGTAGATGTGATTTAAAAAAATATTCCAAAGTTACCTGTAATTATATAAGATAAATAAAATAGAGTAACAGTGTTTTATATAGAGTTTCTTTTTGGTAATTTCAGTAATTTTCTTATTAAATGTATTCCTGCATACTTGTTTGCCACTGTTGTGAATATAACATTTGGTCTTTGCATGAAGTAATGACATTGATTTTTTTTTCATGATTTATAAATAGCCTCTGCAAGAACTCCAAAAAGGAGTTTTCTGATGAATATAGATCCTTTTAGATTACCATCACAAGAAAAATAAATACATTTAGGTATACAGATTGCTTTGGTATTTACATTGTATGGAAAAATGTCTTCATAATTTTATAGTCATATGTCTTCATACTTATGAACATAAAAATTTTTACTATGAGAATATATTAGAAAAACTGAGTTTGTCTAATATTAAAATATGAATAAAGTCTCTTTTCTAAGAATGATCAGTGTAAGGGAGGATCACGAGATTATTCTGTCTTCACTAAAAATAAATGAAGAGTCAATGTTTTAGAATTTTTACTTTTAAACATATACCTACAGGGCGCCCTAATATGTACCACACAGGCAAAAATATTAATTAAATATTAAGAAACTTAAGAGATTTTTGCCCCACATATCTGGCCCAAATTTCTATATAACCTCAAATAACCAAATTATTGCAATTCCTAGTTTTAGTTCCTACAATGTATACTTTAAGAATTAGTAATGTTTGTGAATTTTTGTGAGTTATGTGACAGATAACATAAAGCATCTTCTGAAGTCACTTTCAGTGTCAAGGTTACATGAAATTAAAAAATTTTTATTGTTCTCAGCCACAAAACTTAAGCCCGAATTTTCCATTCTGAAAAATTACAAATAAATTATATTTGAGCTCCATAGTTTATGTCTCAATTAAGAAAATTTCACATTATAAAACAAACTGAATTTTTCTTATTACTATTATTTAATTTTTCTATTTTTCATTCTTCTAGTAATCGAACTTTATTATTTAAAAACTTTCCAAAAAATGTGTTTTACACAGTAAAAATTCAAACTGAAATATACATGTTCAGACAGACATTAAGTCTGTCTATCCAGATTTTGGATGCTGATTTAAAAAAAAAAGCCTGTCTAGGATTTCAGTTTCTTACTTACATGTTTTGTTATCGTACAGACAAATTGAAATGCTATAATAATGAAAATTATGAAAATCTCTGCACTCTCACCCATGGGAAACTGGAAATGTTCTGGTTTTCTCAAAGTAACATAAAACTGTTACAGAAATGGAGCAGCATTATTTGTGCACTGATTTTCCTTGGAATCTCCAAACTGGAGAAAGATAGCTTTTCTTCCTCCTATTTGCAAACCCATTCTTTAAAATATTTTTGAAATTCCCTCGATGCTTCCACTGGATTCCCAATAGGATGAAGTCAAAGTTGTTCTGCTGGGCATTGTGAGCTAATCATCAAATCATCCACACAGCTAGTTATAACACTTAAAACATCACATGGTGTCCTCAGGGGTCACTGCAAGGGCATGTTTATAAAATGTCAGAATGGAGTTTAGAATAAGCCTTTTTTTCCTTCCTTTTATTTCTTTTAACAGTGCCACTACCCAAGTACCTCCTTGACTTGTCCACTTGGAAACCCCAACGCTACCTTAGAATGAACATGTCCAAATCTGAAATTAAAATTTTCCTCTATTCTCCTCCCAAACCTGTTATTCTTCCAGTGTTCCCTGGCTCAGGGAATAGTCACCAAACAAACATTCACACCAGTCATACACCTGAAACACATCCATGACACGAACTTCTCCGCAGCTGTATTGTTTGGACCATTGCCTCTAGATTTTATCTACTAAACATGCCTTAAATCTAACTATTTCTATCTGTACAGTTAGCCCTAAAATGCAAGATGCGTTCACCTCTTGCCTGGGCTTATTAAATAACCTCCTAGCCACACTGTCTGTTCCTGCTAACGCAGTCATCCAATCCATTTTCCACACAGACGCCACAGTGATTTTTATAAAATAGACACCATTTCACTATTATCCTAAACACATACACTCTCTCATTTAACATTTATAAAAAATTTCTCGTTACACACAGAGTGACAACTAAACTTTTTTTAAAAGACATTTATTAAAATACAGCTAACATACATTCTTATATTAGTTTCATATGTACATCATAGTTATTCAACAATTATATACTTAAAGAAGTGATCACCATAAGTCCAGCAACCATCCGACACTGTGCTATGCTATCACAATATTATTGACTATATTCCCTATGCTGTACAGCACAGTGGTTAGACATTTATGTAATTTAAGAAATGATCCCTCTGACTAGCCTAGTACCCACCTGGCACTATACATAGCTATTACCATATCATTGACTGTATTCCCTATACTTTACTTTACATCCCCATGACTATTTTATAAATACCAATTTGTACTTCTTAATCCCTTTACCTTTTTTACCCTGCCCCCAACACCCCTCTTATCTATCACCCCAATAGACCTAGAATCCATCTGACACCATACACAGTTATTACAATATTATTGACTGTATTCCTTATGCTATAGCCTACACCCTCATGACTACTGTCTAACAACCAATTTGTATCTCTTAATCCCTTCGCCTTTTTTACCCATCTACCAATTCCTTCCCATCTGGCAACCATCAAAATGTTCTTTGTATCTATGAATTTGTTTCTGTTTCATTTGTTTGTTTATTTTGTTCTTTACATTCCACTGATAACTGAAATCATATGACATTTGTCTTTCGCTGTCTGACTTACTATACTCAGCACAATACCCTTTAGGTCCATCCATGTTGTCACATGGCAAGATTTCATTCTTCATAATGGCTGAGTAATATTCCATTGTATGTATGTATGTACCATCTCTTCTTTATCCACTCATCCATGAGGGACACCCAGGTTGCCTTCATATCTTGGCTATTGTAGGTAATACTGCATGAACATATGAATGAACACATCCCCTGTAATGTACTTTAAACCTCAGAGGAAACCATGATCTAGCACTGCCTTTATCTGAGGTGCTTTGACTACCTGCAAGAATTGGACTACTTAAAAATTGTTAAATCACAGAATCTTTTGGGGTGGGGGGAAATGCATGTATTTCCACAACAGTTCTCTTGAGTTGCAAAGTTGGCCTCTGACATTTAGGATATAGAAATCTACATGAGGTTCCCTCAGTAAAGAGCAAATTTCATTCTCTGTGGACTTTCATTGCTTGTTCCTGCCTCCCACACTAAAGGTTGTCCTGCTCCTTACGATAGCAGTAATTTGAAAATCATCCTCAAAGATATTGCTCGGGGGTATGAAGGAAATTTTATATAGTGTTATATTTTGTTTTGTGACTAGTGAAAACACAAGAGTAGGCTTTTAAAAAACATCATTTTAAGAGCAGTGGTGTGTTACCTAAGCAATAAATACCTTGGTTCAATGAGTAAACAGAGCAAATTAAACTACCTGATGATTCACTAAAGCATTCAAGTAAAAGTCACACACAGCTTTAGTCTTCCCTTTGGCAGTACCGTAGGGACTCCTGGTGTCGTCACAACATGTAGGAACTGAGAGGAGCCAAACTTCAAGGCCCTCGCTGCCTAACTAGGTTGTAGGCCCTGCCCCAGAGTTGTGCAGGGAAGACCAACAAGTGGTTCCTTTCCACACTTTTAAAATTACTCTGGGCAGAGGGCTCTCCTCCCTCAGACTCTACAAAAACTATTCTCCTCCTCCTTCCCCAGCTCATTTACCAGGGAGCCTGGTAAAGTAAAACTGGACACATTCGTCTGACTGTTTCCCTTTCCTACCTGTCTCCTCATTCTCCTTCCCCTTTTCACTTGGGTGGGACAATACAGGCTTATTTTTTACTTTTCCTACTTTATATCCTTCTTGTTCCATAAAGCAAGCCTATGCCTCAGCGGGCATCACTGTCGTTATTTATAGTAGAACTCTGTGATCTAAGCTTAGTTCTTAACATAATAAAGAGCTAGATCAAGGAATTTAGTAAATATTCTTTCATGAGAAATCCCTGTTTTTAAAGTCAGAGCTGAACCCCTTCTTTCTCTTTGCATTACTTCTATATAGCAAATTCAAATACACCCTGAGAGAGACCTGTTTACCAACTACAAAGCCAGCTCTACACTCAAAGGGGAAACAGAGAAAAGAAAGTTAATACTTTCTGTCCTCTTAGACCCTTACAATCTCTTCTTAGTAAACTTTAGTCCACTCAAAAGACTCTTACCCTCTCTTAAGGGTCCACCCTCTCCCAAGGAAATCTCCGTCCTGAACTAATTTTGCGACTATGTTGCGGTCTGTCAAAGTTTAGCTGAATAAAACTGGATGTTAGATAAAAGTCTTTCTTCCCACTAGGAAGCTGCTGCCACCCCCAGTACATAGTCTGTCATTGCCCCAGAGATCTCAGCAATGGGGTCAGCAAGGCTTCCCTTGTGTAGGCATAAATATAAGGGGTTCTCCACTAAGTGAAAAACACAGAACTAGATAGTGTCATTTATTTAAACAGAGAATAAAATGGAAAGAATACTGAAGGGTTTCGTTATCACTTTTCTCAGGGCACCTAAAACTTCCTGTTGCTTAGGCTATAAATAAATGGGTTTAGCAAGGGAGTTATAATTGTGTAGAACAGTGAATTTATTTCATCCTGATGTTGCTCTGGGCGAGACCCAGGACGCACATACATGAAGAAGAGAGTGCCATAGAACAAGGAGACAGAGGGCAGGTGGGCACTGCACGTGGAGAAGGCCTTGCTCCTGCCACTTTCAAACGTCTTTTTCAGGATAGCAAAGAGGACACAGGTGTAAGAGACCGTGATGGTCATTAAAGTGAAGCCTTGTATAAAAGCAGCAAAAATAAAAAGCACCAACGCATTAATAGATGGATCAAGGCAAGAAATTGTGTATAGCAGCAAGATTTCACAGTAGAAATGATGTCATATATTGGATCTGCAGAAGGTTAATCTAAATAATAATCCTACATGAATTATAGAATGCAGACAGCCAATTGCATATGATGTACTTATTAACCAAGTACAGCATCTGTTGGGGATCACCAATGGATAAAGTAAAGGGTTGGATGTAGCTACATAATAGTCGTAGGCCATCACTACCAGGAAGAAACATTCTGTGGTGGCACTGAAACCAAAAAAGGTAGTATTGAGCCATGCACTCAAGGAGGAATATCATTTGACTCTTGTCAAAGATGTTGACAAACATCCTGGGGGTCACAGAGGATGAAGAACAGGCATCTGCAAAAACTAAACTGCCAAGGAATAAGTACATGGGGATGTGAAGGTGGGGGGGGGGGTCCCTCCAGATGAGCAAAATCAGTCCCAGGTTACCTTCCAGGGTGGTGAGATAGATAACCAAGAACGCCAGGAACAGGGGGGCCTGCAGCCCTGAAAGATCTGTAAGTCCTGTGAGAACAAACTCAGTCACCTGTGTTTTGTTTGCCTCCTTCATATCCACTCAGCCTTAACACTACAAAGAGAGAATAGGTAAAGAAAGTAAGGTTCATGAAAACTGATACTGGATGGCAATGTTATATTCCTCTATTTCAGGTGCCCCTGAAGAAATATGAAGGTACAATGTTGCCCTTTTTAAAAAGACACCTAAGGGTGATGGAAGGAGAACTGACTCTGGGTGGTGAACACACAATGTGATATATAGATGATGTATTACAGAATTGTACTCCTGAAACTTATGTAACACTACTAACAATTGTCACCCCAATAAACTTTAACTTAAAAAAAGACACCTAAGAATTTGTTATATTGTAAATAATTTTGAGAATTAAGGGATTTTTTTCAAAATAGCTATATTTTAAAATATAAATTGACTTGAAGGTTGTAGACACCAGTTGCCTTGGTTCAATAACTTGTCACTCATAAATATCTTAAAATTGAATGTATTAGCAGTGAAATGTTATACAGAATTAAGAATAAAAATGCATAATACATTTTGTACTAAATCTCTTAAAACCTGATACTGCTTCAGGTTCAAAAGCACTTTCACATCCTCTCAGGAACTCTTTCAGATCTTTGTTTTTCTTCTTTTTATGCTCAAATTTTTAAATTATTTTTAAAAGATTTTTATTGAAATATAGCTAGCATACAATATTATATTAGTTTCAGGTGTATACCATAGTTATTTAACATTTATATATCTGAAGAAGTGATCACCATGGTAAGTCCAGCAACCATCTAACCTGTACCACGTTCTCCAACACTATTGTCTATATTCCCCATGCTGTTCATTGCATCCCCATGACTTCTTTGCTTTATACCTGGAAATCTGAACCTCTTATTTCCCTTTACATTTTTCACCTTTTTAAAAATTTTTCAATGACAATTCACATTCAATATTATTTTATATTAATTTCAAGTGTACAGCATAGTGGTTGGACATTTATATAATTTAAGAAGTGATCCCCATAACTAGTCTAGTACCCACCAGGCACTATACATAGTTATTACCATATTATTGACTATATTCCTTATGCATTACTTTACATCCCTGTGACTATTTTGTAACAACCAATACTTTCCCCTTTTTACCCATCCCCAAACCCCCTCCCACCTGGCAACCATCAGAATGTTCTCTGTATCTATGAGTTTGTTTCTGTTTTGTTTGTTTATTTTGTTCTTTAGATTCCACATATAAGTGAAATCACATTGCATCTGTCTTTTTCTGTCTGACATACATACTCCACTCAGCACAGTACTCTCCAGGTGCATTCACACCACTGCAGATGGCAAGAACCCATTCCCTCCTGTGGCCGAGCAATATTCCATTGTATATATGTACCCCCTTTTCCATATCTATTCATCCATTGACAGACACCCAGGCTGCCTCCATATCTTGGCCATTGTAAATAATGTTGCAATTATTTACATATGATGAACATATGATGCACATGTCTCCTTGAAGTAGCATTTTGGGTTTCTTCAGATAAATCCTCAGAAGTAGGATTGTTGGATCCTTCTTTGTCTCTTGTTGTAGCCTTTGTTTGAAAATCTATTTTGTCTGGCATAAGTATTGCTACCCCAGCTTTTTGTTTGTTTGTTTCTATTTTCATGAAATATCTTTTTCCATCCCTTTCAGCCTGTGTGTGTGCTTTGATCTGAAGTAGGCAGGATATGTATAGGTCTTGTTTTTTTATCCATTCAGCCACCGTATATCTTTTGATTGGAGAATTTAATCCATTTACAGTTAAAGTACTTGTTGATAGATATGTAGTTATTGCAATTTTATTATTAATTAATTAATTTATTTTTTTCATCTTAAAGAAGTTCCTCTAATATTCCTTGTAACACTAGTTTGATGATGATGAACTCCTTTAGCTTTTTTCTTATCTGGGAAACTTTTTATCTGTCCTTCAATTTTAAATGATAACCTTGCTGGTTAGAGTAATCTTAGTTGCAGGTCCTTGCTTTTCACCACTTTGAATATTTTGTACCAATTTCTTCTTACCTACAAAGTTTCTGTTAGGAAATCAGATGAGAATCTTATGGGAGCTCCCTTGTAAGTAGCTAGTTGCCTTTCTCTTGCTGCTTTTAGGATTCTGTCTTTGCCTTTAACCTTTGCCATTTTAATTATGATGTGTCTTGGTGTGGGCCTCTTTGGGTTCATCTTGTTTGGGACTCTGAGCTTCCTGGATTTGTATGTCTATATCCTTCACCAGGTTAGGGAAATTTTCAGTCATTATTTGTTCAAAGAAGTTTATAATCCCTTGCTTTTTCTGTTCTTCTTCGATTACCCCTATGATGTGAATGTTGTTATCCTTGATTTTGTCTCAGGTGTCTCTTAAACTATCATGATTTTTTTGTATTCTTTTTTCTTTTTGCTGTTTTGATTGGGTGTTTTCTGCTACTTTGTTTTCCAAATTGCTGATTTGATCCTCTGCTTCATCTGGTCTAGTGGTGATTCCTTCTAGAGCATTCTTTATTTCAGTTATTGTATTCTTTACTTATAACTGGCTCTTTTTAATGTTCTTTATGTCCCTTTTTATACTTGCTATCTCTTTGTTGATGTTCTCACTAAGTTCCTTAAGCATTCATATAACAAGTGTTTTAAACTGTCTGTAGTAGGTTGGTTGCCTCTTTTTTACTTAGTTCTTTTTCCAGAGTTTTCTCCTATTCTTCCATTTGAGACATATTTCTGTTTCCTCACATTGACTGCCTCTCTGTGTTTGTTTCTATATATTAGGTAGATTGGCTAGGTCTCCCGGTCTTGGCCAGGTTGCCTTATGTAGTAGATGCCCTGTGGAACCCAGTGGCACAGTCTCCCTGGTCACCTAGGCCAGGTGCTCTAGGAGTGTACCTAGTGTGGGTTGTGTGTTCCTCCTGTTATATTTTGGCCTTGATTGCGATTGGTATGTCAGTGGGTGGGATTGACCCTCTGGCTGACTGGCTATGGAGTCTGGTCATGTTCACAAATTATGGGATGCTTGTGGAGGGCTTACCCTGTGGAGAGGGATTCATTCCCAGTGGGTTCTGGGGCCTGCTGAGACAGCCCTTTGTGTGTGCTTCTTGTGGGGCTAATTGGGTGGAGCTAATTTAGTGATGCTCTGCTGTGGTCTGAAGCCGACCTCCAAGTATGTTGATTCTGGGTCTTCTTGGGAGGGGCTTTGGGTGCTGGCCTAGGTCAGCCACTGACTGGCCTGGGACTATCTGATAAGGGCCACAAAGCAATTCTGTGGTTGGTTGTTGCCTGTGCTAGACCTGGAGGCACGTGGGAAAGGCCATGCTGTGAACTGAGGATTGTCTGCTGCCAGTACCCAGCCTGGGGGAGCTCTGCAAATACCCAGGATACCCTGAGGTCTGTTCTACCTGCTCTCTCCTATAAGGTTCAGCCACTGATAGAGCCTCGTATAGTACTCGAACTGGGTGAAGCAGGGTCTCAGTAAGTCACCAGGGTGGGATGAGTGGTGTTTACCAGGTTAATATAGACCCTGGTTTGGTGCCAGTGCTAAGCCTGGAGCTACTCAGCAAAAATATCAGAGCACACCAAAGCCAACTGTCACTTGCAGAGGGCTCACGGACCCCCAATAGTTGTCCAAGAAAGAGTGCAATGCGTGTGGGCCTGACTTTCACCAAGAACGTGACTCCGGCGTTGGGTGGGGCAAGATCCCAGAGAGTCACCAGGATAGAGTGAGCGGAGGTCACCAGACCAATTCAGGCTCAGATTTGGCCACGTGGGCCAGTCTCAACATGGAAAGATGGCACCTACTCGCTGTCTGCGTGGGAGAAGAACCCCACAAAGAGAAAATGGCAACTGTCCCTCCAGTCCTTGCCCTAAAGCCACAAGATTTACTCTCTCCCTGTATGTGTCTGACACCTCCTGAGTCACTGTCCCTCTGCTGGAGTCCAGGGCGAGTGCCTACAAGTGAGTGAGTCTGTGTGCAGGCACTGTAAGAAGACATCTGGGTTTCCTGCAGCCTTCTATCTCACCGAAATAGTTCAAATCCCCACTTTTTCACAGCCAGATGTTGTTGGGGTTTCTCTTGCACCAGTATTTCTGGCACCAGTATTCCAGACTGGGGAGCTTGGTGTAGAGCTAGGGTCCCTCACTCCTCTGGGGAGCACCTCCATAACGGAGATATTCTCAGCTGCCACTTGGATGTGTGGGGCTGGCCCCTTCTGCATCTCTGCCCCTCCTACCTTCCTATCAGTCTCAACGTGGCTTCTTTGAATCCTTAGTTGTAAAACTTCTGTTCAGTTAGTCTTCAGATGGTTCTCCAGGTTAATTGTTCTATAACAGGGTCGGCAAACTTTTGAAACAGAAGAGCTGCCAGGGATCAGCAAACTGCTGCTCGTGAGCCACATGCGGCTTTTTGGGTACATACATGTGGCTCTGAAGTAAAATTGAAAATGAAAATAAAACTATCACAGTTTCATTTACAAAATTCTTAAAGGATATTATTCACATAATGATGATTATGTAAAAACATATTTATGGCTCTTTAATAATTTTTAAATTGCTGTGAAGGGCAGGATTGGCTATTTCAGGGGTCGGCAAACTTTAGGGACGGCATGTACTCAAAGAACCGCATGTGGCTCGTGAGCCACAGTTTGCTGATCCCTGGTCTATAATTTAGTTGTCATTTTAATGTGGGCACAGGAAGAAGCAAGCACAGCATTTATCTTCTCTGCCATATTGAATCAGTCCCTTTCATGTCTTTTCTATTGAACAACAATTTCCGTTTTGGGTACTAATGATACATCATTATTTCCCCCTAAGACATTAGTGGGTAAGGTAATAAGACAGTAAGTTAAAACCCCATTTCTGCTCTTCCTGTCTATTACCATTATGTTGCTTGATTATATATTCATCAAAACCACCCCCAATTCTTAATAAACTCTTTTGATTATACTTGCCTCAAAACCACACCAGATTTCAAATAGACTCTATTTGATTTTCTCAATATGGGATCACAATCATTCAGTTAGTCAACAAATATTTATTTGGTGCTTCCTAACTTGGAGCACTGTCCTTCTTAGTTCCATCACACCTAGAACCTCTAATTCTGGTGTTATGCTCATGATGCCGGATTCAATTTAAATAGTAAAAATTATAAATTTTGTTTAAATAGACAATCAAATGAAGAGAAAAGATCAACCACATTAAGTCAGTGACTAAGATAAAAATAGGCAAGGCTAAAATTGCCCCAAACTAAAAATGTAAAGTTTTATAAACCTGAGGAGCAAGTGAGAACATTAGGTCCCAGGGAAAACCTAAGTCTCCATCATTCACAATACATTTCATAAATAACAAATTATGCACAATTCTGAACATAAAATATGTTTTGTGTATTCAAACCCCTGACTTAATGATCTAAAGCAGGGTCTAACCATTTAGAAACAGCTGATCTAAGTATGTAACCATTCAGGAAATTTTTATAAGATTGGATTCACAGTTCTCTGGCTTTTATAACAGGGCCACCCAAATGGATGTCATATCAATGCATATATTTTTACTTCCATACCCTAGTCATCAATTCTGTACACACATAACTAAAGACTTCACTCCCTAAGTCCCTGCTAGCCTGAAACATTTTCTCAAAGTGCCCACTTGGTAATTTGCAGTGAAGGAACAATGCAAATATTTTAAGCTTTGTGAAAAATTCAGTTCTGACAAGCATAATCTTTGAACAGTAAAAATATGAAGAAGAATTGGGATATTTTCTATAGAAAGGTACCTAAAGTTGTTCCCCTTAAAAAGACAGGCTATTTTGAGGAAAACAGTCTTTCTCCCTCTTCAACTGGGAATAGGAAAAGAGATAATCTGTTTGGGTTTTATATTAGGCATTAAAAAACACTAACAGAGAGACTGATAACATTTGCAGCAATCATTGGGTAAGCACACTGCTGTCAAATCACTGAAAGTACCAAGTTATCCTTACTTCACCCTCTTCAGAGAATACAACAACGAGGTGTAGCTCTTGGCAGATGTAGTAAATTCCTTTATTCTGAATATTTCCAGAGAAGTATAATCTTGGAAAAGAACTGGGTTGAAAGCCCCACAACTGTATCATTCTTAGCTGTTGGGAAAATCTTCCCGATTGTATTTGTTTTCCAATGTAAATAAAGGTCAGATGAATTTTAATCTTTGAAGACACAAAATATTAAATAGATTGTGTCTATAACTCGTTATCATGGTCCAAATAAATGTTACAAAAATGCAACAAAATTTCGGAAGCTTTGAATCTCAATTTCACCTCTAAATTACTAAGTGATTGTGCCAAAGCCACTTTATTACTCTTGTTTTAAGGTTTTCATCTGTAAAGCACTAGATATTCTAAGGTATATTTCTGCCCACAGTCTGTGAGACAATGACTCTTCTCTGCTACTTAGTAGGTAGCACAGTATAGTGGTTAAACACAGAGTCTTTATAACTGAATTGCATGAGTTCAATTCTTCAATCTACATATATATAGTTTGTATCCATAAGTTTTTAGAGGAATTGAGCATAATATTTAGTTTGCCATTCAGTTCAGAATTGCTTTCTGTTCCATTTGGTAGATAAATCATCTGAAAAATTTTCAGATATTTTGACAGCTCATGAGAAGCTCTTAGTACTAAAATATGTTCTATCCCTTTTCATAGAAAGAACAATGATAATAAAATAAAGTACTGCATTCTCACCCAATTCCTATAAGAAGGTGCAGAGGTGCCATAAAATATTTAAAGATGCCATAAAATTTTCATGAAGAACTCAAGTTACAAGAAGAAAGATATCAAAGATAATTATTCATCTCACATTAATTTTTTTTCTGTTAAATGCAGTTTGGAGAGAAAGATATTTATATCTCCAATCTTCAAACCTGTTTGTGAAGAAAACATAGAAACTCCCTCAAAGTTACCAAAAGATTCCCTGTAGAATCAAGTCAATCTATTGGGCATTATAGGTTAGTTAATAAACCACTTATAACACATCCTTTTGTAACTATTTCTTTTATGGCTCATTTCTTCTGGGAACAAAAACATTACAGATTAATTGTAGAAAAAAATGAAAATGTAGAAGAAAAGCAAAAAGAAAACAAATTACTATAATCTCACTAAGTACTGATAGAGTTAACTTTTGGGTTTTTAATCTCCCACCTTTAACCTATGTATGTAGCTATATACCTGTATATTTATAAACATAATTTATACAAAAATTCATATACAGAATAAAATTATGGTACTGCTATACATAATTTGTCATAAATTATTTTTCATTGAATAATATATCATTTGTATTTTCTTATGTCATTAGTTTGAAAACAATGAATTTTCTCTGTGGCTACATCATTTTTTATAAAAATCTATTATTATGAAGTCTGAGAATTTAAGTTAATTTGTCCAAATATGTGCATGTTGGACATGCAGACTACATTAATAGAGATGAATGAGATTGGCAGTTAACATTCTGTTAATTATTGTATTTTCAATGCACCAGACATTGCCCTAAACATATGGTATTATCTCATCGATTCTGACTGTAATCCAAAGAGGTCCTAGCAATGTCATCTCTATTTGACATACAGAGTAACTGACTAAGGAAGATATTAAGCCACTGTCAATTTTCACACCACTAGTAAGTAGAAGAATTAGGATTTGCACTTAGGAAGACTGATGCCAAAGATCACATTCTTAACCACTATGTTGTATTGTCTCCTCAGGGATTTCAAAAGTCACCTGAATCCACCTGCCTAATGAATACAGAATTGGAAGTTAAGCGAGGTTAAGCAGCCTTCTAAAAATCATACAGTAAGTGCCACATCTGTCCCAGAGCCAAATCTCTAGTTCCTTATCTCGTGTCTTTTACTACATTATTCATGCCAGGCACTTTATTTTGATAGAAAGTTTCTTTTTCCACAGTGTTCACCTCTTTCACCCAGCATTCCCAGAGGTATAACGAAATGCAGTTCTTACATCTATGAAAGAGGTGAAATATAACAAATACACTCAATGTTCAAACATGATTAGTGAATCTTCATTCGGGTAAATAATTGCATTTTCCTCGATAACAGGTATTTATTTTTTGCCTAAATAACTTGGCATCATATCATTAATCTTTTTATTTAATTTGCCTGTGTAGGTAACCGCAAATTATTGTTTGTGGTTTTCCTTTCATAAGAAGAGAATACTCAATACTGTAGTGTAGTCTGGATGGGAATGTGTAACCTGTGCTTCCATCTAGTGGTCATACTGCATTATTACACTATAATGAAGATCGCTTTAGTGTCACTCACTTTCTTCTAAAGCAAAACAAGATTCTTCAGACTCCCGGCTCCTATCACAAGTGATCTGGTATTTTAAGAATGAAGTCGGGAATGAAAGAGGGTGGTGGAAAGGAAAGACACTCTACTGGGGCTCTGTTAATTCCGGGAAACAAGAGAAAACATTTCTGAGGAAGAACAAGGTGTTTTGAAGGGATAGAAAATGCCCCCTACTGGCTGCTCTTGACATGGCCAGGTTATATTTCCAATGTATCAAGGCCAAAAAAAAAAAAAAGAAAAAGAAAAGAAAGAAAAAGAAAAAGAAGGAAAGAAAGAAAAAGGAAAAGAAAAAAAAATAGAAAGGAAAAAGAAAAAGAAAACAAAAATAAATGAATTGTGCACTTAATCTCTCCAGTCTTGGTTTCCTCACATAAAAAAGAGAAGGATGGGGATAGTCTAAATGATCCCCAAAGGTCGTATCAACATTCTATGAATCTACAATTTCCTACTGAAGATATTTTGCGTACCTGACATCACACAGACATGTTGGGAAGTTTCTGCAGGCTTGGAATTTGTAGTTGTTGTCAGATGTTCTTAATCCAATCTCAATAAGACTTTTACTTTCCTTTTTTTTTTCCTCTTTGTAAGCAAAATAATAGCTACCTACCCCAAGATGAATATTTGGGACACAGCCATGCTATCCAAGTTTCTCTTTGGCTCCCTGCCAAAGGAGTAGAAACTGGCAGACATCGTAAGAGTGGAAGAAAAGTGAACAGGAGTCCATTTACGCCAGGGAATGCTTAAACCATTCCACCATTCTCCAGTGACTCTGTGATTCATTTTCTTTCCTGGTAGTTACCACTTTCTAATTTTGACAGGTGTGGTTTTCTGATTTTTTTCTTAAGAAGTGCTGGGGTTACAAAGAAAGCACTAAAGGAGGGAGGCTAAGGAGTTCATTCAGCATCGACAGAGACAGATGCCTTATTGTAATTAAATTGAAACTCTAAGACCTTCTGTGGGCCAACTCTTTGTAGCCTAGGCCTTTGCTTATTTTTACTTTTGTGCAAACCATTCCCCACTTAAAATTCAAAACTGACAAAATACAACTGCTTTTATCCCCTGCCCCCTAATGCTGATATTGATATGAATAGTTGGTCTGAGAAAGATGATTCAGTAAAGAGATCAGACGAAGTTGCATTACTAATTGATCTCTACAGTGTGGAAGTGGACACCCAGGGCACTGTGACATAATTAATGATGGTGACGAGGCATATAATCTGCCAGATATTTCTGAAAAGTGTGTGCCCCCCAAATAGCTTCACTGCTGACCTGAAAGGTGGACAACTTCTACATTTGTACTTCATTCCTTCAGGTCAAAATATTGCTTCAAGATACCCCCTCTTAATGACTTGCTTACTCTGCCTCCGCTTCCAGTATTCCATTGTGACTTATAAATTCAGCAGTCATCAAAATTAGCCTCTAACTGATGGGCATAGAATTTTAATAAGGAGAATGTGTAAAGTATCTATTTACCTATGTCAGAATTTCCCAAACTGGGTACTCTGGATGGAGGAGCATTTTTTTTTTCCTTTGTGAAGAATATTAGTAAGCATTGTGGATTTGTTTTAAAAAGCGATCCGAGGCCAACTAAGTTTGTAAACCATAGAATTTAGCAGAACTAAACAGGCTTTTATTTTTAAACTGACAACTTTAATATGTTAATAATCATTCAACAAATATCTATTAAACACTGACTATATGCCAAAAATGGTTAAATGTGTTTGGGATACCCCAGGGAACAAGACAGAAGAAAGTTGCTTCTTTGTAGAGCTTATTACATCCTAACAAGATTAGACAGACAATGAGCGATAAACATAATAAGTAAAATATATAAAATATGCTGAGTGATGTACAAGGTGAATTAGTAACACAGGTTTTAGGAGGAAAGAAAGCATTCTGAGTTTTTTAAAAGGGTGGTCAGGGTATGAGTCATTGAATAAACAATTAAATTTGTTAAAGGAGTTAGTCAAACAGATACCTGGATTAAGAATGTGTCAGGCAAGGGCGACAACCGTGCAAAGACCCTGAAGAGGGATGGTGTTTGGTATGTTCAAGGGGCAGCAAAGAGGCCAGTGTCAGAGGAACAGCTGGCTGTGTGTGTGTGTGTGTGTGTGTGTGTGTGTGTGTGTGTGTGTGCGCGCGCGCACGCGCTCACGGAGGGGAATAGGGGGGAGAAGTCAGAGAGGCAAGGAGGAGGAGGAAGTGGCAGGTTATAGAGAGCTTTCCTACCCATTGGAAAGACTTTAAATTGAGGCAAGTGAGTAGCCACTGCAGAGTTTTGAGGAGAGAAGTAACTTGATCTGACTCAAAGTGTTAAAGGATCGTTGGTTGCAGTGTTGAGAATTGACTGAATCTGGGCCAGGGATAAAGCAAAGGGATCAGTTAGGGAAACACTGCAATCATTCATGCAAGAGATGATGATGATGAAAAGACCAGAGTAGTAGCTGAAGAAGTGGTGAAAAGCACTTGGATCCTGGGTATTACGGTGGATTGGATGCAGAGTGTGAGAGAGAGGAGTCAAGAAAAGATGGTGTCATCATCAGTTGAGATGGAGAAAGTTATAGGTGGATCGGAGAAAAATGTTAATAAATTTACTTTTGGGCATGTCAAACTTGGTATACTTATCAGACATCCAAGTAGAAATATTAACCAGGTAGCTGGATATGTTTCTTAGTTCATTTGGGCTGCTATAACATGATACCACAAACTGGGTAGCTTATAAACAACAGAAATTTACTCCTCACAGTTCTGGAACCTGAAAATCCAAGATCAGGGTGTCAATATGGTCAGATGAGGGCTCCCTTCCAAGTTGCAGGTTTCTTGTTGTGGAAAGGATGAGGTAGCTCTCTAGGGTCTCTTTTATAAGGGCACTAATCCCATTTGTGAGGGTTCCCTCCTTATGACCTAATCACCTCCCAAAGGCCCTACCTACTAAAACTATCACCTTTGAGGATTAGGATTTCAACATATGAATTTGGTGGTGGGTGGAGGGGGGGTATCGAATTTTGGGAGAAAAGCCTAGACCAACAACATAAATTTCAGTGTGTTAGCATGTGTATGATTTTTAAAACCTTGAAACTGGATGCTATCACTTAAGGAGTGAGCTGATAGAAAAAAAAACAAAAAACAAGTACTAAAGTGCTGATGTACTGAGCATAGGGCCACTCCAATAGTATGCGATCTGATAAAGGAAGGGGAATCAGATCATAGGAATGAAGAATAATGACAAGACAGTACAGTATCCCAGAAGGCAGGTGAAGAAAATGGTTCAAATGGGAGAGAAAGATTGGGTGAGTCAATGTTTCCAATGGATGGATTAAGTAAGGTAAAAGCTGAGACTGGACCATTGAGGGAACATCATCCACATTGCTGAAGGAAAACACACATTCACTGTACCATGTAATGTGAACTGTGAACCCCTGACAGGGTAATAAAATGTATAGTTCCCCAAACTCAGCACAGAGCACTTTTTAACAAAATATCTTCGGTATAGCCAAAACTATTTTGGGAAATGTTGGTGTAGTTATTGGCACTTAATGAAAAGACCTAGGTAGCAAAGAGTGCTGGGTCAACGGATTGGGTCTCTGGAATCTCATGACAACACTGAGATGGAAAACAAAGTTTGAGGGGCAGCCAGTAAGCTCAGTGGTTAGAGTACAGTGCTCATAACACCAAGGTTGCTGGTTCCATCTCCACACGGGCCACTGAGATGCACCCTCCACAATTAGATTGGAACAACTACTTGACTTGGAGTTGATGGGTCCTGGAAAAACACACTGTTCCCCAATAAAATTTAAAAAAAAAGAAAAAGGAAACAAACTTTCACCTCCAATGGAGTCGTCCAGCAGCCAAAGTGACAACAGCCTAAGACCAGAAACCTTTGTTACGTTTTATTCTATTGGACAGTTCTTCCTAGAAGAGGAAACCTTACAGGCCTAGAAATATGTTAAAAAAAAATGCTCAAGCTTTTCTAACCAGTAGGGAATTAAAATCAAATTAAATTAACAGTATAACATCCATTGGGTTGGGTAACATTTAAAAACCTGATAATAATAATGTTAAAGAGGACTTTAAGAAATGAAAAGTCTCATTCACTGCTAGTGGTGTAAATTGGTACAATCACTTTGAAAAGCAATATGGTAGCAACCAATAAATTTGAAAGTGTGAAAATTGTTCAACATAGCAGTTTTACTTCTAGGTATTTACTCTAAAGAAGCCCTTACACATATGCACACAAAAAATTTACAAAAATTCACTGCAGGATTGTTTATAATAGTTTTTTTATGATAGAAAAGTAAGAAGTAATGTCTATCAACAAAAGAATAAATAAATAAAATGTATCCACAAACTGAAACACCATGTAACAGTTAAAAATGAATTAACTAGAGCTACATTTTTCAACATAATAAATGTCTAAGCATAACTGAGAGAAAAAGTAGGTTGCAGAAGTAAAAGTATGACACCATTTTGATCAAGTTTTTTGAAACATGCAGAAAGTTTGTGCATTATTTATGAATATACATATAATAATGGTTATAACTGTATGTAATGATAAGCAGTAAATAAAGGATAAGGGAAGAGGAAAGAATTTATTATTTCATTCTGCATATTTGTAATATTTTATATTAAACATATTTTAAAGAGGAAAGACATGACTAAAAAACATAGCAGGAGGTTTGAATCCATGGGCTAAGAGAAGATGAAACCCAAGTCAAAATAAATTAATGTGACAAAGCAATAATACAGTACACAGGGTGTCTTTGCATACATAGAGGGAATATTTCTACTCTACATATGCAAAGTACCCTTAGGAGAGTATATGGCCATAATTCAACAGTGATAAGTGTATTCCTTACCCACTTCCCCAGGCAAATTTCTTTTTTATTTATCAGGTTGCTTATAATATTAAACTTAAAATTGAACCACTTTTGATATCAGTGACATAAACTATCATGTTAAAATATGATTATTTATCTGACAAAAGTAATAATTTAATTTTTTGTTTGTACTATAGCAGTCTGTATGCATTTGGAGAGGGGAAAGTGTCCTTTCTGGATTAAAAACGAACCATGAAATAAAGTATAATTTAAAAGTGTAATTAAATATTTAAATGTGTAATTAAAATTATATTAAGCATCTTTTTTCTCATTAAGGATATTATTTTGCCGATTCATTACGCATATTCAAATGATATTGTGTTGGCTTAAGGGGGTTTAGTGTCTAATGTCACTTCTTTGTCTGCGGAGGCCTGCAGCTGAGTTTATTGAGGATCAAGCATCTCACTAAGAACCTACCCTGGAAAGGGGGACCAAAGGATACAAACTGAAAATGAAAAAAAACCTGCTCTCTTTTCCCTAAATTGCTGATGATCCAGACAGATGTTTGCCTGTAGGTAATCAGAATCTATTTAATCTACTAAAACAAAAGACACAGATGGCATGGAAAGCAATGCTCTCTTTTTCCCTAGATACCTTTGACCTGGGACAGTATTTATTTTTAAAAAGACACAAGACGCAATATTGATAACAGTGTTGGTGGCATCCATCTGCATTCCTTTCTTTTGGAAGAGATGATCCTGGCTTCCCAGTCGTTCTTCACCTGCACCTGGATCACTCTGATGCCAAATGTGTTTGCTGCTGCAGAAGCCACGAAGCCCCACCAGAGGTGCTCCTCTTCAGTGAAACGACCCGGTAAGAGATCCCTAGTGTAAGATACCCAGAGCATATAGTCTATGCAGGTATCGCCCAGTTTCTTCCCACCAGCTGCCTCAGACATACGGGAAACCTAGAAACATACCCGTGATGGTAGCACACCTTTGTGGCAGCGATTGTCTCTAGAGGTAGCATTCACTTAAAATAAATCACCTCGGGTTGGCATCAGAAAGAGCAGAACCTTGGACCTCTGCTGGCATTTGCATGCTTATTTTTGGAGCTAACAGTTAAAGGGCTCATACAGGGATCTTCTTTGAGGGAATATATTTCCTCAATAAGTAACACACTTATTATTAGTAACACTTGAAGAAACAATATTTCTTCCAATTCTTTTTAAGTGGTAGTCTCCTAATGTCAAGTACTTGTAGGGTCTGTGGTTTCATATATTGATGAGATAGTATTGAAAGGCATTAAAGCCATTTGTTGTCTTTCAAGAATAGTTTCCATACCTTTGAAACATCGCCAAATGTTGATACATCACCATTATTATCCATCATCAATAATTGAGAGCATGTTTGAACACGCTAGTAAAGGAGCATAGCTAACTACTAGAGTAACCAGATCATCCCCATTTGTTGGGACTTAGTGGGTTTTAGCACTAAAAGTGCCAGGAATTCCCTCAGTCCCAGGAAAACTGGAACAACTGTTTCCCTATTACCCGCGTGCCTTTAATAAGCAAAAAATTAGCTCCTGTCTTAAGAAAAGCCTTTCCTTTTCACCAACCCCAAGATTTCCCAAAAGACGCAGCAGGAGAAATTGAGGAATGAGAGTGGTATCACCCAGCCAACCTTGGCAATCAATGGGGTGACAGATGTTTCGGCCAGACTGCCCTCACAGCTTGAATATTTATGAAGCACTTACAATAAGATCAGGAAAGAAAACAGGAAATTTTAATAAGTCGTTCGGAAGCCTCAGTTTCAATGACCAAAAACCAAAGAGGTGGGGGGTGAGGGGTGGAAGAGGCCACTGTAATAGACGCCTGACTCTTGCACTGCTCTTGAGAATCAAGGATTATGTCCCCCACTTTCCTTCTGTGCTTTGGTTCCCGCACCCAGATCTGAGGTGATACGAAGTTTCTGAGTCTTTCTGAGTCTTCTTGAAGGCACTTAGGCAAGGCAGTATTTGGGAAATGTGGGGTTATACTAGCAGACTATATTTTTTTCAGGTTCCTTATAACTTCTGCGTAGTATATCTTATCTAATTTTGACTTTGGTAGAGACTACTTAAAATATCATTTACAGCTCAAACAGATTTGTCCTGTTTGTTTGGTGGATGTATAGATGAGAAGGGAGATTGTCATAGGAGCTAATCGCACCAGCCCACCTATCGGCGGCAGAATTGCTGCACAAAAATCTACGTGTATTTTTTTGGTGTCATTTAAAGAGCAAGAGAAAAACATTAGTGCTTTTTTGTGGTGGGGTGGGAATTTTTTTTCTTAGACGTCTCATTTTTAGACCCTATTTAAAATGAAGAGGGAACCCAGGGTTTCTGTTACATCAGACCAAGCGTGTTTGTTTTCATCTCTCTCTATCCCCCTGAGGCACCCCTTTTTCAGCTAGCATACGACTCATTAAAATTTATTTCTGTTTCTTTTGTTCTTCAAAGAAAAATCCTCTAGGGATTGAGGAAACCATCACCCCTGGTTTAGAAGTAGCCACTAAGAATGAAAGCCAGGCATTTTCACTGAGTGAACAGTATAATCCAGTCAGCCAATTTCTGGGCTGTCACTCAGCACACTGTCATGCAGACTTTAAGGCATTTTGACAAAAATAAAGAAATCACTGTATAGGGTAGTTTCTATAGGAGCCCAGGATTCTTCAAACCTTAGTATATGAATAAATGCTGTGTGGCTCCAATCTGAATATTAGTAACTAAATAATGAATGAATGAATGAATGAATGAATCCACTATTTCATAGTGCAAGAGAACTCATAGAATGAACATGGAAGAAAGGCATGATCTTTCTTTGAAAATTATGGAATAAATTTATGTGCATTACCTCACATTTATGTGCATTATTTGGAGCCAGTTTTCATACAGTCAGGCCCTTAAATGCTTGGCTATTAACCGTTTTCATTTAGACTATAATCTTACTCTTTACCCCCAAATTCCCTTTTTATCCAAATATTTTTTTAAATCTTACATCCAAAGATTCCCTTTGTATCTTAAAAACAAAATGAGGGTGGTGGTGGTGAATAAACTAAATTATAGCAGAAGAAAAGTATTCCTGTTTTGCCCGTGGAAGAGATTTGGCTCTTTGGTGATGCAAAGAGGATTAGACATGTGGAGTCATTGAATATTAATTCACTCTTTCAGCAGTTGTATTGAGTGCCTTTTATATGCCAACTGCTAGGTTGGGGGTTACAGATATTCGGGTAATAATACACTGTCTCTGGCCTTAAGAATAATGAGCACAGCGAGGAGTCTGCTTAAATCGGCTTGCAAGAGCCAAGTGTTACATTTTCAGGAAATCTATTAGCTAGCTGTTAAAAATAAACATTATTAAGAATTAAATCATATAAACATACCATTAAATAAATTATTTTAAAAATTAAGGTAATAAATTCTGAAAACTCACCACTTCGTAATCACTTTAGTGTATTTTACTATTAACTATTGTTCTTGAGGTTATTTACATTTATCATATCTAATGGTAGAAATACAACACTATATCATACCATTCTATCTTTTCCTATCCTATCCTATCTTATTCTATCCTACCATACTCTAAAAACTATATCATATCATAGAACATTTTTGCTTCATTTCATATTTTTCTAAAGAAAAATAACAAATGTACAAAAACTTTTTAAAGTGTTGCCTACACATTATTTGAGACTGCAGGCTGGGCTTCTGCGTGCACTTGTTCCTAATAGAACTTAAGTAGAAAAAAGTTTATGTTAACAGCAGGACATGTATCTAGAATGACATGGAGAGTGGAATGATAAGATGAAAAGCCATGATGAAATATTTATTTGGAAATGGATCCTATTTGGGAATTTGGATCCATCCAAGTGGCAAGTCCAATTTGGTCTAGATAACTTTTTTAATAAAGCATTTATTACACAAATCCAATAATGTATTTTTACATAGAAAAAAATACAAAGAATCTCAATTATGCTTTCCCTTTTCAAGTTTTTCTAATTTTTATTCATGTACCTACATGATTTTTCATGTTTAAAATTATAGTGTAGAAGCTATTTTGTATTTTCTTCACTTAAGCATTTTCCACGATGTTTCACAGACATCATAATGGTATTTTTAATCACTCTATATAATTACTTTGAATTAAAGGACTAGAATTACCTACTCTATTATTGAACATTTATTTTCAAGTTTGCACTGTTATGAGTAACAGCAATAAATATCTTCATGCATGTAATTTTTCCTTTACCAATAAAAAACATAATATTCCTGGAAATGAATTACTGAGTCAAAGCATGTAATTTATCTTGATAGCTCTTGAAATTGATTTCAAAAGCGGTTTTGCCAATATTTATACTGCCACCTACAAAGTATAAATGTTCCCATTTCATCACATTCTTAATAGCATTGGTACTAAGAGTTTTAGTTTTCTGCTCATTTAATAGGTATAAAATGGTAGTTAGGGTTTTAATTGGTATCTCACTGTTAACCCTCTAGATTAAATATTTTTAATATGCTTATTGATTATATCTTCCTGTATAAATAGCCTATTCATGTCAGACCTAGTTGTTTTCAAGTTCTGATCCTAGTAAACTAATCAAATATATAGGCTCTTGGGAAAGCAGTTCTATAAAGCAACTAGGTGTTTGTGACTGAATTGAAATGAGTTTTTTGTCATTCCATTTATTAAAACTCCAATGCATCAGAATGACTTAACTGTATTTGCTTTTTCTCAACCAGTTATAGTACCTTTTAATTCTTTGCCTAATATGTCTTCTTCAAAGACTCCCTTAGTCCCCCTGAAACCAGTAAAAATCTAGCGCTTCTTTCCCCCCAGACCCCCACATTCTTAGTCACAAAATTATAGTGGAGTTTCTCATACTGAGAAGAGGGGGGAACATAGAAATGTGTTTCCTTTATTTCATCCAAGAAAGAAAAGGTTCTAACTCAAAGAGAAAAATGACAACTATCACCAAGACTTATACTTACTATTCCTCAAACAATGTTCATAATACTTTGTGAGAAAAGACAAAGATTGAGAATGCTGGTGTAAGACTCTTCTTGAGTTGAGATTTCTTTGCTCTATCCCATCAGGACTCAGCCTTCTACAAGTCCCTCTCTCAGACAGAAGTTTCCAAAAGCTTTCTTTCAGTAGCAACTAAAAATAGGTACAGAGCAAGAGGCACAAAGTAGTTTAAAATGATACATATATGGAATAAGGCCAGAAAGCTCTGAACTAAATCTGAGGCTCCATCATAAATTAACCCCCTTATTAAGTAGATTTGCTTCTCTTGCCTTTGTGTCTGTTCTATTTCAGTCCTTATTTTATTAACCTTTCTATTTATGTCTTTGATTTTATAAACAGGGGTCTTCAAATAGGGCACCTATACTCCGGGAGTATAACGTACCCCTCAGTGTGTGTGCAAGCTATCAGAAGGGCATATGGACATGGATAATTTTAGAACTATCATTTCTGGTTCTTTGACTTCCTTTGACCTCTTTCCTAAAATTTATTCACCTAAAAACTTGACTGTAGGGCCGGCTGAGTGGCTCAGTTGGTTAAGAGCTCGCTCAAGAGTTTGAGCTCTGAGCAACAGCGGTTCGAGTCAGCCCGAGCTGAGCAGCCGCGGAGCTGCCAACAGGTGGCGGGATGGCTCAACTAAAAAAAAAAAAAAAAAAAACTTGACTGAAATCTCTTCTTTTCAGCCTCCTTTTAATGATTCCTCTGTCCCACTTAGCAAAATAAAGGTATAGCTCTCCCTCTTCCTGAATCTTACCATGTGCATTGTCCCCGTGTATAAAATCCTTCTGGGTACAAAGAGACAATTGTAAATATTGTTGTTGAGGTAGTGGATGACATTAGTTTAAATAGTACATATTTTTCTGAACTGGATGAATTCCTTATTTTTTTTTCTTGCTTTCAACAAAATTGAAGGAAGAATCTAATTAATTTGCTGGGTTGCAAAGCATTAAAAATAATTGTTGGTAATCACAATGTGAATTTCAGAATATAAGAAGGAATTTAAATAATTAAGTTACAGTGCTGAAACAAAAAAAAATTCTTCAAAGTCCATGTACTTACATATCTAAGAACAATGTTTTTCAATATTGTCACCTATAAGAATTAAAAAATAGGATCAGGGTAATGCAAATCAAAATCACAATGAAGTATCACCTCATACCTGTTAGAATGTCTATTGTAAAAAAGACAAGAAATAACAAGTGTTGGTGAGGATGTGGAGAAAAGAAAACCCTTGTGCACTGTTGGCAGGAATGTAGATTGGTACAGCCACTATGGAAAATAGTATGGAGGTTCCTAAAAAAATTAAAAATATAACTACCATATGACCCAACAATTCCATTTCTGGGTATTTCTCCAAAGAAAATAAAAACACTAATTCCAAAAGATATATGCACACCCATGTTTGCTGCAGCATTATTTACAATAGCCAAGATATGGAACAATATAGGTGTACATCAATGGATGAATGGATAAAGAAGATGTGGTAAACACACACACACACAATGGAATATCATTTAGCCATAAAGAAATGAAATCTTGCCATTTGTGACAACATGGATGGACCTTAAAGGTATTATACTAAGTGAAATAAGTCAGACAGAGAAAGACAAATACCATATGATCTCACTTATATGTGATAATTCAAAAACAAAACAACACCAAAAAACAAGCTCATAGATACAGCGAACAGATTGATGGTTGCCAGAGGCAGGAGGTGGGGGGGTGGGCAAATAGGTGAAGGGAGTCAAAAAGTATAAACTTCCAGTTATAAAATAAATAAGTCATGGGGATATAATGTACAGCATGTGATTACAGTTAGTACTGTAATACTGTGTTGCTGAATAGCTAAGAGAGTAAACCTTAAAAGTCCTCACCACAAGGGAAAAAAAATTTGTAACCATGTATGGTGACAGATATTAACTAGACTTATTGTGGTGATCACTTCACAATATATACAAATATCGAGTCATTATGCTGTACACCTGAATTTAATATTATATCAATTATACCTCAATAAAAAAATAAAAATTTTTTAAAGTAAAAATTAGTAATAGAATTTACACTAGATCTGGTTTCATTGTAGCAATAAGTAATATCTGTATACAGATACAGGAAATAATTGGGGATAATATACCATCACTTCATTAAGATTTACATTTCCAATAAGATTTTATTCATAATTTTAATAAGTAGTTATCAGCATTTATATAAGTTATGTTTTGCTCCATTTGTAATCATCATAGAAGCTTTAAAAAGTTAATTTTAATGTGTATACATATATTCTTGCAAAGAACTATGATGGGGTGATAAAATTCTAGGAAGGAAATAAAATGGAAATGCAAGTTCAAAGAAAACAAGGAAGGAGATGAAATTTCTAATTTTTAAAGAGCCTATTCATCTATTTACAAATGTATAATGTGGATATTTAGAGTCATTGCATACATTAAAAGCAGGAATTTGAATTTTATTTTAAATTATCAATAGTTAAGTAATTTTAAATTTTATGATAAAAAATTATAGATGCCTACTTAAATATATGTGAAGGAGTACATAGATTTTAAAAATTCTTTTAGATTGTATATAAGCCACATAATCATTTTTGAGAAATAAAAGTGGTATAAATATAAATATGTGTAAGTTCAAATATAAATAAATATGGGACATCTCACTGAATCAGAAAGAGGCCTCAGGTGAGAACAGGTGTGTGTATTTCAGGCACTACCAAGAGTGCATTTCATAGCAGGCTCTGTGTTCAGTGTTCTTGGGATTCTTAATTAAATTTAGTCTTTCCAATCTCATGGAGAGTTATGCTTCCGAAACGACACATTAGTGATGTGCCATTTAGTTGCATTTTATCACCATCCGAGTTCAGAAATTTTCATGAATTTCCACCCAAAGTTACATTCCATTTTTTTTCTTAAAATAATAACAGCTAGTTAGCTTTTATTAAACGTCTACTATTTTCCAAACCAGTGATCCTCCTGAGAAATTGTTATAAATGCAAATTCTCATACCTCAAGCCTATTGAATCAGAAACTCTGGGCATGGGGCCCGGCAAACCAGGTGATTCAGATGCATGCCAAAGGAGATAATATTTACAAAACGTCTGGTATGGGGTCTTGAACATAGTAGGCATTTAATAAAAACTAGCTGCTGTTCTGTTTTCAATAAATAGTTCAGTTTATCTCCTAGAAAGAAGTTTTCTAGATAATTCTATATCCTTGGAAGAAACAGTTCTATGTGTTCAATTATTCATAGTATGTAATGACTTAACATGTTTTAAATCAAACTCATTGTCTTCTTCCCGAAACAGAGTTCTTTCTCCAATGTCCCCATTTCTATCAATGGCAAACACATATATAAACCTCTGAGGGTTTCAGCCAGAAACTTCCCTACTGAAAGAACATACTGATTGATGTCAGGTGCCCATAAGCCTGGACATATTTCTTCAACCAGCTGTTTCAGAATGTGAAATTCTCACCATCAGAGTCGCTTTACTGGATTAAGAAATTGCATCTACAAAGCTTAGGTTACAATTTACATCTCTTTGCTGGAGAAGACATGTATTAAAGCAAAAGCATATCAGGAATGCAGAGTAACTAGAATCCATCTAGTAGACCCCTCATGGTCTTGTGTTATTGCTGCTGCTGACGGGGATGATGACAGTGATGATGACAGTAATGATGACAGCTATGCTTTTCTGGAAGTTACTGAGCAAAGTCTCCATCACCTGGGACGGGAAGACTGCTGCATATCACTCACAGAGGGGCTGAGCTTTTACTCACATTCTGCCTCCAAACTTAGAATATGGCTGGAAACTATGTATCACAGGACCAAACACGAGTCAGGGAAGCTAAGCCCACAACTTGCCCGAGTTTACAGGGAGGAACAGAGCTCTACTCTGAGATCAGGGCTCTGCACATGCCCGAGAGGCCACTCCCTGCTCTGCCTTGTCCTAGAGGCCCGTAGGTGAAAACAGACTTTCCCTCCTTCCCAGTGGCCCTGGCATCAGGCCCAGTCAATTGTCAAATCTATCCATTTTTATTTTGGATTCCTCTCCATTCCCATTGCCATCCCTCAAGTTCCAGAACCTACTACAGAGATTCTACCTCTAACCTCAACCTGCACCTGTACTTTCTGTTCATTTTGTCTTTGTATGACACTATCTTCATCAGTTTACAGTTTTGCAGGGTTTCTGGTTTTTTACTGTCTTAGGGCAGCAGTAGTTTAACTTCAGGGACTCTAAGAATCACTAGGTAGCATATTTAATGCAGGTTTCCAGGCTGTTTCCTTCAGTTCTCATTGAGGTGGCCTGGGGTGGAGTCCATGGGTCTGAATTTTGATCACCTCCACCCAGGTGGCAGTGACCAGGTTCTCTTGGTCTAAAAACCATATTCTGAGAAGCATTGCCTGTCAGTGCATTCCATCCAAACTCAGTTTGTCATTTACGATGCTCCAAAAGTTGGTTTACCCCACCTGCCCCACTCTTATATAATAATAAAGAGTAAATGTTGGCAGAGCTTTTGCTGTGTGTAATAGGAACTGATAAAATGAGCTGTTGTATGTATAGTATTTCAGAGCATACCATGTTCAACACAGAAGTCTAACCTAAATCAAAATATTTAAAAGCACATGTATCTCAGAAGTATTTTTTTTCCCCCTTTGGAGGAACAGCAAACAAGACACCAGAATGAGGAAAGATGACAGTGCCAAAGGGTGGCCCCTGAAACATGAGCAACTTCTCCATATAGAGGACCATGATTTTGCAATGAGACCTGGATTTGGAGGTGAGTGTTACCTTTACAATACTCTTATGGCACTGTCAAAATGGAGTTGAAAATTTGAAGCAATTAAGACAAAAACACCAGTAAAAACCATTTTTAAAAAACAAAAACAGAAAAACCGTTTATAATGATGTCCTCTTGAATGAGAAAATTCATCATGTATTTTGTTTTTATGCACTTTAAATCGACCAAAAGAACAGATAAATATCCTTAGTAAATATCCATTTACAGTGTACTGATTGTAAATAGTATATGTTCAATAAATAGGGAATGTATATATCTTGCCTATACAACTTGTTTCAACTAAAATCTGTAAAGTGGATTACATGATGATAGTCATAAAATCTTGAATATTCTTATAAGCTGGAACACCTGGCTAGTGTGGAAGCCATAGTATGCTAAATGCCTGGCTCCCTATGAAACAACTCTACTAAGGTTTTTTTTCTTTTTATCACTTTTAACAACTAAAATTGATCTAATTGTTGGTGTGCCAGGCACTGTGCACTAGCTCATTCCACCCTTACAATGACCCTGAGACAGAGACACGGTCACGGTCCCCAATGTTCCAGTGTGGAAACTGCGGCTTAGAGAAGTTAAGAGGTTTGCTCCAGGCCAAGAAGAAAAGCAGTGAGTGTTGGAAGCAGGTAAGGAGGGCAGAAGAAGGCAACCTTACAAGTACATACTGGGAACAAAATCTCTCCTTCCCTCAGATTGTGTAACGTGTGTATAGTTGCATCACCGAGAGCATCAAGTTTTCCAGACACACACAGGCGGTGGTGAAATCAACCGGTTCAACTTCACTCTCCACCTTACTGCTAAATTCACCTGGATTCTTCTGTCACTGACCTCAAGTCTCCCACTCCCACAATTCCTGAATTGAAAACTTTTCCGAATAGTAGAGCTGTGGATAGAAGAAAAGTGAATGTGAGGGTGAGAAGGCAGGATCCGCCAGCAGTGGAACAGGTTCAGCTTTTTTGATAAATAATGAATTCCTCAAGTACTTAGGCTGAGGTGGGAGGATTTGATCATTGCTGCATTGTGGTGATTCACCAAGGGAAGCGCAACAGATGTGGAGGCGCCCAAGGGAACTAATTTGTTAACAAGTAAAATTAAAAAGTGGGTCAGGTCATTGTTATGTTGAGGGTTGTTTGTTTGTTAGTTGTTTTTTAATGTCCTGGAAGCCACTGGATTGCAATTCTAAGGGCCTGGCTTTGATTTCATTAGATTAGTGACTCAGACTTTAGCGAGCATCAGAATCACCTGGGGGGTTCTTAACACACAGGTCACTGGGTCCCCATCCCAGAGATTTTAATTCACTAGGCCAACAATCCTCATTTCTAACAAATTCCTAGGTGATGCTGCTGCTGGTGGTTTGAGAAGCATATTTGATAACTACTGAATTAGATTAGATCTTGGTGAGTTTAATTTTTTTTTTTTAGAGCATTTCTCACAGTTATTGAACCTAATTTAAGACTTTAGGAGCCTCGAAATTATTCAGGTTTAAAGCTGTGTCCATTTTTTTTTACTTCTAAAACTGTTTCTTTATCTTTTTTCTTTAGATCACTACTCAGATGTATCATCATTACCACAATTCTCTAAAAGATGCGTGACTTAACTACCATTTCATATAGACCCGTTTCTTTCCTCCAACCAAATTTTCTCAAAGTGTGGATAATATACTCTACAACTATAAAGCAGGTGTTCTGTACCTTGGTCTCTATTATCCTATAAAAAGTTTCTAAAATCTTTCCCCTACCACCCTTGAGCTGGCGAAAATCTTAGGTAGATGAACTTGCTGGGCTATAGGTCTTTTGAGCCACAAGGGGGCGCCAGTCTCACAGGAATGTCTTGAAACCGGCATCTCCGGAGCACTAGTTACAACCCCAAAATGATGTTACACTATATGCTCTCTTGAACACCAGTTCACAAAGCTGCCCTGATTCCTGTCAGGTTAGGTTCCTCAGTTAAATGAATTCCTATTCTAGAGGAAAGGGTTGTTTTGTTTTTAAATTATTTTTTTATTGTGAAATACACATTTTTTAGAATTAGTTTCAGCTGTACAACACAATGCAATAGTTATACTTTTTACCCCTCGAAGTGAACAACACCGTTCTCCCAATCTGCCGCCCCACTCCCCCCAATATCATACATATCTATTACAATTGCCTTGACTCCACTCCCACACTATACTCCACGTCCTGTGATTATATATATAAGTGAATATATATATATATATATATATATATATATATATATATATATATATATTCACTTATAGTTGACATACAATATTATACAACATCAGCTTCAGGTGTACAATGCAGTGATCAAGCCTCTACCCCATCCATGATGCAGTCTCCCTAGCAAGACATGTGACCATCTGACACCCTACAAAATATTTACATTATTAATTATATTCCTCAAACTGTCTTTCATGTCCCTGTGGTGATATTGTAGTTACGTATTTATGCTGTCTACTCCCTTCCCCTTCTCCCTCATCCCCACCCCCTCCCAACTATCAGCCATCAGTTGTTCCTCTATATCTCTGAGACCACTTCTGTTTACTTTGCTCATTCGTTCAGTTTTTTAGATTCCACATATAAGTGAAATCATATGGTATTTGTCTTTTAGAGGAAAGGGTTTTTATGGGTCTATTTTAGACGGTTGAAAGACAGAAAGATTGAGAGAAAAATGACTATCCTTGAATTTGGACCTTGAAACAAACGCTCTAGAAAGTCTTTGTCGTTCAAAGTGGTTCAAGGACCAGCAGTAGAATCACCTCAGAGTTAGTTAGAAATGCAGAAGCTTAGGTCCCACCCCAGGCTTTCAGAATCAAAATCTGCATTTTAACAAGATCCCTGGGTGATTTGAATACACTTTACAATTTGACGAACACTTCTATAGGTTAAATTCCCACCCTCCGCTTTTATCTTAAAACATTTATGCATTCCTTCTCCCTCCCTTTGTCACCCCACCCCCCAGAAAAACATAAAATTGACCTTAAATTTCCAATTCTATTGATGTATTTTAAGATTCCAATTCTATGATGTATGATATATGTTAAGATTCCTTTTTTTTTAAGTGAGAATGCTTTATTAAAAACGATTTTTTCCCCTGACGCTACTTTGTGGGGTTATTTAAAATGTGCTATTTAATGGCAGGTGGCAAATCACTCCATGATTAAGAAATTTTTCTGACAATCATGGGCTGGGGCTAAATGGTGTCCAAATGGCTTGTGTATTCAGGCAGAAAAATCCATAAATTCAGTCAGAAGTGTCAGCCTGGTAGCTCTGTGAAATATAGTCCTTAACCTTCTCTTGTCTTGGTCAAAACAGCTTTCTATACCAGTGACCCATTTCTCTGTTCTCTTAAGGCTGCCTTCCTGAGGAAACGAGACTGCAGGATAAGAAAGACAAGCTTTAATTTATCTTCTCTTTCTGTATACTTGTCCATAACACAAACACACAGACACACACACACACACACACACACACTCACACACTTCTTTCCTCTTGAGCTAAATGTAACTTCAGCACTTCTCTTGCCTTAATGTGTTTTCCTAATTAGCTTTAACATTAAAACCAGCTGCTACTGCAGTGTTTTTTACTTTTATAAAGCATTAGAAGATTAATTGACTCATTATGTGGAAACAGGAGGATATAAATTTAGGGGAGCTTTTTGTTTAACTTGGGTTATAAATTGTGGCTCATTTTCTTTATTTATGTTTTCCCTACCCTTTACATCTCCCATAACTAAGGGCTTTTTTTTGGTTTTAGTCTTACGGACAATGATTTCTTTGTTTCTTTAAAGTGAAGTCAGTTTAGCATCTAGACACTGGCTACTGAGTCAAGACAAAAACTCAAGTTGTAAAAGCCACTGGTATAATCTTTGCTTGTCAAGCAGGGAGGACTAGACTGGGAGCCTGAAGGACCTGGCTATGTTCCTGCATTAACTAGCTTTATTTAGATTTCGGGCAAGTTCTCTTACCTCTCCGAGCATGAGTTCCTTCATGTCAAATGGAGCCAACATTGGTTCTACCCAGCTAACGAAAAAATAGCTGTAGTGATTACATGAGATAACATATTACATGCGGTATTTTAAATGCACTGTACAAATAAGACGTCTAGCTTTCATTGAACTCTCCTGATCCCAGCGTGTGTAAAAACCAGGTTGATGATCTACCTTTATGTATATAAAAAGGATGATAAATGTGTGTGTTGTTACCCAGTTAGTGATCCTGGGAAATCAACACCGTATTCATAATGGTTAATATTTATTTAACTTTTACTATATTTCAAATGCTTCATGTATAGAGTTAATAGTATTTATGAAATTGTTGTTAATCGTGTGTTGTATGTATTACTGATCCATGATTAGATAACGAATGAGTGGTTGTCAAGATATTTGAATGCAGCCAGGCTAAGGACTTAACCTGTGCTCTTAGTTTTAGTCTCACAGTAGCCCCATTGCGTAGGTACCATACGCATATATTATATTTATTTTCTCTATTTTACAAAAGAGCAAACTGAGGAGTTAAAGTATTTCTAGAAGTTTGGCTTTTACTTGGGTTTATGTGGCTACAAATTCCACAATTGTTAACCTATCTGCTTGATTGCCACCTTCTTTTTGGGACTCAACTCATTTATAGAAAGAATGATCTTTGGAGCTTTTATTCAGCTCCAAAATTCTGTGATTCTGCATCTTGCCTTTACATGCCCCTCATTCTCCAGCCTGTCCTCGAGAATGTCAGAGCATGGTATAGATTCCCAGACACAGGAGTAAGGAGCACAGGACATGGAGCTCAAAGGGAACAAAAACGAGGTGAGACGACATCCAAAGGCAAACACTTTTCTCGCAAATGGAAGAGCTCATCCTCACAGGAACAGTGTAAATCAGAGCAAGGAAAGAAGAAATCTAAGATGTTTCCAGGAACCCATTCTTAATGGACAAGCCATGTTTCTACCTGACTATCAGACCATCCTTTAAACAACCCCGAGGGCCCAGTGCTTGTCCAGTGGTGGCACAAATGTATCTTTGTTTGGTGGCTTTATAGGACTGTTACCAAGCTTGCAGAGATAGTCATCAGCAACTAGGACCTACTTATAAGTCACAAGATCCTAAATCCAAGTTCTCAGATTTTGTGACAAAATAAATGCTCTGAGAGAAGCACTGTATCATTGTTTAGTGAGGAATGGACCATCTAAATGTTTGTGGGTAGGATTGGGAATAGTGGCTTTTATTCCTAGGGGCAGGTTCTCATTTTTTGCTGAATTGCAGCCGCACCAATTAAGTTTACTAACTGTATTATTTCTAGTCCTCAAATGACTCTCCAAGGTGAGCGCTACTACTCAAATTTTATAGGTGTGGAAACTAAGCTTAGAGGTGTTACTTACTCTAGATCACATATAAGTGGTGAAGCTGGGTTCAAACTCTAGTCCGTGACTCCAATGCAAGAATTTTATTCAGGATATCCTGCTACATCTCCAAGGCTTCCCCAAACCTTTCATTCCCTTGGAGTAATAGAATTAATGGGAGGATTTATTCTCACTGAAAGCCTGCGTAAAACCATGGATTAGATCTTCCCATGAATTTTTATTTTGATATCAGTACTACTTAAAGGAAAAAAGGCAAACAAAAAGCATCAGCGTTGAATGCTTTAAAGTAATACTACTGAGTTGTTCCCAAGTTAATGCTTAGTCATAGTTACCATTAAACAATATTATTTATAAAATTGTCATTATCAACGTTGTGGAAACTAATTGATCCAATATGGAAGGAAGTAGTTGGTGGTTAAGAAGCAGGTAAGGTATTCCTGAAATCTGAAGTAGAAATATATTCAAGTGACAGGCCCAGTACCTGGCCAGCTGGTACCCTTGTAAGTAAGGAATGATATTGAGGGTATAGAATTATGGAGGAGAAAAGGGACTCTGTTTAGAATAAGTGAAGGTAATATCAGCTAATTAATGGGGGGAATCATAGATCGTGAGTAAGAACTGGCAAGGCATATCTTGTTTTATAACGTGTTGTGTATTTAAAACACAATAATTAGGTGCTTTGTTGAATTATAAGCACATATATGTCACATGTATAGCACAGCCAGACATTAATTGACCTCAGCAAGGAAGCTTTTTTGGCCTGACCCTTCTAAATCCCAGAATCTTGCCTCAAACAGCCACCTGAGGTCCATCAAAGCAAGAATTGTGTTTTTCCAACAATAGCTGAAAGTGTTTTTTAACTCAGGACCGTCACAATACAATTTAATACAGAGACAATACAATTTAATTGAGAATTGGTCACTATGGAAAGAAAATGTATGAAGACTATATGTATAAATATATAAATTATTTCAGGGGATGTATGCATTAAATTTCGTAAACAGCACCAAGTAATGAAGTTATTGAGATCAGTATCCCCTCACACGGAGCTGGTGAAACACTTTGTGAGGTGTACCAGGGAAATGTCCTGGCCTCAGTCTGGACTTCGCTCTGTTGCATCGTCATTCAGGCTCTCTGGGCCCATGAACCTGATGCCGCGAGACCCAACTGCAAACACATCTCAGCAGTTCTCTGTTTCAGGTCCCTCCAGTGCTGACTTTCAGTATATTGTCATCAAATGCATTTCTAAGGATGTTTGCTTCATCCCAAATGAGGTTGTGCTTACCGATGGCCTGGAAAGGCCTATTTCTGGATGTGTGGCATCCCTGTGTAGCGCTGTGCTATCACCATTGTTCCTTTAGCCTGCTAAGCACGTTTCAAGTGAAAAGAGGCTGATTTTTTAGCAGGAACGGACAGGATCCCACATTTTCCAGTCATGAACTCCATGACAATTTCACTCCCTGACTCTAAAATGTGATCATGTACCACTGAGAACACAGAATTCTACATACTTTTAGACATGTTTTCAAAATGTTGCTTTTTTTAAAATCACTACTAGTGATTAAAAAAAGAAAGAAAAAACTGGAAACATCGCTCTTTACTATAAGTAATACCATAAGAAGGAAAATATTAAATTGTTCCCAAGCAAATTTGTAATGATTATTGAAACATTTATTTATACATGTGCCTTTATTATTACAATTGAATGTATAATAATGTATCAACAGATAATGTATAATAATATATCAACAGATAATGTAACAACAAATAATTTGTTGTTAAAAAACTTGAAAAGTAATTTACAACACTAGTCTCTCTTGGCTTTAAATGACAGCAAAGTAATTTTAATGATTTCTTAGTACATTACCCATTCTTCTTTCTGAAGGGTCTCCAGTGCCAGTAGGTATAGATGTCCAGATTGAAAGCACTGACAGCATTTCAGAAGTTAACATGGTAAGTTTCTCCATGAGATATTAGACTTTTTTTCTGAAAGGATGGAGACTCAATAGTGTCAAGATCACTGATATTTTAACAAATCATTTAAATTATTATGTTGTTTACCTTTCCTACTTTGCTTAATAGAACTTCCTGTCCTTGATTACAATTCTCATTCCTTTCCTATGCTCCTCTTTTCCCTCTAATCGTTTTGTAGTGGTAGAGCGCTGTAGGACATCATGATACACTTAGCTATGTAACATGAACCAGGAATAATTGTACAAGAAGAAAGGATGATCATAAAATATATGAATTTTGAAATCACAACCTTGAGTCCTTACTCATAAAATGATAGAAACTTGAACCACGCTTGGTGGACTGCTTCCAAATGTTTCAATTAATATTAACATTGCTTATCTGTAGATAAACAACAGCAGACAACAAAGGATTTTTTTTTAATTTATGGGAACTAAAATTTTAAATTAAGAAAATATGATCCATTCCTAATATTGTCCAGAAACCTAGGAGAGACTGCCATTATTTTAGTTTGCAATGGAATATCTGTATTTTCATGGAGTATTATGTGTGAACCAATGCCCCTAAAACATAAAACTCATCAATTAGCCTTCCTTTTAGCCTTTTTTCTGTCTTCTTTGCTGTACTGTATGACTTGCTTTTATTGTTTCCTCTTACCCCCTCCCTTAATCTGGTTTTACCATTTTAGCTATTTTTATGTTTTAATATCCCCTACCACAATTTTTCTGCTTTATTTTCTCTCCTCCCACTTTAGAACTACCTTCATTGTCTACATAATTACCAGAGCAATTTTCATTTAAGTAATTTTAAGGTTTTTCAGGATTTTGTTTTAAGAAATAATAGTCGATACCATGGCTAATATATATACAAGCACATACATTATGTGTTTTCAGGTATATTTCCTTTTACCTACTACTATTCTGTTAATTTGTGAATGTCTCAGAGCTTCGTGTAGCCCATTTTAGTACATTTTTCTATGCCAAATAAAGAGTGTTTTTATAGTTTCAAAATTTCAGTGTCTATTTCCTATTCTTACCTAATTGATATGTATTCTTACATGTGAATCGCTCTTTCCATCTAATTTTGTTCTTTTCAGTCGTGCTGTCTTTTCCATCATCTCCTGTAGTTGCATTTTTGTTTCCTATCAACTTACACTATGTGCAACTAGCTGTAAATGACAAGGGCCCTAACAGGTACTCACTGGTCAGATGTGGTTTTGAATATGTGTGGTTTGGGTTTCAATTTTGGATTTGGTTTGAATTTTACTTTTGTTCCCACCTCCCCCCAAAATATTGAACAATTTAATTGTGAATGCCTTTAGAGGGGGCTGTGCCCTCCAGTTTGCCCGAGGACCCATGCCTGGCTTTTTTCTCTTAGATTCATCCTGCTTCATTCATTGATGTTGCCCACCTGGTCCTGCAGTCATTTGAGGTTGAACCCTCAGCCAAATGCTTATTGTCCTTCATTTTCTACTTTATGGAAGTTTGTTTATTTTGGGGGGAAGGAAGAGGGTTCAAAAATAAACCAGGAAATACCTCTTCCATGACAAGGGAGGATTTAAATTATTTTCATTTCAAACTCCATTTTCCATCTGGAAAGATTTAGTTTATTGTTTATCTAATCTAGTCATTTCATGTACAGTCTCATGTACATGTGCATTTCATTCCCTTTTGTGGAATCTTTTACATGTGTGTTCTTGTGAAATTTTCAAAAATTGCTTTGAGGTACTTTTTGGAATAAAGTATTTTTGATATATGAACTGTAGCTTATATAGTGTTTTTTGTAGAACTAAGTTTTGAAATTTAGATTCTATATACTACTTTTGTACTATGCAAATACCACAATTAAAGATAAAAATCTAAAAAGAGAGAAAAAGAACAAAGTAGGGATATCTTAAAGAAGCAGGAGCTAGAAATTATATATTACTTACATTGTAAGTTCAAATAATCTTTTCATATGTATTTTAATTAATCTTTTTATTTATAATTCCTCCAGCGGGTTCTTGCCATCCAATGCTAACTGAATGAAAAATCACAGGACACATTAAAAATTCCAGATAGGTCTAAACAAAATCTTCTACAACCCGTTATATCTTGTTTCAGTCTTTACCTAATGTCCTTCTGGCCCTTATCATTACCTAATTTAATATTTATTTCAGTTCAATATCAAGCCTTAAATGAAACTTCTTTCATTTTAACCACCCTACTCCTGAAGGTAATAGCAACAACAGCACTCACTACTCAAACATGCCTTGTTGAGAACGTTTTGGCTCCTCCCTGCCCAAAGAGCTTTTACTGGCATTTCCATGAGACTCTTACGCTCCAGGAAATGCTCTCATTTCCCCTTTCTGGCATAATCTAAGTCATCCCTGAAAGATCCAGTCTGCCTAGAAAATTCTTAATGTCTCCATGCCACTGACCCCAAAATTGAACCCCCTTCTTCTCCCCTGAATGAGGTCAGCTTTGGACTCCACATCAGCTAACACTGGACTGGGTTCTCCATGCCCAATTTCAGAAGGCTTTTCAATTAGCAGTGACCCCAGTGTTGGCTTCTTTTGCTTGTCATTTATCATCTCACCACCCTCCCTTATCTCACCCCAAATTCACTTTCAATCCCTTTAAGTTTTGTCCCACTGTCCTCCCAACGTGCTGTTCAGCCTGCTTCTCATGGTAGTTCCAGCCAATGGTGACGTTGATGTATCACTGACATGTACCAGTGCTTCCCATTGGACTTCACAGTGTTTGCCCAATGACCTCCGATCAAGTTGAGCATCTGCCTCTAAATGTGTTTATTAAAGCAATCCATGCAGTAACCCACACAATTCCCTGTAGAGTAGTGATATGGTAATGAATGAATCATTCTATTCACTCACCCTCATCCTAGTCCAAAATTACACGTGGCTGATACTCCCAGAGTAAGCCCAAGAAATAATACAATGTACCTCTATTCTGAACCTTAAAAAAAGCAAACTAGCTCATAATTAGTTGGCGACTTATGTGTAGCTTAGTGAGGTTTGTCCTTTGCTTGCCTAATAAATGTGTTAATTCAAGAACATTTTCAGTATTGTTGGGAAATAAATGATAGTAAGAAGTAAACAGTTGTGAAAAGCGAAACATACTGTCATTGTCCACACCCAATGACTTGGACGAAGCTAGGAGAGTTTCTGTTCAAACAAAATATTACATGTAGCATCTGAGAGCCAAACAAACTCAAATGATTGACTAACCAAGGCTTTTTTTTTTTGTTTTTTTTTCCTGCTAACATGATGTTAACACAGTTTTTGCCCTCATCCTTACCTCCTTGTGATTGGGACGCACATTAACAATTCAAGTCTCTAAGCCATACTGAATCTCTGGAATCTCAGAATCTCTGAAAACTGGTTTCTGGGAAATGTGTAATTTTTAAAAATTCACAGGTGATTCTTTTATACACCTGAATTTGAGAACCACCATTTCTTGGTAATTTCTGTTTCTCAAGCTGAGGAAGATCATTGCCTCTGTCCCAGGACCTCTGACCATTTTCTGTCCTCTAACAGCCCTAATAAATGCTATAGCCCGGTTTTTGTGGAACTATGGTTTATTCAACTTGTGTGTGTATTTAACAAAAATAAAAAAAAATTATGGAGTTAGAAATCAGTTATAAAAGTGAATCTTCATTCACAATGAGAAAAGAGATTGAAATAAAATAATAGAGCATGATTTTCAGATTCCTTTCTTCTAAGATCTCTTTAGGTGGTTTACCAGAGTGCTTATGTAGAAATGTTTCCCGGTTATAACTGGCTTTTCTTCCCCAACTTGGATGCTCTGTAATTCCCAGAAACTCTCAACATTCACTGGAGTCCAGGTGAGGAAGAGGCTCTGCAACCGCAGCTCACTAGCTTCATCCTAAACATATCTGAAAAGACAATATAGGTCACTCACTTACAGAGCGGTAACAGCCATGGCAATCAATCCTGGACTAATCGTGTTGAGCGGTCATCCTGAATCATATCCCTCCTGGCTCTGACTTGTCTCTTTTTCTGTCCGCCTAGGACTTTACAATGACTTTTTACCTCAGGCATTATTGGAAAGATGAAAGACTCTCTTTTCCTAGCACAACAAACAAAAGTATGACCTTTGATCATCGATTGATCAGAAAGATTTGGGTGCTTGATATCTTTTTTGTCCATTCTAAAAGATCCTTCACCCATGATACGACCATGCAGAATATCATGCTGCGTGTACAGCCTGATGGAAACGTCCTCTTCAGTCTCAGGTGAGGAGGGCTGTCTGCTGCCTTTGGCTTCCTGTACCATGGCCGTCTACACTGAAGCTGGTCTCACCTCAGACTAAACTCACAACATTGCTGTGTGTTTAGTGATGCTGGAGATTGGGACACAAGCAGGAGGTGTGATTTTTCCTAGTTCTAACTTCCAGATTTTAAAGACTGGTTTCCTAGTCTAACAATACCCACTCTGGGCATATGTTGGCGAATGATAGAAACTAAGGTTGGACAAATAGAGTGGAGCTGAATTATGGAAATCCTGAAAAGGCTAGCACACAATTTTATAGGTATGCAAAACAATTTTCCTCCTTACCAACTCCACCCCACCCCTGTCCCCCACCAAGCAGCCTTGGAATGTTGGGTTAGCTAAATAATTTTATTAACTATCTCCTTCTTTATTCATGGGAAAGTAGTCATCATACAAGTTCCTGCTAATTTCCTCACTTCCTTTTTCATTTGAAACATTGGTTCTGACACTATGTTTTAACAGCCTTCCATTTTTAATGTACCATATGTCATTTTAGCCTAATGAGTCCTGTGCATACTGAGTAGTTTATCATAGGTAATTCTAAAAATGTTTGATAAGTCTAAGCAACTTAATTGTTTTCATGTCTTAGAAATCCCAGAAAGATATTGAAGTAGGCTGAAAAAAATGTCTCCTCCAAAAATAGCCATGTCCTAATCCCTGGAACCTATCAAGGTTACCCAATATGACAGAAAAAGGATCTTTGAAGATGTGATTAAGTTAAGAATCCTGAGATAGAGAAATTATCCTGGATTATATGGTTGGGACTTAAATGCAATTGTAAGTATCCTTGTAAGAAAAAGACAAAGGGAGATTTCACACACACAGAAGAGTGGAAGGCAATGTGACCATTAAGAGAAAGATTGGAGGGAAGCAGCCAACAGCCCAGGAATGCTGGCAGCTGCCAGAGCTGTAAGAGGCAAGAAATGAATTTCCCCCCTAGAGCCTCTGTAGGAAGCAGGGCCTTTCTGACACCTTGATTTCAGTCCAGTGATACTAATTTCAGACGTCTGGCCTCCAGAACTGTGAGGCAATAACTTGCTGTTGTTTTAAGCCAATTTGTTACAGTGGCCATAGGAAAATAACACAAATTCTTTTTGTTCATTAAAAACATCTTGCTCACTTTAGTACAAAGGTGCTATTGCAGAATTTTCATAAAGGCTGACAATGTTTTTAAAAATGAAATTAAAGTCAGGAGTAACATAGAGCTCTGAAGTACTGGAATCAAGCTTCACTAGAAATCAGAATGGCAGCAAATGGCCAAGGAATCAACTGTTTTCACCTAATTACTTTGCTGGAGGGATGTCCATTGAAGAATTAACTCAGTTGATTGTCCACAACCTGTGCATTCCAAAGAAAGACTGAGCTCTTGCCCAGCTCCTGGAAGGTAACCTCCACGCTTTGGGAATATCCTGTCATATAAGAGTGTCTTTGTTTACCAGAGATCTTGGGCCATACCAGATTATCTGTGTGGTTTATGATGGGGGCCTTGAGACACACGGTATCATGTGATGGCACTCTGGATCTGGAGCTAGAGATTAAAGTCAGACATACGTGACCAACCCTCAATTAGTTCTTTGGATCCACAGTTCGGTGGCTTCACTGGTTGTCACACATCATTGCTAGAATTAAGCACTGTCCACGTAACTCGACTAGAACAGGACAAGTGGAAACTTGTTCCTGGTCTATCTCGGACCCTGTCCTGTGCACCTTTTCCATTGCTGATTTTAATCTGTATCCTTTTATTGCAATAAAATGTAACCGTTAATGTAATAGTGTTGATGAGTTCCATGAGTCCTTCTGGCTAATCATTGAATGTAAAAATGGTCTTGGGAAATCCCTGAACACAAGAGGACACAAAATTGTTGTCTGCACAGCTATTCCAGCTGAGAGCTGAACCTGTGCAAGCCCAGAGCCATGTCACCTGGTTCCAGGCTTGGTTCAGATGCCATCTACTGACAAAGATTCTTTTCTAGACCAAACTGTACTCAGGATCCTCTGAACTGTCTCTTCACCTAAACACTGACTTTTGAGCTTCTGTGTTTGTCTGTTTCTGAAAAGTCTATTTAGTCAGAGCCCCCTATCCTCAGTATCTGATCAGGATCAGATACTTCATCATCCCCCAGGTGATGTCTGATTGCCCTGGTCTGCCTTCAGCAAGAATCCTGTTAGGTCCATTTAGCCAGAATCTCCCAAGATCCCTGATGTTTCTTCTGAATAATTTTCTATCCACTGACCCCCATTCTGCTCCTTGGCTATAAATGTCCACTTTTTCTTGTTATATTTGGAGTTGAGCCCAATCTCTATCCCTTATTTAAAAACCCCATTATAGTCGCCCTCAATAAAGTCTTCCTTGCCGCCCTGTAACAAGGTTTTGTGAATAATGTTTTCTTTAACATCACCCACCTGACCTCCTAGGTTGTTCATTTATTCATATGAACCATGAAGAAGATAGACTCAAAGACTTCCGAGGTCCCTTACCGCTTTAATGTGCCAAAATGAGTATATTTTGTGACTCAAAGTCATCCGAACACCGCCGTGCCATGGCATTTAGCTCCATGACTATTGACAGTAGAATTCAACCTATGGAAGATAAAATAGTTCTACTTCTCTAATTAGCTTGGGAGCACCATGGGTAGTGCAACTATTGCCTGTGTTTTTTGCAGACTTGCTCAGGGGCCTTTTATGGACCTCTGATCTGTGATTGTGAGTACCAGAGTTTCTACTTTGAGGTACAGCAGCCTCAGGAAAATCTAGGGGGATATAAAAATTTGAAAAAACAGCCCTCATCAGTATGCGAGCCTTTCGATTTAATAGCACCTGAATTATGCATTGTGCACATAAATCTATAACTAAAAATGCTCTGGGCTTTTTCTTTACTCCTGGAAAGAGAATTTCAAGTAAACTTGCTTTGTGAGAGAAACCTTTACCCATAGCTTTTTATTACCACCATCCTAGCCATTTATTACTAGAAATTATTTTAGTTTGGATCCTCCAAAAGCAGACAATATTTACATCTATTCACAAGTATTCTCACTTTGAAGTATGTTTTTCTGTAGACATCGGAGCCAGAAAATACCAAGGGTGTCAAAAAATGTGTATACATGACTTGTATTCATCTTTTGTTATCAGTATATGTAGAATATCACAATTTTAATACAGTTTTTTCATTTCTTAAAATGTGTATACATTTTTTGGCATCCTCTGTATAAAGGGAGCTGACCAGGAAATGGTGGGATCAGAAGCAATTGTTAGAACAGGAATTCACGCAGTAATTCTGCGTCTTAGGCAAATCACCTACCTTCCTGGGTTTGCTTCCTTATACATTACTTGGACAGAAGATGGCAATGCCTGTTTTGCATTATTCTTGAAAGGCACACAGAACAATCAAACAGTAACAGAGCTGCATTGTTGAACCCTTATTTGGCCATATGGTTAAATGATCTGCAGTTTTCTTTTTCTTGTCTTTTTATAGGATAACTGTTTCAGCCATGTGCTTTATGGATTTCAGCAGGTTTCCTCTTGACACTCAAAATTGTTCCCTTGAACTGGAAAGCTGTAAGTCCTACTTCCTGATGGAACACACACACACACAATCTGAATATACCATCACAAACTTGCATGTAAATAAGCATGTTCTTAATAAGGATTCAAAAATCTTGGTATAAGCCAAATATATTTATCCAAAATATGTAGTTTTTTCTTTGTTGTTTGTTGTTTTTGTTTTGTTTGTTTTTTTGCTAAGAATGATGGCAAATAGTCTCTCAAATGAGAAGATTCAGGGGGAAAAATGCTTTGATCATTACATATTTGCAGTTTCCACAATGGTTATAAAGGAGCAGCTCCCTATTAAGGTATATTCTTGCTAATATTATTAATATAGAGTGACACAGAGTTTCCAACATTTGAAAAGGTCTACCATTCATGTTTCCATTTGAGTCAGTCTTCCATTAAGTATACTTGGTTTCCCCAGAAAAACCCAGCTCTAGACCTAGACCCCCTAATGAAAGCTTAGTCAAAGGGCATCTGAGCCAGCTCCTTGTCAATCACTTTGACTCATCAGCTATTTGTGACAGACATCTTAAAAGTGAAATGCAATTTTTCATAATGAGGCTAAAATGTGGGGAATCTCAATGGATGTCTGCTACAGACATGCTCCTCCCCAAATTTCATTAGTAACATTCTATAACACTTATTTGATTTTAGAAGAACATTTTACGATCTCAGCTCATTTTGTAATTTCATCCATGAGATCTACAAAACCAAACGGGCCTAAAGACCAGGGGTCAGGCCTGTGACAGTAAGGCTGTGCTGTGACATCACTCCATGCATGCAGATATGGAAGCAGCTATTTGGGGAGTTTTAACTTATCACGTGAGCACAAGAAAAGCCTCCACACTATGTCAATCATCAGAGTCTAGTTTTTGGAGATGTGTGTGTGTGTGTGTGTGTGTGTGTGTGTGTGTGTGTGTGTGTGTGTGTATGGTAGGTATGGTATTGGCAAATATTTTTCAACACCTAATATGTACATGTCATTGGACCAGGCACTGGGGATACAGAGATATACAGAACGTGGCTATAGACCTCATGGAGCTCACAAGAGCGTATTCTAAGGTTATTGTTTTCTTGTTTTAGATGCCTACAATGAAGAGGATCTCATGCTCTACTGGAAACATGGAAACAAGTCCTTAAATACCGATGAGCACATTTGCCTTTCTCAGTTCTTCATTGAGGAGCTCAGTGCATCCAGCGGATTTGCCTTCTACAGCAGCACAGGTAAAGTACTTTATGTGGACAAGCCATAAGCACTTATTGCTCACCTACTGTTTGCAAAGCAACATGTAAAGAGATCTGAATCCAGACAAGAGTCACATTTGGCCAATCACATCATCCTTCTACAGGCAGCCACCTCCAGCTTTCCGGTCCAGCATTTCTTTCCTCGCGCAGCCGCTTCTAACTAGATGCCTTGCTTCCACTCTTGGGCCCTGCAGACTACTCTCAATACAGCAGACAGAGTGATCTTTTGAAAACATAAAGATCACAATTCTCTTCTACTGAAAAACCTCTAGTGTTTTTCCATCACGTGTAACAAAATTCAGGCTTCTCAACGTGACCAGCAAGGCCCTACGTGATCTGTCTCTGACCTCACCCACGACCCCTGACCCTCCACCATATTCTGCACTCCCTATACTGGCCTCCTTGTTTGTCCTCCAACATACCCATCTCATTCCATCTGCGGGGCTTCTCTGCTCTGGGCATTTCCTCCCTCTGCCCAGAGTGCTTTTCTTCCAATCTTCTCATGACCAGCTCTCTCATTTCATTCAGGGCTTTGTTCAAATACCATCTCCTCAAAGAGTGTTTTCCTAGCCATCCTATGTAAAACAGGTCTCTTTCCTTACCATTCCTTTCCTGTATTTGTCTTCACAGCTCTTACCACCACCTGAAATACACGTTTGTTTACCTGCTTTATTGTCTGAGTGCCTAACTAGAAAAAGGTGGGGAATCTGTCGGCCTTGTTCATCATTTCTTCTCCAGCCCCTGGAATGTGTCTGGCACATGATCAGTGCTCAAAAAATATTAACCGAATGAATCAACCAATTAAGTGTATATCATTGCCCCATATAAAAATCTATTCGAAATTGGGCCTCTTTACTATGACAGACATATTTTTGGGTTGGCAGCATTTATCTAAGGTACTCTTTTAAATTATATTTCATCCCTGTTAACTCAATTTAGAAGTAGCTTCCTCTTCTCTGGTTATTAGCATTTTGGGTGATTTCAGGCAGAACCCCTATAAGATACCATTTTAGATTCTTGAAGTCACACTCAAGCCAGAAAGTGTGCCAACAGCTGCCCTTAGCGTTCAGAGCTGCCCTGGCTAGAATCCTCATACCCTCTCTGCTTTGATAGCGGTGACTTTTCTCCCCAAAGGTGCTCTACTCTGCCCTTAGTCCTGGGAGAGCAGTTATTGAGTTGTAATCTAAAAGCCTGCGTCATTAAGAGAGAAACCGAAATTTAAAATCAGAGAAGCTAAAGGACTTTTAGGACCAACAGCCATTCGGTTACTTAGATCCTGAATAAATGTTCTGTTTCACTTCACTATTTGTCTGCATTGCTTGAGATTCAGCAGATGCTGCTGCTAATTGTAATAATGCTTATTTGCTTTACTGATTTCATAAGTTACACAGTTATTTGTTTTGATCATTTGTATATCCCTGGCACATGGTAGATACTCAATGGCTATTGTTGAATTAATAAATGAATAAATGATAGATAATTTGAAAAGAATTTTTAAAAGTTTAAAGAAAAAGCCTTTGTAATTCCATCTCATAGAGATAACTATGTTATTATTTTGATATATTTTCTGCTCTTCCTTCTTCTTCTCCTTATTGTCTTTCTTCGTTTTCTCTACATAAATGAATATGCATATGTTTTTAATCAGGATTTTTAAAGCTTAGTCCTAAATTAAATCAATATTTAAACAAAAGAATGCATGCAATGAACAATGATACATATTAAAGTACAATTTCTAGCTTTTTCCATTTTATTTTTGTTATGACAAAATAACTTTGGCGCATGATAAATTGTAAATAGGACTTTGAAACGTTTTATGCTATTAAAATGTGATGCATCTGAAGCATAGAAATCCAAGAGTATTCTTTCTTGCATATAATATAGGCTTACAACATATATAATAATAATAGCAATGACATTTCTTCAGATTTTTTTCAAGATTTTTATTGGGGGAACTGGGGAGGGGAACGTTGTGTTTTTCCATGACCCATCAGCTCCAAGTCAAATTGTTGTCCTTCAATCTTAGTTGTGGAGGGCGCAAGCTCAGCTCTAAGTCCAGTCGTCACTTTCGGTCTAGTTGGAGGGGGGAAAGGGGAGATGCAGCCCACCATCCCATGTGGTGTCAAACCCGGCAACCTTGCTGCTAAGAGCACACGCTCTCACCAGCTCAGCGGCAGCTCAACTCGGGGGCAGCTCACGGCCCATGTGGAAATCGAACCGGTGGCCCTGTTGCTCAGAGCTCACGCTCTTAACCAACTGAGCCATTCAGCCAGCCCTCTTCAGATTTTGAAGCACAAGTATCCATTAATATACATCCAGTATCTTCCTAAAAACAAGAGGTGAAATTTCTTTTCCAAATTCTCACTTCACCAATAAGCCATTCCATTGGCTCTGCTGTCTCTTTAGGTGTGCTTGTCAGACTTTTTGAGCCCCACCACGAAGGACCAACACTAGTTGATTTTTTATCTTCTTCTGATCATGTTTTAGAGTCTGTCTAAAGAAAGACAAAATATTTGCATTGAAAAACGTACTGCACAGAAAGAAGATAAGTGTTTCTAAATGCTCTAAAAATTCTTAACATTCCAGTGTACTTACATTTTTAAGAAACAGCATTTTGTTGTTTTTTTTAAAAAAGAAAACAAAAGAATTAGATTCAAATATACATGGTTTGTGTATCATTAATAGTTGTACATAATAAATTGAATTTTTTTAAAACCAAGTTATAGGAAAATATTAATTATTTTAGAAAGAATTTATACACATACAAATATATAGTTTTTAATGTATATAAAGATTAACAATAGATGCCTCTGAGAAGTGGGTATACATTAAGGAAATTATCAATTTTACTTCAACACTTTTAATTATATTTTTAAATTTCTTATATACACATTTTTAATGAGAAAGATTAAAATGGGCTCTAAGATTATGAAAAAATACTACAGTAAATAATTTTGGAATTTGTATTCAAACATCAAGTTAATAATCATGTCTGGGCTCGTTCAACCATTTCTTAGGTTTCAGAAGAATCAACATTTAGAAATCTATTTTAGTTCACAAGTATGTGATAGTTCTGCCTCACATTATTCACGAATTACTAAACATAGCCTTCTGAGAGCTAAACTCAATTGTTTTTCTCAAATTAGTATTAAACATATTAGCTTCATCAAAAAAATTTTTTTTATATTTTATATTCGTTCCTATCCTGACAACCACCACCATCAACACCATTTCTAAATCATCTCTACAGACAAAAAAACTATACTTATGACTCTGGTTACAAGAGCCACGAGTATAATTATACAGTTGACCTTGAACAACACGGGTTAGAGATACTTGAACAGTGCAGCCAAAATTTGCATAAATACTCCCCCCAAACTTAATTATTAATAGCCTACAGTTGACAGAAGCCTTACCAATAACATAAAAAATTGATTAATACATATTTTGTACATTATATGTATATACTGTTTTCTTAAAGTAAGCTAGAGAAAGAAAAATGTTAAGAAAATCATAAAGAAGATTACTGGAAAAGATGGCACAGTAGGTAAATGCCCTGTTCACCTCCTCCCTCGACCACATCAAAATTACAACAGATACAGAACAACCATCATTGAGTAATACCTGAAATCTAGCTGAGCCAAAGTCCTACAACTTTGGACTTTGAACATATAGAAAAAGTCATCTCAAAACTGGTAGGAGAAGCAGAGACATGAAATGGGCTGGTCCCACACCTGTGTGTGACTATTAAAAATCGGGAGAGATATATCAGCTGTGGAGGTGCTCCCACCTCCCCCAGAGGAGTGAGGGTTTCAGCCCACACCAGGCTCCCAGCCCAGGGTTCCAGTGCCTGGAAAAGAAGTTTCCATAACTTCTGGCTGTGAAAACCAGTGGAGATTGTGACTGAATGAGACAGAGGGCTGCTGAAGTCCCAGGTGTTTCTCCTAAAGGGCCCACACACAATGTACTGATTGACTTGCTCTGAGCTCCATCACTGGGGCAGCAATCAAAAGAAGCCAGGGACATACAGGGAAAAACTAAGTTGTCTGGCTTTAGAATAAGGGCTAGAGGGGCAGCTTTCTCAGATGGAATTGCTGGCAGAATCCATTGTTTCATTGTTGAGACCTCCCCTCTCCCAGTGTGCTGACACAGGTGGCTTCCATATTTGAGTATCCATCAACCTAGCTAACACTCTTTGCCTGACCCTGGTGATTCCCTGAAACCTTACCTCACCCAACTTTTGGGCATACCCAAGCCACTTCCACTGGCTTTTCCATAAAAACAACCTGTTTTGGCTCATGATGCAGACTTTCCTAAAATCTCTCAAAGGTTCACAACCCCAGACAAGCAGTATCTGGCCTCGGCATGCCTCACATTTCTTACTGAGTAGCCCCAAGCCCGGCACTAGTGGCCTTAGTTTGAGGATTGGCCTCTCAAGGAACCTCCAAGCCCAGCCCAGGTGGTGATAATCTGTGGATTGCTTTGTGGCTTATGCTAGGTGGTCCTTGGCAGGGCACAGGCTGCAGATAAAGTTGGCCTGCTCTGGGGCCCTTCCCAAGAGGTCCCAAGGCCAGCACACCCAGTCGCCAGCTTTGGACCTAACCAGAACATCACCTGGTGGCCTCCACAGATGACACACAAAAAGGGCAGACTGGGCAGGCACCAGGGCACTGCTATAGTGCATCCTTCTCTGTAGGATCAACCCCTGCACAATGGCTACTCCACTGTAGTCACAGCCAGTCCTCACAACCAATCAGCCTGAGGGTCAATCCCTCCCATTGATATGCGAACAGCAACCGAGGCTCAACTACAATAGGAGAGCATATACAACCCATAGAGGGACACACCTGGAGCACCCAGCTCAGGTGACCAGGGAGACTATACCACTGGGCCCCATAGGACATCTACTACATAAGGCCACTCTAATAAGACCAGAGACATAGCAGCTCTACCTAGTACATAGAAACAAACACAGGGAGGCAACAAAAATGGGGAGACAAAGAAACATGCCCCATATAAAAGAACAGAACAAAGCTCCAGAAAAAGAACTAAATAAAAGGGAAACAAGCAATCTACCAGATACAGAGTTCAAAGTACTGGTTATAACAATGCTCAATGATCTCAGTGAGCACTTCAACAAAGATAGGAAGCATAAAAATGGACATAGAAACCATAAAAAAAGAACCAGTCAGAAATGAAGAATAGAATAACTGAAATGAAGAATATATTAGAGAGAATCAACAGCAAATTACATGAAGCACAGGACTGAATCAGCAATTTAGGTGATAAAGTAGCAGAAAATACCCAATCAGAAAAGCAAAAAAATGAATAAAAAAAATTAGAATAGTTTAAGGGGCCTCCAGGACAACGTCAAGCATCCCAATGTTTGTATCATAGGATAGGGGTTCTGGAAGGAGAAGAGAGAAAGCAAGGGATTGGAAACGTATCTAAAGAAATAATGACAAAAAACCTCCCTAACCTGGTGAAGGAAATAGACATACAAGCCCATGAAGTGAAGAGAGCCCCAAACAAGGTGACCCCAAAGAGGCCTACATCAAGACACACTATAATTAAAATGCCCAAGGTTAAAACACGGAAAGAATCTTAAAAGCAGCAAAAGAAAAACAGTTGTTTACCTACAAAGGAGCTTCCATAAAACTGTCAGCTGATTTCTCAACAGAAACTTTGTAATACAGAAGGGATTGGCAAGAAATATTCAAAGTGATTAAAAGCAAGGACCTTTAACTAAGATTACTCTACCCAACAAAGAGCTTTCCAGACAAGAAAAAGCTAAAGAAGTTCCTCACCTCCAAACCAGTATTACAAGGAATGTTAAAGGGACTTCTTTAAAATTAAAAACACATAAATAATATGAATAATAAAATAGCAATTAACGACATATTTATCAACAATTACTTTAAGTGTAAATGGATTAAATGCTCCAATCAAGACATAAGGTGGCTGAATGGTTAAGAAAACAAGACCTTTACATATGCTGCCTATAAGAAAATCACTTCATATTGAAAGACACACACATCAAAAGTAAAGTGATGGAAAAAGATATTTAATGAAAATGGAAACAAACAAACAAAAAACTGGAGTAGCAATACTTATACTAGACCAAATACACTTCCAAACAAAAGCTATAACAAGAGACAAAGAAGGGCCCAGTAATCATACTTCTGGATATTTATCTGAAGAATTCCAAAACTACTTTGAGGAGACATGTGCATCCATATGTTCATTGCAGCATTGTTTACAATGGCCAAGATGTGGAGGCAGCCTGGGTGTCCATCTATGGATGAATGGATAAAGAGGAGGTGGTACATATATACAATGGAATATTGCTCAGCCATGGAAGGGAATGGGTTCTTGCCATCTGCAGCAGCATGGATGGACCTGGAAAGTATTGTACTTAGTGGAGTATGTCAGACAGAGAAAGACAGATGCAATATGATTTTGCTTATATGTGGAATCTAAAGAACAAAATAAATAAACAAACAAAACAGAAACAAACTTATAGATACAGAGAACATTCTGATGGTTGCCAGATGGGATGGGGGTTGGGAGGATGTGTGAAAAAGGGAAAGGGATTAAGAAGTACAAATTGGTAGTTACAAAATAGTTATGGGGATTTTGTAAAGTGTAGGGAATAGTCAATAATGTGGTAATAACTAGGTATAGTGCCAGGTGGGTACTAGACTAGTCATGGGGATCACTTCTTAAATTATATACATGTCTAACCACTATGCTGTACACCTGAAATTATAATATTTTTTTTAAAGATTTTTATTGGGGAATTGGGGGGATGGGAACAGTGCTGGGGAATTAGGGGAAGGGGAACAGACAAGTTGCTGTCGTTTTGTTCTTCAATCTAGTTGTGGAGGACGTTGCTTCACTGGCCCAAGTTGGCACCATCATTGCGCTCTTCCCAGACGAGGCAGATCAGTCGCCGGCTTCTGGACGGCCGCTCACTGCGGCTGCTGGCCGCTCACGCTGGCTGCTGGCTACATACAGTAGCCCATGGCAACCCACTGCCCCAGGGGCTGCAGCCTACGCCGTCGCCGGCGACTCACGGTTGCCCAGCTCCAGGTTGAGCTGTTGTTCAGCATCTTATCTGTAGAGGGCAGTGTCACTGGCCCTCATATGTGGGATCCGAACCGGGGCCCTCTGGCGTCCCAAGCCAGTTCTTAACCATCGCGCCACTCAGCCGGCCCCTGAAATTATAATATTGAAAGTCAACTGTAATTGAAAAAATGTATTAAAGCAGGGAAAATGTGAATGAGAATAAGAGGTTCAAATTTCCAGATATAAAACAAGTCATGAGGATGTAACTTACAGCATAGTAAATATAGTCAATAATACTGTGATAGCATGGTACAGTGTCAGATGGTTGATGGACTTATCATGGTGATCACTTCTTTAGGTATATAAATGTTGAATAACTATGAAGTACACCTGAAACTAATATATAGTATGTTAACTATATTTTAATAAAAATCTTTTTTTTTAATTGGCAACAGTGTGTTTTTCCAGGACCCATCAGCTTCAAGTCAAGTAGTTGTTTCAATCTAGTTGTGTAGGGTGCAACTCAGTGGTCCATGGGGGGATCGAACTGACAACCTTAGTGTTATGAGCACTGCTCTCTAACCAACTAAGCTAGCTGGCCGCCCCAATAAAAATGTTTTAATAAATCTTCACAATACTCTACAACTCCGTGAGGTCTTATTCGGGGTTGGTTATGTCTGTGATGTGGTATTACTCAAATGAAGACTCTGCACTTGTACCACACAAGGCTGGCTCGAAAGCACAAGCTCTCATGACAAGTCTGGATTTCATCAGTGGTCCAGATCTCAGTAAACCTCAGCAACTGCAGGAAGGAAAAAAAAAGAAAATCCTAAGGAAGAGAAAATACCTCTATGGTACTGTACTGTGCTTACGATACTGTAAGTTTGCATCATCTGTTTGCAAGATGAAAAAAACCTGCATATAAGTGGACCTGTGCAAGTCAAGCCTGTGTTGTTCAAAGACCAACTGTAGTTATGGAACTTGAGCTTCCATTAGACAGCTGAGCCACCAGGCCCTCACTTATTTCCCTTGGCTCTGCCTTCACCACTAGCGGGCAATATTAATAAGCAGGAGAGCGCTTCTGCCCCCCTCCTCCCATCCAATGCCCCTCAAAATCACGCACTTCAGATTTGCAATGGAATAAGAAATGGCTCCTGCCCCTACAGGATACATGAACAAGTATTCTTTAATAATTCTTTATGCTTTAAGTAAGCATAATGTAGTGGCTAAATGTACAAGTTCTGAAGAGAGATTACATGAGTTCAAATCCCGGTTCTAGAAACGTGACCTTATTAGAAAGGTCACTTATTAGAAATGTGACCTTGGACTGGTTACTTGATCTAAGACTCAATTTTCTCATCTTTAAATTGGTTTCATAATACTCTGTACCTCATTGGATTTAATACATTTAAATAATATAGAATACTGTCTGCCATAAATAACTTAGAATATGGTGTGCCATATGATAAGCGCTCAATAAATAACAGCTAGTTGATAAGTGCTCAGTAAATGTTAGCTAGTAGCTATCATCATCATCACCATTTTAACCAGCAGCATCATCTTGATTCTTTCAACATAGAAAGGCTTTACCATTAATAGGTCACTGAAGGTAACAGTCTTCAGGTGTAAAAACCTCCTTGAACCTTGTCTTGGGGCTGACACCCCACATATGGCCCCCTCTTCAATTTTCCTGGCTGACAACTCTCCAGCGCTTTTCTTTCTTTCATTAACTCCCTTTTGTTTTCCCATGTGGCAACCTGACGGAGGCAGATGGACCCTTCCACCAAGATTTGGTTCAGATGTCAAAAGTGATGATGCCATGCACATAGCAAAAGGGTATAAAGAGATTTATCACTTACAGAATGAGGTTTTCTAGAAGGAGCAGGGCAGCCTCCCAGGTAGGTCTGAAAATGGCTTGAGTAAACAGGGAAGGGCGACTGGCTTAGTTAGAGGGCAGGACTAGGGTGAGGGTACCCTTGCACAGGGCAGGGCTTGCATAGTTCAATCTTGGGTGCCAAACGAGGGAGCACCTGGCTTTCTTATTAGCTTGCCTAGGTGGGGGGCAGAAGGGGAAGTGAGGCTGGGGAGATATCAGGAGTCAAATATAAAAAATGAAGTCACACTCTTTATTACACCACCCAAAATGAGGGCTCCACATCTTTCCAAGGCAGCACCACCTTTCCTGGCTGGTAAAGGGAGCTCGTCCTGGTTACAGCTTCAACCACGATACCACCCTAGTCTCTCCTTCCCTGAAGAACCACAAGACAGAGCAACATTTCTCCTGCTTGGTTCCCCTCCCCCTCCCCACTCTCCCAACGCCCCCTACACACCACAAAAGAAAAGGAAAAAAATTCAGAAACATATGCATAAAAAGGACTTTGTTGTGTGTGGGGGGCACAGTTGGTTAAGGGCGTGAGCTCTGAGCAACAGGGTCGTTGGTTCGATTCCCACATGGGCCAATGAACTGCGCCTGAGCTGAGCTGCCGCTGAGCGGCCAGATGGCAACTGCACTTGGAGCTGAGCTAGCTGCGCCCTCCACAACTAAGATTGAAGGACAACAACTTGGCTGTTCCCCTTCCCCAATTCCCCAATGCTGTTCCCCTTCTCCAATTCCCCAATAAATCTTTTAAAAAAAAAGAAAAATAAAGAAAGAAAATAAATTGCATAACCCATGGCACTCCATCCCTAAATATTTCAGTGTGTACTTCCTGAGAATAAGAATTCTATTTAAAAAGAAAATAAATAAATAAAAAGGATCTTGTTACCTAAATTTATTTCAAGACTTAAAACCATATACATTAACAGTGTCTTTCTTTATGAAGTACTTTCACAGGTTTTTCCTCATCTCTTTTAATCCACAATAATTATACGGAGGTATAACATCAGAGATGTAATTATTCTACTCTACAGCCATAATTAAAATTCTTAAATTCACATGATATCAAAGTGGGCCTGTGACACGGATAATTCGAGATAATGAGTAGCTTAAAAAGTAATGCATATTTTGACTATGTAATATATCTTTTATTACCCTTGGTAATGAAATTGTTTGATATTATTGAAACATATGTCAACTGATAGTGAGTGAGAACCTCAGGATAGGCAGGGAAGAGAAAGATAATCAGCACTTAATTGAGAGTAGAATACTAGGAATACTCCACCAATTCAGCATGGGTTGGCTAAGTGTATGACTTAGGTTTAATGCCCAAATATTGACCTGATCCATCTAATAAGTTTGCCATCTTGGGTTTCCTAAGAAATTACCAGTGAGACTAGTAGAATGATTCTCTAACTTTGCAATGCCTATGATTTTGTTTTATAATTTTTAACCTATACTCCCTGTGTTTTGAATAATTTTGTCTCAAGTACTGCATTTATCATAGAAAAATTAGTCTTAGCACTTATTCAGAAAAGGCATATTTTTATTTTTATTTATTTCATTCTTTGATGCCTTATTTTAATAAAGATTTAATAAGATTGGCATCACAATTATTGTGAAATAAAGCAAGATAATATGAATTAGGAATGTGTGAGAAAGTATTATATAGAATCTAGTATGTGGTTATTAGAGAATGGCACTCAGAGAAGTCCTGTAGGTGGTCTGAAAATTTGGTTTTAAGGTTCCTCACAGCCAGTGTGAAAACGGAAACCTGAACCAAATTTGTGTGTGGATGTGGCCACAATTGGTGCTTTTGATCAGCATGAATTAATCAATATTACCAACATGAGTTTATATAATTCTAACAAGAAGCAAAGAAACATCATCATTTGGTTACTTTTTTTTTGCAAATTTATCATAGATAAATAATGGTGTGCATGAAACTTTGAAATAAAAATAGTTAATGGATACTTCTTGCTCCTACCCCTCACTGAATTTCTAACTGTCTAGTTCTGAACTTGGAATCCAATGGCCTAGTACTTACTGTGAATCTTTTCCATCAGATAAAATGTTTCATTTCATTTGTTATAGCTAATAAATGATTTATTGGCTATTGCATGCACTCATTCAGTGGTCATGTATTGAAGACTTGACCACTTGCAGAAATACTGCAAACACATTGTATTTTGGAGAAAGCTCTTTAAAAGCCATCCCACAAAATGTTTTCAGCATTCATCCCTGAACAACAGGTATGAGATTTAAGGAGGATCTTTGAGTCATATAGTTAAACAGACTGTAGTTGAGTTTATTCAGCAAATACTGATGGAGAACCAACCAAGGTCCTATGCTGGTGGTGGGTAAACAAGGGTGAGTGTGTTAAGTTCCATGTTTCCTAAGAGCTTGGAGTCATTTCACTAAGTGTGGTGTTTCCATGAGGAAGTCTGTTCTAATAGAAATTACCTTTTTATCCCAGGTTGGTACAATAGACTTTTCATCAACTTTGTACTAAGGAGGCATATTTTCTTCTTTGTGCTGCAAACCTATTTCCCAGCTATGTTGATGGTAATACTGTCATGGGTTTCATTTTGGATTGACCGAAGAGCTGTTCCTGCAAGAGTTTCGCTGGGTAAGTCTTTCCACACCTTTGTGAAATGTTAATATGGGAGGAAAGTTGAGGAAGGTAAATAAAATAGGGTGATAAGTGGAGAGGAGAAGAGAATGATGGTTTAGTAGGGGTAATTAGAGATGTGCACTCATGTTACAGTGTTTAACTTCACAGCCTCAAGGGCACATAATAACTGGACTCTGTCCTTGGGAACCCAGGCAGTAGGTATGAAGGCTGCGCCAGCTGACCAACTGCTGGGTGATAGTAAAGAAAGAGGGTGAAATTATGAAGCAAAAAGAACCTCACTTTACAAGTCTCTCACTTCTCCCTTTCAGGGAAACCTCCCTATCCCTTGCCTGAGTCCATTTCACTTTGTTTGACAAACCCTTACATCATAGAAGAAAGAACCTTCAAACTAGTTCACACTATACTTTTGGTGTATTAATAAATTACTTCTTGGGGAGGGGAGAGGTTGAATTTGGAAACATGAATGCTAGTCAGAAATCACGGCTTAACCTAACTGCCAAAGTCAGAATGAACCAGAGTGGAATCTTAGGTATTGTGGCACTTTAGTTGGCAAGAGATTTCACGTGGAGACACATTGTCAGCCTCATTAACTCTCCACACTGGTGTTATTATCTACTCCATCTGACATGTTATATGCCACTGTCACACAGGCTGCTTTGTGGGAACCATTTCAGACCCACTTAGCTGTTACTGAGTCCTTACAAAGTGGAAGGTGCTAAGCACTTAGATGACATGTGACTTAATGAGAACCCCAGAGTCTATCCCACTTGCCTTCTTGTCTGGTTCAAGGCAGAACTCCCTCATTTTGACTGATTTTATTCTTTCACCTATAATGCTCTATCTAGAGAGAAGGTTGTTATAAGTGGTTCACAATCATTGTAATTAGCACACAATTCATCCCAGAAAGGGTGATTTCTAAGTTAATGTTCACAAATTATATGCATACTTCAAAAGATCATTTGAAAGACATAAATTGTCATTAATATTAATAATTTGTTCACCTCTTTCCCCTTTTGAAAGCTTCAACCTATAAGCATTTAAGGCTTGAATATCTTCAAGGGAAAAAAAAAAACACCATCTGAATGAATAATTCAATTATTGTGGCTATTACTCCACATCAGAGCCCCAGATCCCTGACCTAAGCACAGAAGTCGGGCAGCACAGACCCGAACAGAAGGCTTAAGACTCATTTCTGGCTCTTGAGACAAGATGAGAAAGGCATTCCATCTCTACCTATTTATGAACATGATTTTCAATCAGATCTCTGATTCTGACTGCTTAGCTCTTACACTTTGAAAATGACAGCAATAAAAGATGGTTCCAGGCAAGATTGGGGAGAATGGACAACACTGAAATACATTTAAGTTGCCCCTGAAATTCTGTGTTTCTTGCATCTACATCTTATCCAGGGTTAGGAAATTCCTATGCAGATTCGTGTAAAATAATATACAAATCAGAAGTATCCACCCACCCCCTATCCCCTCTTTTTAATAAAGAGAACTGCAATATTCCAACACTGCTATCCTCTCAGGCTTTTGCTTCCTACCACCCTCAAGTTTTTTCCAAGATATTTTGCCTTCTGCTTTATTCACTCTTCCCGAATGCTGTGCTACCCAATTCTATGGCAGGTTCCTAGGACTGTCTGTCTATTCCACTTGCCTTTTCTCAGATGTTGCTCTTCTTCACTTTCTCTGAAGCATTTCACATGATTAAGCATAACTCTCCAAATTCAGAACAAAGTGTAGCAGCAAGAGCCCAGTTTTGTCTTCCTCATCTGCAAAATGAGACTGTTAATAGTACCTTGTAAAGGTCACTGTGAGAATTAAATGGGAGTATTCATGTCAACTGCCTAGGCTGATGCCTGGCCGATAGTCTTTGATAAAACCAACCAAACCAACAAACAATAAATTTGTCTTATTATTCTGCACTAGTCTACTTTTTCTCCTTCTTCAGGCCTTTCTTTCATTTCTCTTTCCCACTCTTTACTTCTTCCTTCCATTCTTTAAGCATAGGTAATTTCGTCTCCAAGTTTTGTTCATTTTTGATTCTCTCATCAAATGGAACAAGCCTCTTACTTCCAACTATTGCCCTTATGAAAATAAACCCCAAATCTATGTCTTTATCTCAAATATTTCTCTCAAGTTTCAGATAGGTATTTCCAGCGGCCTGCTGAACTTCATTTTCAGGTCTACAGGCACTCAGCACATTTGAAACTGAACGAATTACTCTTGTCCCCATGCCCAAATAGCATTTATTTTCTTGACTTGCCTCGTTCTATTAAGGGCCCCCAATTCATTGAGTCTTTCATATTTGCACCTTCAATTTCCTTCTTAGACTTTGGCAGCGGTTCTCAAATTCTGGTTTTAGGACCCATTTATACTTTAAAAATTACTAAGGACCCCAAAGAGCTTTTGTTTTGTGGGTTATATCTATTATTATTAAAACAGAATTTTTGAAAATATGTATTAATCCCTTTAAAAATAGCAATGCAAAATTAATTACAAGTTTACTTACATGAAAAACAATTGTTTTTTTCTAAAACAAAAAAAAATTTAGTGAGAAGAGTGGCATTGTTTTTCATTTTTGCAAATCTTTAAAATCTGGCTTATGGAGGGCAGCTGGCTTCTCACCTGTGCTTCTTCATTCAATCTGTTGTAATAGGTTTTAGTTGAAATATAGGAAGAAGTCTGGCCTCACTCAGAGATGCAGTTGGAGAAAAGAATCATATTTTATAGCGTTTTCAGGTAATTGTGCATAGTCTTCCTTGACATTGCATCAAAACTCAGCAAGTGACAGTTTCTTCAAGGTTAGTTGCAATGTGGAATCTGAAACCATATCAATAAACTTTGTCTAACCTATTACATTAAAATCCATTGATCTACAGAGGGTGCCAAAAATGTATATACATTTTAAGAAAGGAAAAAACTGTACTAATATATACCGATAACAAAAGATGAATACAAGTCATGTTTGACTTCTGCAATTACAAAAAGTGCTCAAAGTGGTTATCTACAGTGCCCAGACACTTCTGATTATGGCAAACTACTGCTTGAGCAACGTTGATCAAAGTGTTAACATCTCTTAAAACGTGTATACATTTTTTTTGGCACCCACGGTATTTTGCACTTTGACTAAATCTTTTTACCCGTGCATTGGTCATTTGGAAAATACTAGTGTACTGAGTTATACAGATCTTCCCAATTTTGACAGAATTCATTATACAATATCAAAAAATCTCATTCGTTAATATCACCACTAATCTCATCAAAAAGTTTTTGAGTGGTGGGAAGCTTTTAAGCTCATGGTGATGGATACAAGTTTAACATCATTCTAGTTTGGGCTTAGAAGCTCAAATTTTATCATTTGGCCACAAATACCATCAGTTGTTTTACTTTAAGTGATAGGTTTACTTGACTCAATTTGAGGAAATGTCTGCCAGTTACCCAAATCTGAACAACTGTACTTTGTCAGTTGTTCTTTCCAGTAAAAGTGATGTTCCATTTAAAAACCTGCCTGATGTTCCACTCATAACTCAATCACCTGTTTGCTTTTGCACAAGACAGCCACTGTGCTTTGTACACAGAAGGGCTTTGTATACATATATATGAAGGTCAGACAATTAAGTTCATGAACTCATTTTACAAAAAGTGCTACATACCTCATTGTTGAATATCATTTTGGCCACTTTCAAAGTACTCCCTTGGGAAGCTATGCACTGACCCCAGCACCTAGTCCACCCTTCAAAGCAATTTTGGAACTCTTTTACTGGAATGGCCATCGGAGCTGTCGTCGTATTACCCGTAATGTCCTGAATGTCATCAAAATGTCTTTCTTTCAATATTTCCTTTATCTTTGGGTAAAGAAAGAAGTCATTGGGGGCCAGGTCAGGTGAGTAGGGAGAGTGTTTCAATACAGTTATTTGTTTACTGGCTAAAAACTCCCTCACAGACAGTGCCATGTGAGCTGGTGCATTGTCGTGATGCAAGAGCCATGAATTGTTGGCGAAAAGTTCAGGTTGTCTATCTTTTTCACGCAGCACTTCCAAATAGTAAACTTAGTTAACTGTCCAATTGGTACAAATTCATACTGAATAATCCCTCTGATATCAATAAAGGTTAGCAATATCATTGCGACAAGTTTGTGAACTTAATTGTTAGGCCTTGTGTGCACGCGCGTGTATGTACACTTTGTATGTGTATATTCTCATTTCATCAACCAGAATGTTAAAAAGACATAATGTGTTTAAGGTAGCTGTAATACTTATTGACCCCAAGTTCTACTGCTTGAGGACTATATATTAATATTTCAGTTTCCTCGTCCTTTTCTCATGGTGCTTAACAATTCACCCTCCCACTCTCTATTTCTTTCTTATTGTTCATTTTAAAAAAGAAAAATCTAGTATGCTGGTTTCAAAATAAATAAAGCTATAGTAAATTAATTGGACTAAGCACCCTTTTAAAGAAAATACTGATTATTTATTGCTCTCTGGCAAACATAGATAATGCAGTTTCCTTTTATTGGTCCAAAGTCATCAATTTAAAATACATGACAAGGCCTGTCTAGTTTGTAAACTAGTGTCTTCTTTCTAAACCTTTATTTTGTCCATTAAGCTCCATGTTACTGTCCATTGAAAAAAGAATCAAGGTCTGTCTTCCATGGCATAGAAAATAAGTAAGAGAAGACATTTAAAAATTTCAAACTAATGAGGTAAGCAACTAAATAGGAACATAAGTCTAGGATGCATTCAGTTTTACCAGTGAAATTCAGAAGAGGATAAGACGTGTGGCCTGTTGAAAAACACAAAGTATCTTCATGCTACTTCAGATAATTTTATGCTCAATTTTATAGCATCTTGTCTCAGAGATGCTCCATCTATAGAGCTTGGTTTATAATCTTAAAAATAAAAGGAACTTCCCTTTATGGGTCCAGAATGCATGCAGCATGTTTGCATATAAAACATATGGGTTCTACACTCAGAGAGAAAGGCTTCAATCCTGCTCCTGACAAAACTCAGGCTAATTACTTAGCCACTCTCAGCACATATTTCTTTTCTGCAACATCTGGCTAATAATATTTATCTAGGTTTGTGGTGAGGAAGCATTCCATAAAGGGAAGCAAGTTTTATTGAATAATCTTGACCTGAGCCACACAAACATCTGTAACATTAATAAAAATTTCACATCTCCATGTTTATGTAGCAAGGAATGCAAACAAATCCACCGATATGCAAATGGTGGGTATTACCACTTCCCTGCATTAGGGAAACCTGAAACTCAATGAGACAGGGACCTGCATTTAATGGTAAGAGCTAGAACAGCATTTAGCTTTCTTTATCTGTAGTTCACATCAGTGTGAAGGTGAGATTCAGGCTGGGCCCTCCTATGGTGACTGTCAAATTGCCAGATTGTGTTGGTATTGATCACACAACTGGAAAAAATTCATTTGATATTGAATAGCTCTGTAGAGTTGTCATCGTCTTTGATATGGGCCTCCCTCCGATGAGAGCCTCGCAGTCATTGTGGAAAGGGTAGAAATGTGTTGGTGAAAGCTGTCTACATGCTGTGTCTGTACATTTAGGAGTAAATCACGGTGCTCTTCCTGCTGTTCAGGACTCTGTTTGTTGACATTAAAATGTCCTCACAACATATAAAAATCATTAAGGATTCCATTTGTACCTCCCTGGTGGGAAGTTAAGAAATAAAACCATGCCAGCCAGTGTACCTTTCAAATATTTACAATACTGTACTCCCTCTCCAGGCAGTACTTTAGCAGTATCCCTCTGAGAAATCAGTGTAGACGCAGAATAGCCCTCCCAAAGGCCAACATTTTATTAAGGAAATCTCAGAGTCACTTCTTTCTCTATCGTCCCCCAGAATGCTAATCTTTTACTGCTGATGCTCAAGCCAGAGAACAAAGAAGGGAAAAAAAGAGAAGATAAAGGAAAGGGAAAAGGAAGGCAGTGGGAAGAGAGAAGAAAGGAAGGGAAGAAAAAGGGAGGGAATGGAAGACAAGAGGAGAGGGAAGAGAACGGGGAGGGGAAGTAACTGGCATTGAGCAGTTGCTTAGTAAATATCTACACTGAACCGAGCATCCACTGGCACACTTCCATTGTGGATCTCAGTTGAACTGCAGTTTCAGTAACAGGGGACAAAGTATAACAATAATGATGGCTTGTAAGTATGCTACATGAAAGAAAAATATGGAGAACAGCAATCGTTAATGCTATAAAGATCACTCCTCAACGAATGACAGATTAAAGGAGACACTAAGACAATTTCTTAACAGTAAAAGTAGTGAAATGATGGGAAGGGTAGTGAAAATGATTTTGGGATTTCTATCCTAGGAGAATAGTTTAAAATTGAATATACTTTTACCTTTCTGGGGGTGGGGGGGGGTTAGAAGAGGACAGCCTGAGGGCAAGAATTACTGAGTCCTGAAAGACACGCCTGACTGTGAATTATGTTTAAGACGGAGGGAAGGAAACGTTATGGACAATGGATGGAGGGCAAGAAAAAGAGGTAGAAAGAGAAATCCAAGGAGAGATTCTTGCTTAGGCTCAAGATGTGAGCTAGGTTCTCAGTCAGATCCCTTCCCGCCCACCATCTTATGATCACCACATTGATATTGTTCTGAAAATGTGTCCCCTGGTGTAATCCAGCAACAGATCCTGGAACTGAATGGTTATGTCACTATTCTCAAATGGCAGGAATCACCACGGTGCTGACCATGTTCACCATCATCTCTGGCATGACTGCCTCTATGCCCCAGGTGTCCTACATCAAGGCCATGGATGTGTACCTGTGGGTCAGCTCCCTCTTTGTGTTCCTGTCAGTCATTGAATATGCAGCTGTGAACTACCTCACCAGAGTGGAAGAACGGAAGCAACTGAGGAAAACAGGCAAGGTACTGCCTTGCTCTGATTAGCAGATCTACATCTATATCTATATCTATATCTATATCTATATCTATATCTATATCTATATCTTTATCTATATCTATATCAATCTCTGTATCTATCTATATCTGTATCTGTACCTGTATTTGTATCTATAGCTATATCATCAATATCTATATCTATATCTATATCTATATCTGTATCTGTATCTATATCTATATCTATATCTATCTATATTTACTGGAGCTCCAAAAAATGTATGCGCATGACTTGTATTCATCTTTTGTTGTTGGTATATATTGAATATTACAATTTTAATATAGTTTTTTCCTTTCTTAAAATGTATATATATATTTTTGGCACCCTCTGTACATAAACCAGTTCTGACAATTAAGTTCGTGAACTTGTTGCAATGATGTTGCTAACCTTTTTTGATATCAGAGGGATGATTTACTATGAATTTGTACCAACTGGACAAACAGTAAACCAAGTTTACTATTTGGAAGTGCTGAAAGGGCTGAGTGAAAAAGTTAGACAACCTGAACTTTTCAACAACAATTCATGGCTCTTGCATCAAGACAATGCACCAGCTCACATGGCACTGTCCATGAGGAAGTCTTTATCCAGTAAACAAATAACTTTATTGGAACACTCTCCCTACTCACCTGATCTGACCCCTAATGACTTCTTTCTTTACCTGAAGATAAAGGAAATATTGAAAGGAAGACATTTTGATGATATTCAGGACATCAAGGGTAATTTGACAACAGCTCTGATGGCCATTCCAGAAAAAGAGTTCCAAAATTGCTCTGAAGGGTGGACTAGGCACTGGGGTCAGTGCATAGCTTACAAAGGGGAGTACTTCAAAGATGACCTTAGTGATATTCAGCAATGTGGTATGTAGCACTTTTTGTGGTATGAGTTCGAGAACTTAATTGTCCAACCTCGTGTGTGTGTGTGTGTGTGTGTGTGTGTGTGTGTGTGTGTGTAGATAGGCATAGATATAGATATATAAATAATTTTAATGTAATATATTCACATTGGCTTAAGAAATTTTTATATGAGCATTTATATATACCCAAAATAGTACATTATTTTATATTTTTATACTTTTAGTGAGAGCATCTCATACTTTTCAGAATGTTTTTATATCCTCTTCTCCAACTGAACCTTCATATAGGTCTTGCAGAGATTATCTCTATTTTTAAAATGAAGAGGCAGAATTTTAGAGAAATAAAGTGATTTGCCTAAAGATTCACAGCCAACAGAGCTGCAATGGCAATTCAGTTCTCTTACAATGCTAACTTCATTCTTTTATTTTATATTTTTGAGTCAAAACTGTCATAGGAGCTGCTTTTGCTCCAATAAATTGCAGATGCTTCAATTTCTTTTGTTGACAGCATGTGACAGTATGTTCCTGTCACATACATACCCCATAATGACTGCTATGCAGGTGTGAGAAAACCAGAAGCGTATAGACAAGTATGCAGTAATGCATGTATACACATCACCTAGGACTGGTCAGTTCTCATTCAGTAGGTCGGGGGTGGGACCTGAGTCTGCATTTCTAACGAGCCCCAAATGCTGCTGATCTATTGCTCACAACTGTGGATAGTAATGATTTAGATCATCTGTGTAATGAAAGGTGACAGAGAAAAGTATGTCACAAGGGAATGAATTTGTTGTTCTTGTTTTGTTTTGCTTTTATGTGGGAGTGGCTTACCTCGGGAAAAGGTACTGAAGTAATTTTGACCCACCTCCATCTAGTCCTTTGACTTTAAAATACGTCTTCTTGCCCCCACCTGCCATACAACATATATGTTAATCCTACCTGGATTTTTTTTTTAACTTCATGGGGTTGTACACAACCTTCCTGTTCCTCTGTACCTCTAAGAAAAGATTCTTTTGGGTTAATTAGCATCATCCATTTTTTAAACTATTTTTTGTTTTTAATATAGAACTTACCATCTTAACCATTTTTAAGTGTACAGATAAGTCTGTTAAGTATATTCACATTGTTGTGCGACCAATCTCCAGAAAGTTTTTATCTTGCAAAACTGATATTCTGTACCCATTAAACTTCCCCATTTCTCCCCTCCTTCAGCTTCTGAAAACCACCATTCTAAGCATCCTCCCTTAAAGGTGCAATTACCTCAAAGGAATATCCTACCTGACATTCATATAGTTGTGAGACAAATGAAAGAACACAAGATTTGGTGTCAGAGAAGTGATGACAAACCTAACTCTACCACTTCCTAGCTTCGTTTCCAGGCTGTTTCTCCTAAACTTCATTCTGCATTTGCCAAATTGTGGAATTCTTCCCTCTTTACCTCTTTACCTGTGAGGTTCAAATGATATGATAAACAAGCCTGAAACTTTTGCAAACTATAAAGTGCTACACAAATGTTTAGTTCTTACTGTGATTAGTACCCTGGGCATATCAAACTCAAGGTGTTCACCACTTGGCATGTTCTATTCAAAAACGAGACGTAGCTGTCATTAGCTAGTTTTATTTACTTGCAGCAAGTAAAGGAGACAGGGGATTCACAACCAAAGCTTCGTCTCCCAAAAGGGAGGCTTTGCCATTGCTTATATACACAATTTGGTCAATTGTTTGTTGATTTCTTCTTTGCAGTTGGCAGTACTTCTGGGTTGGGTTCCTGTCAAGTGCATCCTATTTACAGCTGTGTCTGAAAAGCTCTGTGCTGCATTTTAACATTTAGCAAGAATAGCATTTAGTAAGGATCACCCATACCTTGAGACCCTTATCCTATCTTACAAAGGAATAGGAGTTTTAATAGGGATAGTGGAATAGGCTGTTGAGATGAGAGGTCTTTCAAGGAATAGGATGCCCTAGTGAGGGGCAGTGTAGAAGGATATGACAGTGGGTTTGGGGCTAATCAATGATACCTCTCTCCTCAGAACTGGGAAACCAGTTTTAGAGAGAAGAGATATGTGTGAGCCACCCAGATGGATATGATGATATCACCTTTGTTACTGATAAAGCAGTTTGGAAGAAGTGGCTTAGTTAGGTCTGTGAGCAGGAGGGCTCATTAATACTTCATCACTGAATTGTAAGTACTCATTCTCGTGGTCACTGGCTAAGCTACACAATGCAGGACTCTCCCTATAAAGACAGTCTCCTGGTACTTTATTTCAGAGATCAAACCTGGACACCAACTTGGATTTCAAAGTGAGGGCTCAAAAGGGACTGAGCCACACAAGCTGGTTCCTTCTCCCAGATCCCTAGGGTGGAGTGATTGAGGGATAATGAGAAAGACCAGAAATGTGTAATAAACGCCATGGAAATTATGGGCTACCGTGTGTAGCCAGCAGCCAGCATGAGCGGTCAGCAGCCAGCGTGAGCGGCCATCCAGAAGCCGGCGACTGATCAGCCTCGCCTGGGAAGAGCACAATGATGGTGCCAACTTGGGCCAGTGAAGCAATGTCCTCCACAACTAGACTGAATAAGAAAAGGACAGCAACTTGTCTGTTCCCTTCCCCCAATTTCCCAGCGCTGTTCCCATCCCCCCAATTCCCCAATAAAAATCTTAAAAAAAAAAAAAAAAAGGCCAGGAATGTTGGACTAATGGAGTTCCTATGAAATAACGAAGTCAGGAAAAGCTCGTTTCCTACCACCACACACATCCCAACCACCCCCAGACCAAGGGCTGGGAGCACAGCAGGGCTGTGGGAAATTAGCCCTAGTGTTGACCTTTGCCCAGGAAGGAGAAAAGAAGCTATTTGCTCTCTTATCTCTTCATCCAAACGTTTTCCTAATTCCAGGACTTAGAACTTGGTCTAAAACAGTTAAATCTATAGTTAAGATATAATATGTATTTGCTATGTGCTTATTTATAGACTGGAGTGAAAAATTAAAAAGCAGTTCTAAAACTGTTTTTATTGGAACCGACTTATAAATTTGTAGAAATTAGTAGCCTACCAGCAAATGGTATATTGCAAGATTTAATCAATTATATAGATAACTCAAAATTATCATAATGGAAAAAGAAAATGGCCCCCTTGATCTTTACAGAAGATTGTGTCTTCTTTAACACAATAATGACATTTCTTTTAGGATAATAAAGTGGATATCCAGTGCAATGACTCAGCAGTATTCTGGGTGGCTAGTGAAACCCCTGAAGAGACTGTACATAGCTATTCTATCTTCAGATCCAGATTTGAATGTATTATTAATGTTAGTTTTGGCTATCTAAAGTTATTCAGTCTTGATCTCATTTTGTGTTTATTTTGTCCATTTCCATTTTATTATGGAAAGTTTCTACAATTAAAATAAAAAGAGACACCATCACTTCCTATGGGTCCCTGGTTAGTTTACTGACTACACAGAATACATAGTCTCCATGTCTTTTTTTTTTTAATTAAAAAAATTTGGGGTTTTTTTTGGGGTTCAATATAAAAGATAGACTTTTTTCAATTACAGTTGACATTCAATATTATATTAGTTTCATGTGTACAGCATAGTGGTTAGACATTTATATAATTTACAAAATGATCCCCCTGTAAAATCTTACACCACCCTGACACTATATACAGTTATTACAATATTATTGACTATACTTCCTAAGCTGTATTTTACATCCCCGTGATGATTTTGTAACTGCCAATTTGTACTTCTTAATCCCTTCACCTTTTTCACCCAGCTCCCCCAGCCCCCCTCTCATCTGGCAACCATCAGTTTGTTCTCTGTATCTATGAGTCTGTTTCAGTTTATTTGTTCATTTGTTTTGTTCTTCAGATTCCACATATAAGTAAAATCATCTGGTATTTATCTTTCTCTGTCTGAATTACTTCTAGTCTCCATGTCTTTTGAATTCAGTAAAATAGTAGGTTTTTAAATCACTGTGAACCAAATACACATTTTTGGCAGAATTTACTCTCCTGCCTCCTGTTTGAATTCTGAATAATTTCATCCAATAGTATCTGGTTCTTATTTCTTCATTTTTTAACTTCCCTGTAGATCGAGACGTGATTTTTTTTTCTCAGAAAGCAATTAGTAGAGCTACTTCATAGACACAGCTCTGTACCAGTGAGAACCAGTATCTCCCTCAGAGTAAAACCTTAAAGGAAAATGGTAGTTTAGATTCAGTCAGGCACTGGAGCCAGAAAGCATTGATAATATGCTCCTTGAAGTAAGCCAATTTCAAGTTTGTTTAATTGGGTCATTAGCATCATTTATGGGTACTTTTCAGCAAAAATGGGAAGGTTTGGCCAATTTGCATTTTAGAAGAACAGCCAAAAATCACCTCCTAACCATGGCCCAAATTTTAGCAAAAATGGATCCCCAGATGATATTGTTCTGTTTTTGGACAAATAATGCACTGACTGGGCACACTGCTATGTTTTCTCTAAAGAGGAAAAATACAGTGAAAAACAAATCCAATTGGCTTAGATTGCTCTTCTGATAAATCATATTCAATTTCAAGTCACCAATTTATGCCAAACATTTCATACTACTCAGAAACAAAGGGGAAAACTGGAAACTGTTCCCCTCTGGGGAAACACGCATTGAGTGTAACAGTCTGTCAGACCAGGACTAAATTAGAAAATATTGACATTATAGTTTTGCAACATTTATGTGTATAATGGTCAAATATCTCAATGGAAATAATTATAAACCTTGCTAAATCTCTATTAAAAACAAATCTGCGAGATAGTGTTTTCCATTTATTATTAAAATAACTTTTAGTCAGACACAAAAAGCAAAACCAGAATTCTATTCTTTAAAATAAGCAAAACGTTCTTAGCATTTATTGAAACTATTCTGAAAACCTGATTGTTTAGATCTTTACTGTAATTCCTATTCATAAAACCATATTCATGACTTACTAACATAAGTCTTTTTATCAGATTTCTGGAATGTACAATATTGATGTAGCTCAAGCCATGGCCTTTGATGGTTGTCACCATGACAGCGAGACTGACACGGACTAGACTTTCTTTTCTCTCCACTCAGAAGAGGACTCCATTCGAGGAAAATTCGCTGGCAGCCCCAGTGCAGACTCAGCTCAGATAAAGAGAAGAAAATTCCTAGGAGGCCACGTTGGTAGAGTCATTCTGGGGAACAACCATGTCATTGACACTTATTCAAGGATTTTGTTTCCCATTGTGTATATTATATTTAATTTGTTTTACTGGGGTATGTATGTGTGAAGAGCAATTCCCAACATATAAAACTTATTTTGGAGTCGGAGTATATTGAACAATGACAACAATAAACAACTCTGGAATATAAATTAGACTGAGAGTCAGCCAGTCATGTCTCCTGGCCTAAAGAAGATTTGAAAGTTGACTGATTTACATCTAAGAGAGGTTAAGAGCCTAGGAGAATCTGACTCATAGATAAAGAGTCGCAGGCCTGTATAGTACGGAAAAATAATTTCCACAGGGAAGGGCTTTGTAATTGCATCTGGACCCTCCTTGCTTTCTAAATGTAAATTTCCTGTATTTAACTTAGGAATAAAACTGGACTATGACAATAATTCAAGGACAGTTTGTTCCTTGGTGCTTTGGTGCTAGTCAAGAGCCCAATGACCTAACAGCTGACTCCTCCTGAGGAAGAACATCAGTGTGACAGTGGTACCATGGACACGCACATAGCTGAGTCCCACGGAGAGCCTCCCTCTCCCATCTCCAGTCAACTCTTTTATGTCACTAGTAAGTTTCATATGTTATTGAGTCCCAGGGGGACAAAAAACTGTAAACTTCACTCAGTCTTCCCATCCGAATGTTAAATTAATATGTCACACTTCAATAAGAGCATCTTTCATTTTGTCATTGAGGTATAGCTTTCATAGCTTTTTGGAGGTATTTAATTAATTAGTTACTTTATTCACGAAATGTTTCTTGATCTCCTAGATGTGCCACACATGTTAGGTGTTATGTACTAAGAAAATGAACACAAAATGACATTCCCCACTGCTATCAGTGAACCACAGTCTAGCAGGAACAGTGAACTGGTAGCTATAATAAATAACAAATGTACTGGAGGTTAAATTATAAGTATGTACATTATGCTGCCTGGGTTCTAAAAAGGGGATACCAAACAAAGGAAAGGAACACCCATGAAGGAAAGTGGGCTCATAGTTTACAAGTATCTGAAGATGCTTCCAGATATGGTATTGAGTGAAAAATTGGATAAAATTTATATATCCGCTAGTAATCTTTAGTAACTTTGGTTGAACCAAGTCAATCAGGTCAAGTGGGTATTAAATAGATGTTTATTAAGTAGAAAACCCCCCAATGATTCAGCATTCATTTGGTAGACTGGCAGTGTGCATGCTTTTGTGTTGAATATTTTGTGACAAAAGATTCTATTTGGAGAAAATTCTTTGTAGGAAGTGTAAACTACTTCCCTTCCTATTTTGATTTCTGGGATTGAATTAAGGGAAATAAATTAAACAGTGTATTATTTGCAGTGTATTGCCATTCATTTTACCATAAGGTGAACCATAATGATTTGAATTATTTTATGCCAGGTGAAGAGACAAATAACTTCCTTATTGTTTACCAATAACACTGATTTTGATTTTCTGCTGTGAATGACATAGGGTTCTAGAAATTCATTTTCCCCTTGGGTGCAAAGATTTAAAAGCAATTTTTTTTTCTATTATGATTCCTCTCATGGGCAGGCTAATTCTGGGATACTTCATTTTATTTTCTTAATACAACTTTTCCATTTCTTTCAAAACTTTCCAAGGATTATATTTTTCTAGGAAACTGTCCAAAATTGAGCTAGTGTAATTTATTTAAAACCTTTCTCCATTTAATTGTAGACAGACCATAAATAAATTTTAAAACTATTTAATAGTTTTTAAGCTTGACTTAAAAAGGATAGTATTTTCATAGGATTCTATTTTCAAAAGACAGAACAGATCAATATCCTAGATGGTTCTTTGGAAATTTGTGGCTATTATTTAGGCAGAGTACTACAGTTGGATTAACATTTCTGATTCTGACATCCTTTATATATAACTGGTGTTTTTTAAAAAAGGACAAATCTATAAATGAACAGAACAAATCTACACTGTTCCCTTCTTCCAACGCTGGTTCTTCAGACATTGCTGTTTTTCTCCTTCTTTGAACTATAACATTCAGGATGTCTAATGCTCCCCTTGGGCATATTCATTTCAGAATTTTAAATCAAATGCATCGCTGAATACATTTTGCCATCTAGGCTACAAGAATGGGTCTCTATCATAGCACACATACATTCGGCATTCCTCTTGAGGAAGTAATGCACAATTGTTGGCCAATCAAACATAACTTTTGTTAATGTCTAGAAACGCAAGCATTGTGTTCTTCAGCAATAAATGTCTAACGTTGAGAAATAAAATATGTTTACTGCTCTAGGGAATAATTAGAGAGTTTGGAATGAGCTCCTAGGATTTTAGCCAGTTTCTTCTCAAAGTGAATAGTGAGCTTCATTTCTACCTGGGAGCAACAAGGGTTCTCCTCCGGTTCTTATTTAAAAAAGAATGACATGCTATTTACATATGAGTGACAGACCGCATATAATAGTTACCTCATTTGATTTTCAGCTCATTTGCTGAAACAGATTGTGTGTGATTGTTCACTGAGGGGTAAGCCTGGATAAAATGCAAGGATTTCAGAAAATAAGCTGCTTTCTAAGATTAAGAAAAAGCCAGCCAGCTCCGTAAACTGCCTAAATATAGAAATGGACTATATTATAAGTACTGCTCTGGAAAAGCAATGAAGAGATATATTTTAAATTTAATTTTATTGTTTTTGTTCTGATTACATAAGAAATACAATTTTATTATAAAAATTAAAAATACCAATTGGCAGGGCCGGCCAAGTGGCTCATTGGTTGGGAGTTGGCTTGGGAGTGTGAGCTCTGAGCATCAGGGCCGCTGGTTCGGATCCCACATGGGCCAGTGACGCTGCACCCTCTACAGCTAAGATAGTGAGCAACAGCTGGACCTAGAGCTGTTATGAGTTGCCAGTGATGGCGTATTCTACAGTGGGGCTGCAGTGGGCTGCCAAAAGCTACCGTGAGTGGCCGGCAGCCAGTGTGAGTGGCTATGAGCCACTGTGAGCAACCATTCAATGGCCGGCGACCAATCTGCCTCAGCTGGAAAAAGCGCAATGATCACAATACCAACATGGGCCAGTGAAGCGACGTCCTCCACAACTAGACTGAAGAACCAAAGGATAGCAACTTGTCTGTTCCCCTTCCCCGATTCCCCTACACTGTTCCCTTCCCCAATTCCCCAATAAAATCTTTAAAAAAAAACAAAAGAAACCAATTGGCAAAGGAAGAATCATCCACTTGGAATTAAACAGTTAATATTTTAATACATATTCTTAGAGTTTTTCTATGCATAACATATTTTTCTTATGAAACCATTTTATATATACTAAAATTTATTAATTTAAACACATATCATAGCAAACACTGTGCTGGAGATACAGTAACAAAAGATGGACATAGTCCCTCACTTATTGAGCTTACATTCTATTCAGGAATATGTCTAAATTTAGCCACTTGTAGCCAGATTTACTTCTCCAGATCATAAACAAGTTTCTATGTTATTCAATTTTCTCATAAACAATTTTTATGCCATTTCCCCCTCCAAACTAATTTTTATATGCTGCAGAGCAGTCCACTGAATGGATGCACCATAGTACTTAACCCATCTCCACTGGAGGACATTTGCTTTATTTCCTATTGTGTGCTACTATAATGGGTTGTAATTAGCAATAGAAAGAATAGTTAGAAGTAAAATTATTTTAGAAATAAAATTTCTAGATGGATCCAAATTTCAGCATTTATTTCCTTTGTAAGAATCCCTGTTTACCACTAGAATCTGCCATGTTAGGCTCACTCACTTGTCTGTTCAGCTCTGGGGTAATGATTACGGTCACTGAAGAAACTTTTTCATATTATTTCTTTTTTCCCCCCAATACCAAAGCCTTATAGATATCCACGGCATTCCATTTACATAATAGAAGTTTCAGCATTATATACAACACATATATTAAAGCAGCTCTATTTATTGAAAACTTGCTTCCTTCTATGACTGTTATTGCCATCACAAGCCATCTTTGTAAGCAGAAGAGTAATAGAGTTTGCAAATATTTGCATACGAGTTGCTAGAAAATCATAACTTATGGTTACATTGTCTTAATTCTTGCAGGTGGGTTAGTTTTCATGAGTAAGGTCAATCATTTTATTTGTTTGTTTATTTATTTATTTATTTATTTATTTATTTATTTATTTATTTATTTATGTTAGTTGAGCCATCCTGCCACCTGTTGGCAGCTGTTGACAGCTCAGCTCGGGCCAGGAATCAAACCGGTGACGCTGTTGCTCAAAATTCACGCTCTTGAGTGAGCTCTTAACCAACTGAGCCACACAGCCGGCCCCAAGGTCAATCATTTTATATTGTGCCACTCATAAGCCTGCTTAAATCACAAAAACACACATATATACTTATAATTTTTTAAACATGGAGCTTAATGAGGAAAGGAATTATATCCAATTCTGTAATTATATCCAATTCTGTAATTATCATTAAGGTCAAAATTCCAATGAGATTAAACAACACCCTCAAGGGAGAGAAAGTGGTGGTAGAAAATTGCTATTTTAGTTACAATTCCATATCTGGTGCTGCTGGTATTTCCCGGCAGGGCCTTAGGCCAAGCAGTCAGTGTGACACTTCATCTACCTCATCTATGGAATGGAGCCACCTACTCTGTCCTTGTAAACATTGCTTTAAAACAGTTGATCAAACCATAAAACCCTGTTTACTATCAAAGTCACATCACTTTCCAACTGCAATCTGACTTCATGGGATTTAACAACAAGCTTGACCATTTTTTTTTCTCTTTTAAAAAAACTGTAAAAGAAAAAAATGCACTGGATAATTAAGGAGATGGTTTTACCAGGCTAAAGCAATAGGCAGGACATTCATTAATGAGGAGTTTCTCAAAGTAAAGGAAGGGGATCAAGAAATCCAACGAGCCAAGTAAACAAGAGAGTCACATTCATTGAGGAAGGGTTAGAGATGGGTCTTATCTCAGGATATATCAGAGCAGGGTGGTCATTTCTCAGAAGACAAAATGGTGGGGGGGATTTTTCCACTCTCACTACTTACCAGGAACACAGGGTCTCAGTTCAAGTTCAATATTGTCAGTTGTTCTTCCATTTCAATCAACTGCTAACTCATAATGCTTTTTGTTCCATGATGGGGCCAAGTATAGAAGAGAGATTTCACACAGTCACTGAGAAAAATAATAATAATTTCCTTTTAAAATATTGACACTTAATTTGTTGTAAGAAATTTGAACTATAGTTTATTATCAATTAGGCCATTCAAAGGTTGAGCTACTACTTTTAATCCTAGGATAAACACTTCATAGAAACTTATTTTCTACAATACGGCTTCAAAGGCTTTGTACAGAATTGTGTAGTTGATCACTTCTTGCCTGAGTCAATTAAAAGTAGATGAACTTGTAATGTCTTTAGAAACTCTTTTTAAACATATTTTCTATTGTGGAGTAGTGAGGCTTTCTGAAGTTTGGTATACAAGCCGCGTCCTTTAAAAGTGACATAAACTTTCCAAGAAGACTAGCTAACTGAACAAGACATCTTAAGAAAGGAAGTGCTTGAACCCTCATTCATTTCTTCTCTTAATTATTTAGAGAACGTTAATGCTGGTGTTTCAAGTGTTTTGCACTTTAAAGAAGTGTTATAAACACAAACCTACACATGAAATAAATATTTAGAGCAATCATACCATCCCAAAATAACTTAAAATATGTTTTGTTAATTAGGTTGTATCTTGGTTGAGCTTATATATAAATTAAATGGTGAATTAATGTGAAAGGAGGCTTACCTCCAGCCCAGTCACCTTCTAAACACACTGTGGTTCTGCCAATCCAGGGCAGAGCAACACCATGGAGTGTGCGCCCCATCCCAACCCAACCCTCCCTGCATCTGTGAACCAGCCCCTGCCTGGAATGGAGGGCAGCAGAAGGGTGGGGCTGGGAGAGAAGGAGGGAAAGGAGGTACAGAACCCACTCCACAGGGCAGGAGGCAGAACGGTACGTGTCAAGTCCCATTACATGCTCCCTTGTTCCATCAGACTTCATTTACAAAAGATATTCAAAGATTACCTTATTGAAAATTTCAAAATGGCAACTTCACAACATTCAACTCCAAGAGTGAGGCCCTCTGTGACGAGTGAGCCCTGGTTGGAAGGTTGCAATCTGCTAAGGTTCAACTGTCTGCTGTGCTTTGGAGGATTTGGCCGTGACCAGTTCATCAGGGAGATGGTACAGCAGTGTTTGTCCACTGACTAGCAGGACTGAGCCGTATGTGATATTGTTTTCTTGAGAAAGAGAATTACAGAAACAAAATAAGTGACTTTTTCATGTCTTTGGAGTAAACAAGTTGGGGACTGGGTAGTAGTTTGCTTCTTGTCTTCTGGAAGAGCTTTTAAAGTCAATGGACTAAAAGCAAAAGACGAAAAAGTAAAGTACTTTAAACAGTACTTTGGGAATGCCATAGATTCTAGAAGCTCCCTGGGCAAAATAATGGGTTATTCTCACTCTCAGTGCCCCTCTTCCTAACGTGCTCTCCCTCCTTTTCTTTACAGACATGACAGGCACTGTGTTTAGGTCTAAAAATGGAATGAACATGATGGTTTTATTTACTTATTTATTTATTTTTGCATGCCATGCTAAGAAATTTGGAAGATAAGGAAAATATCACAGAGAACACATTGAAAGACTAATTTTGAATCCAGGAAACACCTATACAAGATGTATGATTTTCCCTTGCAGAGCTGGCCTCAATATGTACTTTTGTTCTGTACAAATCCTAGGGACTTTTCTATGTGCTAGAAAATGGCTTTTTGGTGTGTGTTGACTTTGGAACTTTTCTTTATGACAGACACGAAGTACTGCTTTCCCTGTAAAGGACATGTCTGAGAATTTACACATTTTCCAAGTCCCTGTAACATCTATACTGTTCTATGTTACCTCAAGTAAATAAAGAACAAAGTACGTTACCAATAGCATGCCTAGTAGATTAGAGGGTTTATTTGTAGTCTTTTGAGAAAGGGCAGAATTCGATGTGAACTCTGTTTCCCTGACCAGAACCTGACAGGAAGCTTGTGGGTTATAGTGGGAGGCAGGTCACACAGTGAAAAAGGACTAACAGTTGAGTGACTGGTTTGGCTCACATCTTGTTTCTGCTACTTCCTAGCTGTGTGACCTTGTGCAAGTTACTTAACCTCTCCTGACTCAGTTTCCTCCACTGAGTAAAATGGAGGTAATCACAAGGTTGTGGTGAGGATGAAGTGAGGTGTCCATGAAACACCTAGCTAGCAGGGTGCCTGACAGACAGAAAGAACTCAATTCAAAGCTTGCTATTGTTAGTTTGGGACAAGTGTAACGTAAGGGTCTATACTTTGTTCCCCTTTGCTCATGTGTCACTGCACCATAAGAAACAGCCATAGGTCTCAACCATCTTGACAGAATGAAATAACTTCCTTTGGGTCCTCTGGCTGTCTACAGAGCAAAGAAGGGTACAGGCCAGAGCAGAGCTGTGCAAATGGATCCCCTTTCCCACTCTTGCTGAACCGCCCACCCAAATTAGAGTCAAAAGGAGAGAGCCTCAGGTCTAAATTACTTAAATAATTGCTTTTGTTCTTTGCTTCTATAGCCACAGTAACAAAGAATTTCCAATATCCATTTAAACCAGGATTAAATTCTCTCCGGGAACAAAGTAATACAAATGACAGTTGACTTAGTATAACGCAGCACAGCGTAGCACAGAGAGCCCCCCAAGAAAGCGACGGGAGCACCCGGACCACCAGCTCCCTAGACTTGGGCAGCTGGCTTCCCCTCTCCGGGCCTCAGTTTCCCCATCCATTAGAGGTCTGTGCTAGAACACACCCCCACATCCAGAACCTCATGCTGCCCTCAGATCAAAAACGAATGCAACCAATTTATTTCCTTTAACCCCAAAGAAAGAAACCCGTGGGCGTGAACACCCGCCACCTGTGGGCGCAGGACGCCGGGCGCTCCCGCCCCCCGGGCCCCGCGCGGCTGAGGGCTGAGGGCGGGAGGCCGAGCCGGCGCCCGCGCGCGCGGCCGGGACCCTGTGCGCACGCCCCGCCCCGGACTCGCGGCCGCGCGCAGCTGGCCGAGCGGGGTGAGTGGAGCGGTCCCGGCCGCCCGGCACGGCCACAGGCGCTGGCGCGCGTGCTCGGGGCGTCCGAGCGCGGGTGCGGGTGAGGACGGCGCGGGGAGCTCGGGGCCGCCTCCCTGGGGATCAGGCCCGGAGCTCGGGTGCGGCCTGGGCGGGCGGGCGGGCGCTGGTGGTTGCAGGACGCGCTGCACGATTCCGGGACGGGGGCGGCGGGGACTCGGTGGGCCTGCCGCCGCGCGATCCCGGAGGCGGCTCGCGAACGGCCTGGGCGCCCGGCCGGGGTCTCCGGGCTGAGGACGAGCGCGCGCGCGCGGGAAGTTTGAGGCGGGGCGGGAGCGCGAGGCCCGCCTGCCCGGCGTGGCCGCCACGTGGGCCGAGCGCCCCGGCGCCCCGGCCGGCCTGAGGGACGCACTTGGCCTCTGGGACCTCGGGGGCGGGGGCGGGGGCGGGGCCGCGGCGTCTGTGTCAGTCTCGTCCCACCCGGACTTTCAAAGGACAGCCTTCCCGTCCCAGTCATTCGCTCGTCGCCACGTGTTTCTAAAACGGCTGCCGGGACAGTTGGGTTGTCCAACAGGTTTGTAAGAAAGACCAGGTGGTTCCCTGTGCTGTCCGGAAGTGTATAGTCCTGGGAGTCCCAGGATCTTCATTACTCCACTAATTAGCTCTGAAGTCGGTGCCAGGCCTTTCATGTCACTGGGCTTCTGTTGAGGCGGAGGAGCCTGATTGACCCAGCTTTTCCCACCATCGTTTGGATGGTGTTTGCCTCTTTGGCCGCAGCCTTTGTAACATCGTGATCACTAAAATACATTGAGGAGGTGCAATCCATTTATTTCCTCTGAAATAGAACTAAAGAGGTAACTGGCAATCACAGATTTGGTCAACAGGAGAACCAGTTTTCCCTCTCTGAAATGATCAACATTTTCTTGGGTCCTTACATGTTTTAGGCCAGCCTAGGCAAACTTGTTATAGGCAATATATCACTTCCGTCAGGTAGCGGTGTGTGTGTAATTGAGCCGAGTGACTATGATCCCCTATGTTAGTGGATCTAAAATTTACGTAGAGAACATACTATATTAACTCAGGTTTCCGGGCCCCAGCCTACCAGAAGTGCTAATCCGGTAGGCTGGGGCCCAGAAATTTTCATGTTCAGAAGCATCCCTGGTAACCCCCACACAAAAGCTTTGCAGATTATAAAGACATACTTCCCTCCCCTCATTCGTTATAACCACTGATGGCTAAGTGCCTTTCAGCTCTGACAATACTGTTGAATACTCAAGGGCCAGTTGCCATCAGAAGAATAATCCCCATTATTCTTGAATATACCCCATTATTCTGAAAATACCATCTGTTTCCCCCAACTTTGTTTTTTGTGTAAGGCTTTTGAGACTTTTCTCTAAAATTATATACAAGAGATGAAAACGGGGGGAAAAAATCATTCAGCAAACATTTCTTGGGGACCTCCTATTTGCCACTCTTAGGATCTGGGAATGTGCAAGAAGCTGTGTGTTATGACTTCTTGTCAGTGACTATCTCTATAGAAAAGATTAAAACACTTAAAAATATAAAGCCCGTTTCTATTTGTTGGCTGTGGAATGGCTATCAGTATGGATTATTTTCTACAGTTTTAATCCTTCAAAGGTGTTTAGATTAATTAGTGTTTTTTATCAGTGGGCAGTTAGTAAGATATAAACCATGAATCTTTTGGCTTAATCATTTTACATTTTAATACTTGTCAAATTAGATGATTGCTTTTTTTTTACTTTTTCTAATTGAAATATAATTGATATAACATGTTAGTTTCAGGTGTACAACATAATGATTCAGTATTTGTATATATTGTTACATGGTAACAATTGCTTTTTAAAAGCTTACTTTTTCCCCCCTGTAGCTTTATAAAAATATTAAATTTCTGTTTGGGTGGTCTGTGAGGTTTATAGGCCGACTTATGTTGGCTGTACTTTCCTAGACAAAGCATTCTCTTGTTTAATTACCATATTTCTTAGATTCTAAGTCATGCTTTTTTACTTTTTATAGTTTCTGAAATGATGATACATCTTTCGATTTTTGTATGTTCTATGTGATATAGTATGTCATCTGTTCTCTCCACTACTCCCCAAAAGCTGTTAAAAAGAAATTGTCATCTTACAATATGGGTAGTGCGAGAATCAGAGAAATAGTATATTTTTCCAGTAACCGCTAAGCTAGCTTCCAATTAATTGAGCCTGTTAATCATTTCGATATGAACATAGAGAAACAGTAAATGATGTAATTTTGGTGGCATAAGTAGTGAAATGTATATTGTAACAAAAACATTTGTTACGCAGTGCTGAGGTTGATTTGTTGGTGATTGTAGATGGGAAAAATATTTTAAGTGATTTATTTTTGGCTTAAGTGTTCTGTGGACTCTGTTTAACTACACTTCTTGGCGATTGTGTTTATACTGGATTCAGATATTGTGCTTAAAGATCACAAGCCTTTCACTTGCATTTTCCTGCTGCTTCCATCCCTTAAATGTTAAACCAATTGTGAGGGATAAGAGATTTGTGGCTGAATATGAAATTACTTCTTCATCATAGGGTATTTTTAATGATATGAGCCCTCTGAGCTAATCTAAATTTTTAAAAATTAAATGTGAGCCATGTTGGGGGTCCCCAAGACCATTGTTAAGTTCAGTGACTTACTGGGTAGCAGCAACTGGGTAGCGGCTACCCAATTGCCAACCAGGGAAGGTCATTAGACATTCAGTGCCCAGGATTTTTTTTTTTTTTTCAATAGAGGGCTGGTCACCTAGACGCCCTCTGCCTGGCACTACCAAACTCCCAGACTCCCAGAAGAAAAGCTGATGTTCATATAAACCACGTTGTTTGCACAAAGAGTTTAGGTACAGTGGGTCACTCTTATCATTTAATGGTGGTGGGAATGCTAGGGAAATCGAAGTTCCCAGATGTCAGCTGTAAACTGGCCTTTCAGATTAACTAATCTGTTTTTATGTCTGAGTTCCAAGTACTAGCACTGTTTTGTCTCACTGAAGACTTGGTTCAATGAGAAATCAAAATGGTCTGGAAAACTTAAGAATAGGAAACATTTTCAGAAAAGTCTCATGGATGACATACCTGAAAACATTAAAGTTTAGCTTTTTCTAAGCTTAAACCCTTAGGCCTCAAATACAAGCTTTTAGTATCAGTTTTTATTAGTTCTCCACCAGTGGCCTGTGTTTCCCTACCAATAGCCCTTGATCAGAGCTGTCTGTGCGTACACAATTTAGAAGCTAAAATGAGGCCACTAGGGAGCTTTATATTTTGATGTTTCTACTTCCTAATTTGTTCATTTTACATTCAGGCTTCATTCTAAACGTTCATTTATAAATTACTTGTTGCAATGTGTAACATTATTCCAGGGTGCTTACTTCCCAGGCCAGACCACTAATTCTCCTTAGCAGTGTAGCCGAAACATAGCTTAGTTATATAAGACAAAGGAGCAGAACACAGTGTTCTTGCAGTTCTGATAGCCCAACAAAATAGGAAACCCTAACACCTATAAATAAGCTACTGGTCTCTAGGAGATATTGGTTTTTAAAAGTTCAGGTTTTTATAATCCTTTTGGGACAGCAACTCCTTTAAACAATGGACACCTCCCCCCCGCCCCCCGAAAAAATATTTTAAAATAGAAATTTGCAGTTCAGGGAATTCATATAATTTGAGTTACCCTTCTTGAACCCCAGGTGAGGGACACGTGCATTGTAAATGTGACAGTAGTTGTGGTTTGGGGGTGGTTCTGAGAGAGGCTTGGAGGTGTTGCTCCTCTTGCTACTCAAGTGTGGTCTGTGGACCAGCAGCAGCAGTGTCACCTGGGAGCTTGTTAGAAATGCAGACTCTCAGCCCCACCTCAGATCTAGCCCAGGTGATGGGTACGTACATTCAAGATGGAGGAGTGCTGTGTTAGAGGTTGGCATTTTATTGTGTCTTAGTTTAAAAGTTACAGCTTTTTAAAGACTTGGTATAATAGAACTATTTTTAGCCTTCACTTTTCAGCCTCTAATTAGTTTGTTTTTTTAATGGGGAATGGGTTTCCGATAAAGTGGCAATTTTCAGGAATAAGCTGAGATTTGGGAGTGAGGAGGTTCAGGTGCTTGAGGAAGCTACTTGGGAGCAGGCAGCTTCTTGCTCCAGCCACCAGGTGGCACCACTGGCCCAGGGCATACTGGTTGCTCTCCTGAACAAGAAGCAGTTGGGGGTGAAGCTGTGGTGGGGAGCACCTGGTGGTGGGGAGCACCTGGCAGTGGGCAGCTGTTGGTAGCTCTTTAGTCAAGTGCTTGTTACTCAGAGTACATCTAATTAGATTTGGGACCTGGTGCTGATTGAGGCCAAATTAAAGATTTTTGACTTGCTTTGTCAATGGCCACAGGCTAAAACTCGGAGTAGAAACTGCTAAGATAGTTGGGTCCTTTAATTTGGGATAATTACACTTCCTAATAAATAAACAATGAATTCCATCACTTAGTGCTGTGTACAAGGAAAACATACCATCCTTTAGCTAAATGTTTAATCTGGCCTTTGAGACTGAGTCCTGTTTTGGAAGAAATGGTGTTGGCTTAAGGCTGTATCACACCCTGGAGGAAAAGGCATCAACTCAAGGCGCCATGGTCATGCAGTTGTGTGTGCACGATCTGCTAACACCAACACATGTCCTTTGTTCTCTTGGTAGGTTTGCATTTCCTCACGGCTGTGTCCTGAAGACAGAACCATGCCAAAGAAAGCAAAGCCTGCAGGGGCTGGGAAGGAAGAGGGGCCCGCTCCCTGTAAACAGCTGAAGATGGAGGCAGCTGGGGGGCCCTTGACTTTAAACTTCAGCAGCCCCAGCGGTCTCTTTGAAAGTTTAATTGCGCCCATCAAGACAGAGACTTTTTTCAAGGAATTCTGGGAGCAGAAGCCCCTTCTCATTCAGAGGGAGGACCCTGCGCTGGCCACGTATTACCAGTCCCTGTTCAAGCTGTCTGATCTGAGGAGTCTGTGCAGCCGGGGTATGGACTATGGAAGAGATGTAAATGTCTGCCGGTGTGTCAATGGGAAGAAGAAGGTTTTAAATAAAGATGGCAAAGTGCACTTTCTTCAGCTGAGAAAAGATTTTGATCAGAAAAGGGCAACAATTCAGTTTCACCAGCCTCAGAGATTTAAGGTAACAGGTTCTCCCCGCTGCAGTATCCTTGTTTGTATTAAAAGTGCTTTCCATTTGGTCACGGATCAGCCCGTGGATGAACCTGTGGATTGATGATCATTTTCCTCCTGCCAGTGTGAGAAGAGGCGGCTCCTGTTTGGACTTTAAATGTATCCCAAATTAAGAGATTCTGGTTACCTTTTGGACAAATTGTTAGAAAATGTCCATCATTCAGGGTGGACGTGGTTGGGTGTCATCAAGCTGCACAAACTAAATTCTGTTGCTAGTTTATAAAGTTTATTACAGTAACATTACGCCTCCGGGAGCATGCTCTGGGGGCTGGTGTCTGGTTTGGTATATGGTAGACATTTCGGTTTGGTTTGTCCTGTCATTATAAAGGCGGTCATTTTCTTGTTGAAGTTGCTGCCTTTTACTGCCTGCATCTACCTAAGTAGAGGCTTCAGAGCCATGACTGGATCACACTCCAGATGTATGTTCAAGAAACATATTTCTTCACCTTTATAAACAGCAGGCCACCTGTGTGGCCGTGAGGGCCTGGGGCTGCAGTCCTACATGTAGGATAGCTTTGATTTGCAAGCCCAGAATACTGGCTAACTTTTTAATTTTCCCCACATCAGTGAAGAGTGGAGAAGGAATTTGCCTCCTCTGGGCTCAGTTTCTGCATTTATAAAATGCAGATTCAGGATGTGCTAATCTGCTTTTGTAGAGGTTGGAGATCTTTACATGACAGGCGGCCCCAAACAATCTGATGGCCTGTTCGGAGTCCTATTTTATCCCATTCAGAAATCCCCTTCAGTGACCCACAGCTGAATCGAAGTGGCAGCACGGGAGGAGGAGGAGAGCATTTCACGAGGCTCCATATGCAGCGGGTATATGTGCAAAGATTATATGCAAAGATTCTGGCTGTGTTGGTGGCTCCTGGATTTTGTGATCAGTTACCAATAATGCTTCTCATGACTGACCTCAAGAGTCGCCCTGTTAGATCCCATTGTGTCTCATCTGGTGATTAATCTGGTGAATGATTCTCTTTCTTGTCTGAAGGATCCTGAACCTATTTGTACTCCATATAAAGTTTAAGTAGGCTTAGATTTTTTAGCACAAGTCCTGATTTCAGATATTCCGTTGCAGGCTATCATACGATATGGAAATGTCTATGGAATTGCCAACCTTTTGGCCCAAGCACCCAACAGGAATTCATAAATCACTTGCCAGATATGACATGAATTCAGAAAACAGGGACACCGTGGTGCTTCTCTCTGAGCCAGTCCTTGAACTCTTTACCTGGCTAGAAGCAGCACCTTTCTTAAAAGAGTAGGTTTTAGACACCTAAGAATTATGAACATAAAAGATCACTGAAGTTGATTACATGTAATTTGGTTACAGACCAATAGAAAGCTATTGTTTGGCATATGTGTGTTGTCCTCTGTGGCTTCATTTCTATACTTCAGAATCATCTTGGGCTTTGCTCATCTACTTAAGCCCTGCATGTTCTTCCTCCCCGATTCCAGGTGGTCAGAATGTATTTCCCTTACCCTGCGGCCTCAGCTGTTTGGCCATGTTTATTAACGCAAGAAGGATGAGTTCTCTCAGTCTAAACTCAGACACCAGGCTAGACTAGGATGCACCCTGTTTTGCTTTTTTTTTTTTGTCTTTCCATCACCAGTAGTTGACAGACCTATAAGCTGTTGGAGCTCACTCTCTTACACTAGAAGCTGGGTTCTAAATATATCATGAGGAGGTTTAGTGTTGTGTGTGTGTGTTTAGGAATGGGTACATTAATATCAGGATAGGAAAATCTAGCGGCAGTTCAGCCCCTTGTTTACTGGGTCTCACAGTGTGCACAGCTTATTGTAATTAGTCTGGAAATGAGTTAACCAGAGAGCCATAGTGGTTCCCCACCTGCGTTGTGTCATCTGTATATGAAACATCTGGGTGAGCTCACCAAATATTTACACGTGTTAACTTTAGAATCTTCCAAAAGACATTTGAAATAGGGCGGTCATTGTGGTCTCCATTTTCCATGTAAAAAAAATTGGAGTTCACAGATGTGACTTTTCCATAGCTTCTAAGTAAGGACTTCGGATTCCACATTTAAGGCATTTTCCTACTGTACTTTTAAAGATGTTAATTGAAAGGTAGGACTTTTGGCATGTTTGTTTTTGCCTTTCTTTAGGCGTACACGTGGGCTTCTGCTATTAACTATGGCATTCAGTTTTGATTCTGTGGGGGGGGTCAGTGGAGAGAGGAGGTTGTACCCAGGTAGGAGAGAGGCTCCCATTTTTTTCATTGTTCTGGGGCCCTCCTTGGCATCTGCAGGCATAGATGGGAGTCGTGAGTTAAGGAGAAGACACATTTCAGGGGCCGTGGTTGTGCCTATGTCAGCGCTGGTGAAGCAGTTACACTTACGTACTGCTTTGCAATTTAAACAGGATGGGAAATAAGTTGTGTTGTGCTGTTTCCCACAGCCTTAGAGTGTGAGCCTTCATTTTACAAATAAAAAAGCTGAAGTCACCGAGCTTGTAACTATAACTTGGACTGAGATGGTTTGACTCCACATCTCTTTGTAGTAGGCCACACTTGGCAGATTCAGAAGCTAAAGATCCAGTAGAGATGGGAAAATTGTTCAGTCGACAGGGTTTTCAGTACCCTTTAAGAAGAAAAGATACATACACACACATGCACACACTCACACACTCATACACTCATCAATTACAGACCCAGATGGTGGAGTTGGGATCCCTAAAGTCACCCGTATGGTCCTGAGACAGCTCTCAGGCCAGCAGAGAAGGGAGAAGCCCTGTTTTTCCAGTGGTTCGAGTCACCATATAAATGTAATTACAGAGCCAGGTCCTGCCAGCCCCTCCCTGGTATAAATTAGACGCCTTGGGAGCTCTGACTCTTTGGAGCTGTTCAAATGCCATGAAATTACTCTTCCTGTGTTAAGTAGAACCTCTGAGATCTATAGAGTAGCCCAGTGGTCTTTATAAAGACATCTCCCAAAGCTTTCTTCATACTGACCCAGTTCTTTCCCACTTGATATTTTTAATACTGTAGACCCCTTTTTAGCTCAGTGGTAGGATTTACTCCCAAGCTGTGGTCATTGGTTTATCCAGCAAATACTTTAAATATGTTTTAGTGTTTTCTATGTGCTGGTCACTATACATTCATATGCCTGAAACCGGTTCTTCAAAGTCCTTTGACTGGTCTTTCTTTAAGATAATTCCTTAGATGGTGTAGAGTTGTGGTTAAAGGTAGAGCCAGGCTGCTTGGATTTGAATCCTGGCTCCATCATTTACTAGCTGTGTGTTCTCATACCTCAGTTTTCTCATCTGTAAACGAGCTAATGATAATACCCAGCATCTGAGATGGGATTGTTCAGAGAGTGATACAATTAATAAACGTAAAGCACTTAGAAACAGTGCCTGGCACATAGGAAGTGCTGCTGGTATCATGTGGCCTAATTGCTGCCTCCCTTCTTCTTATCTGCCTTGGGAAAATCAGGTTCTTTCCCTCTTGCAGGAATATATGGCTCCTCTCTAGGCCCCTTAGTCTGATTTATACCCTACAAGCAGATTAGTGCCTGGAGAGAGGGAATTTCTCTCCGCCCATTTCCTCCTTCTCTGTCTGTACCCTCTTCCTACATTATCATTTCTGCTTCCGTTGCTTTAAATATCAGTTTTGTGCAGGGAATTCCCAAATGTAAATCTCTAGCCCTGACTTCTTGCCAGAACTTCAGACTTAGACAGCCAGAAGCTAACTTAAAAATATCTCCGCGTGGGGGCGGGGCTCAGCGGCTCAAGCTTAACGTTTCTAATACAGAACTCATTTTTCCCCATCTGAAAAACTTGTTCTTTAGCAAGTCTTTTCCATTTCAGTAAATGGAGCTGGGAGCTAACTAATTGCTCCAGGCAAAAACCCAGCAGTATATTTTTTTACTCTTCCCATTCCCTTATAGAGCCCTTTGGATTTATTTAGTCCATCCGCAAGTCCTACCAGTGCTACTTTCAGAGTGCATCTCAACCTTTCCACCGCACTGCTCATTTCTCACCTGGGCAGCTGCCTTAGTAGCTTCCCAACTGATCTCTCTTGCTTTTCTACAGTCCATTCTTCACTCAATAGCCAGAGTGAGCTTTTTAAAAATATAAATCGATGGCTGTCATTTTCCTGCTTAGAGTCTCACATGAGCCCAGACTGCCTGCCTAGCCAATCTCTTATATGTGCTCGCATCTTTTCTGTGGTGTCTGCAGTGGAACAGAAGATTCTTGAGGGCAAGGATCTTGGTGGGTTTTCACTGCTTAATTCTCGGTGTCCGGGACATCATGGCTGTGCTGTAGAGACTTGGGAAGCAAATAAGAAATGTCTGGGCCGGCCGAGTGGCGCGTTGGTTGGGAGCTGGCTTGGGACGCCAGAGGGCCCTGGTTCGGATCCCACATATGAGGGCCAGTGACACTGCCCTCTATAGCTAAGATGCTGAACAACAGCTCAACCTGAAGCTGGGCTACCGTGAGTCGCAGGTGATGGTGTAGGCTGCAGCCCCTGCTGCAGTGGGTTGCCATGGGCTACCGTGTGTAGCCAGCAGCCAGCGTGAGTAGCCAGCAGCCGCAGTGAGCAGTCATCCAGAAGCTGGCGACTGATCTGCCTCGCCCGGGAAGAGCGCAATGATGGTGCCAACTTGGGCCAGTGAAGCAACGTCCTCCACGACTAGACTGAAGACCAAAAGGACAGCAACTTGTCTGTTCCCTTTCCCCAATTCCCCAGCACTGTTCCCATCCCCCAATCCCCCCCCCCCAAAAAAAAGAAAAAGAAATATCCCTCCTCTTACTGCTAATATATTGTTCACCTCCTCCCACCCTTTCTTCTCTCTTTTCCCCACTAAAGGATGAGCTTTGGAGGATCCAGGAGAAGCTGGAATGCTACTTTGGCTCCTTGGTTGGCTCGAACGTGTACATCACACCCGCCGGATCTCAGGGCCTGCCGCCCCATTATGACGATGTTGAGGTACGAGGAGGAAGACGGCTCACCTCCGGGAAGCAGGAGTTGTGTGAGCCTGGGTTAGGATAGTTGTCAGGGTTCAGCGCGGCTCTTGGGCCAGGTCTGTGTCCACTCTTCCTGTGTAGCCTCTGGAGATCTTGACCCCACCTAGATCCTGGGCCAAAATTCATCCCACCAAACTGGTTTCCTGGCCCTTCTCCAAGGGAAGAGATTGTTTCCAGCCTGATGAATATAAAGAGCTACACATTCCTATGAAACAGGTATTTGTTGAGTTTATCTACAGAAAAGTGTGATTGGCTTTTTCTTTAATTTCACAGAGTATGGTCTTTAATAAGGTGAGGTCACAAGCAATCCTTACATCTGCTTTCATTTTGTCCCTTTTGCTGTAGCTGCCCCAAACTATTTTTTCCTTGTGAAAATCTTGGGGCAGCTTGAATGAAGGTCATGGTTTCACTTAAGCACTGGCACCTTGACAAGTGTTGATTTCACTCTGCTGTGGCTGCCAAAAAAAATTAACTCTTTGGCTTAGGTATTTCGTAGTTTTATTTTTGTACTAATACAAGGTGTGAACACAGAGTAATTAGCAAAAACTCCCTTTGTCCCCCTTTGAGAGCAATTTGATATCAATACATTTTTCAAAAGTTCTTGATTTAAAAAAAAAAAAGAAAACGCTTTTAACAGAGCCTTAAAATATCTTTGGCTGAATGAAGAATAAAAAAACTTGAAGCTTTCCTATCTGCCAACGATTATATTCAGGATTTTAGACTTTCAGTCATACCTGAAGCTTGGCTTTTCCATCAGAGATTATGGGCTTTCAGTTGTCTGATAGTGGATTTAAAGGAATGAGATAGTGGGTATGTAGTGGGATGTAAAGAGCTCAGTGAGGTTTCATGAAAGTGAAAAGAATGAATATCCTTCTAGTATCAGGGTTCATGATTACCTATTTTTAAAAGTAAAAACCAGTAGTGGCAGCTTTTAAGTGTGGAGTGCAATGTGTATCTCTGATCTTTCATTTCTATTTTTTATCTGCAACTTGTAATTCATCTAAGCCCTCGGAGGGCTCCTATTCTAGAAGCACTGCCTCGCGAGTTGTCGGGAAGCCCTCTGACACTCTGGTCCTGTGGCTCTCTGCAGGTTTTCATCCTGCAGCTGGAGGGGGAGAAACACTGGCGCCTCTACCCCCCGACACGGCCCCTGGCACGGGAGTACAGCGTGGAGGCCGAGGACAGGATTGGGAGGCCAGCACACGAGTTCACGCTGAAGGTACGGCACTTCCATTGCGGGCACCTCTCCTGAGACAAGTTCAGGGTTGAGGTTTACTGTTCATGTAATGGTCCCCGTGGGAAGGTATCCAAGAGTTACAGGGCAGGGGAGCTCTTGTTCCCGGCAGCCAGCACATACAGCTTCCCAGGGAGTCTTGGTAGGTTGCGCTTGTGGAAGAGAGTGAGGAAGCACTAAGTTCATTTTCCATATAACGTGTCTCCAAATATAACCCACGTTCAACAGGAATCAATTATGAATTCAGTGTCCCCTGACTTATCTCAACTAAAAGTGGAAGGTGTGGCCTTGGGCAGCTGTGCCGAATCTACGACCGCGGTCAGCATGGGGCTGTAGGCTGCTTAGGCAGAGCACAGCCAGAGGCCCCTTCTTTTTTTTTGTTGGTAAAATTCCAGTATGACCCATTTTCCTCCTGATGGTGCAGCTGACTCTTTCTGCACTCACCTCCCTTGCCCTTGCATAAAGTCACTAGAAGGACAGTAGTTATGAAAGCCTTTGAATCCTCCAGGAAGCCAGGTAGCTTGATCACATGCTAGTTTGTTGGTGTCTTGCTGCTGAGAAAGTGTCTTTGAGCAATTAGCCTGGGCATGATCATAGCCAGTCACCCTAGCAGGTGAGTTTGTTGAGAAAAAAATCTTAGAGGGAAAGAATAGCTCCATAATTAAACTTGATGCCATCGCCTACAAAACATAAATTTTTATTTCCTTCAGTGGCAGTAAGATAATTCAAACCATTCCTAAGATTCTGCCTACCTGATAGCATTGCATATAGTTATTGGGTTTTTTTTTTTTTTCATTTTTTATTTCTTGTCTCTTAAAGTTATAATTAGTGTCTACTTCTTACTCAGTGCCAAGGACCCTTTGTTCATTTTAAATACTTTGCCTGCCTACCAGTAACTGGGGGAAACAACGTCCCTTTTCTAGGATGGGTGCCTATATTATAGGAGACTTAAATACAACAATAAAGCTACTCTGCATTTTTTATGCTCTTGGTCAGCAGTCAGCAAACTGTGGCCCATGGGTCAAAAATATGGCCCGGTGCCTGTTTTCATAAATAAAGCTCATTGGAATACAGCCACACTCATTTCTGATGTGTAGTCTAGGGCTGCTGTCACATTACACTGCAGAGTGGGCTAGTTGCCATAGAGACCACATGGCCCACAAACCACAAGTATTTATTATCTGGCCCTTTACAGAAAGAGTTTGGCAACCCAGCTCTTGGTGAAGCATGTTTATTTAGGCTCTTGGTTGATTATTTTTAGGCTAAAGACTAAGCCATCCATGGTCGCTGAGGCCAGGGCTTAGTTACCCAGACTGACTGCTGGCTGTTCGCCCTGCCCCAGGAGGTCGGGCTTCACAGTGGTCTTCAGGGCGGATGGCGTGGGCCATGGAGGGGTGGAGCACTGCCCACTGATCATAGCCGTCCTGGTCACAGTTCATTAAGAAAAGCCCTGAGGCTCCTGGGAGAAGGACAGCATCATGCACTGCAGGCTTTTTCAACTTGTATGTTTGTATACATGTGAGTTTTTAATTGGTGAAACACTTCCAATGAAATCTTGCGTAAATGCCCAGTATGTGGAATAGAAAAGCTGAGCTGCGGTGGGTGTGGGTGGGTGTGGGGGCTGCAATGAGAGTCCTGGAGCCCTTCTTGTCCCTCTTCCTCTCTCCTCCATGGCAGCCTGTGTGGTACATCTGCCAAATTCAGGATTTAGCGGGGTGAACACCACCCCAGTAATGGCAACACCATTCTGTGGCTTGGGGATCTGACAAATCTGAGTTCGAATTCCTCTGCTGTCACTTAGGGGCTGTGTGTCCTTGGGCAAGTTATTTATCTAAGTCTCAGTTTCTTCTTTATTAAAATGGAGATCATCGTATTTACCTTACAGGTTGTAAGGATTGAAAAATATTACTTTGATGCTTCCCTAACAATGAAATTCCCTAGAAGAGATGGCCATATGCCAGTATATTGCAGCTTATCAAATTACCTCAAGCTCAGTGGCTTAAAACAACACAAATTTATTATCGAATAGTTCTGCAGGTCGGAAGTCCAAATCACTTGGCTGAGATCAAGGTGTCAGCAGGACTGTGTCCCCTCTGAAGGCTCTAGGGGAGAACCTGTGTCCTGGCCTTTTCCAGGTTCCAGAGGCCGCCTGCGTTCCTTGGCTCATGGCTCCTTCCTCCATCTTCACAGCCAGGGACATGGAGCTTAGTTTTTCTCGCACTGCTGTCTCTCTGGTTCTCTTTTGATACCCTCTCCCATTTTTAATGATCCTTGTGATGACAGCGGGCCTACCTGGATAAGCAATCCAGAAAAATCTCCCTTTCAGCAACTCAATTCTGTTTGCAGCCTTAGTTCACGTTGTCCGTGTAACTTAAATATTCACAGGTGCCAGGGATTAGGACCTACACTAATCTTTGGGGACCCTGTCACAACGCCCTGTCTTCATTTCCTCTCCTCCTCTCAGGACCCCCTCCCTGTAGGTTCTCCCCACCATTCCTCCAGAACCACGCCCCTCAAGGGTACCAGTGACCTCCATGTTGTCAGAGACAGTGGTCAGCCCTGAGTTCCCATCTTTGTCTGCCTGTTGGCAGCATGTGACAGTGGGTCACTTCGCTTTCTTCCCTGGGCTCCTGGGATGCGGCCTCTCTTGGCTCTCCTTTCATGTTGTTGACTGTTCCTAGTTATGTTCCTTTGCTGTTTGTCCTCCGTCTTCCCGCCTCTGCAGGTTAGGGCGTCAGGGCTCATTTCCTGTACCTCTTATCTCAATCCACAGCCATCCCAAGGTTTTTAATCCCCTCCACACTGATGTGTTTTAAGTGCTGTGTTATATTTCCAGCCCACGTCTAGACCAGGGGTCGGCAAACTTTTGAGACAGAAGAGCCGCCAGAGTTCAGCAAACTGCGGCTCATGAGCCACAGGCTCTGAAGTAAAATTGAAAATGTAAAAACTATCATAGTTTCATTTATAAAATTGTTAAAGGGTATTATTCACATAATGGTGATTATGTAAAAATATATTTATGGCTCTCAAGTAATTTTTAAATTGTTGTGAGGAACAGGATTGGCTCTTCCAGGGGTCGGCAAACTTTTGAAACGGAACATACCCAAAGAGCTGCATGTGGCTCGAGAGTCGCAGTTTGCCGACCCCTGCTCTAGCCTCATATCTACCTGCCTACTCAATGTCTCCATTGGAAAGGGAAAGGGTATCGCAGATTCAGTGTTCCCCAAATTAGAATCCCACGTCCCAGCCCGTCCCCAGCCTCCTTCTCCCTGTAAACGGGTCAGCATTCTTCTGTTTGTTCAGGATAAAACCCACGAGCATAGCTTTATACCAGCATCTCCTATCTGATCTCCCCTTTGCAGACTTTTCTGATGTAACAGCCATAACGACCCTTTGAGATCCAGTGAACCCTTTGCACAGACCTCCAGTGACTTTCTATTAAACCTAGAATAAGAGCCAAAGTCCTTCAAACAGTCCCAAAGGCCCTATAATCTGGCCTCTCTGTGCCTTCTCGCCTCACCCTCCATCGTGTCTACCTTCACTCACTGCCCTTGAGCCACACTGGCCTACCTGATGCTCCTCAAACTTGCCACGCACGCTCCAGCCTCAGGACCTTTGCAGTTGCTCTTCCCTGCCCCTGGAGTCCTTTCTCCTCAGGTGGTCACATGGCTGGCTCACTCATTTCCTAAAGGTCTCTACTGAAATGCCCCTCTAGCAGAGAGGTTTCACTGACCATCCTGGATGAAATATTATAGCACCTCTTACCCCAGGCACACTCCACCCCCAACTTCCATCTGCATCCTTCCCCTCCTTCCTCTGCTTATTTTATCTGCATTGCATTCAGCACCACTTGATATTACTTATTTGATATCTCTCGCCCCACCAGTGTCATTGTGCTTACTGTCTCTTCTCTCTTCTCAAATGTTTGTCTTCTCTTCTGGAATGTATTACATAAGGGCAGGTCTTCGTTTTGTTCGGTGTTCTGTCCCCAGTGCCTAATGTGGGGCCTGGCACGGGGGAGGGTGGGGAAGCATTAATCAGATATTTGTGGGAAGGAAGGAAGGGAGGAAGGAAGAAAGATAGATGTGTGGGCCTCATTCAGAGAGCTGGCACGGAGACACAGCAAACGATAGCTATAATTATGAGTAAAGCATTTATTTACTTGAAGTACTAATTTTCCTGTCAGTTTGGTTCATGGCAAAGAAGCCACCAAGATAGCTCTTTGAATATATATAATTGTATACTGTTTCTCGCTTTAAGGCAAATCTCAACATTAAAAAATAAGTGTCTTTAATCTGATATTTCTTGAGCTCTCCCTCCAGGGCCCAAGCTCTTAACCAGCGAGCCAGACTGTTTCCTGGCTGTGGTTGCAGAGGGGAGATAAGTGGCTCCCAGGATCCTCTCTCTCCTTAGGCAGCTGCTGTACAGAACGTCTTATCTGGGCGGGATTCGGGAGGAGGCAGCTCAGGGCAGCAGTGATTGGGGAGAGTATTTCCACTGGTTTGGGAGAGAAGGAGAGGGCGGAGGGGGCTCATCTGCCCAAAAAGTGCTTGATATTTAGCTTCGTCTAGTTTTTAGATTCCAGTGAAGGGTTATATGGTTTTTTCATCCATTTGTCCAAGCATTTCTTGAGCCTGTGTTGTGTGCTTTGGTAGGTTATGCTCTGGGAATACAAGATGGATATAGGCCCTGCCTGTAAGAGCTCACAAACTGTCAGGGACTGGTGGGTAATATAATTATAGTACAACCCCACACCCATTATCGCTCCGAGAACACTGGGTATGGCATCTCCTTTAATTTTCAAAATAATCCTGAGATTTGGGGTTATTGCCTCCATTTTACAGATAAAGAAACTGAGGCTTCAGGAAGTGAAGTAATTTGCTGGGATTACCGGCAAGTAAGTGTCGGAGTCTGTGTGCGTCTAAAGGTCCTGTTATTCACTGCAGCACTGAAGGGTGGCGAGGGAGGGAGCAGGCCTCCCAGCCCGAGTATTGCCTCCCTGATCTGGTCTGGGCAGGATACTTTCAAGTGTATCTGGTCTCAGATCATCTTATTTCAAGTGTATAAAGAAAGTGACTTCAGGCACTGAAAGCCTCTCCAGGATTGGGGTTCACAGTGACAAGCTCACGGGCTCAGTGACGCGAAACCAGCAGTACCCCACAGGAGCATACTGACCACCCCGTGAGTCACTCAGTAGAAGTTTCTAGACTGGAGAACTGAAACTCAGAGCCTGTATTTGTCTCCGTAAAGCACAGGGGCCTGAGAAGATACCCTTATTAACCCCTTTCCCTTTTCTTTTCTTCCTTTAGCCTGGTGATTTGCTATACTTCCCCCGAGGGACCATTCATCAAGCAGACACTCCCCCGGGGCTGGCCCACTCCACTCACGTGACCATCAGCACCTACCAGAACAAGTGAGCCCTCTGCCTCTCAGCCTCGCAGCCTGGGACAGCTCCAAGCTGCGGGCCACATTCGGGAAGCACAGGAGGGAGTTGGCCCCTCCCCTCCCACTTACCAACCGCAGGGACATTTCAGGATGCTTTGCTGACTTTGTCTTCCTTTAGCGCCCTATCTGTGCCATTGGCCCATCTGGGCTTCCTCCTGGGAATGTCACGAACCTGACTACGTAACACTGGGAGTTCCCTAAATCCAGGCTCCAGTAGTTTGGGAAGGAGCCACAGCTGCAGGTGTGACACTATTAGTGAATGCCAGGCTGGGCTTGCAGTGTGTGTCTCTGTCTGCCATCTGTCTCTTTCTCTTTAAAATATTTTTATTGTGGTAAAATATATATAGCATAGAATATGCCATTTTAAACTTATTTGAAATGTACAATTCAGTGACATTAATTATATTCATACTGTTGTGCAACCATTACCACTGTTTCCAAAACATTTTCGTCACCCCAGAAACTCTGTAACCATTGAAACCGCTGAGTCCCTTTTAAGGTTTCCACTTTTTACAGTTCATGAAATTAAAGCAGCACAGGCAGTCTGGGGCAGTCAGACTTAAGTGTACATGTACTGAAGACAGTTCGAGTGAAAACCATGTTAAATTTCTGCAAGCGCCTCGTCACATGACAGGACCTGGGCTGCGGTAGCACCTTGTGAATGATTTCCTAATAGCAGTGACCTTGCTAGTTGAAATCCCTCTCCAAACACCAGGTATTAATTTATCCTGCATGCAGCCTCTAGTCCCTTTGCCCGTCCCTGGAGTGCAGGCATTGTCTGAAGGGGCTCTGAGAGAACGTACACTGTGGAAGTGGTGGTAGGAGGGAGACAGTTACCAAACTGACAAATCCCATTGTAGGTTTGCAGGAGAGACTCTTGGGAGCATAGAGGAATGCACTTTGCAAAGCTGGGGTGTCAGGGAAGGCTTCAGGAGTGACACCCATGCTAGTGAGACTTAACTGATGAGGAAGTAGAGGGCAGGTCAGAAGATCGGAGGAGGAGAGGACCTTCCAGGCCCAGGCCCGGGGAACAGGAAGTCCCCTGCCTTCAAAGCCATACCTTGCAGAACGAGTTAGTAGGCATACCTAGGCTTCCTCGTCTGGCTCTTTGGTGTGAATGATCCCCCGTGTTGATGAGACTGGAGGAACTAGCTGGGGCCTGGATGAAGCTGGGGCTGCCTTTGCCCACACGTAAAAGACCACAGAGCTTGTATTAAGCTCCTTTATGAAAAATGCCCTTGTCACTGTGTTTAGGTTCCTTGCATAGTGGGAATGGAAAGTCACCAAGGCCACCTCAAGAAGAGTGGGGGCCATTTAGGAGTGGGTCGCAGGAACTACAGAAGGGCAGGCCTGAGGGAAGCTGGAGGCGGAAGTTCATTCTGGACCCAAAGGAGCTCTGGGCCTTGGCAGCCACATCGTGGACCCGTGAGCATTCATGTAGTAATGGTGTCCCACCATTAATGCTACTCAGCTACTCCCTCTTTCTCAGGGTCTCGTCTTTTTCATTTCTCTTACTGCCACCAACTGGTTTTGTAGTCATTGGTTTTCGCTCCCTTGTTTTCCTTCCTCGACTTGTTTACCTCGTAAGCCGTCATCACTTCTCCTGCTTCCCTCTACCTCACTGAACCTATCAGCTGTTGCTTCTGCTAATTGCATGCCTCACTGTTTCCCAGTCCCAAGAAGGGAGATCTGGTAGTCTGCCCTTGGGTCCCACCCACCCCTTCTCCAGTCAGCTGGGGCCGGGGACGAGCTGTCCAAGTTAGGAAGTTGCCTCCCTGGGGCTGTGGATGGACACCGTGACCAGTGTCTGGGCTGGACTGAGATCTGAGCTGATCTGTGTCCATGGTGCTGAGCCAGAATTGGAAAAATAACTCGAGGACCACTTCTCCCTGGAGACATCCCTGTGCTTTGGTCCTGGTGCTCCTTAAGGCACTGGGGGAGGATTTGGGGGCCTCTGCCTAACGCCTCTTAAGGGTAGCCTGATGGAACATTTGGGGTCTGCTGTGTGGGATAGCAGCAGGTTGATTCGGTTGCTTTTACCAAAGTGCTCTCAAAAGGTAGTAGTCCCACATTTTAGAAAGGCCCATGATCCATTCTAACTCTTAGAAGAGCACAGAGCTCTGTTTAACTGCAGTTAAATTCCTCCGGGAGCTATTGCCACATGGCTTCCACTTACAGCCCTGCAACAGAAGAGTTTATCTTGTGCTGTTGAGGGATCTGCGTGTGTCCTCCAAGTTGAAGTTCAATCTAAGATGGGAGGCTGGGTGGAATGTTAAGTTGCAGAGCGGCTAGGCCACCAGGTAGCAGTGGGTCTCTTTGGGGAAGTGCGGGCATGTGGCTTCTGCCTGCCTTTGCCGCTTCCCCAGGAGGGAAGCATGAAAGTGTTAGTTTTGCTTACTGAGTGAGAAGGAAAAAGCATACTGTGAAGTTCCATTTTGCACATAGCCGATAATTTGAAATCCACTGGTGACACAGGAAAATTTTAAACAGCTTAGAACTGTCTAAAGAAAGCAACCCCACAGAGTGCGTTTCTCTTGCTGGCAACTGTTTGGGAATGAGCCGGTTCTAACTGCCCCTGAGAAAGTAAAGGTAACTGAACACGATGCATATCCCTACTTGTTATTTTGGGCCACTGGCTTCTGCCAACCCCGGTAAAACCGATGCTGGAGCTTAACAAGTTGCAGGGTCAGTTGTTTTGAAATTGATGTTGATGGATAGTTTACTGAGGAGCGCCCCTCTTCTATAAGGGACAAGGGAAAATGTAGTGTAACTGTGCAGATCATCATCCAGTCCAGGGCCTCTGCTGTTACCCTAAATGTGTTGCTTTTGGATTTTTTGTACATGAAATTTATTTTTTGGTCCTATACTGATTGTTAAAGTTTCCTACAAAGCTCTCTTCATAGATATTTGGGTTACTGTTGAAAACATTAAAAAAAATTGGTCCCGTGAACTTCCTACTTCATGGTAGTATATGATGAGTTCTCTGATATCTTTAAGAGAAAGCATGAATAAAGCCTAGCTTCCCACCTTTGACTTTCCACGGGAGTGTCTGGGAATGGGGAGGGAGAGCAGCAGCGATTGCTAAAGCTCTTCATTTTTATACTGAGTAACGTCAAACTAATTGAACTCAAAATGCCTGTGCAGGGGAGTTGGAATGCAATGGAAGCTTCCGTGTGTAGCGTTTGGCTTTACTAGTCAGTCATCAGTGTTTTCTGTATATTTTGTGTGCATTTATGTTTTTGTTCTCGGTGCATGTTCCAGTTCATGGGGAGATTTCCTTTTGGACACCATTTCGGGGCTTGTATTTGACACCGCCAAGGAGGACATGGAGTTCCGAGCCGGCATCCCCCGGCAGCTGCTCCTGGTAAGGAGTAAAGGCGGGTGGGAGGGCAGTGGGACTCATGGCCTGGGCTAGCTGCAACCGTGGCCTACATCCGAGGGACCCCAGGGTCCTTCTCTGCTCCTGTGCTGGCCTGCTGAGCTGCATGGGTTGCAGATCAAATGGGTGCTGCACGTTATGTGTGACCCAAAGAACCGAGACACTGTAGGAATACTGGCTGCATACATGGTTGATTCAATAATGTGGCTAGGAGACCTGGAGACCAGTACCCACGAGACTCCTAGCTAGCAGAGGCCTGCTGGAGATCCCGGCCTGCGTGTATTCCCTGGCTTTCTTGTCCTGGTTTTACATTTGAAACAGCTGCACTCTTTGGCTAGCTTGAGATGCCTGAATTCATGCTGAGTTGAGCAAAGGCTGCCTTCACTGTCTGAAGCAGTCACCATAGGACAGTGACCTACTTTCCAAAAGGCAAGAGCCAAAGACTGGACATTTCCAGAGAATCCCTTTCCAGGCAAAATCCTGAAAACTGCCTTTTTTTTTTTTTTTTGTAAACAGTAGGCAGCGTAAGATGAGCAGTGGTTACAAAGAAATAATGGGATGTTATTCGTAAGCTATCTGTCACCCCCTCTATGGATCTGTGTCTACACTGGGTGGTGGTGCTCAGCGGACTACTGAGGAGACAGACCCAGGCAGTGAGTTCTGCTGGAGTCTGGCCAGGACTCACCTCTGTTTCTAGCAGGTGGAAACCACAGCTGCTGCGACAAGAAGATTATGTGGCTTTCTGAGGAAGCTCGCGAACCGGCTGGAAGGCACCAACGCACTGCTTTCAGCAGACATGAAGAAGGATTTTGTTATGAACAGACTCCCACCTTACTATGTGGGAGATGGAGCAGAGCTTTCAACACCAGGTGGAGTGGCTGTTTCCTTCTAGGTGGTTGGGGGCTAACGTGGGATATTTGGAGGCTTTCCTAGGTGGGCACCTCTTTGAGCGGACAGAATGTTGAAGCACTTTAGTTACCGTGCTCCATCTGTCTCTGGTGTGACAGTTGGACAGCACTCGCTGCACACAACCATTAGTGTTCTGCATCTCACGGGTCATCTGCAAAGCCCATGCCAACATGACGGGGAGTGAGAGCCCTGTGATTTGGGGTGAGAAATGTGTGTATTTATAGGTACGCTGGTATTCATCACCTTCAGAAAGTTTTAACAACTTGAACATTGAAATAATCTCATTGGAATTAACTCAGAGATGAGTAAAATGTTGTCATCAGCAGGTGAAATACAAGAGTGCCCAAGGTTGTCACCGACTTTCCCCAAGTCCCAGGTGACTGTTTTGTGACAGGTTTAGGCTGCAAATGACATAACACACTTGTGGGTGGCTGGGTGATTTCTCTGTCCTGTAGCAACACCATACGCCTGTAGTTGGACAAAATCGGGTTTAGCATTACAATATGGAAGACTGCATGGCATTGGGAACGGGAGACGTCTCAGTAAAAGGATTTATAGGACCTGGGTTTGAGTTGAGTGATTCGCAGAGGGTCGAGGAAGTAGAGCTTTGCTCTGGGTTGGATGCTGTCAGGAAGGAGGGATTCTATGCCTGGGTCTCCTTTGCACCTTATCTATTGGGTTGTCGGAAAAGTCATGACGCGTTTTTGCAACGAAAAACAGAAAAAATACATCATGACTTTTCCGACAACCCAATAGTAGCAGGAGGAATGAAATGAGGCTGAAGTTACAACTGGTAAAGCGGCAGCAGTCACTCAGATTAGCCCGGGTAGGGGGCTGTGGGGTCACTTATGTAGCTTGGATGGTGTTCTTTCCCTGACTTCTGACATGTTTATGGAGTGCGCTTGTTTTTGTCTCAGTCTCTCATAGTCAAGAGTGGCCTTGTATATATTGGTGTTCTGCGAAATTGTCCGATGTTCCGCAGGAGAGCCCGAGACACAGCTCCGGTGCCAGGCCCTTGCAGGCCGCTCTTCTCTTGCGCAGTCGGCTTGAGTGAAAGCATTATTTTTACTAACCTTTACAAAAGGTTTGTTTATTGCCAGCTGAGGACCACTAAAATAAAGGTCCCTTCTAACATTGATTCTATTTATATTTTTATTATATTATGGGGGGGAAGTTTAGGATTTGTTACTGATTGCATTTACTCAAAATAGTAAATGTTCTACCAGCACCTATTTTAATCTTTAACAGAACAGTTTTCTGGGCTAATGGCCCAAGATACTCATCTAACGTTTTCCTTGTCTTAGCCGTTATAGTCAATAAAGCTGTGATCCCTTAAGACTCTCCAACCCGATGACCCTGTAAGGCTAGTCTGTCTGTAGTGGCTGCTTTTACACTCAGTTAAATTCAATTTGGAATTTTTTTTTTTCCTGGGAACTTTTACTAGGTGGCTTTTATGACACTGGATCATTTTCCATCGTCACACAACTAATAATTGGTGGGGTGGTGCAGTTTGGACTTAGGTATTCCTTCCAGAGTCTACATGTAGAGCCAGAAGCAACAGAGGATAGAAACTGGGGACAGGAGTGTCCTGTGCAGGACAGGGACCCTGTCTGTGTTGTGACAGCTGCCGGGCTTTGGAGGTGTTGTCTGTTTAATGTACTTATCAACTCCGGTCGTTACCTATCTAAGCGTCAGTCTGTCTTCACGATGAGAATGGGCTCTGTAAGGATGTAAACCATACCTGAATATTAATCACAAGTACCTGAGCTAGAGAGGGCAGCCCATGTTTGGATCCACTGCATATTGTTAGTCAATGTGGTTCTTAAATAGCTGCACCTGCAAACTGTTTGGAGAATGCTGGCATCCTCATTTGAAAACTGGCTTTCCCTGTGGGTTTTCTAGGTGGACAGTTGCCGAGGTTGGACAGCGTAGTGAGGCTGCAGTTTAAAGATCACGTCGTCCTCACGGTGGGGCCAGATCAGAGTCGCTCTGTGAGTATCAGAGGGGAGGAGGCTTCCTGTCTTCTCTGGGCATTTCCACTCGGATCTCAGGTTATCAGACCAACAGATGGCCCCCTCCCTTCTCCTCTGGGAACCCCTCTGTTCGCACTTGGTGCCGTCGTGTTCGAGCAGGTACTGCCCGGACCTCACTGTTCCTGCCTGTTGGGCATTGCAGGCTTGCCCTCACCCCCCACAGAGCTCTCTGCTTTCCTCCCGTGTGGTGGCTAGTGTCTAGTCTTGGCCTCTGCCCTGATTCAGGCCATTATGCCTCAGATACCTACAGGCCGTTTGTGAGCCTTCCTATCTCAGTCCCTCTCCAGCATCCTGTCCAGTGTGCAGCTCTCTTTACATATGGTTTTGTTGATGTTTCTTCTTTAAAAAAAAATTATCTGTCCTGTAGAAGGATAATCTACATTCCATAACCTTGCCATCTAACCCAGTGGTTCCCCAGACTGGCTGATGGTAGAATCAGCTGGAAAACTTTGAGATTATAAATTTCTGGGCTTCATCTGGTCTGGGTTGGAGCCTCTGCATTTCTAGTAAACCTTTATTGTCCTGAGGACCTTGGGAACTGTCCCATGCCCTGTGGCTTTACCCTGTTCCTCCTAATCAGCTCCTGTAGGAGGAGACCCCATGAATGATTGTGGGGGATGAGAGTCAGGGGCCACTAGATGTGTCCAAAACCAGGTTGTTCCAGCCATCAGGGCCACACCTGGCGAGGACTGGTTTCTCATATATACACAACCCCAAAAGTACACATCTTCATTAAAAAAAAAAAAATCCTAGTTACTCTGATAACCAATCAGTTTTACGACTGTGTTATCAGGCCAAGGTGTTTGACCCTTATTAAGAGGTGACACGAATGACTAAAGGTTCTGGAAGAGACCAGCTGCTCTGTGTAGGAGGGAAAGTGGAGACCATCTGGGAGGCTACTGTAATTGGAATGGAAATTTTTATAGATCACATGGCTGGTATTTGTCAAGAGGTGATATTCACTCCATGGTGTTGATAAATTATCAATTTGTGTATATCTAGGAATGTCAAGTTTTGATGCAAACAAGTGCAGATGTGATTAAAAGAAGAAATAAGTGTTTCGTTGATGAGCTGATATACAAATGGTTGCTTTTTAATTAAATCAAGTTTCTGAAGATATAGCAGGTGTATTGTTTTATCTTAAAAGATGATTAACAGTGCCTGTTATTTGTTCTATAGCAATAATAATCTGTGAGAACTGTATAATAAAATATATAACTTTTTGCCAAAAGGATTCTTTATTCAATAAATTTCACTTAAGTGCCAAGGCTTTAAGATTTTTCTTGACCTATACTATTGGAAAATCCTCCTAGTATTGAAGTGCTTGATATTGTTGTTGATGATTTAATGCTTTTTTCTTTAAAGGATGAAACTCAAGAAAAGATGGTTTACGTCTATCATTCTTTAAAGAACAGGAGAGAGATACACATGATGGGAAATGAGGAAACAGAGGTTTGTTGGTGTGACGTGTGACTTGGTGGTGGTTGGGAAGAACCTGTGGTCTTTGGTTTATGGGTAATGTGCTTTTCCATGCCTACAGTGTGGGCTTAACATTTCATACAACTGGCAGCCCTTGCACGAGGGTGATTAAGCCAGACAGTTCTGTGATACACACAGACCAGTTTTAAAAGATACTAGTTGGAACATGCAAGAAAGGTATAATGTAAAACATTTAAATTTAGGATGCCTTCCATAAAGTCTAGGTTTTCAAAGTTACCTAATTATAGTTTCCGTAAATAGCCTATTTGAAACAAGTTTCCTACTTGTGAAGGTTATCAAAAAGTAATAAGAATTTCAGAAGTTTATATGAAAATGCCACTAAAAGACATAAGTAATATTTTATCTGACTAGTTTTTCCTTTTTCAGTGTCACGGACTTCGCTTTCCTTTATCTCATGTGGATGCACTGAAGCAAATTTGGAACAGCTCAGCTATTTCTGTCAAGGACCTGAAACTTCCCACAGATGAGGAAAAGGAAAGCCTGGTATTATCCCTCTGGACAGAATGTTTAATTCAGGTAGTCTAGTGCCTTTACAGGATCAAGTGCCTATTCATTTATACACATACACACACACACAAAAAGCAAGGATTTATGTGCTAGGGAGCCCCTGGGGCTCCGAGTCAAGACTGGGTAGGAGGACTGGTTATACACAACTTTCCTTCCGTGTGTGAGACCGACCTGTTACAGGTGGGCAGTAGGCCGTATGTACTAACAGAGAGGCACGTGGAAGAATGGCAAAGTAATGTGTCCCAGGAAGTGACAAAACCGTACTTTCGACAAGTTTATTTAATCCAGTGTGGTAGAAAAGGCACAACTACAATAAATGTATCATTTAAATTTAAATGTCGTTACCTGGCTTTGTCTTTGGAAGAAACTTCTTTAAAGAGCCTCATTGGCTCTAGAAAAATTTTAATGAACATGAAAAAAGATTTTTTTTTTTTTTACAATGGAAATACACATACTTTTGTGTACACATACTTTTGTGTATACATAAGCCCTCCCTTTAAAATAAAGTTACTCCTAAGTTTCATTAAATAATACTGCCACACTAATGAGAGGCACTCAAATCTCTGGGCGTAAGGGAGTTTTACAAATGATTCATGAAAGATGACACAAGAGCCTGAGATAGAAGGAAAAAGAAAACCCAATAGTATTTACATGGAAAGACCATGCCTATATAAAAAATACTCAAAATAGTTGGTCTTTGAGCTTAAACAAGTCACTGTTATTTTACATTCTAAAGTGCATATAGATATTTTTTAAAATACCACTGGACAAATTAATCTTTCTATATAAAAATAGGATACACATTTTTCTGCTTTCTGGCAAAAGTTGAGGATAAAAAAAATAGTTGTATCAATGTAAGCATAAAACCAGCTCAGGAGGGAAAAATGCTTGTGAATTGTATAGTTAAAGGTGGTAATGATTAGGTGAAATTAAGTGCAAGATGACATCCTACCTGATTTTGCTCAAAAGAAAGCTATTTAAAATGGAAGTGAAAGTGATTTTTCTGTCATTTCACAGAGAAATCAACTCCACCTTTACTTAAAATGGTCCAGTCAAGGCTCAACTTCTACTTGGTTTTAATTTGAACATTTGAAATTTCCTTTTACTTCAGGCAAAGAAAAATCTGACTATCTTATATGTAAGTGACACAGTCTTTATAAACACTTTTTGAGGGCAGACCAGGCAAAAACTCTTGGGTGAAGTCTCAGCACCAGGATAGGTAAACATTGGTTAGAGTCCTACTGCCCAGAAGGGTTCTCTGTTAATACCTAAGAGTGCAAGGAAGGCCACAGGTTATTTGTGCTTTTTCAGTTTGAAAGACTGAGCAAAGAATGGCCACAGGAAACACTCTTAGTACTTGAGCCTTTTCCTAATAAAACTGAGGTCCCTCCCTGGGATCAGTTGTAAGTATGAATACTTACAGGGTTTCAGTTATAAAAGCCTTTGTTTAGCTAATACAGCAGCTTAAGAGGAAGGCTTATTAAATATGTCTTCAAATATTGTTAAAAAATTACTCATCTTTTTGCAGAAGTATGACTTGACCTATAAGAATTTACTTCCCTGTGCCTTGCACGCATACATGCATCTACTAGGATATTAATAACTGATGCAGGATGCCAGCACCACCAGTGTCCTATGTAATGGCTATCAGGAACAGGTAGAGAGAAAACACACAGCAGTCAACTTGCTCACCCAAAGTGGAGATCAAGCAGGAGCAGAACCTTTCCCAGAAGTCATGACCTAGTCTTGCTAGGAACACTGACTAGCTGGCGAGAATGTTCTGAGCTTCCCCCAAGGTTAACAGCAACAGTCTTCTCTTGGGAGGAAGTTCACTGTCAGCGATCCAGGACGTGAGGTTCCTCTTCCCTTCGCCCTTCCTAGGGATGCGGCAGCTTCTCTCACAATACCTCAATTTCCCATTTCTGGGTTTCTTCTCCCTCCAGGGGCTGATTTACAATTACATGAGTCTTGTCATAATAATTTCCTCCTAAAGTAGAAAGAAATTCCAAAGGAAAAAAATGAATTTGTTTGGACAGGTGCTTAACAGTTTCCACAAGCTGTTGTTCAGCCCACTGGGAAGATTAATATGTCATTTACAAAGTGGTCTAAAATGGGAAAGGAAACTGAGTTTAAACAGGCTTAGAGCTGTTATCCACCTCAAGTCGGACCTTATTATTATGACTCAAAATTGAAAAGCTAAGAGGTGTCACAGATGATTGCATACACAGAGTGCCCTAACAATGAGGCTGAAGAACAAAGTACTCAGAGCTCAGGCGGAATGGCAGGTACTGCGTTTTGTTTCCGCACTAACAGTGGCTCTGACTAACCCAATTAGAGCAATATCTCTAGAGTAACGCTGGCCCTGACGGTGCTACATTCAAACACAAGGGTAAGTACCTACTATTAAGTTTTAACTGTAGGCTTTTAAGGACTACAGCAATTCATGGCAAAAAGTCAGATGTTTCTGAGAAACAGATGCTATTTTATGGTTTGATGTTCAAATTTAAAATTGTTCTCCAAGATCATGGAGCAAATAAAAATTTTACAACTGTACTAATGAACAAAAACCTTAAGCCTTTGTCCTTAGTTTTTTTTTTTTTTTTTTCTGCTTGATCCACACAGGTAATTGTTTTGTGTGTTAGAACAGCATGTCTTAACTTCTTTCAAGCATAATTTAAAATGCCTTAATATTTCTCTTATACATACGGATGTGTGTTACTCAGGAGGGAAGAGGCTTGCAACTTAAAATGGTCTCCAGAAACACAGCATGCTGGGTTTCATCACAGGCCCACCTTTAACATCAAGGACAAGTTGGTCACTGAGATAGGAGCTGATGGTTCCGTTTCTGTTCAGTCTCCACTTCTGCCGGAACTGCCCATGTTCAGGCCACAGGGCTACTTTAGCTCCAGGCATGTCCCGGCCACCAATTACATCAAGGCACGTATCACTGGCCTACAATGGTGAAGAAATACATCGGTAGTACTGTGTTTGCTAAGACAAATGGAATTGGGTCCCTTTTCTTTCATGTGAACAAATCACAGACATTACGTGACTACGTCTTATCTGAAAAGAATACTATACAGCATAATTATCATTTCAGTAAGCTTTTTAAGTTTTTTTTTTTTTTTTAATGGTTGAGAGGAGGAAATGGTACAGAAATAAACCTGAAATAGAGGTACTTGTTTTAAAAAGGACACCTACATCTGACAACAGATGACAACAGATGTTCAATAAATGTTTGCTGAATTGGAATTAAATGTTAACTCCCTGTTAGCTTAAGTGTATTAGGTTGAGCTTGGTTTTCTTATAAAAACACAGGGCGATGTGCTAGATATCCAGACAATAATTACTTTTAAATGCTTTTCATTTTTGTTGAAACATGAGAACAAAGCAGGTAAATCTACTGGTGAGACAGTAAAACACAGTTGTAATGTTTTTAAACTGGTATTCTATTCTCCATAGCATCAAACATAATGGAGGGGTCACAGAAAAACAGAAATCTACGTTTTATCTTCTAGGCTTTCTCCAACAGCAGCTTGTTCTACTATTTCACTGTGTATTTTGAAAATGAGGAGGTTGCACCACGTTTACAATCACAAGGATAGCTGATTTTATCTGGGCTGTAAAGGAACTTCTCACCAAAAAAAGCACACTGTTTAATTTGGATCCAGTGACTTTTGTCATTGGTTTGAAAAAAATCATTTAGGCATCTCCATAGTATGGGATCACCTTAGTTTTGACTTCAAAGGAGAAAATGGATATTCTAGATCAGCGGTTCTCAACCTTCCTAATGCCGCGACCCCTTAATACAGTTCCTCATGTTGTGGTGACGCCCAACCGTAAAATTATTTTCATTGCTACTCTATAACTGTAATTTTGCTACTGTTATGAATCATAATGTAAATATCTTTTTGTTTTCCGATGGTCTTAGGTGACCCCTGTGAAAGGGTCGTTCGACTCCCAAAGGGGTTGCGACCCACAGGTTGAGAACCGCTGATCTAGATAAAAAAATTCTCTAAGCCCAGTTCACTTAAATGCTTTAGTGGTATACATACCAGTATTTATATAATCATGCAACAAACTATTCCTAGGAAGTTGCATTATTTTATCATGCCATTTGACTTGGCAAGATTCTAGTTTCCAAAAGAAAAGCCCAAAACCAAACGGGGGGTATGGTGTGAGTCACCTTAGATTTGAAGAGTCCTCGACAGTAGTGCCAGATCTGCGTATTCTTCCCACTGTAGGGAGACACGCATACAGATGTTGCCCTTGTGTCAGCGACATTCCCAGTGACTGTCAGGTACTCGTTCTGCGCTCGGTTCCTGATTCTAATGTACACTGCAGGCTATGATGGGGAGAAACAGAGGTTTAGGGAAAACACCTTTTGAATCTGGAAATCAGTCCTCCCAAAGAGGGAAAGCTTGGAGGAGAAGTGAGAGCTGACGGAATTCCCTTTCTATCAATTTCAGTCTTACTCCCTTTAGAAAATATGCATTAATTAATGGACAAATCCTTAGACCACTGGGCATGAAGCATAAACTGTACAGTCTCTCTTATACGTTCCTGGAAGATGTCCTTTGGACGAGTAAAGGTAGTACTTTCATTCACTAGAACTCCAGGTGCCACAGGGTGGTGAAGAATTAGGGAATTGATGGTTTAATTCAATAACTCCGGTGCCCTGGCTGTGCTTGGGGAGGCAGGGGAGTAGGACTGAGGGCAGGGTACCACCTGCAAGCATCTACGAGCAACTTAGCAAAGACCGTACAGTAATGAGACATGCAGTCCTGAGCCGTGACTAAGGGCCGGATGGCTGCTACGGCAGGTCTGAAAAGAGCCAGGTAGCTGAGGAGCCTAGTTGCTGTGGTAATCTGTTTACAGTTATCCTTTGTTGACCTTTATACTTAAAAGGAAGAGACCTTGCTTTAGTTAATGTTTATTAACTTCTTAGATATTCAAAAATTGGGTAACTTCATCCAGTTCCTGGACCTGGACTATATATGGGAAGTTTTAAAATAGTAAAACCTAAGGCTTCTCTCTAAGGATCATACCTAGTATTTATCAAGGGCTTAGTATATGTCAAACAGTGTGCTAAATTCTTTCTGGGCCATTGCATTACCTGCCAGATTTAATAACCAGAACAACCCTTTAAGAAAGTATAATTATGACCCCACTTTTATGAGGCTAACACAGATGTGGAGAAACAAAGTCTGTCTGCACCAGAAACCCTCCCACTTACCCAGAATGCTCTAAGGCGGGGGCTGAAATGCATTCACTCCTCTTTGACATGGAATACGAGCAGTTCCAAAGGTGCCAGTGTGAGTTACATAAGATGATGAAAGGCTAGCACCTGACTGAAGCGCCACAGAAACTGTTCTCAGCCCCGTGACTTACACCTCCAGTCTTAATGTAATAAAACACAGGACGCCCAACACCCCTACCTTGGGTCCGGGGTTGGCATCCCAATGGAAACCTTGCTAGATAGTAAAAATGGTCAGTTGTTTAATAAGGGAGCACTCTCACTCTGAGAAACACAAGTGCTCGGTAAATTTAACAAGGTATCAGGGTAAGACTAATGGTGACAATTCTACGATTTTGAAGCTTAGATCAACATGAGGCCAGTTGGACTTTGGTAAATTGCTGCCATGTTTAGCCTTCCTAAGGAAATAAACATTCCGAGCACTTACGCCATTTAAATGGACAAATGTTTATCTGATCATTTAAAGCATGTGAAGAAGACCTCTGCTTGGCAAAAAGTTTGAAATATTTCAAACCACAATGTCCACGCTTATAATGCAACAGTAATGCACTTAAATTTCTATAACTCAGCCTGGTCTCCCACTGCAGTTATTAATTCTGGAGGCTTCAGTGTATCTTTATTAGTTTCCTTACCTTGTACATGTAAGAAAACGGGCGTGACCTTCACAGAGGACAGAGTTCCAATTATGTAAGGTAAAAACATCGCAGTTTTAATCAATTAACTCAAGCGAGGTACTAATTTCCCTTATTACACATTTGTAGTCTGACTCCTCTGTAATTATACTTAAAACACTGATATGCATTATAAGTGGCTTAGTGACTTACTAATTCCCAATGTCAAAGAGGATCACGTTTTAATTATTTAAATGAATTTCTAGACAAAAATATGAACTAAAGCAGCAGCAATAGCTTTACCAAAAAGGAAATATGACCTATAATACTGTTTTAGAAACCCAAATTCCTTTGCTGGGTTTCAAAGCTGTGGCCTTAAATAAACAATAGAGAAAATAATCTCTGTTAAAATATTATTTTGAAATTAAATGTTTAACCAGAATAGGAACCAAGTAGTTTCTAAAGCACAAATGCAAGAATAACAACACAGATAATGTGAACTGTCAAAAAAACTTCTATGTAAAATTTGTGGCTCTTCTAGCTATTAATATCTTTCATTCTCAGGACCCTGAATAATGGGGCAGGGACATCCTTCCCCAGCAAGAAATCACATTTTAAAAGTGAGAAATATATTCTCCACATCTAACTTCTAAAGTTTCTAAAAGCATAGCATTAAGCATGATTATATATTGGGTTGTTGGAAAAGTCATGACGCATTTTTGCAACAAAAAACAGAAAAAATACGTCATGACTTTTCCAACAACCCAATAGTTGGTAAAAGTTACACGGAATTCCCACTTCTGCCTTGCTTTTTCCCATGGCTTTGCAGTGGGATTATCCATCATCCCTTGTGACAGGAGTGAGGAATAAGCAAGATGTGAAGGTCATGGAATCCTGTACCACACACTCTGCCAGGAACGCCCACTAATGTTTAGTAACCCTCAGAAGAGCATCTCTGATTCTCTCCAGGGACACTGTCAATAATAAACTTTCGTAATAAATGTGTTGCCATAGTAATACGAGCCGGATGTTGTGCCAGGCTCTTTACATACACTGTCTATTTAATCCTGACAAGGACACCTAGAGGTACACGATACGGACACTGTCTCACCAGTGAGCTGAAATCCGAAGTGCCAGGAAATGAAGTGACTCACCCAAAGTCACACTGCTTACAAGTGGCAGAGCTAGGATTTGAAGCAACAAAAACGGTGGGAATGAGCGGGGGGTGGTGGGGGTGAGAGAGAGAGAGAGAGAGAAGGGGGCAGGCAGCAAGACCAGTTAGGCTCCTTTTTTATCGGCTATCATCTACTTAACATTTAATATGTCAGATCTGAACATCAGAGCCTCAGCACTTACATCAGCTATGCCACAGTGAGCTTGGTGTCTGGAACATGCTGAAGGTGGCATTCTGAAAATACTGATCTTATTTTGGAGGAAAGTAGGGTGTGGTTGCTTAAGAACACAAATTTTAGAGCACGATAGGTTCGGGTTCAAATCCTGCTTCTGAAACTTGGATGACTCTTGCCAATTTGCTTTACTTCTCTGAGCCTATTTTTTCATCTACGAAATGGAATAATAACACCCACTTTAAAGGACTATTGTTGGAATCAAGTGAGAAACAGTTCCTAAAGGTACTGGAGAGCAGTCCAAATGGCATCCGTTGAACACTGCACCCGACAGCCTAGCGTGCGTTTCCCACGCGCTGACGCCTCCCACCATTTCCACACATGTTCCTACTTCTTTTCTCTGAACCAGGCGTTGCCTGTGGCTTTTTGATGATTACACATTGTTTTGCATTTGATATTTCTATTTTGAGTTGGATATTTCTACCCCAAAATGTCAGCACCAATAAAGTAGACATCATGTCTGTCCTTATACCTTCCATAATTCTTTGCATAAGGTCAGACATTCATTTATCAATTTTTACTTTCCTTCCTTCCTTAAACAAATAGTCCCTGAGCTCCTGTGATGCACCAGACATTTTGACAGGCATTGGGGGTAGAGCAGTAAGCAAAATATACACAGCCCCTGCCAGCACAGGGCTTGCCACAGAGTGAGAAAGCACCTCATCCAACTATAACTATAAGGTTACAAACCACATGCAGTGTCTTGCAGAAAAAGAACCAGGTCTTTTTGGATCTAACTTAGATTGGGAACGAGGGTGAAAGAGGCATCCTTGAGGACCTGAGACATCATACGCTGGATTTAGAGAGATGCATAAGAACTAGCCAGGCAAAGAAAGGGGAGAACCTTCTAGACAGAGGGCACAGCCTGTGTTGAGAGCCTGAGTGGGAAAGCACTCTGCATATTGGCGCATGTGAGGCAGCCATGTGAGTGAGGAGGAGATGGGGGTGTGGTGTGTGTGGGGGGGAGATGAGGCTGGAGAAGCAGTGGGGGGCCAAGTCCCACAGGCCGCGCTGCAAGAGCTCAGATGGAATCCTAAGTGCAGTGGGAAGCGTTTGAACAGAAGACTGACAAGCAGTAGGTGTGCAGTAAGTACAATTTGAACTAAATTGCCAGGACCCATCCTGAGTATTATGTAAGTAGGGGGGAAAATCCAAATACTTAGAAAATAAAACTATAGCAGTCTCAGAGTCCGCTCTTGTTTCTATTGCTTGCCAGAGCTTATGATACCTTAATTTTCCATGGAAAGTGAACATGGTCAATAAGATTTTGGGCTTAAGGCTAAAAAATCCAACATTGACCTTAGACACAATTGTATGAATTGATTAAAATCTACAATATTTCCCATCCTAATCCACTCCCCCTGGTATAAAAATTGCAAACTAAGTGACATGGTCGTTATTTCAGATGCTGTGGTTCATGACATTCTTACTAGAAAATCGAGCTATTTTGGATCCTGTGGTTCTTTTCTCCTTACCTGCTTCATAGGACGGAGGGAACCAATTGTTTTCCATCCACTGAATGCTGTCCAATTCGGGATCTCATTGGGCTCAAGTAGGATTTGCCTCCCCAAGAAATTGGATCCTTCGTAAGCTATCCACCTATATGAGGGTAGGAAAAAAAAACAAAACGGGGTATTTCCAAACAAAAGACAATCCTTATACCACACAGGTTCATTCTTCAAAACATCTAGGTTTGTAGATTTCTTTTAAAGAAAAAAGTATGTAATTCTATTTTTAACAGAAGAAGCGGGGATGACTAGGAGAAAGCCCATTGGCCTGGGGCTCAGAAGATTGAAATTCCAGTTAGGATTCTGGTCTCCTTACTTCCAAACCAAGCTTCCCCCTACTCTAAAATTCTGTGTTCCTTTGGTAATATTAAGCCATTTTTCATTACAATTTCATATTCAAAGATAGACTGTAACCTCTTAGTACTACCCAGTTAAAAGACACTAGTTCCCTCTTCCACTCATATGCTCGTCATCACGTCTCCTTCAGGGCCACTCCAGGCAGCTCCAGTGACCCCTCCAGACATGCTTTCCACTGCTTCTCTAAGGCCCCCAAGAATGACTTAAGGTCATCCATTGAAATCCTGTCTCACCTTTCCCAAGGCCTGGCTCCCTTGCAAATCCTTCTCAGTACCCTGGGGGCCTTCCCCTTGGGCCACGTTCAAGTGTGTACAAGTGTACAGAGCTTCCAGGCAAGTGTCTGGAGTCTCAAGACTTAGTGAAGGGGTCACAGTCACGCCTCTGCCTTTATGGATTAACACTGGCTGCTTTTCCACTACAATGACAAATTCAATAGTTTTTGAATTTGTGGGTCATGACAGACAAGACCCACAAACTGGAAAGACCATCCAGCCCCTTACAGGAAAAGTCTGCAAAGCCCGGTTTTAAGCTGGACGGGTAAGGAGAGTAAGCAGGAGTCGCCAAGAGGATCTGAAATTCTCAGCAGGACTCAAGGTCCCCTCAAATAGCACTTTCAGAAAGTGTGTAGAGGACGAGGCAGCTGCTTTGTTTGGTTCACACAAAGCACTCCTGTTGCCCACACCTGAGACCAGGCTTGGCCACATTATGGGTGTATGAACAGCATGCCCATACCTCTCTGGAAAGACTTATACCTCTCTAGCTTTGCGGATTCTTTAAATAGGTGGGCAAATTTCCATTATAAAATCTAGGCAAGGTTTTAATAAGCTGTACCTTGTTATAAATTAACCCAAATGAACTGCACAGCTGAAAAGCTGTGTGGGGCGGTGCACTAAAGCAAGGCCCTCATTACCATCACGGATCAGAGACATGGAATGATACGGGGATTAAATAAAACTTTTCACTGAGGGTAGAGCTGGCTGTGCATTAAGTAGTATTCTATACACCAACTGTAGTGTAGAAAAACCTCAGACAGCCTTCACTATTCCTTACCCTCTGTACCAATTCTCTTACAGAGAGTCCAGAACAGTGAGAGTAGTTGAATAATAAAGAAAAGTAAGAAAGTCAAGGTAAAGTGGCACCAGCTTTCTACAAGAGCGAAATACGATGGTAAGAAGTTTTCAGAGACAAGTCAATAAATATCAATTCCATTTAGGAATATAAAACAAAGAAACGTATAAAAATGCTGTGAAAGTCTTATATCACAGGGACATGAAATTCAAACAGTTAAGTGGTAAATAATATACTGGAATATAATATGGGCATTATTATCCTTAGAGGAAATCAAATTACACTTAATAAACACCAAACGATGTGAAATGCTTTGCAGAAAGAAACTTAAACTTCTATATATGTGAATAATATGAATACCATTTATTACAATAGTTGATTTAATTTTTCAAGTGAATTTATATTCTTGGCTTTCTCTTTCATTATTCCCAGATATTTAAACATGCAGAGTTGATTATCACAGAATTTGAGAGTTCTAAGAAATAAAACCAGGCATCTTTATGTTAATCATCGAGAGCTACGTGTGTTCTTTCACTGACTTTTGGTACCAACACACCAACAGTGCAGGGAGAGGCGCAGGCTGACATGCCCCCCTCGAGAAATGGCTTGAGAGGCAGATTTTTCAGGAAGCAAATTTAGCTTCAGCTTCAGGGCCCTTCATTTGCAACGCCTCTTACCACTTTTGTTCTAAATAAACATGCAAAGTTCATGCCTAATTTATGTGTCCTTAATTTATTTATTTCTTTTCTTAAAGTAGCCTCCCCAGATTGTAAAAAAAGTGTAGGCTCCACACAACATGGATACCCCCTGACTGGCAACCTGAAGACCACTGCTTGGCAGGCCTGAGGTCACACCAAGATACAGCACGAAAATGAGTACCCTGGAGCAAATAGCTCTAGAACAAACAAAGAGTCAAATCAAAAGTACAGCAAAACACTACTGGTCTTACAGTCACTTGTCTTAACCAGTCAATAGGCTCAACCAAAGTTGCTGATTTCATTAGATTTCTGGAAAGAAAGTGGGTTCAACTGGTTACTGTCATCTGATCGACTGACTCAATGACACATGCACTGAACATGGGGCAGCCGTTCTCTCCCAAAGGGCTCTTCCCCCCAAACCACTGCAAACTACTACATACTGGACGTGATCCACAGTCTTCTCTTAAACAGAAACTACTATTATACTGAGAGATAAAAGTTGTAAGAGCACCACCAGATCAAAAAACAACAGTAATAGGGGGGATAAAAAGCAACTTTGCAACTCTGTCCTAAAATAGGGACTGGACCAGTACAAGCCTTTCTCCATACTTACAGTCCACTTTTTACCCACACAGACTGGGTGTAGAAGTGCAGGTCCTTGTTCAGAACAGAGTTCACGGCCTCTTCTAGATGTAACTCTCTTCCCTCACAATGTTCCAGAGCAAAAAGGCTGACAGAGGGCTCTTCAAAAACCTAACAACACAAGAAAGAGAAAGCATCACCATACAGGGTGGCCACTCCTTAGTGACGTCCCAGTTAGAATGCAGGCGGTACCCTTGATCCACTGTATTCTCAAATACACATACAATAGTTTTCTGCTCTATCCTCTAGAAGATGTTATAGTCAAAACTGCAGTGGCAAGATTACAGTCTATTAATTTTTGTTCAGCTTTCTGTCAATTAAAACTGAAATATCGGAAAAATAATCTTAATCTCATAATAAAAACAGACACCTGGTTCCAATCACATGTTAAGGGCTAGTTGTGCTAACACGGACCACATTTTCATCCTGCTAATGCTTTTAGCTGGCAACAGAATAAACACGGAATGGAACGGCACCCTCATTTCCCAGGAGGCCACACAAGCAGTCGCTGAGAATGCAGACTTGATGGCTCTAGGCTCTTATAAACTTTCCCAGGAGAGAGAAAAAGGCATTTTGAATTTAACAATAAGCCAGAATGCACAAGGACGGGTGATTCCTGCATTCAAAGTTATTCCCCCAAACCTTCATGTCAGAAAAGAATCGAATCAATATCGCTCTTTCATTCGTTAGTATATGCAAGACACCATGCTAGGAGGCTTTTGGGGGATGAGAACTCAAAACAGGCCACCATTCTTGTGTTTGAAGCATGCTAACTAGTAGCTAAATTAGGAAAATTGCAGATATTATAACGTAATCCAGGGTAGACAAGGACAGGCCCTGTGAGAGTCCTCCGTGGAAGGACAGATTATTTTTAGCAGAAAAGAGCAGGAATCAAGGAAGTTTCGTGGA